>OY757023.1:21463033-22098033 GCA_963580285.1 Lucinisca nassula
CCGTTAAATATCGACTTATGAACTCGAAAGTTCGACATATGATGTCGAATTTTTGACATACTTTATCGAAATCTTGACTTATGATCTCGAAATTTCAACTTATTACATGTACATTCATAATTCGAGATGTTTGTTTGAAGTTGTGACATCATTTCTCAATATTTCGACAAAATAAGTCAAAACACCAAGTAATAATTTCAAAATGTTGAGATGCTAATTTTTCGAGATGCTATTTCGTAGTTTAGAGCTAAGATATATTAACCTTGACACATGTTAACCCGAAATTTCGTGTTATTTTGCAAAAAATTCTTGTTATTAGTTTTTAGTTTATACTATAATGTTATTAATCAAATAATTTCGTATTGGCCCAGTTACAGGTCCGAGGTCTGCTGTATTGGCACGAGGCCGAAGGCCGAGGCCAATACAGCTGACCAAGGACCTGTAACTGGGCCAATAAGAAATTACTTGATTAATGACAATTTTATTAATTGACGCAATTAAAAACATGATTTATGATTTTTGAATATTGGTTGACTTGGTGTAATACAGGATAATCAATTAATCATAATTTATTTTAGTTCGATTGGGATGAACGCTCCAAACTTATTGAATCGCTCTCGAACACTCATTAAGGATGTCATCAAGGCCAGTCCTGTTGAGTGGGGCATTGTCATAACGTGTCTTGCCCAAGGACACACCTCACCTCTAGTGGCCGGATTCGAACGCACAACAGTTTGATCATAAGTCGAACGCGCTAACCACTGAGCCATCGAGGCTGAATTTCTTGTTATTAAAGGAGTGCTGGCTCGACCCTCGTGTCTCGCACGGCACCCCGTCTATTTGTTTTTTGTTTGAATCGAGGTTTAACGTCCCCGTCAACACTATTTAGGCCATTTTTGGGTTATAGGAAATATGTTGTTTTATAAGTAATTTGACCATGGATCGCAGTTTCAATGCGATTAGCCATATTAACTAATGGAAAGAGATCCATTAAAATGACCGGACTCAATTTTAACGGAATCTTGTGAAAACACATCCTCTTAAAGAAATGTTAAACTCAGGAACGATCAACTAAATGTTTAATGGCGAAAACTGCATGGATGGCAAAATGAACTATCCTATTCCAGCCGGAGTTATCTATGAATAGCTTTAAAATATTAAAATATAAGAAGCTGAACTAAACTGGAAGACGCCAGTGCATGAAAATACATACAACGAAATTCCGCCAATAAGACCATCTAAAATTAAGACTAATTCTTTTTTTAAAAAAGCTTATTTTTAAGGGTGCACTTAATCATTCTTTGTGTTTTCTGCCCACAGTGTCCTCTGATCAAGGATCACCTTTGGGACTGTTCCAAATTGGTCTTTAAGACCACTTTTGAGCAATCACAAAGGTGATCTTAATTGTTTGTTTGTTTGTTTGATTTGAAGTTTAACGTCCCCGTCAACACTGTAAAAGTCATTTTGGAGCCTGACGCTGCTTCCACTTTTGTGGGACATTGAGATGACATGACATCTCAAGCCCTATCGCCCAATGAAACCAACAGGGTCATAAGCATGGACGGGCCGACTCGCACCGCATTGCCTGGGCAGGCTTAGATCCTCTAAGCGGTTTGATCAGCGGTTTACCACTACTCGTGTGCGGGTCGGTTTCAGCTCTGTGTGGAAGCATCATGTAGTCCATCTATTTCTTCAAGCCCCGATGGGCGGGGGCCGAGGTGGTCTAAAATTAGGAATTTATTGTATATGCATTAAACATCTAAGATATACGAGTAGTATGAATTATAAAATGGAAAGGTCTATTGCCAGTTAACTGGCAATAGCGGTTTTACGATAAAATCGCTATTGCCAGTTAACTGGTAATAGCGGTTTTACGATATAATTGCTATTGACAGTTAACTGGTAATAGCGGTTTTACGATAAAATCGCTATTGCCAGTTAACTGGTAATAGCAATTTTAACGTAAAATCGCTATTGCCAGTTGACGTGCAGAATTATTCCATTTACAGTTATGAATGTAATGGCTTAAATGCATGTTTTTGTTTTTCTGCTTTGACCAAGCATTTCCATATTTTGCATATGTAATCCATAATCGCCCCAGCTCATCGGGGCTTCAAGAGAAATAGAATGGGTTGCATAATGCTTTTATGCAGAACTGAAACCAGCCGCATGGCATATGAGTACAGGTAAACCACTTAGAAGTTTAAAGCGTGATGCGAGTCGGACCGCCCATGCATACAAACCCTATTGGTTTCATTGGACGATAGGGCTTGAGATGTCAATTCATCTCAAAGTCCGGTAACAGTCCAAGAATGCGGGTTATTGATAAAACCAGTTCTTTGAAGGGGTTCTAGTGAGTCTAGGGCAGAAATATGAAGTATATCAGTAAATTTAGACAGTAAATGTTTATAGGCGCGTTTTCATAATGAATTGTTATTCCAAACATACATTACAAAAACACGCCTATACAAGTACATTGCCAAATTTTGATCAGAAATGGAAATTTAAGAAGCTAAAAGATATTCTTCATACATCTGTTCAAAACATTGATTGCTGGGACTCGATAGAATCGCCTCGACAAGGCAGTTCTATCGAGTATCCACAATCTATGTTGTTCAACATGTATTTCATGTAATCCCAGCCAGCTAGATTACAAAGACATGTTTCATGTAAGTGAATTCCAGTTCTCGGACAAAAGTAAGACTTCTTACTCGTAGCAAAATAAAGACTGAATTGTTTTTAAATGTGTAAGTTAATGAGGACACATAGACATATTTGAGGGTGCTGCACGTACATGTACGAGTAAGAAGTCTGAAAAGAAAACAACAAGAAGAGAAAGACAGTTGGTTCTGTCAGTTTTATTACAACGAAGCTAGGGAAACTTTGAATATGTAAAGTGAAATTATCCCAATTAAGTCTAACACATTTCCGCCAGTTTAGGACTGTATCCCTAAAAAGTGATGCTAGTCGGACCCGTCCTTAAATTCTAACATTATTGTTCATATTTCTGTCCGAAACCAAATGTCATTCTTTACCCGTTACTCGTTAGAACCACCTCGATGAGACAGTTCTAGTACCTATATACTGTGTTGTTGGAAGCAGTAGGAACATACCTTTTACATATTTCTTCCGAAAATATTCGCATATATGTATGTCTACGTGTCAGAAATTCATTCATTTGTTTATTTTCAGTAGTTCGTTTTCATTCATGCTTCAATAACAATAAAAAATTGTCATAAGATATTTTATATTAATCTTTTAACTGGTAATAGCGGTTTTACGTTAAAATGGCTATTACCAGTCAACTGGCAATAGCGGTTTTACGATAAAATCGCTGTTACCAGTTAACTGGCAATAGCAATTTTATCGTAAAACCGCTATTACCAGTTAACTGGCAATAGCCACTTCGTTATAAAATACATATGAATTAAAAGTGGCATTTCAGAGACGATATACTAAGAATCCTATCTCAGATTCTGTATATTTAAATTTTGCAGGGATGCCATACCCGCTCACTGGTGCCCGACTGGCCGTTATCCGAGTCGGAACGGAAAGTGCAGACTTTGTTATGAATCCTGCGGCAGAGAAGGGTATGTATGATACAAAATGGCTACTTTTCTGATGTAAATCCTTGATATTTTTGTAATAAATGTTCAAAACATACGTTGAGGGTGCTCGTTAGAACCGTCTCCTATGTCTTGGAGCAGAAATAAGAAAAATAATGTTTACCCGCGTAAACCCCAGTTTTCTATATATAAAATGGGGTTTAGGGGGGTCTTCATTTCACGGACCTGTTCACGTGATGGGTGCCCCTTGAAGAAATAGATGGGTTGCATGATCGACTGCACAGGAGTACTGGTAAAACCGCTTAGAGGAGGCAAAGCGGTGCGAGTCGGCCCGTCCATGCTTATAAACCCTAATCGTTCCATTGGGCGACAGGGCTTGAGATGTCATTTCATCTCAATGTCGGGTAAAAGTCCCACAAGTCTGGAAGCAACGTCTCCAAAATGACCTATACAGTGTTGACGGGGACGTTAAACCTCAAATCAAACAAACAAACAAACAAAAGGTGCCCACAGCTGGCGTTATACATTTGCACATTGTGGCCTGCTTCCGCACAGGGCTGAAACCGACCGAACTCGAGTACGAGTTAACCGCTTAGAAGGTCCAAGCCTGCCCGGGAAAAGTGGTGCGAGTCAAACCACTCCTTAAACCCTAGCGGTTTCTTTGGACGATAAGGTTTGAGAAGTTATTTCATCTCAATGTCGGATAAGAGTCTCAAACTCGGAAGCAACGTCTCCAAAATGACCTAAATAATGTTGACGGGGACGTCAAACCTCAAACACAAACAAGTACATATGTGCAGTTTTATAACTACGACAGCGCTGTTTTCAACATTACTTGAGCACAGAAACGACTAGCATGGTCAATTAAAACGTGTGTTTTGTAATAATTTACTTGTGATATACATGTTTGTTTGTTTGTTTGATTTGAGGTTAAACGTCCCCGTCAACACTGTGTAGGTCATTTTGGATACGTTTACGTGTGGGCTTTTTATCCGGCATTGAGATGAAATGACATCTCAAGCCCTATCTCTCAATGAAACCAATCGGGTTTATAGGCATGGACGGCCCATCTCGCACCGCTTTGCCTGGGCAGGCTTAGATCCTCTCAGCGGTTTACCAGTCCTCGTGTGCGGCCGGTTTCGGCTCTGCGTGGAAGCATCATGCAGCCCTTCTATTTCTTCAAGCCCCGTTGAGCGGGGGCCGCGATGTAGATAAATTTACATCAGTTTAATTCGGCCCCCGACCATCGGGGCTTAAAGAAATAGATGGACCGCATCTCAATGTCGGGTAAAAGTCCCACAAAATTGGAAGCGACACCTACAATATGACCATACAGTGTTGACGGAGACGTTAAACCTCAAAACAAACAAACAAACAAACAGACGTCAGTTTATATGGGGCGCCGTTTTACTATTTATTCCGTATTTATAGACATCCAAAATTCGAATTATGGATATCCATTATTATTTATGGATCCATTATTATTTATGGATATCCATAATTCGAATTATGGATATCCATAAATCGAACTGAATTAATGATATCCATAAATCGAATAATGGATATCCATTACTCGATTTATTGATATCCATAAATCGAATTAAGGATATCCTTTATTCGGCTGATTTATGGATATCCATAAATCAAATTATGGATATCCATAAATCGAATTATGGATATCCATAAATCGAATTATGGATATCCATAAATCGATTTATGGATATCATTAATTTAGATCGAAATATGGATATCCATAAATCGAATTATGGATATCCTTAATTCGAATTATAGATATCCATTATTCAGCTGATTTATGGATATCCATAAATCGAATTATGGATATCCATAATTCTCCTCTGCAGATAAACCTAATGAATAATGACTGCTCCCTTTGCAAAAAAAAAAAAGACTATTCTCGTCAGGTTTCCGATTTAGGTGTGTAATAAAAGCCGGGATGGAGGTGGTGATAATGTAAGGTAGGCTTAGTGTGTGGCCTATGATGTGGGAGAGATATGTTTTGTTTTATTTGAGGTTTAACGTCACCTTCAATACTATTTAGGTCATTTTGGAGACGTTGCTTCCAATTATGTCGGGCATTAAGCCTACATTGAGATGAAATGACATCTCAATCCCTGTCGCCCATTGACTCGCACGACTTTGTTTGGACAGGCTTATACCTTCTTAACGGTTTACCAGTACTCTCAGCTCATGCAGCAAAATCTATTTCGTCAAGCCCCAATGGGCTTGGGCCAGGAAATATATCTGAATCGGCCTGGTACGCCATACACCTCAAGTAGAGTTTTATAGTAAAATTTCTATTTTACGACCACCTTTGGGACCGTTCAGAAGTGGCCTTTAAGGCCACTTTTGAACATTCCCAAAGATGGTCCATAACCAGAGGACACTGTGTGCAGAAAGCAGAAAGAAAAATTTAATGAAGCCTTCAAAATAAGCTTTTCATAGCAGAATAGGTCTTAATTTCGTGCATTTTTCTCCAGAAAGTATGCACGGATTGCCTGTTTAAATCATTATAATCTTACATCCGACTTTCAGTGTCCTTAGGTGCGCAGTCCTCATAGAGTCGATTCCAGTGGGACATGATGCGTTGGCCTGAATTTCCAGATCTTACGACTGGTTCCGATATTTAACTGCACACAAGGCGGGCGTTCAGCGTATGGCGTCTGTTGGTTTGGAAGCCTGACGGGCTGACAAGGCTGCACGGCAGAGAGGTCCCTTTGACTGGCCATCATCTTCCAGCGATGATGAAGACCTTGAAGATTTTGAAGATTTTTGCAAAAAACTATCACGTGTCTTAGGGAGAAATCATTAAACTAAAAGCTTTGGCGGTGATTAATGGATATCCATAATTCGAATTATGGATATCCATAAATCGATCTGAATTATGGATATCCATAAACCGAATTATGGATATCCATAATTCGATTTATGGATATCCATAATTCGATTTATGGATATCCATTATTCCTCAGATTTATGGATATCCATAATTCGAATTATGGATATCCATAAATCGAATTATGGATATCTATAAATCGATCTGAATTAATGATATCCATTAATCAAATTATGGATATCCATTATTCGGCTGGTTTATGGATATTATCCATAAATCGAATTATGGATATCCAAAAGTCGATTTATGGATATCTATAAATGCGGATTAAATAGTTAAACGACGCCCCATACGTCTAATTAAACATTACAAACTGAAAACATAAAAGACAGCTTCTTTCCCACAAAATTGTCAAAGGGCTGTCCAATAAAGGCTTTGAGGAGAAAGAATACAGAAGAAAAGAGAAAGAAAAAATGAAATAAAGAAAGAAAGAAAGACAAAGTAAGAAAGAAAGAAAAAAGAAAGAAAGAAAAACAAACAAACAAACAAAACAAAACAAATGATGTATTTGACAATTAAACCCTTGCTGTCGTTATAGCTCTTTACAAGAATAATTTTATTTATTTATTTTTCTTCAGATGTACGGGTCCTCGGAGGCACATGGGCGAGGGCGGTTGCTCCTCCTGCTGGCTAGGCATAGAACGGAGCCATAATAGAATAGACTGTCTGTCTCCATTTTCTGCTTGCCCTGAAGGTTACTACAGGAAAACAGTTTCGCGAGACAGCTACTCCTTCCCGGTAACTACGATTGTCTTCTCTCAAAAACACTTACAGTAAAATTCCGATATTGAGACCACCTTTTGGACTGTTCAAAAGTAGTCTTAAAGACCTTTTTTGAACAGCCCCAAAGGTGTTCTCCAACTACAGCACACTGGATGTAGAAAACACAAAGAAAATGTACCTGAAACCTTCTAAATTTCCTTATAAGGCAAAAGTTGTCTTAATTATAGGTGGTCTTAATAGCGGAATTTCCGACCCCGTCCATCGCGGCTTTAAGAAAAGATGGGCTGCATGATGTTTCCACGCAGACCTGAAACCGACCCGAACACTGGTAAACCGCTTAGAGGATCTAAGCCTGTCCAGGCAAAGCGGTGCGTGTCGGGCCGTCCATGCTTATAAACCCTATTGGTTTCATATGGCGACAGGGCTTGAGATGTCATTTCATCTCACTGTCGGGTAAAAGTCCCACAAAATTGGAAGCAACGTCTCCAAAATGACCCTTACAGTGTTGACGGGGACGTTGAACCTCAAATCAAACAAACAAACAAACAAACAAACAATTGTCTTCTCTCAAAAACACAGACATCATGATAAGGAGTCCGTAAAGTGAACGCTTTTGTAAACCCCAGTTTATATATAGAAAAACTGGGGATTACAAGGGTAAACAATATTTTCCTAATTTGGCTCAAAAACTAGATTGTGTGTACCCGTTAGAATCGCCTCGTTGAGGCGGTTCTAACGAGAACACACAATCTACGTTTGCTTTAGACATAAAAATGTCATAAATTTTCATCTGAAAAAAAAAAAAGAAGTCAAGTTGGGTTTTATTTGTTTATGTTGAGGTTTTACGTTCCCGTCAACACTATTTAGGTCTTTTTTGGGGCCGTTTCTTCATACTGTGTGGGACATGTCAAGTCTTTCCGCCCAAACAGGGACGGTCTGACTCGAACCACTTTTTTGGGGCAGGCTTAGACCTAAGCGGTTTACTAGTACTCATGTTCGGTGGGATTCAGCGCTGAGTGGAAGCACCATGCAGTCCAATCTATTTCTCCAAGCCCCGGTGGGCGGGGGGGGGGGGCCTTGAGGTATTGTGCTAGCCAATTAGCTGGTACTGTGGAGCTGATCGGGCGGATGTGCAGGCTGATCTGCTCCTTTGTTGTCCACAAATAACAAAATCAGCTTTTCTCATGACACGACTTGTTTGTCCCCAATCAGCTTCGGGTGTTGGGGCTTAAAACTACACCCAACGCCAGCGGGCACAAAACATTGTCGTTGTGGAAAACCGGGTTTGGCGTATCCACGGGCATTAATCCGCGTTCGGACGAAGTCGGGACGTTCACACTAGGGATTTGAACCATGCGGATCATTTTGATACACATAAAGTCGATACGGATCAATTTACGTTCAATCTAGAGATCAAGTTGATCCTGATCAAACTGATGTTTAAAGTAGGCATCAAGTTGGACACTGCGTTTATACCAGTGATCAATTATTTGGTCCAGATCGAATTGTGTTCATACTACGATCGTAGTGATCAATTTGATACTGATCACACTGCATTCATACTAGAGATCAAGTTGATCCTGATCAAACTGCATTCACACTAGTGATCAAGTTGATCCTGACCAAACTGTGTTCATACTAGTGATCAAGTTGATCCTGATCAAACTATGTTCATACTAGTGATCAAGTTGATCCTGAACAAACTGTGTTCCCACTAGAGATCAAGTTGATCCTGATCAAACTGTGTTCATACTAGTGATCAAGTTGATCCTGACCAAACTGTGTTCATACTAGTGATCAAGTTGATCCTGAACAAACTGTGTTCACACTAGTGATCAAGTTGATCCTGACCAAACTGTGTTCATACTAGTGATCAAGTTGATCCTGATCAAACTGCGTTCATACTAGTGATCAAGTTGATCATGATCAAACTATGTTCACACTAGTGATCAAGTTGATCCTGACCAAACTGTGTTCATACTAGTGATCAAGTTGATCCTGATCAAACTGCGTTCATACTAGTGATCAAGTTGATCATGATCAAACTATGTTCACACTAGTGATCAAGTTGATCCTGATCAAACTGTGTTCATACTAGTGATCAAGTTGATCATGATCAAACTGCATTCATACTAGAGATCAAGTTGATCATGATCAAACTGCATTCACACTAGAGTTCAAGTTGATCCTGATCAAACTGTGTTCATACTAGTGATCAAGTTAACGTTGATCATGATCAAACAGTGTTCATGCCAGTGATCAAGTTGATCCAGATCAAACAGTGTTCATACTAGTGATCAAGTTGATCCTGATCAAACTGTGTTCATACCAGTGATCAAGTTGATCATGATCAAACAGTGTTCATGCCAGTGATCAAGTTGATCCAGATCAAACAGTGTTCATACTAGTGATCAAGTTGATCCAGATCAAACTGTGTTCATACTAGTGATCAAGTTGATCCTGATCAAACTGTGTTCATACTAGTGATCAATTTGATCCTGATCAAACTGTGTTCATACTAGTGATCAAGTTGATTTTGATCAAACTGTGTTCATACTAGAGTTCAAGTTGATCCTGATCAAACTGTGTTCATACTAGTGATCAATTTGATCCTGATCAAACAGTGTTCATGCCAGTGATCAAGTTGATCCTGATCAAACAGTGTTCATGCCAGTGATCAAGTTGATCATGATCAAACTGTGTTCACACTAGTGCTCAAGTTGATCCTGATCAAACTGATGGAGCCTCTATGGGATGGGGGAAACCAAAATTGGCTCATGGGGTCCACGTCACATGACCAAAATGGCCGCCAAGCCATATATGGTCTGCCTGTCTGTCCGTCCGTAACCCGTTTGTGAAAATTTGTGATAGTGACTTAACCGCTTGGAATATTTAAACAATTTTTGGCATACTGATAAATATCAATGAGATCTAACCAATGCACTTGCGAAATATTACATTCCATTTAGTATAGCCTCGCCGAGGCGAAAAATGTGAAAATTTTCGAACTGCTTCTCCTCGAAAACCGTTGGGCCGATTGAAGTCAAATTTCATATGGAGCCTCTATGGGATGGGTAAAACCAATATTTGCTCATGGGGCCCAGGCCACATGACCAAAATGGCCGCCAAGCCATATATGGTAAAAACCCTTCAAAAATAGTCTTCTCCAGAACCACTGGGCAGATTTCCTCGAAACTTGATAAATAGCATCTGGGACGTTTTGTTTGTTTGATTTGAGGTTTAACGTCCCCGTCAACACTGTAAAGGTCATTTTGGAGACGTTGCTTCCAATTTTGTGGGACTTTTACCCGACATTGAGATGAAATTACATCTCAAGCCCAGCCGCCCAATGAAACCAATAGGGTTTATAAGCATGGACGGGCCGACTCGCACTGCTTTGCCCGGGCAGGCTTAGATCCTCTAGGCGGTTTACCAGTACTCGTTTGCGGGTCGGTTTCAGCTCTGCGTGGAAGCATCATGCAGCCCATATATTTCTTCCAAGCTCGGATGGGCGGGGGCGACCATCTGGGACGTAGACCCACCATAAAGTGCTAAAATGGTGACCCTGGGATGACCTCGACATTCTTTGTGCCTAGGTCAAACTTTGACACATATGCTTTTGTATTGGAATAGTAAGAATGCATTTTATCCTGCAAACGATTCAGAATACAGTACTAAAGTATAAGATATATTTTTGCCCCTTACGATAAGGCGCATTTATTGGGGGAACCGTTTTAGGTCCAGGTCACATGACCAAAATGGCCGCCATACCCATATATGGTAACACTCATAAAGCTAAAGGCATCCGGCGGGTCGTGCATTTTGAACAGCTGAAGCACTGGTTTCCGTTATTAATACATATGTGGCCGTAGGACAATTTTTCATTTTCGTTTTACTCTCGGTATAACAGTATTTTTTTTTTCATTTTCTTAAAGAGAAATACATACCATGCATGATCCGGGCAGGTGTCAGAACTTCACCCCGTGCCTAAGCGAGCTAATGGTCAAAATATCTATGACGTCATCATTAGACACATACAATGGTGGCCCTAAGGAAAACTGTCATCCTCGTTTTAATTTCGGTATAACAGTATTTTTTTTACATTTTCATAAAGAAGTATATCCGCCTTACATGATCTTTGCAGGTTTCGGAACTGCACCCGGGGCATAAGCGAGCTATTGGTCACTATATCTCTGACGTCATATTAAGCCATAGATAATTCACAGTGTACTTTCTAATAGCACGTGAACAATTCTTTTGCGGCTATTATATAAACAGGAGAAATGCTAGACATAGAGGCTTTTGAAAACTATTTTATGCCCCCGAATAATATAGTTTTTGGTCTGTATGTCTGTCTGTCTGTTTGTTTGTCCGCAAAATCTTTAACATCGGGCATAACTTTTGAACGGTAACAGATATGCCTTTCATATTTCACATGTGCATTTCTTGTCCCAAGACCTTTCCAGTGGTACCATAGCTTTTGACCTCGTGACCTTGTCCTTAACGTATGACCTACTTTTTAAAAAAACTTTAACATTTGCCATAACTTTTGATTGGTAAGCGATACGGCTTTCATATTTCACATGTGCATTCTATGTCACAAGAATTTCTAGTGGTATCATAATGGAGGTGGTAGCTTCTTTTTCCTACCTAGAAGACATTGTCTCTACAGAAGGTGGCTGTAATCTTCCGACCACATCACGTGTGAAAACAGCCTAGAAGAGGTTCAAGGAGTGTCTTCCCCACCACCTCTCATGCAAGACGTGACCGTGTGTAAAGCCCTTGTGTGCGGAGCGCAATGCTCCATGCCAGCGAGACTTGGTCATTGACAAAACCAAACCTCCAATGACAGGGCAATGATCAGACAGATCTGCAATAGCAAGTTGCAAGTCGGGTGCACTGAGCTACTTGCGCGGCCTGGCAGTGAAGACCTGGACTTCATCCTTGAGGCGAGAAGGCGGGCTGGTATGGACATGTGGAACGCTCGAGCAGATCAGTCAAGACAGCCTTTGACATACAGGTGGATGGAAAACGTGGTTCTGGGCTGGTGATGATGATGATGCTGATGATGATGATGATGCTGCTGCTGCTGCTGCTGCTGCTGCTGCTGATGATGATGATGATATCTTTGTACATGTAAATGTTTGTATAAAATAACACTTTGAGTAAAATAGAAGTGGAGGCAATGATCAGGAATCGATACAATTAACCCACAGCCCCCAACAGAGACATCAAAGAGAACGGAACACAAACATGGAACAACAGACTCTAATGGAAACATCAACAGCGGAAAGCCAAAAGAACAGTTACTTTCCCCCAAAATGGTCAATACAATTAGCTATCCAAAACAAAATAATATAAGCGATACAAACACTCAAAGACAAACCATAACAAATATAAACCGCGACAGAAGAACCGACTTGGAAGGGTCAGTGAAACGAATTCCACTGGGGGCTTAAATAGATTTTACGTGGCATCAATCCTCGCCCTTATTTCTGTCACGATTAAGACAATATGTACAGTCCGCATGAAGGCCTCCTAACTCATCAGTGCAACATCTCCGTGAACACAAAAATCAAACAACAACAGAGATGAAACAACGGTGAGGACTCGACAACAAGAAACCACTGAAATGCTGGAGCAAAAGAAGACCAACAGTTAGACTCGGATTGGCACGACCAGAGACAGGGCATCAGGCACCAATCTACATTACACAAAATTAGATACTATCTAATTTCAGTAGGCATTTACGCTGGAACCGTCATAGAATATGAGGCCTGACCCAACGGCGTGCAATTAAAGAGGGAAGCAAAGTGGGCAACCGTGATTGGGTTAACTACCATGCATGCAGTCTGTCATATAACATTTATGCTGTATCCTATCTTTTTATATCGAAGTATGATTTTTCAAAACTGGGTGCTGAAGTCATTGCATTAATATATTTTTTTCTGAATTTATATACTAAGTCACCAAAAAATTCGGGTTCCGATAGACCTTGTTGCAGAAGAGATTTAAGTCCAACATTGAATTTTGAAATTAAATCAGAATGATATCTATAAAATTTTGAAAACGCTTTGCGTAGTTTATGATACCGATAACCCTGATTAAGAAGTTTAGCAGTTAACAATTTATTACGAGTGTTGAAGTAAATTACATGACTAGACACTCTGGCAAATAAATTAATTGCGAAATATAAATGCCATAGGATGCCGCACGAGGAACAGCACCATCCAAGATAGGAAGTTTACAATCTCAAAATCAAACTCATCGCGTTTATCATAAATTTTGCCAGAAACAAACCCATCTACAATAGATAGATGTAAATCCAAAAACGGGGTCTAAGTATCAGAAGAATTTGCTTTATTTAACTGAAGTTCTGGAGGGGTAAGCATGTTTATGGTAGCCTTGACATATTTAAGAAATATATGTAATTTATTATTTTTATATGGACAAAGATTTCTTATATATAAATACCCCCTTGAAGACTGTCACCCTGTATTGTTAAGTGTGATCGTTCGAACTGTGAACTCTGCATATGCATGCTGGTCGGCCAGACTAAGGACAGTCACATCATTTTATGTATCACAATCAATGAAATAAGAGTTTTATGTATATACTAAGCATGATAAGGTTGTATCGAAAAACTTTAGGAGTTTACAATACGTTAATAAACTGAAAATTTCGTCATATATAGTTGCAACAGTAGATTGAATGGCACTAACAGGCCCCTGCATGTACTTTATTGGGTTCAATGTATGTCGATCTTTGGAAGCCTCCGTGGTGTAGTGGTTACGCTACTCGCCTTGTATAAACCAGGGATCGCAGGATCGATCCCGGGCTTCTCCAGACTTTCGGATTAGTCTTTAAACCGAGGTCCCGTCTTCGTATGACCATAGCTGTTGGTGGGACGTAAAACTCAAACACTCACTCACTCATGTCGATGTTTGAAAAAAAAAACAGTGTTTTCTCTTCCATTTCCATCCATAGTATATAAATTAAATCTCACTGGAAAACGCATAGTGTCAATCTTTACCATTGTGCTGTATTACCATTATATTTGCAGTTGGTGGTCCTTCACATCCTCCTTTATTAATGAGAAGAATATGTATTATATATTTTCTTACCATCATACATCTCGAAAGTTTGATGAAAATGGGACATTTCTGCAATTTACGGACAAACTGAATAAATTAAAGACCGTAAGTAAGGGTTACATATAAAGGCGGTTGTCACTAAGCGTTTGTTGCAGTCTCGATAGCAGGATTCGTACTTCCGGTGGCCGTTTTCCTATGCAAAACGTACAAACTTTCCTTAAGAACATGTGATTAATCATTTCTTTGACACCTTTTTTTTGTCGTAGTTGGTCAGAGTATAGGATTTAGTAACAGGACATGGTCAACACTTTTCTGTATGGTTTTCAATACATTTTCGGAGGCCACCATTATTTGACGTCATACGCCTTTACGCCGGTGGTCCGGGAATGACACCTGCAATTTTCTGAAGCCCAATACATTCATCTTCAATTATCTTAAATAAAATTACTGTTATACTAAGAGTAAAACGAAAATGAATTTCAGCCACTTTCTGAAAAACGGCTACCATGCTATAAGGGGAATTTATACATCTCCAGGGGAGGCGACTCCTTCAACGTATTTTGTCTCCAATGTCAATAGGGAGACAAAACTCCTAAAGGAAAGAATTTGCTCCTGAGGAGCAAATTCTTTCCTTTAAGGGTAGAACCCTTTCTCGTTGTTAAAGCTAACAGGAAGTCACGAAGTTGTCTCCCATAGAAAAATGGCGGATTTGTTTGTTTGATTTGAGGTTTAACGTCCCCGTCAACACTGTAAGGTCATTTTGGAGACGTTGCTTCCAATTTTGTGGGACTTTTACCCGACATTGAGATGAAATGACATCTCAAGCTCTGTCGCCCAATGAATTTGTTTTTTGTTTGATTTCAGGTTTAACGTCCCCATCAACACTGTAAAGGTCAAGTCGCCGGGGCCCAATGAAACCAATAGGGGAAACCAATAGGGTTTATTAGCATGGACGATCCGTCTCGCACCGCGGTTCCTGGACAGGCATAAATCCTCTAAGCGGTTTACCAGTACTAGTGTGCGGGCCGGATGCAGCTCTGCGTGGAAGCATCATAAAGCCCATATATTTCTTCAAGCCCCTATGGGCGGGGGCCGTGAAAAATGGCGGAAAAATCTGCCAGGCGTATCCATTCCCCTTAAGACCCTAATTCTGCTCTCAAAGTTTAAAGATTGTAGCTTTTTCTGTAATCAGAGAAATGAGTTATTGCTTTCTCTTAATAACATTCAAGATAGTACTTTAAATCAAATGATTAACGGTAGTCCTGTTTTTGATGACAACACAAATGAGCATATTATTCTCTCTGTCTTAAAAATGAAAGAAAGCGTGCGATTTGCGTAGGATTACGGGCTCTATTATAAACACATAAACATATTTTTCTTCTGTCGTTCCTTCAAATCCTAAATTCTGTGTAAAATAAGAAATATCCATGTTACTATTGTATAGTAGTCGCAGATAAGATTGACTAGGCGGAGCTATCGTTTGTACCTGCCTTAGGAATATTCAATTAACCAAAAGGTAAACCAAGTCACCCGATTGTGTGAATTCACTGTAACACAAGCATAGCTGTGGCGTATATGACCATGTCGTCCACTTGTAGAAAGCGTGCGAAAGGCACTCTACCGAATCTTCTGGTGGACTCAGCGAATTTGACATATATTGGCAACACCTGAATAGCTCCGCCTAGTCAATCTTATCTGCGATTACTATACCAAAGATATAATTTGTGTAATTTGTAGGGAGAGGACTTCATAATGTTGTTATAACTTGTGACCAATCCTATTGTATTTTGTTAAACTATGTTTAATCAGAGATAAATTTTGGACAAAGGTTTCAGAGCGTCCTCTAACAAGAGACCACCTTTGGGGCTGCTCAAAAGGGTACTTAAAGACAAGGGGCTGTTCAAAAGTGGTCTTAGTGACTGTTCAAAAGTGGTCTCTTTGTGGGATTGTTCAAAAGTGGTCTTCACTTTTTTTGGGCTGTTCTTAAAGACAATTCCGGGGCTTTCCAAAAGTGGTCTTAAAGATCACTTTTAGGGACGTTTCAAAAGTGGTCTTTAAGATCACTTTTGAAACAGTCCCAAAGGTGGTCTGAATATAGGAATTTTACTGTATTTAAGTCTTTTCATGTGAAAACCTGTCTTTTGGATTTGCGACAAACCAAGTTGGTCCAGTTGTTCAAAGCATCTTGGCTTAACGAGCTCGTTAATGAAACTGTTAATTGTTCAAGAAAGTACAATATAAAATATAGTGTTACTTTTGCTGAAAACATATGAGCAAAAGCTGCTCATATTTTTTTCAGCAAAAATATTTCCATATTTAATAAGTAAATGGGCCCCGGCAAGCGATTTTGGTACTTATCGCCTATGCGAGCAGCGAAGGTTCAGGCGAGCCTGCGCATCCGCGCAGTCTCGCCAGAACCTTTGCTGCTCGCTCATACAAGCAGTGAATCAAGAGGAACCTTCAGACAGAAAGCCATATCCCTGGCCCCTCTGAATGGCTGGGCATGCGCAGTTAAAATTTGTCATGACGGAATGCTCGAAGACACAAATTCGCTTGGCGGGGTTCTTATGATCAAAGTTGTAACGATATGTTAACTAACGACGTCGTTAGTTTTGAACAGCTGGCGCCAGGTAAGAAACAAACATGCCTGCTTAACTCTTGTTTTTCTATTTTAAAGGCCCTGTCAACACTATTTAGCTCATATTGAACCGCTCATTAAGCATATCCTCGCTTTTCCTGGGGAGGCGTATACGAGTACAGTGCACATTCTTTCGCCAGAAACTGGCAACCACCCTACTTATTCAGCGGACAGGTGTTTTGTTTGTTTGATTTGAGGTTTAACGTCCCCATCAACACTGTAAAGGTCATTTTGGAGACGTTGCTTCCAATTTTGTGGGACTTTTACCCGACACTGAGATGAAATGACATCTCAAGCCCTGTCGCCCAATGCAACCAATAGGGTTTATTAGCATGGACGGTCCGCCTCGCACCGCGGTTCCTGGACAGGCATAGATCCTCTAAGTGGTTTACCAGTACTAGTGTACCGGCCGTATTCAGCTCTGCGTGGAAGCATCATGCAGCCCATATATTTCTTCAAGCCCCTATGGGCGGGGGCCGTCGGACAGGTGTGAATGGCCGTAGAAAAGATTACAATCTCCCGATCCCGGCAGTTATCGAACACGCGACCTGCTGATCACCAGCCTCAGACAAACATCCAAATGAGCTATCGAGGTCGGCACTCCCTTCTCGGTTGCTAACACGTGTTTTTGAAATTTATATATTGTAATTGGAGGTTTTGGTTTATTGTTTGTTTGTTTGCGTATTTGTTTGTTTGTTTGTTTGAAGTGTTACGTCCCCATCAACACTATATAAGTAATTTTCGAGCGTTTGAGGTGAAATGACATCTCAAGCCATGCCGCTCAATGAAACCAATAAGGTTTATATGCATGGCCCGTCCGATTCGCACCACTTTGCCTGGACAGGCTTAGACCATCTAAGCGGTTTACCAATAATCGTGTACAGTCGATTTCAGCTCTGCTTGGCAGCACCATGCAGTCTATCTAATTCTTCAAGTTCCATGCTACAGCGAACGCTAAGGTGTGGATCAGAATGCGCGGATGCGCAGGCTGATCTGCACTTTTGCTGCTCACAAATGAGTAAAACATACAGTAAAACCTCCACTAATGGTTACCGCTGTTTAGCAGCCACCTCTGTTCAGAAGCCACAATAATTCCCTATATAAGTAAATAATTTATCATGTATTTAACCTCTGCACAGCAGCTACCTCTCTCCTCCAGCCAGCAGCCACTTTACCAAATCTAAAAAACCTCCACTAAAGGTCACCTCTGTTTAGCAGCCACCTCTCTTCAGCAGCCACAATTATTCCTCCATAGCATTTTACTATATATTCAACCCCTGCTCAGCAGCCACCTCTCTCCTCCAGCCAACAGCCACTTTACCAAATCTAAATTCCGTCTATTAAACAGCCAGAGTTAACTCAATAGTAAAAAATTGGATGTAAAACTTCGTGTGTATTTATTTATTTCAAATTTTTTTTCCTCAAAACTACCATTGTGATATATGCATAAATAATATAAACATAAATGATGGAGACCTCTCCATCATTAATGTTTCTTTTAGTACATCCATGTTGAGCTGTCTTCAATAATCACTATTTCTTGTCTGTCGATAACAAGTCATACATAGTCTCAGACATTTCCCTCTGTTAATCAGCCACCCCCTTAAACAGCCAGTTTTTGAGTTTTCCCAGAATGGCTGTTTAATGGAGGTTACACTGTATTTCTAATGACATGGCTGTTTTATTTTTCAGGTTTGTTATCAGTGCCATTCCTTATGCAAAACGTGTTCTGGGCCAGGAATAGTCTTTTGTGATTCGTGTAAATTTCTGGAAGTGGATGATGTTTGTGTTCGGGCATGCCCATTGGGGACTGTACAGCGAGGGCGAAGACGGACCTGTGTTCTGTTCGGTGGCTACAGCAGGCAGAGACCATTTTATCTATTACCATATAGGGACAGATACAGAAATACGGCATGATATACAGAATAGATATGGGAAAAACGGCACACCTTAACCACCCTTTTTACTGAATGGAATATAAGAATCTTATATGGGTGTGAGGGGTGGATGGAAAAATCCGTCCCGAGGGTCACTGTCCGGCATCAAGAGGCTTGCCGAGTGATGCCGGACAGTGATCCCTCGGGACGGATTTTTCTATCCACCCCTCACAACCATATAGGATTCTTTTTCTTGCATACCTTCCATTTCTATTGCGAATTTTTAATGCTGCAGTCACTTCGGTTACCGACGTCCGCCATTTTGTGATGACAAAACAGGAATGTTTAGTGACGTCACGCATGACGACGCTGCACATGAGGTTGTAATCAACCAGTGCAATTATCAAACACGCGATTATATTCGATTTAGGGTCGGAACACCAGGGTCAGAACATAAATTTCTATCCCAGGGTAAAATCACGGATTTCCTTGCCTGGTGTGCAAGAATCTCCTATCTGATATATTTGCAGAAAGTTCAATCATTTTTCAAATCAAACTTATAAAAATGACTGATCACGGCACCCATTAATTTCGTAATAGCATATTTAAAGCGGTGTCATAGTCAGACATTTTCAGAAATTTGATTCGAAAAATGGCTGAACCTTCTGCAAATCGTGAAGACCCTGATCAGGCGCCGCGGAACGAGTTCAAATTAGCCATCGTTAACTGAGCTACCACCCAGCAGGCACACGTCGCTTTGGCAACGTCAAATCAACGTCGGTGCAACGTCATGACGTTGCACCGACGTCGATATGACGTTGCATAAACGTCATGACGTTTAACCGACGTTGATGTGACGTCATAATTACGTCATGTGCCTGCTGGGCAGTGTTTGGGCCATTCCTGGTTTGCTGTACAGTGTAACCTCCATTGAACAGCCATTCTGGGAAAACTCAAAAACTGGCTGTTTATGGGAGGTGGCTGTTCAACAGAGGGAAATGTCTGAGATTATGTATGGCTTGTTATCGACAGATAAAACATAATGATTTTTGAAGACAGCTCAACATGGATGTACTAAAAGAAAAATAAATGGTGGAGAGGTGTCGTCTGACACCTCTCCATCATTTATGTTTCTTTTCACTTGCTTATATTACATTTATGCATATATCACAATGGTAGTTCTGAGAAAAATAAATTTAGAAATAAATAAATACACCAGAAGTTTTACATCCAATTGTTTTGCAATGGAGTTAACTCTGGCTGTTTAATAGAGGGAATTTAGATTTGGTAAAGTGGCTGCTGGCTGGAGGATAGAGGTGGCTGCTGACCAGAGTTAAATTTATAGTAAAATGCTATGGGGGAATAATTGTGGCTGCTGAAGAGAGGTGGCTGCTAAACAGAGGTGACCATTAGTAGAGGTTTTACTGACGTTGTAAAACGGGCATCACACATTGATATTGCTGATCAAACATAAGCTCAAAAAGACCTCAAAATTACACCCCAGTCAGCAGAGAATGTTGGGACAACGTAGGGCCGATATTGGTGCGACGAGCTAGCAGCATGTCGTATAAATATTGGCCTGACCTTGACCTGCTACCAGCACGTGGTATCAATATCGTACCAGCTGCACGTCATATCAATTTCGGCCTGACGTTGGACCGCTAGCAGCTAGTCGTATCAATATCGGCCCGACTGAATTGAGCTGATACCAGCACGTCGTATCAATATCAGCCCGACGCTGACCTGCTATCAGCACATCGTATCAATATCGGCCAGACGTTGACTTGCTGGCACCACGTCATATCAATATCGGCCCGCCGTTGACCTGCTAGCAGCACGTCGCATCAATACCGACCAGACGTTGACCTGCTAGAAGCATGTCGCATCAATGTCGGCCCGGCTTTGACCTGCTAGCAGCATGTCGTATCAATACTGACACGACGTTGACCTGCTAGCAGCATGTCGCATCAATATTGGCACGACGTTGAACTGCTAGCAGCATTTCGCATCAATACCGGCCTGACGTTGACCTGACCTGCTAACAGCACGTCGGATCAATATCGGCACGACTTTGACGCTGACCTGCAACAACACGTCGTATCAATATGGGCCCGACGTTGACCTGCTTCCAGCGCGTCGTATTAATATCGGCCTGACGTTGACCTACTGTTTTTGTGCTTGCCGGGCTATATCATCACCATTCTGATATTTATTACTGGTTTTGAGAGAAAAGGAGAGTGTTTGGTTTGGAGATTAACAACCCAGCAAACACTATTAATGTCATGTCGAGTCGTTTATTTATTTATTTATTAATTGACTATCCTGTATTGATCTGAGGTCATCCGTATCAACACCAGGTCAACCAATATTAACTGAGGTCAAGTGAGGTCAAAAAATCAATCATCAGTTTTTTTAAGTGTGTCAATTAATAAAATTGCCACTAATCAAGTAATTTCGCATTGACCCAGTTACAGGTCCTCAGTCAGCTGCATTGGACCTCGGCCTTCGGCCTCGGGCCAATGCAGTAGACCTCGGACCTGTACCTGGGCCAATACGAAATTACTTGATTAATAACATTATAATTGGGCCCCGTCAAGCGATTTTGGTACTTATCGCCTATGCGAGCAGCGAAGGTTCAGGCGAGCCTGCGCATCCGCGCAGTCTCGCCAGAACCTTCGCTTCTCGCTCATACAAGCAGTGAATCAAGAGGAACCTTCAGACAGAAAGCCATATCCCTGGCCCCTCTGAATGGCTGGGCATGCACAGTTAAAACTTGTCATTACGGAATGCTCGAAGACACAAATTCGCATGGCGGGGCTCATATTATTCACTCTCTCATGGGCAGGATAACAAAAGCGGTTAACATTATGCTTTTGCCAGAAAATGACGATAGCCCTTCTTGAAATCAGCTTACGTAAAAGAAAGTCTGTAGAACATGTTACTGGTACACGACCAGTCACCCGGAACAAAACAATAAATTTTGCCAGACCCAGCGGGGATCGAACCCCCGACCTCCTGATCACGAGTCAGATGTGCATTCAACTGATCCACCGAGACGGCATAAGCCAGAAAGGAAGATGGGGTGAGTGTATATGTTGCATATTGTGTTTTCTTTTTGTAATATAATTGAGCCAGCGCATGACAAAACCTACAATAAGACATGTGCGCCCAGCGAAGACCCAGATCAGCCTGCGCATCCGCGTAGTCTGATCAGAGTCTTCGCTGTGCGCTCTAAAGATAACTAAGGGCTCATTGCGTCTTCATGCAGCAAGTGAAGTATCAGGTTAGACTATATGAATGCGCAGGCTGATCTGATTCCTCGCTGGACGCATATGTCTTATTGTAGGTTTTGTCGTGCGCTGGCTCAATTATATATATATGTATGAGAGAGAGAGAGAGAGAGAGAGAGAGAGAGAGAGAGAGAGAGAGAGAGAGAGAGAGAGTATGCAGACAATGATGGTATTCTCCATCTGCATATTTGAAAATTGACCTTTGTAACAGTATGGCACATTGTTATTAAAGGATAACTTGCATAAGAGTTGATTTTTGTCTATCACTTATGTAACAAAAGCATGTAATAAAAAACCCTTGTAGGGGCCGAAATCGGCCAGGGGTTTTTCCTCCCTTGTTTCGACCGTGCCCCGGGTTTGATGCCCATCATCAGCATGTGGTAGGGTAATGGTCGCCCTCCATGTCTGTGATTTTCTCCGGGTACTCCGTCTCCTCCACCACATATGAGGACAATCGGCGTGATGTCACTTCCGCTTGGGTCCACCATTTTCGGAGGTGTAAACAATGGTATTCTCTTATATGACCTTACCAAATGTGCACAAGAAATATTTTAAATCAGTCTCAAACCTATGTCAAAGACTTACTCTATACTATTGTTCCGTATATTTCCTTTTAATTCTGGTGATTGTCGATAAAAAAATCAGACACATTTTGCTTTTAAAACTTTTCAAAAATGATCAAACTATAGCGATAAAAACCGAAGCTTTCACCTTCACAAAATGAGAAAAATGGCGGGAAAGATAGCCGTTCTTTGTTTCCTTTTACTGAGGAGTTCCCTACTGTCCTTATGACCACAAAACACAAACATCCCTGCCTTTGAAAATTTGAGCTTTCTGTGTATTCAAAATAAAATATAGGGATCAACCATGGTTTTTCATGCATTAACATTCGCCGGGTCCCAAGGAAGCTGTTTGAACATGAGGCCGCTAGGCCGAATGTTCAAATATCTTCCGAGGGATCCGGCAAATGTTAATGCAATGAAATAACCATGGATGATCGTTGTTCTTGCATAACTTACGATTCCGACAGCAAATTTTGACGAAAACGCCCAAAAGCTCCATATAAATTCCATATAAACTCTTCAAATGCGACAGGCAAACCAAAATGGCGGCCAGTCCAGAGTGTTGTTTACAATGACGTTGTCATGCAGTAACCCTCTGACGTCATCATAGAACCCTAAAACGCTACGTTCAGGGCGATAACGTTACGTCGCTCAACGTAACGTAAACAAAACAAGGCCCGTCTTGTGATATCAAAAGCTCAAAATCCATGTTCAAACAGCACGCGAATTTCATGATTTGAACATGGTTTTTACTGTTTGAGCACGGCTTTCGGTCCATTTGACAATAGCTTCAAACAGTCATCCGCATAGGTATTTATGCAAGAATAAATGTTTAATTCTAACACAGTCCGCATCAAGTACAGTGATTAAACTCTCTGAAGAGTGACGTCATAAAAAGCCGCCGTTTTTATATCACTTGTAAAAGTTAGGTTATTTTCGCGCATCAAAACATTTTTGTTTGGGTTTTACGGCCTTTTCAAGATTATTTCACTCATATCGAGCCGACCGTTAATCAGAGGTGGGTGAAAACCGGAGTACCCGGAGAAAAAACACCTGACCTTCTGTTGCAAAACTTGGCATCTCACATGTGACCCGAGCCAGGCTCGAACCACAGCGGTGAGAGACCTAATGATTAGGCCACGGAGGCCCGTTATGCATCAAAACATTACAAAAGGACATACTATGTGTGTGATTGCGTATGCCCATTGTAGACTTAGGTATATAGTATTTCAAAAACGCAGTGAGACATGACTGCACTTTTAATTTTGGACTAGTCCGTGCTTTAGGTGAGCCGCCTTCATTTTGGATTTTACATTGGGTGATATAGTTTTATTGAGATTCGTTCTGCATCATATTAACCACTTGGCCACGACTTCTATATAATGACATTATCAAAAAACTTATTTATAATTTTAAAATCCCGTGAAAAAAGAAATCCGAAACCTGCTTTCCCTAAAACATGGACTAGTCTTATCACGGTTGAACGTTGAACTCTCAAAGGTCGTTGATAAACTATAGTAGTCGCAGATATGATTGACTAGTCGGAGCTATTCAGGTGTTGTCAATATATGTCAAATTCGCTGAGTCCACCAGGAGATTCGGTAAAGTGCCTTTCGCACGCTTTCTACAAGCGGACGAAATGGTTATATATGTCACAGCTATGTTTGTGTTACAGTTGAATTCACGCAATCGGGTGCCTTGGTTTACCTTTGTGTTAGTGGAATATTCCTAAGGCAGGTACAAACGATAGCCCCGCCTAGTCAATCTTATCTGCGACTACTATAGAATCCGGGACGTTTCGCCCCCAAACCGTTTCCTCCCCTAGTCGTTTCGCCCCCAAGACGTTTCCTCCCTGGTCGTTTCCCCCCTAATCGTTTCGCCCCCCTAGTTGATTCGTCCCCCTAGTCGTTTCGTCCCCCTAGTCGTTTCGCCCTCGATTCACTCTAAGGCTAATTTTCAATATTGAACTTTTATTAGAGGTGAGAAGAGGCAAATATTTAAGTAGCATCATCGCCCTGTCACGTCAGCCTAAGTATATGTATCTGTTCGTTAAGGGACTTCATTCATACTTGGACAGTATGTCTCTGATGGCGCGTGAAAAAGAGAAAGTGGGAAATATTGGAAAGAAAGAGAAATAGTGGATAGACAAGAAAGAAAAGATTCCTGCCTGCTTTTTCAAATCATCATTGGAAACCAGACCTCTCCGGCTACAGAAGCGTCGCCCAACCGGCACAGGTTCAAAAATCCCTCAGACTTTACTTACAGACCGGCCCCTGCCTAGCTGTTAAAACAGAGACTAGACGGTCCCTGCTTGAAGGATACCAAGTCAGGGGCCTCAGAAACAGATGCTGGTAAAGAATTCCAGTCGAGTATAGTCCTAGGGAAGAAGCTGTACTTGAATGTATCAAGCTAACCGCGTTGCCTGATCAGGGTCTGCACTATTTGCTTACAGTTCAGGAATTACTGGGTCGAACGCCGCAAATCTGATCAGAGTATATACAAATTGCTGACAGAACATTGATGAAAGGAATCGACTTGATCATTGCTTCCACTTCTATTTATTACGTTGCATCGGCGTTGACGCGTCGTTGCGTAGACGACATTTGCGGCAATACTCGAGGATTACGTCGTATCAACGCCGATGCAACTTTATTACGTTGCATCGGCGTTGACGCGATGTTGCGTAGACGGCATTTGCGGCAATATTCAACAATGATTTACTGGCCGACTCTGTTAACGAACCAACCGACCAAGTTAAAACTGCTTAAGCTATAATTAAAGACGTTTAACTTTGCAAAGAGCGCATGTTTTCACACCTTATCATTAAGGGCATTAATTGCGTGATTAATGTGTCAAATCAAATAAACAATGTGATTAACGGTATTGATCAAAACAGGTAATAAATCCTAATTAACATTTTCATTCAAAGAACAGGTTCCTCTCTCTCTCTCTCATATATATGAATTTTTTATATATAAAATATAGTAAAATAGTTTGGGGGCGAAACGACTAGGGTTTGGGGGCGAAACGACTAGCGTTAGGGGGCGAAACGACTAGGGGCCAAAAAAGGGGGCGAAACGACTAGGGGGAAACGACCAGGGGGAAACGTCTTGGGGGCGAAACGTCTTGTTACCCTACTATACAGCATTATACTCATTGCGCAACAACAAGTATAAGCTTTCACAAAAAGAAAAGTAAGGCCCATAACAAGTATAAGCTTTCAGAATTGTTACTGGTGACACGTCAAATGACATTCATTCACCAGGAAAGGTCAGGTGGTTTTTCTCCGGTTACTCCGGTTCACAGAAAGAAAAAAAGAGCTCTGGCACAGAATTGCTATCACATTTGTACAAGCCAAACAGGCCCATGACAAGTATAAGCCTTCATACAAAAGTAGTCCACAAAAGTAGGTCTGGTATAGAATTGCTGTAACCTTTGTACAAGCCCATATTTGCTGTCATATTTGTACCGGCTAATACAAAATGTACATCTCCAAACTCCTTACCACGACGGAACACTGTCTATCCTATTCACCATATTTGCATTATTTGCTAGCTCCCAGCTTGCACATTGTCAATATTGGAAAAACAGGTAACCAGACCCCCCTGACCTTTCAAGGTCAGGGGGTCTGGTTACCTGTTTTTCCAACACTGATAACCTTCAGACAAGGAACCAGCAGATAATGCAAATAAGGTGAATAAGCTCGCCAAGAGCCTTCGGCTCTTTGAGCTAAAAAAAAAACTTGCCTTGTCGCTGGCAACAAATTTTATAGGTAACCATATCAATAAGTTAAGCATGTTAATTATTTTCTGTATCGTCATCACGTTTGGACTTGTATAAGCGCTTAGACAAACTGGTCGCGAACTTAACACGTCGCACTCCACAAGTACCAGACAAGGATGGAAATGCACACGGTCTCGTAGTATCACTAAGTGCCACACTGAGATAGATACTTGAAACCTTGAGGAGAACTGATAATCTTTTGTCTGGGGAGTGAATTTGGAATTTCGATCCCACTTTTGGGAGCGGGGTCAGGGGAAGCAATCCCCCCCCCTCCCCCCAAGTCCAAAGCCCCATCCGCACACACAGACACACACACATCCGGGGTCAAAAATCAAAGTTTTCAGAACATGATCGCCGGTGTAACATATCAAATCGAATTGGAAGCGTGAGGATATGCCGTCGACTGCACGATTCTAGTTTATTTTGAATTTTGAAAAAGAATTCAAACAAAAGCATGATCAAATATCATTCTTAACCCATTTTATGCCGGAAATCCCAAAACGGGTAGTTGGCAAACAGTGCAGGCCCAGATCAGACGCCGCAGCGTCTGATCAGTGCCTACACTGTTTGCAAAATTTTCAGCCAATTTCCAAATAGTTTTTGAAAACAAAACCTAACACCCCTAAATTTTGAAATGGACTCCTGCTATCTATGTGGTGGAAGATTCAATTTGGTACAAAAAGGGATAATTCTGAGAAAAGTCATTCTTGCATAAATACCTATGCGCATGGCTGTTTGAAGCCATTGTCAAATGGACCGAAAGCCGTGCTCAAACAGCAAAAACCATGTTCAAACTAGAATTTTTTCTACATAAACACAGATGTCTCCCCCGTTTTTGACTGCTAAGTATAACCTTGACATTGGAGGTATTGAGCTGGGTCTTGTGTGCAACACATCATTTAATGAAGATGAACATTTCTGCATAGTAACTTTAAAAATGTTCAAAGAAAAATAAAAAAGTTATTGGCCGTAAACTTAAAAACAGCACTTTTTTACCTTTGACCTCTAAGTATGGCCTTGACCTTTGAGGTACAACACATCGTCTCGTCATGGTTAACATTTCTGCCAAGTAATTTCATAATCCATCAAAGAATAAGGAAGTTACTGACTGTCCCTTTTTTTTTACCTTTGACCTCTAGGTATGACCTTGACATTGGAGGAATGGACCTTGGTCTTGCACATGACTCATGGTCTAATAACGGTGAACATTTCTGCATGGTTACTTTATAAAGTCCACCCAGAAATATTTACATTTCCAGTGTAAAGTCTAGTGTAAACCTATAGAAAACAATTGCGTTCATATTTCAATGAACGCATCGAATCACATGATTTTTAGTGACGTTAAGTGACGTCATTTTAAACCATTGTTCTCTACGGGCGTTGATGACGTCAACGCTGCTACGCTTTTTGTAGAAAACCAGCGTGCAAATGTTTTTCAGCTTTAAAAGTTCGCCCTACAAGCATTTTTTCGCCCAGTGATGTGGGACAAATTATGTAAATATAAAAAATAAACTTAATTTTTCTGCTTTTCATGAAAGTATGAACGACAGTGGGTCGCTAGCAAAGTTTACATGAACCCCTTCGGGGTTCATTTACTTTGTACGCGACCCACTGCGTTCATACTTCCATGAACTGCAGAAAAATAAATTTCATTTCTTAAATATTTACATTTCCAGTGTAACGTCTAATGTAAACCTATAGAAAACAATTGCGTTCATACTTCCATGAACGCATCGAATCACATGATTTTCAGTGACGTTAAATGACGTCATTCTAAACCATTGTTCTCTACGGGCGTTGATGACGTCAACGCTGCTCCGCTCTTTGTAGAAAACAGCGTGTAAATGTTTTTCAGCTTTAAAAGTTTGCCCTACAAGCATTTTTTTCGCCCAGTGATGAGGGGCAAATAATGTAAATATAAAAAATAAACTTAATTTTTCTGCTTTTCATGAAAGTATGAACGACAGTTGGTCGCTAGCAAAGTTTACATGAACCCCTTCGGGGTTCATTTACTTTGCACGCGACCCACTGCGTTCATACTTCCATGAACTGCAGAAAAATAAATTTCATTTCTTAAATAAAAAAAGATAATGACTGGACACAAAATAAAAACACTTTTTTTACCTCTGACCTCTTAGTATGACCTTTATCTTCGAGGTACCGACCTGGGTCTAGCGTGCACCACATCGTCTCATGATGGTTAACATTTCTGCCAAGTAATTTCACAATCTATCCAGGAAGAAGAAAGTTTTGACTGAACACTAAAAAAAGGCCCCTTTTTGTCCTTTGACCTCTTGTCCTTTAACCTTTTGTCCTTGACATTTGTGGTACCAACTTGGGTCATGCACACAACACATCGTCTCATGGTGGTTAACATTTCTACCAAGTAATTTCAAAATCCATCTAAAAATAAGTAAGCTATTGACAGAACACAAAAAAGTCCCCTTTTTTACCTTTAACCTCTATGTATGAGCTTGACCTTTCAGGTACCAAACTGGGTCATGCGTGCAACACATCATCTCATGGTGGTTAACCTTTCTGCCTAGCAATTTCAAAATCCATCTAAAAATAAGAACGTTATTGACCAAACACGAAGAAAGGCCCCTTTTTTACCTTTGACCTCTTTGTATGACCTTGACATTTTAGGTACCAAACTGAATCATGCATGCAACACATCCTCTCATGATAGTTAACATGTTTGCCAAGTAACTTCAAATTCTATCTAAAAATAAGCAAGTTATTCACAAAACCCGAAAAAAGGTCCCTTTTTTACCTTTGACCTCTAAGTATGACATTGACCTTTGAGATACTAACCTGGATCATACACGCAACACATCGTCTTATATTGGTTAACATTTCGGCCAAGATATTTCAAAATCCATCTCAAAATAAGAAAGTTATTGACCAAATACGAGAAAAAGGCCCCTTTTATTACCTTTGACCTCTAAGTATGACCTTGACCTTTGAGGTACCGACCTGCCTCATGCGCACCACACATCGTCTCATGATTGTTAATAATTATGCCAAGTCATTTTAAAATCCATCTCAAAATAAGAAAGTTATTGACCAAATACGAAAAATGCCCCTTTTTTGACCTTTGGCCTCTTAGTATGACCTTGACCTTTGAGGTACCGACCTGCCTCATGCGCACCACACATCGTCTCATGGTTGTTAATAATTATGCCAAGTAATTTTAAAATCCATCTCAAAATAAGAAAGTTATTTACCAAATACGAAAAAAGGCCCCTTTTTGACCTTTGACCTCTAAGTATGACCTTGACCTTTGAGGTACCGACCTGCCTCATGCATACCACACATCGTCTCATGGTTGTTAATAATTACGCCAAGTAATTTTTAAATCCATCAGAAAATAAGAAAGTTATTGGCTGGACACGATTTGCCCATACATATATACATACCGACAAATTTCCAAGGGAGATAATTCAAAAAGTATAAATGCGAGAGTTATAGTTCTTGCGCACTGCACGTCGTCTAATGGTGATTAATATTTATACGAAGTTTCGTGAAGATAGCTCTAACGGTTTTCAAGTTATAGAGCGGACACGAATGTGTGACAGACGGACAGACAGACGCCCGGGGGAAAAACAATATCTCTCCGAAAAAAAAAAAAATCGGGGGACATAATCATGAAATTCACGTGCTGTTTGAACATAGATTTTGAGCTTTTGATATCACAAGACGGGCCTTGCTTTGTTTACGTTACGTTGAGCGACCTAACGTTATCGCCCTGAATGCAGCGTTTTAGGGTTCTATGATGACTTCAGAGGTTTACTGCATGACGTCATTGTAAACAACATTCTGAACTGGCCGCCATGTTGGTTCGCCGGTCGCATTTGAAGAGTTTATATGGAGCGCTTTTGGGCATTTTCGTCTAAATTTGCTGTCGGAATCGTAATTTATATAAGAACAACGATCACCCATGGTTATTTCTTTGCATTAACATAACCGGATCCCTCGGAAGATATTTGAACATTCGGCCTGGCGGCCTCATGTTCAAACAGCTTCCTCGAGACCCGGCAAATGTTAATGCATGAAAAACCATGATCCCTATATTAGAGAATGCATATTTTGAAATACCATGGTTATTCTTCAGTGTTGGGGTACAGGTGCCAGATTGAAACAGACTATTCAAAGGAAATGTTAGACATTGTTTTCCCAGAAAATTAATAGAGGAAATGGTTTGCTGTTTTAATGAGTGGCGCTTAAAAGCTTCATTACGAAAGCATGCCAATTCAAATACACTGCAAATTTTACCGCGAAAAAAAAAAAAAAAAAAGCAAATATCTTCAGATTTTCAGTTGCTAAAGAAAAGCGAGCTCATAAATAACATGATCTCATGATGGTTAACATTTCTGCCAAGTAATTTCACAATCTATCCAGGAAGAAGAAAGTTATTGACTGAACACTAAAAAGGCCCCTTTTTGTCCTTTGACCTCTTGTCCTTTAACCTTTTGTCCTTGACATTTGAGGTACCAACTTGGGTCATGCACACAACACATCGTCTCATGGTGGTTAACATTTCTGCCAAGTAATTTCAAAATCCATCTAAAAATAAGTAAGCTATTGACAGAACACAAAAAAGTCCCCTTTTTACCTTTAACCTCTATGTATGACCTTGACCTTTCAGGTACCAAACTGGGTCATGCGTGCAACACATCATCTCATGGTGGTTAACCGTTCTGCCTAGCAATTTCAAAATCCATATAAAAATAAGAAAGTTATTGACCAAACACGAAAAAGGGCCCCTTTTTTACCTTTAACCTCTATGTATGACCTTGACATTTTAGGTACCAAACTGAATCATGCATGCAACACATCCTCTCATGATAGTTAACATGTTTGCCCAGTAACTTCAAATTCTATCTAAAAATAAGCAAGTTATTGACAAAACCCGAAAAAAGGCCCCTTTTTTACCTTTGACCTCTAAGTATGACCTTGGCCTTTGAGATACTAACCTGGGTCATACACTCAACACATCGTCTTATATTGGTTAACATTTCTGCCAAGTTATTTCAAAATCCATCTCAAAATAATAAAGTTATTGACCAAATACGAGAAAAAGGCCCCTTTTTTACCTTTGACCTCTAAGTATGACCTTGACCTTTGAGGTACCGACCTGCCTCATGCGCACCACACATTGTCTCGTGGTTGTTAATAATTATGCCAAGTCATTTTAAAATCCATCACGTTATAAGAAAGTTATTGACCAAATACAAAAAATGCCCCTTTTTTTACTTTTGACCTCTTAGTATGACCTTGACCTTTGCGGTACCGACCTGCCTCATGCGCATCACACATCGTCTCATGGTTGTTAATAATTATGCCAAGTAATTTTAAAATCCATCTCAAAATAAAGTTATTGACCAAATACGAAAAAAAGGCCCCTTTTTTGACCTTTGACCTCTAAGTATGACCTTGACCTTTGAGGTACCGTCCTGCCTCATGCACACCACACATCCTCTCATGGTTGTTAATAATTATGCCAAGTAATTTTAAAATCCATCAGAAAAAAAGAAAGTTATTGACTGGACACGATTTGCCCATACATATATACATACCGACAAATTTCCAAGGGAGATAATTCAAAAAGTATAAATGCGAGAGTTATAGTTCTTGCGCACTGCACGTTGTCTAATGCTGATTAATATTTATACGAAGTTTCGTGAAGATAGCTCTAATGGTTTTCACGTTATAGAGCGGACACGAATGTGTGACAGACGGACAGACACCCGGGGGAAAAACAATATGTCTCTCTGAAAAAAAAATTTTCGGGGGAGACATAATCATGAAATTCACGTGCTGTTTGAACATGGATTTTGAGCTTTTGATACCACAAGACGGGCCTTGCTTTGTTTACGTTACTTTGAGCGACGTAATGTTATCGCCCTGAACGCATCGTTTTAGGGTTCTATGATGACGTCAGAGGGTTACTGCATGACAACGCATTGTAAACAACATTCTGAACTGGCCGCCATGTTGGTTCGCGGGTCACATTTGAAGAGTTTATATGGAGCGCTTTTGGGCATTTTCGTCTAAATTTGCTGTCGGAATCGTAATTTATACAAGATTAACGATCACCCATGGTTATTTCTTTGCATTAACATTGCCGGATCCCTCGGAAGATATTTGAATATTCGGCCTGGCGGCCTCATGTTCAAACAGCTTCCTCGAGACCCGGCAAATGTTAATGCATGAAAAACCATGATCCCTATATTAGAGAATGCATATTTTGAAATACCATGGTTATTCTTCAGTGTTGGGGTACAGGTGCCAGATTGAAACAGACTATTCAAAGGAAATGTTAGACATTGTTTTCCCAGAAAATTAATAGAGGAAAAAAGTTTGCTGTTTTAATGAGTGGCGCTTAAAAGCTTCATTACGAAAGCATGCCAATTCAAATACACTGCAAATTTTACCACGAAAAAAAAAACAAAAAAAAAAATTAAAAAAAAAAAAAAACAAGCAAATATCTTCAGATTTTCGGTTGCTAAAGAAAAGCGAGCTCATAAATAATGGGTCGGACGACTTAGTGAAATCACCAAAATCTAACGAAATCACCTAATAAATTACCGAAATCACAATTTTATTGATATAAAACCACGTTAAATATCTAAAATATATTGTAGGGATCTAGTTTATAATATTTTGGAATTAGAATTAGTAGAAAAAAATGTGTAAACATAAATATTGAAATGAATTAATTAGCACAAATAAATGCTGATGAAGCTGTTTTCTGTAATTTCTGAGGGGATTTCTGCGATCCGGTCCGTGTCTAAATGCTAGTTATAACTAGAAATGGTGTTTGTAAAACACAATACCCCCAACCTTTGCTTGTCCTTAGATGGCAAAATATTCAACAAAATATTGTTAAAGACTCAAAAACATACAACAAGAATTCCCTCGAAGGCTATGTCGTGCCTGTGGGGGCGCAAAGTCACCAAACCATGAAATCTAGGTCAAGGTCAAACATGGATGCCTGCATAAAAATTTCACTCCTAGTTGCAAGCATGTACCAAGTATCATCAATGAAACTGTTAAAAACAGACTCTTACATCAGGGTGAAACTTAGGGTTGTCACACTATTTTACAAAGTCAGTGAACCATAAAATGTAGGTCAAGTTCAGAAATGGATACTTGCATTGAAGTTTCAATTCCTAAATGCAAGCTTGTACCAAATACAATTAATGAAGCTCTAATAGATCTTGAGAAATGGACTCTTACATTAGATAGAAAGTCAGGGTGGTCGCAATTATTCACAAAGTCAGTGAACCATGAAATATGGGTAAAAGTCAAATATGGATGCTTGCGTTGCAGTTGCAATTCCTAGATGCAAGTTTGTACCAATTATAATTTAAAAAGCTTTAATAGTTTTCGAGAAATGGACTCTTACATTAGGGTGAAAGTCAGGGTGGTCGCAATAATTCACGAAGTCAGTGAACCATGAACTATAGGTCAAGGTCAGATATGGATGCTTGCGTTGAAGTTGCAATGCCTGGATGCAAGTTTGTACCAAGAATGATTAATGAAGCTCTAATAGTTCTCAAGATATGGACTTGCTGACAAGATTTTATTAAAAAAAAAAAAAAAGGCATCACATGCGATACAAATCCCCTCGCACAAGACAACTTCGTGTGTGGAAAACACTGAAATGGCAAAAGTCCAACTTGCTTGAGATATTATCATATGCAACATTTGTGTAAAGTTTGTTTAAAAATCCATCCATAAATGTAGGTTCTAGAGTGATGACAATATTTCTCTAAAATAGTCATAGGGACCTTGACTTGAGGCCATGGCCGCGAAGTAGATCTTGCTCAAGATATTATCATAAGCATCTTTTGTGTGAAGTTAGATTAAAATCATAAATGTAGGCGGTAGAGCAATGACAAACTTTTTCTATAAATAGCCATAGTGACCTTGACCTTGAGGTCATGACCTTGAAAGTCAAAGCAACTCGAGATATTACCATAAGAAACATTTGAGTGAAGTTCTATTAACATCCATCAATAAATGTAGGCACAAGAGCGATGACAAAGTTTTTCTAAAAATAGCCACAGTGACCTTGACCTTGAAAGTCGAAATAGCTCGAGATATTGTCATAAGGAACATTTGTGTGAAGTTATACTGAAATCGGTGAAGAAATGTTAGCGCTAGAGCCATGTCAAAGTTTTTCTAAAAATAGCCACAGTGACCTTGACCTTGAAAGTCAAACTCACTCGAGGTATTGTCATAAGGAACATTTGTGTGAAGTTATATTGACATCAGTGAAGAAATGTAGTCGCTAGGGCGATGACAAAGTTTTTCTAAAAATAGCCACAGTGACCTTGACCTTGAAAGTCGAAATCGCTCGAGATATTGTCTTAAGGAACATTTGTGTGAAGTTATATTGAAATTGGTGAAGAAATGTAAGCGCTAGAGCCATGACAAAGTTTTTCTAAAAATAGCCACAGTGACCTTGACCTTGAAAGTGGAACTCGCTACAGATATTGTCATAAGGAACATTTGTGTGAATCATTTTGAAATTGGTGAAAAAAATGTAAGTGCTAGAGCAATGAAAAAGTTTTTCTAAAAATAGCCACAGTGACCTTGACCTTGAAAGTCGAACTCTTTCGAGGTATTGTCATAAGGATCATTTGTGTGAAGTTATATTAAAATCAGTGAAGAAATGTAGGCGCTGAAGCGATGACAAAGTTTTTCTAAAAATAGCCATTGTGACCTTGACCTTGAAAGTGAGATATTGTCATAGGCAACATTTGTGTGAAGTTATATTGAAATCGGTGAAGAAATGTAGGCGCTAGAGCATTGACAAAGTTTTTCTAAAAATAGCCACAGTGACCTTGACCTTTAAAGTGGAACTCGCTAGAGATATTGTCATAAGGAACATTTGTGTGAAGTTATATTGAAATCGGTGAAGAAATGTAGGCGCTAGAGCGATGACAAAATTTTTCTAAAAATAGCTACAGTGACCTTGACCTTGAGGTCATGACCTTGAAAGTCGAAAACACTCGAGATATTGTCATTAGGAACATTTGTGTGAAGTTATATTGAAATCAGTGAAGAAATGTAGGCGCTAGAGCAATGACAAAGTTTTTCTGAAAATAGCCAAAGTGACCTTGACCTTGAGGTCATGACCTTGAAAGTCGAACTCGCTCGAGATTTTTTTATAAGGAACATTTGTGTGAAGTTATATTGAAATTGGTGAAGAAATGTAGGCTCTAGAACGATGACAAAGTTTTTCTAAAAATAGCCACAGTGACCTTGACCTTGAGGTCATGACCTTGAAAGTCGAACTCGCTCGAGATTTTTTTATAAGAAACATTTGTGTGAAGTTATATTGAAATTGGTGAAGAAATGTAGGCGCTAGAACGATGACAAAGTTTTTCACAAATTCCCAAAATGACAAAGGGCCATAACTCACAAAGTATTTTTCGGAATTTTGTCATAAGTTAATCAATTCATCTACTCATCACCACCAATCTATTCACCAACTTTCAAGGCTCTCGCTCCAATAGTTTTTGAGATATCTTGCTGACAAAATTTTATTAAAAAAAATTCAAAGGGCAATAACTCTTAAAAGGGGCATAATCCGGACGAGAAAAAAAATACGCGTCAGCTAATTTTCCATGAGGAATCCATATATGAAATTTCAAAACCCTAGCATACACGGTTCTAAAGTTATGCTATGCATCACTTTTAGCATACATTACAATGGGCACAAATTACCAAAATGAAAAGGGCCATATATCACAAAGTATTTTTCGGAATTTTGTCAAAAGTTAATCAGTTCATCTACTCTTCACCACCAATATATTCACCAACTTTCAAGGCTCTAGCTCCAATAGTTTTTGAGATATCTTGCTGACAAAATTTTATTAAAAAAATTTCAAAGGGCAATAACTCTTAAAAGGGGCATAATGCGGACAAGAAAAAAAATACGCGTCAGCTAATTTTCCATGAGGAATCCATATATAAAATTTCAAAACCCTAGCATACACGGTTCTAAAGTTATGCTATGCATCACTTTTAGCATACATTACAATGGGCACAAATTACCAAAATGACAAAGGGCCATAACTCACAAAGTATTTTTTGGAATTTTGTCAAAAGTTAATTAGTTCATCTACTCATCACCACCAATATATTCACCAACTTTCAAGGCTCTAGCTCCAATAGTTTTTGAGATATCTTGCTGACAAAATTTTATTAAAAAATTTCAAAGGGCAATAACTCTTAAAAGGGGCATAATCCGGACAAGAAAAAAAATACGCGTCAGCTAATTTTCCATTAGGAATCCATATATGAAATTTCAAAACCCTAGCATACACGGTTCTAAAGTTATGCTATGCATCACTTTTAGCATACATTACAATGGGCACAAATTACCAAAATGAAAAAGGGCCATAACTCACAAAGTATTTTTCGGAATTTTGTCAAAAGTTAATCAGTTCATCTACTCATCACCACCAATATATTCACCAACTTTCAAGGCTCTAGCTCCAATAGTTTTTGAGATATCTTGCTGACAAAATTTTATTAAAAAAATTTCAAAGGGCAATAACTCTTAAAAGGGGCATAATCCGGACAAGAAAAAAAATACGCGGCAGCTAATTTTCCATGAGGAATCCATATATGAAATTTCAAAACCCTATCATACACGGTTCTAAAGTTATGCTATGCATCACTTTTAGCATACATTACAATGGGCACAAATTACCAAAATGACAAAGGGCCATAACTCACAAAGTATTTTTCGGAATTTTGTCAAAAGTTAATCAGTTCATCTACTCATCACCACCAATATAATCAACAACTTTCAAGGCTCTTGCTCCAATAGTTTTTGAGATATCTTGCTGACAAGATTTTATTAAAAAAAATTCAAAGGGCAATAACTCTTGAAGGGGGCATAATCAGGACGAGAAAAAAAATACGCGTCAGCTAATTTTCCATGAGGAATCCATATATGAAATTTCAAAACCCTAGCATACACGGTTCTTTAGTTATGCTATGCATCAAAAGCGTAACGGACGGACGAACGGACGAACGAACCAGAAGCAATATGCCCCTCCAACTTTTTCAAAGTTGGGGGCATAAAAAGAAGCTATATTTTGCTTTAGCTGCAGAATCTTAACTGAACAGTTAGACAGCATTCTTAGGCTGGACATTATAAATGAATATAGACAGAGATATTTAGGCATACGGGGAGGGATGGGCGGGGCATACAGTATTGCGATATGAGCGGTGATTTCAATAACATCTGTGGTTATTTCGGAACATTTAGACAGCCTTCCTAATCTGAACATTATAACTGAATATATTTATGAATATATTTATGAGTATTTAACTAAAATCTACAAAAAACATTATTTCTCCCAAACAGAGACATTTAGGCATATACAGTGTTGCGATATGAGCGGTGATTTCGGTAAAATCTCTGGTGATTTCGATACGGTAAGTAGAATGTTAGGCCGTATTCTTAGACTGGACATTAAAGTTAATACAGTTATGAATATTTGACGTGAAAACTACCACAACAACACTGCTATTCCCTATTAGACATATTTTAGAATGCTACATTACAATGTTAGCAGTGATTTCAGTTAAATTTTGTGGTGATTTCAGTAATCGGATTTAAAATAATGTTAAATGTTAGACCGCATTCTTTTAAAAGTCTGATAGTGTATTTGATACATGTATATATATTAAAATGAAAAAAAAAAATTTACTCCTTTATATAGATAGTTTGGTATACCATATAATGATAGGAGTGTTGATTTCGAATTTCAGCGATCGTCCGTTTCACCGTGTTATACGCCTCCACATTTCTGAGCTCAGCAGAAATAATAAAGTATAATGATGCGAGATATGACATGCAAAATACAAAGATTAATTAGTTTTCCCAATTAATAATGTTTTTTTTTTTTTGCACAAAAATAGGTTATTCAAGGTGATTTCGGTAATTTATGAGGTGATTTCGTTAGATTTCGGTGATTTCACTTAATCGTCTGACCGTAAATAATGTTGTATTCTCGCGCATGCGCAAAGTACGTAGAAAAAAGAATAACACACACAGACACACACACACACTAAACCGTTGTTGAAAACCAGTGACCCCGAGGTATGATGTTAAATTTCGGGTTAGATCTTCTAATTATTTGGCAGTTATGGCCCTTTCTCAACTTGATTTTATATGAAATGTATGAAAAATTTTTCAGTTGATATCTTTTGAAAAGAGTGTATTGAATTCAAATATAAAACACAGGTATTTAATCATAAAATGTAGGTCAAGTTCATTTACGGGTTAAATCCGTCTATTATGAGAGTTATGGCCTATTTATGCTTCCCGCTTTGTCCGTCTGTCCATCCGTCCGTCTGTCACACTTATGTCTACAGCATATCTCTAGCGTATTAAATGTAATTTAGTGAAACTTAATACACTGATAGAGGGCCATTTGGGGAATCGCACAATGCAACAAGAGCTGTCACATGACAGCATAGCTCACCTGCGCATTCAAGATATAAGGTAAGACTATTGAACCATGAAATATAGATCACACTGACCTACGTATATTTTAAGGTCAATCATCAGGTCACATGGAACATATATTCCAGATATAACATTTCAGAATCAAATTGTGTCTGAATTAAAAGGCCAATCATTGAACCATGAAAATAGGTCACACTGACCTAGATGTATTTCTATGTCAATCATCTGGTCACATGAAATTGATTATTCAGATATGGAGTTTCTCAATCCAATAGCATTCAAGATATAAGCCAAAGTCACTAAACCATGTAATATAGGTCACACTGACCTAGATATATTTTGAGGTCAATCATCTGGTTGCATTGAAGTAATATACCAGGTATAACATTTTGTTATCAAAATATTATTCAAGATAATAGGCAAAATCACTGAACCATGAAACACAGGTCACACTGACCTAGATATATTTTGAGGTCAATCAGCAGGTCATCTGGAACTAATAATCAAGGTATGACATTTCTTTATCAACTATTATTCAAGATAATAGGCAACATCAGTGAACCATGAAATATAGGTCACAGTGACTTTGGTGGTCAATTATCGGGTCACATGGAACTAATAATCCAGGTATGACATTTCTCCATCAAATAGTATCCAAGATAATAGGCAAAATCACCGAACCATGAAATATAGGTCACAGTGACTTTGATATATTTGGTGGTCAATTATTGGGTCACATGGAACTAATAATATTCTCCTTTGAATAGTATTCAAGATAATAGGCAAAGTCACTGAACCATGAAACATAGGTCACAGTGCCCTAGATATATTTTGAGGTCAATCATGGGATCACATGGCACCAATATCCAAGCCAAGACATTTCTCCCACAAATAGTCTTCAAGATATAAGGCAAATCACTGAACCATGAAATATAGGTCACAGTAACCTAGATATATTTTGAGGTCAATCATGGGGTCACATGGTACTAATATCCCAGGTATGACATTTCTCCAACAAATAGTCTTCAAGATATAAGGCAAAATCACTGGACCATAAAATATAGGTCACAGTGACCTAGATATATTTTGAGGTCAATCATGGGATCACATGGTACAAATGTCGCAGGTGTGACATTTCTCCAACAAATAGTCTTCAAGATATAAGGCAAAATCACTGGACCATAAAATATAGGTCACAGTGACCTAGATATATTTTGAGGTCAATCATGGAATCACATGGTACAAATATCGCAGGTATGAAATTTCTCCAACAAATAGTCTTCAAGATATAAGGCAAAATCACTGGTCCATGAAATGTAGGTCACCATTACCTTCACCCTTGAACCAATGTCACATGGTTGGCTGATATATAACCAATTGTGTTTTCAACTTGTTAGCATAATGGAAATATATATAACAAATTACAAAGGTGTCCTAGATTTTGACCCCTAGCCCCACCCCATCCGCTCTCCCAGGCATGAACCCAAGGGTGTGTTGTCTTGGAATCTCAGAATACACGCCTGGGTATCCAAGTTGTAAAGTATGAATCCTTTGTGATGAGTGTCTGCTGAGATATAAGCAATTCAAATACTTTAAGACAGTTTTACAGAGGTGTTCTAGATTTTGACCCCTAGCCCCACCCCGGGGCATGAACCCAGGGGTCTGTTGTCTTTGAACATCAGAAGACCCTCCAAGGTACTTAAGTTCCAAATATGAGTGCTCTGTGATGAGTGACTGTTGAGATATAAGCATTTGAAAAACTTTAACGCAGTGTGACGGGAACGCACACGCAAACATGCACAAATGAGGTGACAACAATAGCTCTCCATGTACTTCGTACAGGCGAGCTAAAAACATAACCCTAAAACCAGTATGTACAAAGTTACTTTCCTTTTTTATTTATTTATTTTTATTTTTTTTTTTGGCAGTAAAAAGCTTGGCCGGAGCATATCTCTAAGCATCAAAGGGAATTAAATGAAACTTTATATATTGATAGACGCCCATGAGTGCAAAACAGTAACTCTGTCACTAGAAATTTCTGAGTTATTATCCTTTCTAATTTTGCAATATTAAGCTTTTCTGTAGCATATCTCTAAAGATAAATAAACAAAACTTGACACAATGATAGAGATCTATGAAGGAAATTGCAGAATGAAAGAACATTAACCATGTCTACAGTATTTTTGGAGTTACTTCCCTTCTTAATTTTTGCAATAAAAAGCTTGTCCGGAGCTTTAATGATACATTGAAAGTCGACCATCAGAGAAAGTGCAACCGTAACTATCAGTTATTTCCCTTTCTAATTTGTGCAGTGGAAAGCTTGTCCAAAAAGTATAGAAGATAAATAAATGAAACTTGAGACACCGATAGATGGCCAAGAAGGGAATTGCAGAATGCAAGAACCATAACCCTATCAGCAGTATAGACGGATTATTTCCCTTCTTAATTTTTTTGCAATGAAAAAGCTTGTCCATAGCATATCTCTGAAAGTAAAGAAGGGAATTAAATGAAACTTGATACATTAATAGACGGCCATCAGAGAAAGTGCAGAGTGCAGGCAAAGGTGTTTGAGTGTTCATCTGTCCGCCCATCTGGAGTTATCTCCCTAACTCTCAGTATGCAGGTCTTATTTTTTCATGATTTTTACATTCTTTGTTGAAAATCACTTACTAGGGAACACACAAATGAGTTTCTTAGTCTTATGGTTTAAGAGTTACAAGCTTTGCAGGGAAAGGTCCTTACGTGTCTCCTTATTTTTGCATTCATTGTTGAAAATCACTTACAAGGGAACACAAAGCTGAGTGTTTTAGTCTTATGGTTTAAGACATAAAAAAAACACGCTATACAAATACACTGTAAACTTGACCGCCGAAATAACTATATTTTTAAGATGAAAAATTGTGATATTTTTCTTATTTCTGCTCAAAATATAGATTGTGTGTACTAATGAGTACCAACAATCTATATTTTAAAGCAGAAATAAGAAAAATAAGGTTTACCCTTGTAAACCCCAGTTTTACTATATTAAAGTGGGATTCAAGGGGGTTCAAAACCTACAACCTATGTCTTGGAGCAGAAATAAGGAACAAAATGTTTACCCCCTAAACCCCAGTTTTCTCTATATAAGGTGGGGTTTAGGGGGGGTGTTCATTTCATGGACTTGTTCACGTGATAAACTTGGAAGTTCTAAGTTGATGACATTGACCTTGAGGTCATGGGCATGAATGCTATAAAAACTTGGGACCCACATCTATCATCATACCAAATATAAACCAAATCCATCATGGATTTGCAACTAAGAGCTCTTTTCAACCTTAACACAAAAATCCATGTCTGTGACCCTGACCTTGAGTCAAACTGCATGGGTGGGGTATTTCTGAATAAAACTTCAGACCTTTGTCCACAATATCTATCATCCTACCAGATATGAACCACATCTGTCAGCATCACATGGTTTGGAAAATAAATGCCTTCAAAAAAAACTTTCAACTAAAATTCAAGCATAGAATTTGTGTCTGTGACCTTGACCTTAAGGCCATGGGTGAAGGTATTGCAGAATAAAACGTGGAACTCATACCAAATATGAAGGCTCTGGGGGAGCTTATAGGATAGGCAGTCATCCGTCGACGTCAACCAGCTTTGTCGTCGACACTTTCAAACAATATCTTTTGGGCCCAAAATTATCTGTAGCATCCTTGGGCTGGGGGATTGAGAGTTTGTGGCCTTCTTTATGAAATCAGCTTATTAGTTTGGTTGCTATGGCAACTAGTGTTTCCACAGATTTATAATGGAGAACAAGAATTCCGCCTAAGGCTTTGTTGCACCTGTGGGGGGCGCAAAGTCAGCGAACCATGACATCTAGGCCAAGGTCATACATAGATGCTTGCATAAAAGTTGCCATTCTTAAATGCAAGCTTGTACTAGGTATCATTAAATTGTAGTAATTCTCGAGAAATGAACTTAACCATTAGGGTGAACGCTAGGGTGGTTGCAATATTTTACAAAGTCAATGAACCATGAAATGTAGGTCAAGGTCAAATACGGATGCTTGCATTTAAGTTGCCATCCCCAGATACAAGTTTGTACCAAGTATCATTAATGATTTGTTTGTTTGATTTGAGGTTTAACGTCCCCGTCAACACTGTAAAGGTCATTTTGGAGACGTTGCTTCCAATTTTGTGGGACTTTTACCCGACATTGAGATGAAATGACATCTCAAGCCCTGTCGTCCAATGAAACCAATAGGGTTTAATAGCATGGACGGTCCGCCTCGCACCGCGGTTCCTGGACAGGCTTAGATCCTCTAAGCGGTTTACCAGAACTAGTGTGCGGGCCGGATTCAGCTCTGCGTGGAAGCATCATGCAGCCCATATATTTCTTCAAGCCCCTATGGGCGAGGGCTTATCATTAATGAAGCTCTTATAGTTGTTGAGAAATAAACTTTACCATTCGGGTGGTTGCAATATTTTACAAAGTCAGTGAACCATAAAATGTAGGTCAAGGTCAAATACGGATGCTTGCATTTAAGTTGCCATCCCCAGATACAAGTTTGTACCAAGTATCATTAAGAAGCTCTTATAGTTCTTGAAAAATAAACTTACATTAGGGTGAACGCTAGGGTGGTCGCAAATATTGACGCCTTTACAAATGGACGGATGCACGGACGGGAAACCGGGCGCCTATATCATGCCATGCTAATAGCAGGCGCAACAAAAATGGCATTTACTGCCCAGCCTTTGCAAATATTTTGACAAAACGCATAGGCGTATTCCTAAAGCAATCTTCTATGTGCTCGATTTGAAAATATTTTGAAATCCAGCCATTTGCCTAGATGTTGTTTGAAGGTTGTTGTTTTTCTATTTTAAGCTCTGGCAGCCATTTTTTTCAGCCAAGATGAACTATTTTAGCAATTTTGGTAATGGGTCCTATGAGGAACATTTCTTTGAAATTATTTTGAAACCGGATCATTTGCCTAGGAGGAAATGTCTTTTAAAGTTTTTTTTACTATTTTAAGCTCTGGCCACCGATTTGGTAGTGTCACCCAAGGAACATTCCTGTGAAATTATCTTGTAATCCAATCACATGTTTAGATATTGTTACAGACCATTTGAAGATTTTTCTATTTTTAGCTCAGTGGAACAGAACATTTTAACAATTTCTGTTGAAGACCACCCAAGGAACATTTCTGTGAAAATATTTTGAAATCGGGCCATTGGCCGGGGTGGTTTCATTTAAAGGTTTTCTACTTTTAGCTCTGGCAGCCATTTGGATAAGCGGAGCTAAACCATTTCAGCAATTCTGGTAGGAAGGCATCCAAGGAACATTCTTTTGAAATTATTTCAAAATCCATTTACCGGTTCAGGAAATGTTGTTTTGATGGACGACGGATGATAGACGACGTACATTGCAGTATCACAATAGCTTGACATGAGCACATTGTGCTCAGGTGAACTAAAATTCGTGAAGAAATGCATGTACAAAAAGACCTTTTTGTCATCTACTCTTTATTCTGAAATATTGACAATATCTGAGCCCCACCACGAGAAAATATACCGGTACTTTATAAAATGGTTACCCTGCAAAGGCTCAGATCAGCTTGTGCATTCACACAGTATTCACAGGCAGGGGCCAGTTATTCAAAACTGACGATGTCGTTAGTAAACAAATCCTTAAAACATTGATCAATTAATATGGCATATACATGTATTCTATTTTTGCTGAAAAAATGTGATTAGCTTTTGCATATGCAAAAGCTACTCAAAGCTACTCACATTTTTTTCAGCAAAAATAAAATATTAGATATTGTACTTGCTAGACCAGTTAACAAATTAACCACTAACATGCTTATTAAGCTAGCGATGCTTTGAATATCTGGACCCTGATCGTCACCTTTGCTGTTCGCAAAGGCCAGGAAACATATTTTTTCGTGATGCGGCTCATTTCTGAACAACATGAAGAGGTATCAAGAGATGTCAAACATCAAAATACACGAAATACGAAAAATGAAGGATGTCAATAATGAATATTTAAAATATGCTTATGCAATGAAACTTCCAATAACAGAACGGACGGCTCATTTACCAAGATAAAAATTCCAACTCACTTTTAAATTATATACACAAGCGACATATTGCATTTTTCACATTACCAAAACGGCCATTTTTCTGATGAAAATCTGACATTTTTCTTATTTATACTGCAAATACAGGCTGTGGGTGCTTGTTAGAACTGCCTCATTGAGGCGGTTCATAAACCAGCGGTCGTGGGTTCGATCCCGGGCTTCCCGAGACTTTCGGATGGGTCCTTAAAACAAGGTCCCATCAACGATGACCTTAGCTGTTGGTGGGACATAAAACTCAAACACTCATACTTAGACCTTCTAAGCAGTTTAGCAGAACTCAAATGTTCGATCGGTTTCAGCTCTGCAGGAATACACCATGCAGCCCAGTCTATTTCTCCATGCCCCGATGGACGGTGATGTTGAGGTGATTCTAATGAGTACAAACTGTTTGCTTAGACCTATCTGTCCCAATACTGAGGAGCCGTGTTATAACGACATTTGTTATAACGGCAAAACTCGTTATAATGACGATTTCAATGCAATGAATTCTTGGCTCAAGGTTTAGCCTTGATTCCGAGCCACGTGGGCTTCCCTCGGGTTGGAAATGCCCAAATCAAATCCATAGTCGTGAAAGATTCTTGTAATTTAATACTCCAAGAAACAAATATTATAGATATTTGTTAGAATCGCCTCTGAGGCGATTCTAACAAATATCTATAACATTTGTTTCTTGGAGTAATAATGGGGAAACGTCCGTTTATTACCTATCATACCATTACCGAGGCGATTCTTACAAATACTCCAAGAAACAAATGTTATAGATATTTGTTAGAATCGCCTCTGAGGCGATTCTAACAAATATCTATAACATTTGTTTCTTGGAGTAATAATGGGGAAACGTCCGTTTATTACCTATCATACCATTAACTGGGATTCTTTATAGCGGCAAATTCTTTATAATCGCACAATAATAAGGAACAAATACTGTCATTATAACGAGGGTCCTCTGTATTTAGGAGTATTATGATAACCAGAACTGGAATTGTCTTTGCAAGACAATTCTAGTAAGTACCTGTAGCAAGACAATTCTAAGAAGAAAGTGTAACACGCATTTTTTCATATACCGTTGCCGTTATTTTATAGTGGATAATGCCATGTCATTAACCCATTTAGTACCAGAAACCCCAAAATGGGTACCCTGGCAAACAGTGCAGGCCCAGATCAGATGCCGCAGAACGTGGCATCTGATCAGGGCCTACACTATTTGCAAAAAGTTCAGACATTTTCCAAATAAATTTTGATGAAAACAACCCGACATCCCTAAATTTTGAAATGGACTCCTGCTATATGTTACCGCCCCCGCCCATCAGGGCTTGAAGAAATAAAAGGGCTGCATGATGCTTCCACGCAGAGCTGAAACCGACCCACACACGAGTACTGGTAAACCACTTAGAGGATCTAAGCCTGCCCAGGCAAAGCGGTGTGAGTCGGCCCGTCCATGTTTATAAACCCTATTGGTAACATTGGGCGGCAGGGCTCGAGATGTCATTTCATCTTAATGTCGGGTAAAAGTCCCATAAAATTGGAAGCAACGTCTCCAAAATGACCTTTACAGTGTTGACGGGGACGTTTAACCTCAAATCAAACTAACAAACTGCTATATGTAAGGAGGAAGATTCCATTTGGTACAAAAAGGGATAAAAGTATTTGACCACACATGTAATAACACGTGGTTACTACGAGTGTAACATCATAACGCAGTCCGTGACAACCTTATAATTTCTACCACGAGACCATGGGAAAGGTCTAACAAATCTCTATAACATTTGTTTCTTGGAGCAATGAAGTGGACATAGAGGATCTTACATGAGTGTTAATGTATTATTGAATTTATTAAACGAGTTGAGGAAAATGGATAAAATGCAAGGCTTTGCCGAGCATTTTATCCCTTTTCCTCAACGAGTTTAATAAATTCAATAATACAAGAGCAAGAATGAAAGATTCTATTTATTATATGACATTTAACGTGCATTTTATTCATGATTGTTTACAAAAAGGTCAATATTCCACTGTTAGTAAATGCGACGTCGTTAAGGACGTCGTACATGTAACGTTATGGAACGTATCTAGCTAATTTGCATATTTAATCCACTAGTGGATTATCGAAAATAATACATGACCTTATTACACTCTCAGACGCGATGTCATATGATAAAAGACCTTTTATAATCTATCATAATCCTAACTGGGATTCTTTTTAATGGCAAATTCATTATAACTCCACAATAATAGGGAACAAATACTGTCGTCATAACGTCTGTAATCAAATATGTCATTAATTTATAAGAATTTATTTTAGTTCAATTGCGATGGAAGCTTCAAACTTATTTGTCCACATCATTACTCCAAGAAACAAATGTTATGGACATTTGTTAGAATCGCCTCTCGGAAATGAGGCTAAACCTTGAGCTAAGAATTCATTCCGTTGAAATTGTCGTTGTAACGAGTTTTGTAGTTATAACGAATGTCAGTATAACATGGGTCCTCTGTTTATCAAGCTAATGATTGAAACATGACTAATGAGAATAAAACATGAAAATGAAAGTATAGAACTGTAATGAAAACACAAATAATGATTCCAAAAAAGGCTTATGATAACAATAGAATTCTTATATTAAGACTGCCTTTGGGACTTAAGACTACTTTATCAAGACCACCTTTGGAGCTGTTCAAAAGTTGTCTTTAATACAAATAATGATTCCACAAACAGCTTATTAAACAGCAAAATTCCAATATCAAGACCATCTTTGGGACTCTTCAAAAGTGGACTTAAAGACCACTTTATTAAGATCACATTTGGGACTGTTTAAAAGTGGTCTATCAAGACCACCTTTGGGACTGTTCAAAAGTGATCTTTAAGAATACTTTTGAACAGTTCCAAATGTGGACCAAAGACCACTTTAGAACAGTCCACCTTGGACTCTTCAAAAGTGGTCTTCAAGACCACCTTCAGGACTGTTCAGACCACTGTCTTTAAGACCAATTTTGAACAGTTCCAAAGGTGGCCCAAGACCAATTTTGAACAGTCCCCCTTGGACTGTTCAAAAGTGGTCTTCAAGACCACTTTATCAAGACCAAATTTGGGACTGTGCACTTTTGAACAGTCCCAAAGACCACTTTTGACTGTTGGGCCACCTTTGGGACTGTTCAAAAGTGGTCTGAAAGACCACTTTTAAACAGCCCCAAAGGGTGGCCTTTTTCTACAGGGCACTGGGATAGAAAATATGAAAAGAACAGCTCATACCTTTTAAATGTGCTTTTAAAAAATTCAAAATTAGTCCTAGTTGGTCTTAATAATGGTATTTTACGGTATATAAACAAAATGCAATGAAAATTCAGTACGCATGTAAGTTCATCAACTCCAACACTTATCGCTCATTAACCATGGCCGACGGCTGCCACCCACAGGGGCTTGAAGAAATATATGGGCTGCATGATGCTTCCACGCAGAGCTGAATCCGGCCCGCACACTAGTACTGGTAAACCGCTTAGAGGATCTAAGCCTGTCCAGGAACCGTGGTGCAAGGCTGACCGTCCATGGTAACAAACACTATTGGTTTCATTGGGCGACAGGGCTTGAGATGTAATTTCATCTCAATGTCGGGTAAAAGTCCCACAAAATTGGAAGCAATGTCTCCAATATGACCTTTTCAGTGTTAACATGGACGTTAAACCTCAAATCAAACAAACAAACAAATAAACCTTTTAAATGTGCTTTTAAAAAATTCAAAATTAGTCCTAGTTGGTCTTAATAATGGTATTTTACGGTATATAAACAAAATGCAATGAAAATTCAGTACACATGTAAGTTCATCAACTCCAACACTTATCGTTCATTAACCATAGCCGATTTGATCTCGTTATCAAGTCCCTAGAAGGTCTCTTCATTTACCTCCAGGTTACAGAAACGAGAACCATCACAGTCGTGATCCGGCTGTGATAGCATGTTTGAAGTGTAAAACCACCGTTGCATTACTGATGGCACTTAACTCATGCTGCTACATGTGCACATGCCTAAATGTGCAATATGCATTACAATTCAAAATCTTTTTGTGCTCCACATGAAATCCATCAGTGCATTCATAATCTCATTCTCCTTGTGTAATGTCTTTCACCATACCTGTTAACCCTTGTCCTGCTGAATATTTTAATCTGCTACACCCACTACCGATTATCAACCAATCAGATTACTTGATGCACATTATTGCAACAAATTCCAAATCTGAATGGCAAACAATGTAGATCTTCATTGTTTGGAAAATAAGGCATATCCGGGCTCAGCAGGATAAGGGTTAAGTCTATCTTCCCTACTCAGAATCTCTTCAACTGTATGCTCTAAAATAGCCCTTTTTGCAGTAAGTCTCCGATAGTAGAAAAGGTAATGATCTACATTCTGTTTCATGTTGAACGCTTCACAAACTTGACAATTCTTTGTGAATTTTGTCCAGTCCAGGTTCTAGAGGTAACCCTCTTCTGCAAAACTCTGACCTCACAGTGATAAGAATAGCAGGGCTATTTTCTATAAATAGCCATTACTTGGTTTTTCCGTAGTCAGTGATAGTGATTTGGACTCAGCAGCGAAAAGGTACTGCACTTTACAACTATGGGTTGATTGACAAACAATCGACTCTAAAATATTGACATCTGGAGTTACAGAAAAATTCCGTAGAGACTTAAAAGAGAATTCGAATTAGCTTCGGTAACTGAGCGGTAAGTATTCAAGCCGTGACAATGAACAGTAAACGAAGACAAACATGAAAATGCCACAAGAAATTCTGCTCTCCCATAAATAAATACATCCAACCTCTTTGCAGCACTATTCTGTTGTGGTCAAAGCTGCCATCATGCTTGTTAAAAGGCCATGTTATAGCCAACCAAAATGTACAGATTATACAGAAAAATGACCGTGTAAGGTCATTTTTCTATATAATCTATACATTTTTGTTCAGATTGTATAGAAAAAAGACCACTTGTCGTCAATATGCCCTGCCATTCAAAAAATGGCGGGGTATTATGTTATACCCTCCGAAGTTGATATCTAGAGTTACAGAAAAATTCCCAAGAGACTCAAAAGAGAATTCGAATTAGGTTCGGTAAATGAGCCGTAAGTGTTCAAACCATGACAATTAACTGTATATAACGACAAACATGAAAATGCCACAAGAAATTCTGCTCTCACATAAATAAATACACCCAAACTCTTTATAACACTATTCTGTAGTGGTTAAAGCTGACACCATGCTAGCTAAACAGCCATGTTGTAGCCAACAAAAATGTACAGATTATACAGAAAAATGACCACTTTGGTCATTTTTCTATATAATCTATACATTTTTGGACATGGTCATTTTCCTATATAATCTATACATTTTTTTATTCATCTTTAACCCTTAAGATGCTGAGAAAAACTACATCTGAAAATGCCGTCCGCTTATGTCGTCTGCTGAACGTTTTTGCAAACGTTTTAAAAAATATTATTGCTTACAGGAAAACAGTGTGGACCCAAATCAGTCTGCTCCTACACAGGAGCAGCCTGATTTGGGTCCACAATGTTTGCAAAAATGACTTTTAAAGTAACCAGCAGACGACAAAGCAGACGACAATTGTCCTGATTGGCATTTTCTGGGTTAAATTTTTTTACATATGCAAAACCAACTTATATTGAACATTGTTATAAAGAGTGTGTGGCATTCATGTTAACCCATTTAGTACCAGAAACCCCAAAACGGGTACCCTGGCAAACAGTGCAGGCCCAGATCAGACACCGCAGAATGCGGCGTCTGATAAGGGCCTACACTGTTTGCAGAACGTTCAGCCATTTTCCAAACAAATTTTGAAGAAACCCTAAATTTTGAAATGGATGCCTGCTATATGTGAGGCGGAAGATTCCATTTGGTATGAAAAGGGTTAATGTAATGTGCGACAATGAAAACTGTAATGTCTGATGAGCACACTTGAAAAGCTATAAAATGGAAAATGCAGCTGTCTTTGTTTGAGTTGAGGTTTAACGTCCCAGTCAACACTATGAAGGTCATTTTGGAGATGTTGCTTCCAATTTTGTGGGACTTTTACCCGACACTGAGATGAAATGACATCTCAAGCCCTGCCACCTAATGAAACCAATAGGGTTTATAAGCATGGACGGGCTGACTCGCACTGCTTTGCCTGGGCAGGCTTAGAACCTCTAAGCCATTTACCAGTACTTGTGTGTGGGTCGGATTCAGCTCTGTGTGGAAGCATCATGCAGCCCATATATTTCTCAAGCTCCGATGGCCGGGGGCCCTTCTACTTTATATTATATAGAGAAAACTGGGGTTAACAGGGGTGTACATTATTTTGCTTATTTCTGCTCTAAAACATAGGTTGTGGCAAGTACCCAAGACCTATGTTCGAGTAAAAATAAGAAAATTATCAAATTTTCATCGGTAAAGTAGCCATTTTGGAGAAATGGAAGAATGATTAATGTAACGCTAGTGTGTATCATAATGGCTCATCTAGAAGGTACAGTATCTCATACTCGTTTTTTTAGGATGTGTTTTTGCTGGAAAAAGATGATTCTAGTGAGTACATATAGCAAACATTTGAAAAAAAAAAATCAACCGATGAAATCCTCCCAAAATTATTCCTCACTATTTCTCATTTCGAGGAATTCCCTATGTTTTCAAGAACCAATTCGACTCTGCCAGGGTAAACTGGTTATAGATGTTGGAACCATCGAATTATCACTGTTCTTAACCCTTGCCCTGCTGAGCCCGGATATGTCTTATCTTTCAAACAATGTAGATCCAGATCAGATGGCTTCTGAAGAAGCCATCTGATCAGGATCTTCATTGTTTATCATTCAATTTATGAATTTGTGGCAATGATTTGCATCAAGAAATCTGATTGGTTGATAATCAGTGTCGAGTGTGACATATTAAAATATTCAGCAGGTCAAGGGTTAAGCAATGTGAAAAAATGCTGTAAATAATACCATAATGATCCTAAATATTGGGACAGACAGGCTTAGAAAACAGTGCAGACCCAGATCAGACTGTAGTCTGATCAGGGTCTATACTCCTTGCTATTCTGTCTGCACTTTTTGGACTCCTTGCTGAATCATGAAACAAATTGGTTAAAATTTAAGGAGAATTTTGGGAATTTTATGATATTGCTGAATATATGTAATGGTGAAAATGTTGCCATCTGATCACCAGATTACTGACAAAACTGAGGTCAAAAGCTAGAAAATTTACAGCAAAATACTGAAGCATTACCACAATATGACTTACAAACATACCTCATTGAAAATTTGCTAAGCACACAAAATGATGTGTATTCATTCCTGTAACTTAATCCTGGATGGCAGTGTAGCCACCACTTAATTCTGGATGGTCGTCAGGCGACAACTTAATCCTGGACGGCAGTGTAGCAACCACCCAATCCTGAATGGCAGTGTAGCAACCACTCAATCCTGGATGGCCGTCCGGCGACAACTTACCTGGACGGCAGTGTAGCAACCACCTAATCCTGGATGGCAGTGTAGCAACCACTCAATCCTGGATGGCCGTCAGGCGACCACTTAATCCTGGATGCCAGTGTAGCAACCACTCAATCCTGGATGGCAGTGTATCAACCATTTATGGTCATTTTTCTAAGTAATATTTTACATTTTTGAGATCAATCTTTAAACCGTGTTATATCCAAAACTGTGTTATGGGGAAATGTTAAGAAGAGGCTGGTGTGTATACATTTTAACCAGGAATATGCTACAGGATCAACAGATAGACTTATGATCAGCACTCTGATCAGACTGCTGATTCATTGACTGATCTGAGTCTTCGGCCATCCAGCATGACACCTTTTACTTTTTCATGTCCACAGCCACGTTTTTGTGTGTGCTTAGCAAATTTTGTGCAGTATAGGCTAGTATTTGAGGTAGAGTATTACCCAGCAAGATTTGTCACATTACCCAATCAAAATTGTCCTAACCCTTCTCTTGCTGAATATTCAGATTAGCCACACCCATTTCTGACTTTGAACCAATCAGATTACTTCATGTAATTTATTCCTAGAAATTCATAAATCGAATGTCAAACAGTGTAGATCCTGATCAGATGGCTTCTTCAGAAGCCATCTGATCTGGATCTACACTGTTTCCAAAGATAGGGGTTGTCGTGAACAGCATGATAAGAGTTAACAAAACTGATGAAGCATAGCAACACATATTGCTATTTTGTGATAATTGAAGGATAGTTTTCCTTATTTCTCGCGGCCCCCACCCATTGGGGCTTGAAGAAATATATGGGCTGCATGATGTTTCCACGCAGAGCTGAAACCAACCCGCACATGAGTACTGGTAAACCGCTTAGAGGATCTAAGCCTGCCCAGGCAAAGCGGTGTGAGTCGGCCAGTCCATGCTTATAAACCATATTGGTTTCATTGAGCGGCAGGGCTTGAGATGCTTATAAACTCTATTCGTTCCATTGGGCAACAGGACTTGGAGATGTCATTTCATCTCAATGTCGGGTAAAAATTCCACAAAATTGGAAGCAACGTCTCCAAAATGACATTTACAGTGTTGACGGGGGCGTTAAACCGCAAATCAAATAAACAAATCCTTATTTCTCCATACAAACCTATGTTGTGGGTATTCATTAGAACCGCCTCGCTGAGGCGGTTCTAATGAATACCCACAACATAGGTTTTTATGGAGAATTGACAAAAACTATCCTTCAATTATCACAAAATACTTACCTTATCTGTTGCTATGATGAAGAGTTTTGTAATGCATTCTTTCCAGTTTGTAAATGTGACTTTATCAAATGACATCATGTTTAATAATACACAGCTATAAATATATTACATTATTATCAGGAGTTTTAACCTAAACAAAGAAAAGAAAGCTAAGTGACATCATTGCCATAAGATTGTCAGGAGATGCAATTCCGCCCGATGGTAAAATTTTGAGGCATCTAAGTTTTGTTTGATTTGAGGTTTAACGTCCCCGTCAACACTGTAAATGTCATTTTGGAGACGATGCTTCCAATTTTTCGGACTTTTATCCAACATTGGGATGAAATGACATCTCCAAGTCTTGTCGCCCAATGGAACTAACAGAGTTTATAAGCATGGACCGTCCGACTCGCGCACCGCTTTGCCTGGGCAAGCTTAGATCCTCCAAGCGGTTTACCAGTACTCGTGTGTGGGTCGGCTTCAGCTCTGCGTGGAAGTATCATGCAGCCCATATGTTTCTTCAAGCCCTGTGAGGCATCTAAATAAAGGCACAGTAATATCAATAAGTGTGCAGATATCATAAGATATCTAATTGTGAAAGATATCAGCACACTGTTCGCCCCACGCCCATCGGGGCTTTGAGAAATGGATTGGGCTGCATGGAGCTTCCTCCCAGGGCTGAAACTGACCACACATGAGTACTGGAAAACCGCTTAGAATGACTAAGCCTGCCCAGGCAACATGGTGTGAGTCAGATAGTCCAATGCATAGAAGCCTTCTGGTTTCATTGGGTTGCAGGGCTTGTGATGTAATTTCATCTCAATGTTGGGTAAAAGTCATACAAAATTGAAAGCAACATCTCCAAACTGACCTTAATAGTGTTGACGGGTATGTGATGCCTTAATTCGAACAATTGCCCCGCCCATCGGGGCTCGAAGAAATATATGAGCAGCATGATGCTTCCACGCAGAGCTGAATCCAACCCGCACAAGAGTACTGGTAGACTGCTTAGAGGATCTAAGCCTGCCCAGGCAAAGCGGTGCGCACGAGTGGGACCATCCATGCTTATAAACCCTATTGGTTTCATTGGGCGACAGGGCTTGAGGTGTCTTTTCATCTCAATGTCGGCTGAACGTCCCACAAAATTGGAAGCAACGTCTCCAAAATGACCTTTACAGTGTTGACAGGGACGTTAAACCTCAAATCAAACAAAAACAAATTAATTCAAACAAACATCAGCATATTGTTCCATGGATTTGATCATGCATTTCTAATCATTCAATATTTGTATAATAAATGATATTTAACTGTCGTCCTGTTGTGAATAAATTGATTCAGCCACACCCATTTCTGACTATCCACCAATCAAATTGCTTGATTTAATGTATTTGTAAAATTCACAAACTGCATGACAAACAGCATAGATCCTGATCGGATGGCTTGTTCAGAAGCCATCTATGGCTTGTTCAGAAGCCATCTGATCTGGATCTACACTGTTTGCAAAGGTAGGGTTTGTTGTGTTCAGCAGGCAAAACTTGTTCAATAATTTAAAAGGCTTGTGAAAGACGAAATTTATCAAACTCATTTTCTACATAACATATGGGCTCGCCTCGGTAGCACAGTAGGGTGATCAGTTCGCAGATTCGGTACCTGCTGGAGGCGACCACATTATTTCACTTGAGCTAACGAGGCCAGCTTTTTATTAATTAATATAAAAGTTTTGAAGCAAATCAAATTATTATTTATTATTATGACATCAAAATAAATTCAATATAGTGCTGAAATGTACATGAAATGTGGTGACGATGAAGTACTTAGTTTTACGGCCTGTCAAACAATATCTCAGTCAATATCAAGCCGATGAAAAATGGTGATAATGATAATGAAAAGCGCTGTGCAAGGGAACCCTATTTCGGGCCAAAACGACCCATCTTCAATGAGTTTTGAACCCAGACTGCCTACATATTATGCAGTTGCATAATATACCATCATTCCCCAGAACATGAAGTATGAGACATTAGAATGACTTATAAGTGAGCCCGGGCATGGCGAAATACAGTAGATCTTCGATGGCTCAAACACCGATGGCTCGTTCACCGTAGCTGGGTCGAACCCGTTCTGGAGTCCCTAGGAAATTCCTCTACGTAACAAATAGAGAGTGGAAAATTTAGGACATTCTTGTCTTTTAGCTTGCTAAAGTATACTGTGCATGCTCATTAGAATTGCCTCAACGAGGCGATTCTAATGAGTACACACAGCATACATTTATTTTATAGAACACCGAAAAGAAGTCCCAAAATCATTCCCTTTACGCCTCCTGCCAGTAAGCCCCAGTGGCTCGAACCCAAAATTATCCCCTTGACGCCTCCTGCCAGTAACCCCTAGTGGCTCAAACTATCTGTCTCGAACTGTTTTTTGTGGTCCCAAAGGTGTTCGAGCCATTGAAGTTCAACTGTATCTAAGAAGGCCTTGAGGTAATAAAAAACTTTTTTTCATGCTCAACACAACTGAGCACAAAATTTGTAATGCTCATAAAAATTAAAATACAAATAAGTGAGGCAGAGAATGTTTTCTGTCCTGCTCACAAACTTTAAAATGCCAACAACTGTTGCCATTTAAAAATTTATGAGCAGGACAAATTTCATGCTCAAGAGATTTGAGCATGAAAAATTTTAAGTACATGCAGCAAAGACTGCTCAGGTCAACCTGTAGATCTGCACAGCTGATCAGTCTCAAAGTCCACATGAGCCTTTGATACCCTCTGGCTCTGGGACACTCAATGAACGAAGACTGGCTGAAATGGTATAATGTGGAGGCCCATTACAAAAGCACGCCAATACAAATACAGTGTGAATTTTACCATGGATAAAAAAGAAAATTTTAGGATGAAAAATTGCACTATTTTTCTTATTTCTGCTCTAAAACATAGATTGTGGGCACTTGTTAGAACCGCCTCATTGAGGCAGTTCTAACCAGTACCCACAATCTCTGTTTTAGAGCAGAAATAAGAAAAATAGAGATTAGCCCTGTAAACCCAAGTTTTACTATATAATAAAAGTGGGGATCAAGGGGGTCAAAATTATATAGGCATGTTTTCGGGATGAATCCGATTCTTTGCTAGTTGAACAGTACAGTCCAACCTGTGTTAAGCAAGCACTTCAGGGATAATGAAAATGCGTTTGCTTAAGACAGGTGCTTGCTTAATACAGGTGAATTTTAATGTGTTTGCCTCGTTCGGGAACTAAATGTCCATTCGCTTAAGACAGGTTGCTTGCTTAATAGAGCTGGCCACTAAGACAGGTTTGACTGTATCTAATTCATCTTGTAAGTACATTCCAGCCCAAGCTCTACTTTCTGACAATGTGATGAGACGTATTAATCATGATCATGGTGTGTACAACGGTAGTTTGTTGATTGCCTCTTTCTCAGCATCAGTATCGTTCCTGGCTATCATCAACGCATGACCAAATCCACCCGCTACTGTGTGTATGTAAGCACCCTCTAATGTCTTCACTTCCTGGGCCGTTGTCGAGGACTTCTGTTTATGCTCTCCATAACCCTGGGAAAACAATGTTCGGTGCTCAGTTGTTTGAAGCCTAGTGAGCTTAACTAGCTCGTTAGTAGGTAAACAAGCACAACATGTAATACTCTGGTATTTTTGCTAGAGAAATGTGAGTAGCTTTTGCATTTCCTAAAGCAACTCATGGCGGCATCGGTAGCTTTGTCGGATGAGCGTCTGACTGGTGATCAGGAGGGCGCGGGTCAGCTACCTGACAGGTTTGGCAACATTCTTTCGTGGAGATTAATCATGAAATCTTTTCTACAGTCATTCTCTCCCTTCCGCTGATTCAAGAAGGGCAGTTGTCAGTTTCTGGGGAAAGAGTGTGAACTGTACTGGTTAACAGCTTACGTATAAGCCTGCCCAGGAAAAGTGTGGATAAGTAAAATTACCGGCTCAAAAATGACCTAAAATTGCATTGACTGGGCCGTTAAACTTCAATACAAGCAAACAAAATCCACATCAAAGTCAAACTAAATAACATGTTTTTGCTAGATCAAAATGTTACCTGCAGGAGAAGTTAGCCACAAACAAAATGTGTTCAGAAATGTTCATAGGGCATACCTTTTTGGAGGACTGTAACCTCGAAACAATATGTGCTGCTCCACTTTCTGGTCAAACTATACATCAATTGGGGCCAGTTGTTCAAAACTAATGACGTCGTTAGTTAACGTATCGTTAAAACTTTGATCATTAAATATGGCAAATATGCTGAAATTTTTGCTGAAAAAATGTGAGCAGCTTTTGCTGACGCAAAAGCTGCTCACATTTTTCCAGCAAAAATACCAAAATTTACGATATTGTACTTGCTAGAAGAGTTAACAATATGACCACTAACGAGCTCGTTAAGCTAACGATGCTTTGAACAACTGGGTTTCAGCTTGTTAGCTTGATAAAATGTTACTGTGAAAAGACTTAACAAGACCAAAATGTTCACAAAATTTTCAAAAGGGATAACTCCTAAATGTTTGGTGGACCATAACCTCAAAACAATATGTGCTGCTCCACATCATTGTTTAACTATATATCAAGTTTCAGCTTGACAGGGTCACAATTGCAGGCAAAATTAGCCGAAATAAAATGTTTATAGAAATTTTCAAAGGGGCATAACTTTGTTATTATTTTGTGGACCAAAATCTCACAACTAGATCACCGACCACATCAGAAAGGGCCCAACATAAAGCTGTCAAAGAGGTATTGTACAAGTTTTTGTCAGAATGTTTGGCTGTTGATAGGAAAACTTCCATTTTGACCAGCTTTCGAGCCAAAATTTTTCCTCAAATGATGAGATGAAAAGGCCTTTTATTACATCTATACTTGTACTTTCAGACCAGCTAGCAACTATTTGATAGTTGCAAAAACAGTTAATTTCAACCAATGTGTAGATACAGGAAAACCTCTAGAAATGACCACCTCTTTTTAGCAGACACCTCCCTTCAGCAACTACAATAATTCCTCCCAAAGCATTTTGCTTTAAACCTCTGCTCAGCAGCCACCTCTCTCCTCCAGTCAACAGCCACTGTACTAAATCTAAATACCCTCTGTTAAACAGCCGGATTCAATTATCAAACATTAGAAGTAAATGTAGGAATAATTTCCTTTCTGGGGTGTTTATTTTGCTTAAAATTACCATTCTTATACCATTTTAAATGATACGTAATTAAATGAAAAGAAACATAAATGATGGAGAGGTGTCATTTGACACCTCTCCATTATTTATATTTCTTTTTAAATATCCACAGTAAGGTGTCTTCAGTTATCACTCATTTTGTCTTTCTGTATCAGGTCAAACATCATCTCACAGCATCTCCCTCTACTAAACAGCCACCTCCATTAAGCAGCCAGTGTTGGAGTTTTCCCTTGGTGAGTGCTTACCAGAGGTTGCACTGTACATTCTCCTTAAATGCCCTCAGTCCCTAGAGAGACCACATGTCACACTCCAGGGAGGCCAATGGTTTCTCTGCACACTGCTTATATGCAGCAATATGTGAGCAAGGATATAATCATCATTGGGCATACTTAACCCTTGTCCTGCTGAGCCCGGATATGCCTTATTTTCCAAACAATGAAGATCCACATCAGATGGCTTCAGAAGAAGCCATCTGATCAGGATCTACATTGTTTGCCATTCAGATTGTGAATTTGTTGCAATAATTTGCATCAGGTAATCTGATTGGTTGATAATCTGTAGTGTGGCAGATTAAAATATTCAACAGGACAAGGGTTAAGGGGAATGGATATACCTTCAGGTTCTTTCAGGACACATGCTATAGTAAATACATGGTTAGTGTCTTTAATAATAAACAAGAGGGCCCAGAGGGCCCTGGTTCGCTCACCTGATCCAATGTATAACAAGTGGGCCCCGGGCAGGGTCAATTTTGGCCCCAGGGCTATAATTTGAACAATCTTGGTAGAGGTCCACAAGATGAAGCTTCATATCGAATATGAAAGACCTGGGCTTTGTGGTTTCAGAGAAGAAGATTTGAAAGGTTTACCCTGCATACAGAAGTCTATGTAAAACAAGATTTTCCCTATATAAGTCTATGTAAAACCAAAGGGCCCCGGAGCGGGGTCATTTTTGGCCCCAGGGCTATAATTTGAACAATCTTGGTAGAGGTCCACTAGCTGAAGCTTCATAACAAATTTCAAAGACCTAAGCCTTGTGTTTCAGAGAAGATGATTTTTAAAGATTTTCCCTATATAAGTCTATGTAAAACTGATAGGCCACATGGCGGGGGCATTTTTGGTCTCAGGGCTATAATTTGAACAATCTTGGTAGAGGTCCACTAGCTGAAGCTTCATAACAAATATCGAAGACCTAAGCCTTGTGGTTTCAGAGAAGATTTTTCAAGATTTTCCCTATATAAGTCTATGTAAAACCAAAGGGCCCCGGAGCGGGGGCATTTTTGGCCCCAGGGCTATAATTTGAACAATCTTGGTAGAGGTCCACAAGATGAAGCTTCATACCAAATATCAAAGACCTGGGCCTTGAAGTTTCAGGGAAGAAGATTTTTAAAGAGTTTCCCTATATAAGCCTATGTAAAACAAAAGGGCCCCGGTGCGGGGGCATTTTTGGCCCCAGCACTATAATTTGAACAATCTTGGTAGAGGTCCACTAGATGAAGCTTCATACCAAATATCAAAGATCTGGGCCTTGTGGTTTCAGAGAAGAAGATTTTTAAAGATTTTCCCTATATAAGCCCATGTAAAACCAAAGGGCCCCCGTGCGGGGGCATTTTTAGCTGCAGCACTATAATTTGAACAATCTTGGTAGGGGTCCACTAGATGAAGCTTCATACCAAATATCAAAGACCTGGGCCTTGCGGTTTCAGAGAAGAAGATTTTTAAAGATTTTCCCTATATAAGCCCATGTAAAACCAAAGGGCCCCAGGGCGGGGGCATTTTTGGCCCCAGCAGTATAATTTGAACAATCTTGGTAGGGGTCCACTAGATGAAGCTTCATACCAAATATCAAAGACCTGGGCATTGCGGTTTCAGAGAAGAAGATTTTTTAAGTTTTCGGTGAAAAATATCTATTTTGGGCTGCTGTGACCTATATGTGCAACAGACCGGAACCATTTGAACAACTTTGAAAGGGGACCACCTAAGGATAATTCCTGTGAAGTTTGGTCAAAATCCGATCAGTGGTTTAGGAGGAGATGTCGTTTGAAGAAAAAGTTTACGGACGGACGCACGGACGCACGCACGCACGACGGACGACGGACAAAAAGTGATCCCAAAAGCTCACCTTGTCACTACGTGACAGGTGAGCTAACAAGAGGCCCATGGGCCACTATGCTCACCAGAGCTCAGGTGGGCACTGCCCAATTGCAGCCATGTATTTTAACATGATATCATTTTAATCTGCCAAATGAACCCCCATATCCAAATGAGCACCCATGTGGACTCAGTATATGAAACATTAGGCCTTTTATGAAGTAGAGGGGGTGGGGCATGGACCCAATGGAGCCCTGGTTGGTGTCACTAAATGTGTCTTATCACAAAGAACAAGAATATATATGGTTTAGCAGTGGGGATCTGCATGGCTGGAGATATAAGTGGAGGGGTTGGAGCATGCCCTGTCGTTTCCAGGAAAGCCCAAGATTGTTGTCCCTAAATGTGTCTTATCATAAGGACCAAGTATATATATATGGTTTAGGGGTGGGAATCTGAACGGTATCCAAGATATCCTTTCATGAAGTGGAAAGGAGAGGACTGGCCCCTGCAGACACCCCTACAGTAGGTGTGCTAATAATAAGGAACAAGAACATATATGAATATGGGGTGGGGATTTGAATGGTTTCTGAAATATATGGCCTTTTATGAAGTGGAAGGGCGGGGCACATTGCCTCAGCACAAAGAGACCCCCAAGTTGGTGTGACTGAATGAGTCTTATCATAAGGAACAAGAATATATATGGTTTAGGGGTGGGGATCTGAACTATTTCTGAGATATGTGGCTTTTAATGAAGTCAAGCGGTGAAGCAAGGCCCGGGCATGCCCCGGGGACTCACAAGCTGGTGTTAATGAATGTGCCTTATCATAAGGAAGATGAATATATATGGTTTAGGGGTGGGGCTCTGAACAGTTTCTGAGATAAAAGGCATTTTGTGAAGTGCAGGGGTGGGGCAAGGCCCAGGGAGACCCCCAGGTTGGTGTCAATGAATGTGTCTTATCATAAGGTACAAGAATATATATGGTTTAGGGGTGGAGATCTGTAAGGTTTCCGAGATATTGTGATATTATGAAATGGAGGGGGTGGGGCATGGCCCCAGCACATCCCTGGGGACCCCCAGGTTGGTGTCACTGAATGTGTCTCATCATAATGAACAAGAACATATATGGTTTAGGGGTAGGGATCTGAACAGTTTCTGAGATATATGGCCTTTTGTGAAGTGAAGGGGTGGGGCATGGCTCCGGCGCACCCCGGAAGACCCCCAATTTGGGGTCAATGAATGTGTCTTATCATAAGGGGCAAGAATATATATGGTTTAGGGGTGGGGATCTGTAAGGTTTCCGAGATATTGGGCCTTTTATGAAATGGAGGGGCGGGACATGGCCCCGGCGCATCCCGGGGGACCCCCAGTTTGATGTCACTGAATGGGTCTTATCATAAGGAACAAGAGTTTATAGGGTTCAGGGGTGGGGATCTGAATGGTTTTCGAGATATTGGGCCTTTTATGAAGTGGAGGGGGTGGGGCATGGCCTCGGCGCATCCCGGAGGACCTCCAGGTTGGTGTCAATGAATGCGTCTTATCAATAGAAACAAGAATATATATGGTTTAGGGGTGGGGATCTGTAAGGTTTCTGAAATATAAGGCATTTTATGAAGTACTGGGGGGCAGCGCATGGCCCCGGCACAACCTACTGGACCCCCCAGGTTGACATAAAAGCATATGGCTGAGAGAAGCTTGCTAAAGGAACATTTCTATGAAAGTTTTGTCAAAATATCTGCAAAGGCTTTGTAGTTAATGCCATTTTTCAATTTTCCCCATTATAAGTCTATGGAAAATCTAAGTTGCCATAGCAACCAAACTAAAGAGCCGAATTTCATAAAAAACACAAAACCTGTAAAGGCAAATATGGTGAATATTTTCATAAACTCTCAACCTCATAGAGCATATGGTTTCTGAGGAGATGATTTTTTAAGTATTTTTTTTCTATTTTTTTCATTTTGGTTTCCATGGCAACCAATACAAATGAGCAGTAGGCCTAAAATCATATGGCAGATAGTAGATTGCCTAAGGAATATTTCTATGAAAGTTTTGTCAAAATATCTAAAGCGGCTTAGCAGTAAATGCCATTTTTCAATTTTCCCCATTATAAGTCTATGGAAACTCTAAGTTGCCATAGCAACCAAACTAATAAGCCGAATTTCATAAAAAACACAAACTTTCAATCCCCCAGCCCAAGGATGCTACAGATAAAATTTGGGCTGAATCGGTCCAGTGGCTTCAGAGAAGAAGATGTTTGAAAGTGTTGACATCAGACGACGACAGACGACGACGACGACGAGGACAACGACGACGACGCAAGACAACTGCCTATCCTATAAGCTCCCCCGGAGCCTTCGGCTCTGGTGAGCTAAAAATAATCGGTGAGCCTTAGACAATTTTATAGGGGCGAGCTTTAGCTTGCCCCTATAAAATTGTCACGGCGAGCCAGTTATATTTTATTATTAAAGACACTAATCATGTATTTAGTTCATTCTGCAAATCAAAACAATCAAGGGGTTTTGCAATAATATAGCAAATTTAAGCGAAAAGACAGCAGACAGTGTGGCAGTTTAACGACATTCAGTGCCATGGCACGCACATGTAGTATAATGTGACGTCAACGAGTGCAAAGTTTCTGACGTCACCGCGCCACCAAGATGTAGGAAACAATATGGACGCTCGAATAAAAATTCTTAGCGCTTTACATTCTGTGTGAATATCTGCAAATCGTTTATTTTAGCTTAAGAAATTATTTTCGAGGTTGAGATGCAATTGCCGTAGCGGTGCGCTGTTATTCCAATGGCCCATTCAAACCTGGAAAGGCCTAGAAGGTAGGAATTTAGCTGAAATTTCTGAAAATCTTTTCAAATAAATATTGCAAAGGATTTAACTTGCAGTTTCGTTGTTTTCCCATATATAAAAGATTGCACGTTATTGTTTACATTTGTAAATTAGTGACCTGAAAAGTAGGTCCGGTCTATAAACGGTCACTGGATGTATTATAGGTCAGTAGAAGGTATTATTAATTGATTATCCTGAATTACACCAAGTCAACCAATATTAAAAAATCAAAAATCATGTTTTTAATTGCGTCAATTAATAAAATTGTCATTAATCAAGTAATTTCGTATTGGCCTAGTTACAGGTCCAAGGTCAGCTGTATTGGCCTAGGCCTTCGGCCTCGTGCCAATACAGCAGACCTCGGACCTATAACTAGGCCAATACGAAATTACTTGATTAATAACATCATATTATATGTTACTACCGATTAAAGCGTGTAGTTATTCGACCCCCTTTAGTATGTTACTAGAATGCCTGATTGCAGTATAAAAAGATTTTAGGCAACTAGCTAAATTTTACTACAGGTGTCAACAGGTCTATATGTTTTTCCTGTGTTGCTGTACAGAAAAACTATGAAATTTTGTAAATACAGCCGTATACCAATTCTGATATGAACAAGAGGGCCCAGAGGGCCCTGGTTCGCTCACCTGATCCAAAGCATAACAAGTGGGCCCCAGGCAGGGCTAAAATTTGAACAATCTTGGTAGAGGTCCACAAGATGAAGCTTCATATCTAATATGAAAGACCTGGGCTTTCTGGTTTCAGAGAAGAAGATTTTAAAGGTTTACCCTGCATATAGAAGTCTATGTAAAACAAGATTTTCCCTATATAAGTCTATGTTAAACCAAAGGGCCCCGGAGCGAGGGCATTTTTGGCCCCAGGGCTATAATTTGAACAATCTTGGTAGAGGTCCACTAGCTGAAGCTTCATAACAAATATCAAAGACCTAAGCCTTGTGTTTCAGAGAAGATGATTTTTAAAGATTTTCCCTATATAAGTCTATGTAAAACCAAAGGGCCACATGGCGGGGCATTTTTGGTCTCAGGGCTATAATTTGAATAATCTTTATAGAGGTCCACTAGCTGAAGCGTCATAACAAATATCGAAGACCTAAGCCTTGTGGTTTCAGAGAAGAAGATTTTTCAAGATTACCCCTATATAAGTCTATGTAAAACCAAAGGGCCCCGGAGCGGGGGCATTTTTGGCCCCAGGGCTATAATTTGAACAATCTTGGTATAGGTCCACAAGATGAAGCTTCATACCAAATATCAAAGACCTGGGCCTTGCAGTTTCAGAGAAGAAGATTTTTCAAGATTTTCCCTATATAAGCCTATGTAAAACAAAAGGGCCCTGGTGCGGGGGCATTTTTGGCCCCAGCACTATAATTTGAACAATCTTGGTAGGGGTCTACTAGATTAAGCTTCATACCAAATATCAAAGACCTGGGCCTTGCGGTTTCAGAGAAGAAGATTTTTCAAGATTTTCCCTATATAAGCCCATTGTAAAAACAAAGGGCCCCCGTGCAGGGGGCATTTTTAGCTGCAGCACTACAATTTGAACAATCTTGGTAGGGGTCCACTAGATGAAGCTTCATACCAAATATCAAAGACCTGGGCCTAGCGGTTTCAGAGAAGAAGATTTTTAAAGATTTTCCCTACATAAGCCCTTGTAAAACCAAAGGGCCCCCGTGCGGGGGCATTTTTAGCTTCAGCACTATAATTTGAACAATCTTGGTAGGGGTCCACTAGATAAAGCTTAATACCTAATATCAAAGACCTGGGCCTTGCGGTTTCAGAGAAGATTTTAAAAGATTTTCCCTATATAAGCCCATGTAAAACCAAAGGGCCCCCGTGCGGGGGTATTTTTGGCCCCAGCACTATAATTTGAACAATCTTGGTAGGGGTCCACTAGATGAAGCTTCATACGAAATATCAAAGATCTGGGCCTTGCAGTTTCAGAGAAGAAGATTTTTAAAGATTTTCCCTATATAAGCCCATGTAAAACCAAAGGGCCCCTGTGCGGGGGCATTTTTGGCCCCAGCACTATAATTTGAACAATCTTGGTAGGGGTCCACTAGATGAAGCTTCATACCAAATATCAAAGACCTGGGCCTTGCGGTTTCAGAGAAGAAGATTTTTTAAGTTTTCGGTGAAAAAAATCTATTTTTAGCTACTGTGACCTATATGTGCAATGGACTGGAACCATTTGAACAACTTTGAAAGGGGACCACCTAAGGATCATTCCTGTGAAGTTTGGTCAAAATCCGATCAGTGGTTTAGGAGGAGATGTCGTTTGAAGAAAAGTTTACGGACGCACGCACGGACGCACGCACGGACGCACGCACGCACGCACGCACGACGGACGACGGACAAAAAGTGATCCCAAAAGCTCACCTTGTCACTACGTGACAGGTGAGCTAATAAAACTGACGTGTGTGTGTGAATTCGGGTTTAACGTCGCTTTCAACAATTTTTCAGTCATATCACGACGGTGTCTGGTTGCGACAGGGAGCTCAATGCTCACTTTTATAGTGCTGTCTCACTGAAGTATCATGTCCCAGACACATTACATGATACCACACCCAGTCACATTATCCTGACACTGGGTCGACCAGTCCTAGCACTACCCCGTAAATCTGAGTGCCAAGCGAGGAGCAGCTAGTACCATTTTTAACGACTTTGGTATGTCGCGGCCCAGGATCGAACCCGTGACCTCCCGTTCCCCGGAGCGGACACTCTACCAACTGAGCTATCGGGGCCGGTGAAAACTGACATGTAAGGATGAATTCAATTTCAATATGTAGAAAAACAATGCCAACAAATTATTGTGTATCCTTGACTTGCAGTTTGGCAGACCGAAACTGCAAACTATTTCCTGGTATCAATGTTGTTTTTTTCGGTAATGCACAGCGCGGATTTTTATGTTACAATACGGAAAATGTGTCTAAGGACAATATTTAAGGAAAAATCTTGAAAACATCAAGAATGGGTTGACACGGTGACACCTATGTTATACATACTAGCTCTCCATATGTTGGGCTAGGTCCCCAACTCACAAGGCTCTCGTCAGCAGCGACAACAATGCTTCTATTGCTGAAACAAAAAGGAATTCAAAGCACTGACAGCACTGGTGGGTCCATTGTCCCTGAGTGTAGGTTGAGAAAATGTTCCTAAACTAGCACTTACCACAATTTCTTTAACCCCTTTTTTGTTTATGCAAACAGTGAGGACCCTGATCAGATGCTGCATTCTGCAGCATCTGATCAGGGTCCACACTGTTTGCCAAACCCAACACATAATTCCAGTCGAGATTCATTCATTACACTCTGACCTCACATCGAAAAGAATAGCATGGCTATTTTCTATAAATAACTATCGTGAATTTCCTACAAATCAGTGACAGTCACCTGGACATCAGAACTGAAATGCTTCTGTGCTTAGTTACTCCTGTCTGCTTTAGAAACAACTGACCCTATCAAAGCACTGGTTTATAAACCCATAAAATGCCATTTGATACAAAAAGGGTTATGGTTTGATTTGAAGTTTAACGCCCCCTTCAACACTGTAAAGGTCTTTTTGGAGACGTTGCTTCCAATTTTGTGGAACTTTTACCCGACGTTGAGATAAAATGACATCTCAAGCCCTGATGCCCAATCAAACTGATAGAGTTTATAAGCAATGGACTCGCACCGCTTTGCCTGAGCAGGCTTAGATCCTCTAAGCCGTTTACCAGTACTCGTGTGCGGGTCGGATTTAGCTCTGCGTGGAAGCATCGTGCAGCCCATATATTTCTTCAAGCCCCAATGGGCGGGGGCCGGCTCTATGTACTCAAAGACCAGTGTTAGAAATTAACTTATTTTTGCAAGTAACAAGTTGTTGCTACGTGGTCCGAAAGTAGGTTTGCAAAAGGGGACTACTCGGCAGCAAAATGTGTCATTCCAGTAAGAGCCCTACTGCCCGTAGACTAACCCTCCAAGCACTAAGCATGATTAGCTGATGACAGTTTCAATGGTTTTTGTCCAGCAGAAGATTCACATCTAGTGTCAAAACTTATTTTCCTGCACAGGATTTGCATGAAGTGCCCAGCAGAAGATTCACATCTAGTGTCAAGACTTATTTTCCTGCACAGGATTTGCATGAAGTGCCCAGCAGAAGATTCACATCTAGTGTCAAGACTTATTTTCCTGCACAGGATTTGCATGAAGTGCCCAGCAGAAGATTCACATCTAGTGTCAAGACTTATTTTCCTGCACAGGATTTGCATGAAGTGTCAAGCCTTATATTTGCCAACAAACAATATGAAACAAGAGGGCCCAATGGCCCTATATCGCTCACCTGTTTGGACCCCAGGTGCAAGATTGGCAGGAATTATGTAGGTGACCACTTGCCGTGGCTACATGCCAAATATCTAAGCTCTGGGCCCTGTGGTTTCAAAGAAGAAGATTTTTTAATCTTTTTTCCATTATGAGTCTATGATAGCTAAGGGGCCACGGGGCGTGGACCATTTGGACCCCACGGGCATGATTGGCAGGATTTATGTAGGTGACCACTTGCCATTGCTACATGCTAAATATCTAAGCTCTGGGCCCAGTGGTTTCAGAGAAGAAGATTTTTGAAGCTTTTTTTTTTCCATTATGTGTCTATAGGAGCTAAGGGGCCCCGGGTCGTGGCCCTTTTGGACCCCAGGGGCATGATTGGCAGGAATTATATAGGTGACCACTTGCCGGTGCTACGTACTATATATCTAAGCTCTGGGCGCTGTGATTTCAGAGAAGAAGATTTTTGAATCTTTTTTCCATTATGAGTCTTCTGGAGCTAAGGGGCCCCGGGGTGTTGCCCGTTTGGACCCCACGGGCATGATTGGCAGGATTTATGTAGGTGACCACTTGCCATTGCTACATGCTAAATATCTAAGCTCTGGGCCCTGTGGTTTCAGAGAAGAACATTTTTGAAGCCTTTTTTTTCCATTATGAGTCTAAAGGAGCTAAGGGGCCCCGGGGCATGGCCCTTTTGGACCCCAGGGGCATGATTGGCAGGAATTATATAGATGACCACTTGCCGTTGCTACGTACTAAATATCTAAGCTCTGGGCCCTGTGGTTTCAGAGAAGAAGATTTAAGTTTTTTTTCCATTATGAGTCTTTGGGAGCAAAGGGGCCCCGGCACGTGGCCCATTCGGAACCCAGGGGCATGATTGGCAGGAATTATGTAGGTGACCAATTGCCGTTGCTACATGCTAAATATCTAAACTCTGGGCCCTGTGTTTCAGAGAAGAAGATTTTTGAAGCTTTTTTCCATTACGAGTCTATGGGAGCTAAGGGGCCCCGGCGCATGGCCCATTTGGACCCAAGGGGCATGATTGGCATGAATTATGTAGGTGACCACTTGCCATTGCTACATGCTAAATATCTAAACTCTGGGCCCTGTCGTTTCAGAGAAGAAGATTTTTTTAATCTTTTTTCAATTATGAGTCTATGGGAGCTAAGGGGCCCCGGGGCGTGGCCCATTTGGACCCCACGGGCATGATTGGCAGGATTTATGTAGGTGACCACTTGCCATTGCTACATGCTAAATATCTAAGCTCTGGGCCCAGTGGTTTCAGAGAAGAAGATTTTTGAAGCTTTTTTCCATTATGAGTCTATAGGAGCTAAAGGGCCCCGGGGCGTTGCCCGTTTGGACCCCAGGGGCATGATTGGCAGGAATTATGTAGGTGACCACTTGCCCTTGCTACATGCTAAATATCTAAGCTCTGGGCCCTGTGGTTTCAGAGAAGAAGATTTTTGAAGCTTTTTGTTCCATTATGAGTCTATGGGAGCAAATGGGCCCTGGCCCATTTGGAACCCAGGGGCATGATTGGCAGGAATTATGTAGGTGACCACTTGCCCTTGCTACATTCTAAATATCTAAGCTCTGGGCCCTGTGGTTTCAGAGAAGAAGATTGTTTAAGCTTTTTTTCCATTATGAGTCTATGGGAGCTAAGGGGCCCCGGGGTGTGGCCAATTTGGATCCCAGGGGCACGATTGGCAGGAATTATGTAGGTGACCACTTGCCATTGCTACATGCCAAATATCTCAGCTCTGGGCCCTGTGGTTTCAGAGAAGAAGATTTTTGAAGCTTTTTTCCATTATGAGTCTTCTGGAGCTAAAGGGCCCCGGGGCATGGCCCGTTTTGACCCCAGGGGCATGATTGGCAGGAATTATATAGGTGACCACTTGCTGTTGCTACATGCTAAATATCTATTTAAAGCTCTGGGCCCTGTGGTTTCTGAGAAGAAGATTTTTGAAGCTTTTTGTTCCATTATGAGTCTATGGGAGCAAAGGGGCCCCGGGGTGTGGCCAATTTGGACCCCAGGGGCATGATTGGCAGGAATTATGTAGGTGACCACTGGCCGTTAATACATGCTTAATATCTAAGCTCTGGGCCCTGTGGTTCCAGAGAAGAAGATATTTTAATTTTTTCCCATTGATAGTCTATGGGAGCTATATGTTGCCATGGCAACCAGAATTCCAATCTGATCAGCCCAAAAACCTTATGCAGCCTTTCCCCCTACCTGATGATGCTTCCCATGAAATTTGATCAAGATTGACCATGGGGTATTAGAGATATACTTATTTGAAATTGTTTACGGACGCACGCACGGACGGACGCACGACGGACAAAAAGTGATCACAAAAGCTCACCTTGTCACTACGACACTACGAAAAACAAAACAAAAACATTTGCTCACAACACTTGATATATTTGGGCCACAAGCTACCATGACTTTACCAGGTAGCAACTTTTTGCAAACACTTTTGTTTGTTTTGTTTGATTTGAGGTTTAACGTCCCGATCAACACTGAAAAGGTCATTTTGGAGACGTTGCTTGCAATTTTGTGGGACTTTTACCCAACATTGAGATGAAATGACATCTCAAGCCATGTCGCCCAATGTAACCAATAGGGTTTATTAGCATGGACGGTCCGCCTCACACCACGGTTCCTGGGCAGGCTTAGATCCTCTAAGCGGTTTACCAGTACTACTGTGCCGGCCAGATTCAGCTCTGCGTGGAAGCATCATGCAGCCCATATATTTCTTCAAGCCCCTATGGGCGGGGTGGTTCACTAACACTTGTTAACCTCATTAAATATGGAGACAACTCGGTTGAAACTTTTATCCTGCTGTTCACGACAACCCTTTTCTTTGCAAACAGTGTAGATCCAGATCAGATGAAGCCATCTGATCAGGATCTACACTGTTTGACATTCAATTAATGAATTTGTAGGAATAAATTACATTAAGTAATCTGATTGGTTCAAAGTCAGAAATTGGTGTGGCTAAACTGAATATTCAGCAAGAGAAGGGTTAAAGGAGAAAATTTGCTACTTGCTACTGTTAATTTCGAGCCCTGAAGACAGAAGACATCGAGTTTCAACTTACCAACAGCCAATGCTCCTAACTCTCCATCCACTGAGATCTTGAACTAGTTTGGGGTACATCGCTGCTTCCCCAGTAGCTTTTGTCTGGCCCCAGAGGTACAAAGCCCCTAAAAATACATAAACAAGAGGACCATGAGGTTGTGATAAGTTTCTTGGTCATCTGACTTACGGTTCTGGAATAGATATTTAAAGGGTTTTTACCATTTATGGGTAGCCCCCGCCCATCAGGGCTTGAAGAAATAGATGGACTGCATGATGCTGCCACGCAGAGCTGAAACCGAACCGCACACGAGTACTGGTAAACCGCTTAGAGGGTCGGGTCCGCCCGGCCATGCTTATAAACCCTATTGGTTTCATTGGGGGGCAGGGCTTGAGATATAATTTCATCTCAATGTCGGGTACGGTCCCACAAAATTGGAAACAACGTCTTCAAAATGACCTTTACAGTGTTGACGGGGATGTTAAACTCCAAATCAAACAAAACAAAAACCATTTATGGGCATCAATGCCATCTTGGTCTTTTGACCAGCTCCAAACCTATTATTCTTATGAGGCTTAGATGTGCCATATAAAATCTGACTTCAACTTTTAACCCTTGTCCTGCTGAATATTCATATATGCCACACCCACTACCGATTATCAACCAATCAGATTACCTGTAGCAAATTATTACAACAAATTCACAATCTGAATGACAAACAATGTAGATCCTGATCAGATGGCTTCTTCAGAAGCCATCTGATCTGGATCTACATTGTTTCAAAGAAAAGGCATATCCGGGCTCAGCAGAACAAGGGTTAATATGGTGGTTTATTGTAGATAGGCATTTCCAAACCGAGGGATGATCATGCTGAGTGGAACCCAGGCTATATGGTGTTCTGTTGTAGATGGACATTTCCAACCCTCGTGATGACCGTGCTGTGCGGAACCTCAGCGTAGCCTCGGTTTGCAGTAGCATGGTCATCCCTCGGGTTGGAAATGCCCATCTACAACAGAACACCATATCAGCTTCTTATAGTAAAGAAATATGATCTGACAAAGAAATGCATAGCAGAACAAGATGATGTATTGTTTGGAAAATTCTTTTTATGGGGCAGAAATCTTCTCATTTTCCATAAAAATACTATGGATGCTCGATAGAACTACTTAGCTGGATGTGTGGCAAACAGTCTTGACCCTTATGAGACGCGGCATTGTGTTGCTTCTCATCTGGGTTGACATGGTCTGCCCAGACCTGTCTGTCAGGATACATTAGGTAAATACGGAAGCCACCAGCCATGCAAAATCATTTTTGATGTATTCTGAAATGTATGTCTACATGTATTACATAAGAAATATGGAAAATCATCATCATCATCATCATTGGAGTGTACCCTGCAGGTACAGGGGCAACATCCACATAAATGGGCCCCCTTCCATGTAGCTGGCTTGCTGCACGCATGGTAAATCTCACACCAGATCTCCAGGTATGTCTATCATGAGGGTTGATAGCCGATAACTTCCGACTCCCTGCGATCTCTCTCTCTCTCAGCAGCTTCCAAGTCATCTTGGGATGTCCACTGGTGGTATAAAAACATATTTTAACCTAATGTATGCTACTGGACTCTTCCATTGTTGTATGTTGAACAAGAAAAATTTGTCATATAAGCGATGTCAGGCATATATTTTTGTTTTTATTCTATTTTTGACGGAAAATTCTGAAAGCGAATAGTGCAGGCCCTGATCAGACGCCGCGTTATGTGGCGTCTGATATGGACGTGCACTGTTTGCCAAGTTACTCCTTTAGGGGTTTCCTACATACAGTGGATTAATTATCGTTGTTACACCTCTGTATATGGCCCCCGCCCATTGGGGCTTGAAGAAATAGATGGGCTGCATGATGCTACCATGCAGAGATGAAACCGACGGCATGAGTACTGGTAAACCGCTTAGAGGATCTGAGCCTGCCCAGGTAAAGTGGTGCCAGTCTGACCATCCATGCTTATAAATCCTATTCATTTCATTGGGCATTTCATCTCAATGTCGGGTAAAAGTCCAACAAAATTGGAAGCAACGCCTCCAAAATGACCCATACAGTGGTGACGGGGACGTTAAACCTCAAATCAATCAATCAAACAAATACACCTCTTTATCCAGAACTATGATGCTAATGTTGTTGTTGTTTTTTTTCAGGGTAAATATCCCATCTCCTTATGACCTTAGCTGTTGGTGGGATGTAAAACTCAAACACTCACTCACTCAGGGTAAATATTTTCAGTTACCGTGCTCTGTCACAGCGAATGTAAAATATGCTCCTGACGCTATCAAGGTCGCCCCTCTGTTAGGACCATCAAAGAACTTCAACAAACGAGGTACCATTTCATCTTTAGGCTCTGCATGACCAAGACGTCCGTAGCCACCAAACCCCCAAGAGAACACTCGCTTCTTTGAGTCAAGAACTGCCTGTAAATTTACAAAATAAAGATTATCAAGATGGACACGGCATTTCTAAACACTGAAAGCTTACTAAATTGTAAACTAATACTTAAATGAAGTCAGTTTAAAAATCCAACAGATTTCAGCAGGCCTCGGTAGCTCAGTCAGATGCGTGTCCGATGGGTGATCAGGAGGCATCAGTTCGATACCTGCCGGGGTCAGCAACTTTCTTTCGTGGAGATTGATCATGAAATCTTTTCTACGGTCATTCCAGCTCTCGGAAACGTAGGATTCTGCGTATTTGATGCCAACTTTTAGCCGTTGTACGCATAAAATTCACTATCGGGGATTCTTATGAAGGCATGTTTTTAATTGCGATGCACGTCAGCGGTAAATTCAGTAGCTAATTTAGGCCGCTCATGCAATACCAGTAAAAGATCAAATGCAGCGCCGCTTTTTGTGTTGAAAGCACACGTGCCACACATCAGTAGGCGTGTCCTATGGTGACAGGTATTTTTGCACCAGCCAATGCTGCACGTGTTAAAAATGATTGTACCTTTTTAATCTCGCCACGTTCATCCCGTGTCATTACGGATTACAATTAATTTCTAACTGAAGTAACCATGAATCATCAACGAATTAACATTAGTTGGTAAAACATCACATTTAGTTAAACCGGGGTTACAGCGAAGACGATATTAATGATAAATGACCAATGTCATGTATTTTTGCGACTACACGATCATATTTTTTATCGCTCGGTCACAGAGTGTTGCGATGTTTATTGGTGACAAAAACATCTTTAATTATTCAAAAAACCATCATTTTGACAATTTCAGAAAGTCAGACTTAGTTAAGATGCCCTCCCTGCATATTAGATTACACCAATAAAAAATTACAAGTGTCACGTACGTCAAAACTTGAAAGCAAAAATATGACTCTACAGAATGCTGCTTTTCTGATCTAGGTTTACATTATATCTGCTGTTATCCTAATATTACATGATTTTTATGATGTTGCATTGTTTGCCCCCACCCCCATTGGGCCTTGAAGAAATATATGGGCTGCATGATGCTTCCACGCAGAGCTGAATCCGACCCGCACACGAGTACTGGTAAACCGCTTACAGGATCTAAGCCTGCCCAGGCAAAGCGGTGTGCAGGAGTTGGACCGTCCATGCTTATAAACCCTATTAGTTTCATTGGTAGACAGGGCTTGAGATGTCATTTCATCTTAATGCCGGGTAAAAGTCCCACAAAATTGGAAGCAACGTCTCCAAAATGACTTTTACAGTGTTGACGGGGTCGTTAAACCTAAAATCAAACAAATGATGTTGCATTATTTGGCTAGAAGAGTGGGAATAAATTGGAGCAACTGCATGTTTTTTTTTTTTTTTTTTGGGGGGGGGGGGGGGGGGGGGGGGGGGGTTACTGGGGTATACATTATTTTACTAATATTTCTACTGTTGGAGCAGTCTGATCAGGGTCTTCACTGTTTGCAATTCCATTTGCACTTTCTGGACTCCTAGCTTGAAACAAATTTGCTAAAATTTTAGGAGAATTACAGCAAGTCCTCAAGGTGTCCAAATTTTTAGGATTCTAGCTGTATTCTTAAAGCACCTGTGTATGAATGTCTATAAAAGCATAACAGTGAACATGGAATATAGGGATCAATAGGGCTGGCTAATTGGAGCTGAAAAGTTAATAGATTATCAGCCCTGTCATTGAGATCGATAATCGGTTAGTAATCGCTAAGGTTTTTGTCATAACTTTACCTGTCTGGCTTTCTGTCCGAGCATGACTCTTACCATATGTTGCGCTTTACCATATGTATATTTGAACAGTCTGGCCTGAGCAAACAGTGTAGACCCAGATGAGACGCCGCATTATGCGGCGTCTCGTCAGGGTCTGCACTGTTTGCCACTCATACAGCTATTTTAGGCATAACTTTGGGTAGTAAATTGTACCAATCAAGTAATCGATTAAAAGCAAATCAGAAATGATAATCATTTTTGTGGAATTTATCAATCGATTAATCGGTTATACGATTAATCGTGTCAGCCTTAGGGATCAACCATGGTTTTTCATGCATTAACATTTGCCGGGTCCCAAGGAAGCTGTTTGAACATGAGGCTGCCAGGCCGAATGTTCAAATATCTTCCAAGGGATCCGGCAAATGTTAATGCAATGAAATAACCATGAATGATCATTGTTCTTGCATAACTTACAATTCCGACAGCAAACTTTGACGAAAACGCCCAAAAGTTCCATATATACTCGATATAAAGTTTTCAAATGCGACCTGCAAACCAACATTGTGGCCAGTTCAGAAGTTGCATTCAAGTCCATGTATTAATGAATTTATTAAAAGAGCAGAAGAAAAGATTTTCTTCAACTCATTTAATAAACTCCTGTAATATCCTCTATACAGTCAAACTTCAATGGCTCAAACAATGGCTTTGAGACCATGAAAATCTGTTCAAGACAGGGGTAGTTTGAGCCACCGATGGTTTCTGCCAGGAGGTATAACAGGGTAAATTTTGGAACATCTTTTTGATGTTCTATTATGAAAATGTATGCTGTGTGTACTCATTAGAATCACCTCAAGGCAATTCTCCTTCGTACACATAGCATACATTTGCAAGATAAAAGACGACAATCTCCTAAATTATCCCCCACTGTTTCTTATGTAGAGGATTTCCCTAGGGGGTCAAGAACAGGTTCGATTCAGCCATGGTAAACGACCCATCGGCGTTCAAGCCAGCGAAGTTCTACTGTATATAGGAAAGTCTCTGTGTTTTGCTGATTTTATCTGGGAAAGGATAATTGTTTGTACTCATTAGAATCATTTCAAAGGGGCCATTCTAAATTTGTGAGTACAAAGAACAATCTTTTCTTGCACACCAGACAAGGAAATCCGTGATTTTACCCTGGGATAGAAATTTATGTTTTGACCCTGGTGTTCCGAACCCCAAATCGAATATAATCGCGTGTTTGATAAATGCACTGGTTGATTACAACCTCATGCGCGGCATCGTCATGCGTGACGTCACTAAACATTCCTGTTGTGTCATCACAAAAATGGCAGACGTCGGTAACCGAGTGACAGCAGTATTAAAAATTCGCAATAGAAATGGAAGGTAAGCAAGAAAAAAAATCCTATATGGGTGAGAGGGGTGGATAGAAAAATCCGTCCCTCGGGATCCAATGACCCTCGGGACAGATTTTTCCATCCACCCCTCACATCCATATAAGATTCTTATATTATTCTACGGAAGATCATATAATGCATATAATTTCACACCCAACTGAAGGCATATATTTATCTTCACCGCTTTCCGAAAGGGGTCTATATTGTTATTCAATACAGAGAGATCGGTAAACGGGTCGCCACACACGAGATGCCGAAAATTCCCGAGAAGTTTACGAAAACCGATCTATTAAGTGAAAGCAATGACTAATTTATTCTTTGCATAGAGGTTAGTCTGATGTCAAATTACACCAGCTATACGTACAAGAATTCTGCCGAAGGCTATGTCGCGCTTGTGTGGGACTCTTACATTAGGGTGAAAGTTAGGGTGGTCGCAAATGTTGACAGCTTGGTGAACGGACGGACGGAAAGTTCAACGCCCGCTTTAAGCATGGCGCGACAAAAACTACAAGGTTTAGGTGTAATTAGAGTACTTACTGTGTGATTCACTCCGCAAGCAACCTCCCGGACGTCTACGTCTAGAATAGGCGTTATTCGGCCATCCCTTGCTTTCTCAATCCAAACATTTACCTTCCGAGGGGTCATCTCACACTTGAAAGACATTTTATTACTTGTGACAAAATATTTACCATCAGTATTATGCCCTGAAAAATCAACAAAACCACATGCATCAATATTTTTTTTTTCTTTGATAAGGCCAAAACAAAATATATGTGTGGTTCCGGTTACCCGACCGTGCCTAGCTTTTTCCCGCCGACCCTAATTATTTTTTCTATCATGAATATTCCAAACATTTTATGTGCAAAAACGGTCTTTCAATTTTTCATGGTTAAAGTATTTAAGTACATATTCATTAAAAAGCGCTTTCATTAAAGGACAATCTGGTCGTATTTACGCATGAAAATGGTGTGCGTCTCAAAAACATCCGTGTTTGTCTCTAAATAACTGTGAGCCTAGAATAAAAATGCATTTCGTAAGTATCGCTATTTAAAAGCTGTTTTTTTATCAATTGCCGCGAGCTGTCAGTTAACGCTAAGTGGCCTGTGCTAATCAATAACAATTAGCCAGTTACTGTTCAAATGGGTCAGGGATATGGCACGTGGCTACTTCTGAAGAAGCCGACGCTTTGAAGTAACCCATAATTATAATCCAAAATCTCCAGTACTTAGCACATTCAAGACCGTTCTTGCAAGCCAATAGAACCACCACCGGAAACAAAATAAATAAGAAAAAAATACTACCAGAGGGTAAAACGTCTGTTGTTTCCTGTGATCAACAGGTATTTTCCCTGTACCGGTAAGAGAGGCAAAATTAGGAAGCGGTCGGAACCCACAAATTTTGAATGCAATTTGTTTTCGGAAGCGCAAGATGCATAAAACCCATGTCTCGGACGCATAAAAAAGGACAATGGCGCACATTTCTTGCGGTATGCAGACCGTGACGGTATGACCCCTCTCAATAATCAGATTACTTTTGTGACAATAAAAATTATCCAAATCATGTTTTACCTCCTGTAGCGATAATCAGACAAGTGTGCACGCTTCAACAAACATAAATAATGCAGACAGCTTGTGTAAATCTCTCAAGTATTTTCACTATCTCCATGAACAGAAAGCTAAGCCTCCACAGATGCGCAGGATGGTCGTAGTCTTCGCTGGTCACACATATATAGTTTTTGTCATGCCGCGCTTAATTTCCCGCCGTCATTTTGAACGTGCATTTGTTGCAGTCGGAAAATTTCCCACGTTTTTCAATAACACGTCATCGATAGTTTGCACACACGGTCTTCGCATCCAATTTTTGGAAAACATGACAGTAAAACTGTGCGACAGGTGAAGTCACAGATCAGCCTGCGCAGTCTTATCAGTCTTTGCTCTTTGTTCAAACCTGTTATAGTATGGCTTCTGGGATATGCAGAGAGCAGCAAACGAAGAGCTCGATGTACAGGCTATTCTTACGTTAAAAGAAAAAAAATTTCGTGAGTGCAGGAAGCAGTTTAACCTGTTGTAATATATGTCCGACAAAAACGGTAGTAAATGAGCTAGGATGTCATATGGTGGTGACATCAGAAATGCTTTCTGTGAAATGCACTGAATGCGTATGCGCGCACAGAAAAGACTCAGATCAGCTGGAAGTTCTGCACAGTCTGATATGAGTTTATTGTTCACAAGGTTTCATTTCTCGGACAGTTTAGACACTCGCCGATCAGACTGGCCGCATATGCACATGATAACACTGGTCAGGTAACCTTTCACACCTAATCGTTTAACTGGTATCACTTACATGTACACTGGTCATCAACTCTTAAAGTGAGATAATTTGGAACAATAAACAGCGGGATTAGCGGTAAACCATCAAACAGGCAACAATCTATTGCTAAAAAAGTGTCCAAAATATCCATTCTTTAAACAGGCATGACGTTATATTTTGGTCATTAGATTTGAGGTTTAACGTTCCCGTTAACACTAACACTGTAAAGGTCATTTTAGAGACGTTGCTTCCAATGCTGTAGAACTTTGACCCAACATTGAGATGAACAGACTCAATAAAACCGAGTCTGCTATTTTCGTTTATTTGGTGTATTCTTTGCTTCCGGAGGATCTAACTATTCAGAACTTATTTATCCCTGCACACCCTTGCATGCCCCTAGTTAAAGGGGAAAGCAGACTTAACTGGGGATATATTTTTTCCCATTCTCTGCTCCAGAACATACATGTACATTGTGGTTTCTTATTACAACCATCTCAGTGGCATGGTTCTATTGAGTTTCCACACTGTACAAGTTTGAAGTCATGAAAGAGGCAGTGAGGGAAACATGCAACTATGATGTAGTGCACACATGTGTGTAGAAATGTTGTTTTATGTTTTTTGTGCAATCAAGATCAGGAACTTAACTTTTCAAAATAAAAGGATTTTGGAATCCTGTTTTCAGAATCATTGTGAGATCTATCTATCTATCTATCTATCTATCTATCTATCTATCTATCTATCTATCTATCTATCTATCTATCTATCTATCTATCTATCTATCTATCTATCTATCTATCTATCTATCTATCTATCTATCTATCTATCTATCTATCTATCTATCTATCTATCTATCTATCTATCTATCTATCTATCTATCTATCTATCTATCTATCTATCTATCTATCTATCTATCTATCTATCTATCTATCTATCTATCTATCTATCTATCTATCTATCTATCTATCTATCTATCTATCTATCTATCTATCTATCTATCTATCTATCTATCTATCTATCTATCTATCTATCTATCTATCTATCTATCTATCTATCTATCTATCTATCTATCTATCTATCTATCTATCTATCTATCTATCTATCTATCTATCTATCTATCTATCTATCTATCTATCTATCTATCTATCTATCTATCTATCTATCTATCTATCTATCTATCTATCTATCTATCTATCTATCTATCTATCTATCTATCTATCTATCTATCTATCTATCTATCTATCTATCTATCTATCTATCTATCTATCTATCTATCTATCTATCTATCTATCTATCTATCTATCTATCTATCTATCTATCTATCTATCTATCTATCTATCTATCTATCTATCTATCTATCTATCTATCTATCTATCTATCTATCTATCTATCTATCTATCTATCTATCTATCTATCTATCTATCTATCTATCTATCTATCTATCTATCTATCTATCTATCTATCTATCTATCTATCTATCTATCTATCTATCTATCTATCTATCTATCTATCTATCTATCTATCTATCTATCTATCTATCTATCTATCTATCTATCTATCTATCTATCTATCTATCTATCTATCTATCTATCTATCTATCTATCTATCTATCTATCTATCTATCTATCTATCTATCTATCTATCTATCTATCTATCTATCTATCTATCTATCTATCTATCTATCTATCTATCTATCTATCTATCTATCATGTTCAGCTTTAAGACCAAGTAAGACAGATACAAATGGCGCAAGGACTACGATTTGAATAGACTATATAAAATAGTTTCTGCTGGTGCTAATTGCTGGATGTTTAATTTGCAGCATTAAGCCGTTATAAGAAACTTTCTGATATCCGTTTACTCTGTCATTTCATCTTGATCTTTTGCACTTTTACATTTATCTTCAATGTATATATGGTACAATAACAGTTACAACACTATTCAAGATAAAGCAACCTTCACTAGAACAGCAAGTCCCAAAGGCTGACCTTTTGTAAAAGGCAAACACATACACAGGATGTCCAATTAAAATACTTTGTTCTGACTGAAGAACACCCTTATTTTTATAACAATTAGGACAATATGGATGAAAACTAAGCATTATTTATTATACTTTTATTTGTTTACAATGTTTTCAAGTACAATTATACAACAAAAGCAAAACAAGCAAATTCGTTGAATTGATATCCCCCGCCGAATGGGTTTTTCGTGTAGAATGGCAAGAAAATATATCTGGCCAAAATTGAGAAAAAAAAAATTGCGCGTGCATCAAGGCAACATAATAATACATATTTATTTCAAGTTTCATTTTATTCCATGCAATAGTTGCTGAGAAGCGGTTCCAGACAAAGTGAGACGACGAAAAATCCAGAATTTTAATCATTTAAGGGGCCATAACTCTGGATGTAAAAAGTCAATCCGAAAAAAATTTGTGCGTGCATCACCACAGCATAATAATACATATTTATTTCAAGTTTCATTTAATTCCATGCAATAGTTGCTGAGAAACAGTTCCCGACAAAAAAGTGAGACGACGAAAAATCCAGAATTTCAATCATTTAAGGGGCCATAACTCTGGATGTAAAAAGTAAATCCTGAAAAAAAATGCGCGTGCATCACCACAGCATAATAATACATATTTATTTCAAGTTTCATTTAATTCCATGCAATAGTTGCTGAGAAACGGTTCCGGACAAAGTGAGACGACAAAAAATCCAAAATTTCGATCATTTAAGGGGCCATAACTCTGGATGTAAAAAGTCAATCCAGAAAAAAATTGCGCGTGCATCACCGCAGCATAATAATACATATTTATTTCACGTTTCATTTAATTCCATGCAATAGTTGCTGAGAAACAGTTCCGGACAAAGTGAGATGACGAAAAAATCCAGAATTTCAATCATTTAAGGGGCCATAACTCTGGATGTAAAAAGTCATTCCGAAAAAAAATTGCGCGTGCATCACTGCAGCATAATAATACATATTTATTTCAATTTTCATTTAATTCCATGCAATATTTGCTGAGAAACGGTTCCGGACAAAGTGAGACGACGAAAAATCCAGAATTTCAATCATTCAAGGGGCCATAACTCTGGATGTAAAAAGTCAATCCGAAAAAAAATTGCGCATGCATCACCACAGCATAATAATACATATTTATTTCAAGTTTCATTTAATTCCATGCAATAGTTGCTGAGAAACGGTTCCGGACAAAAAAGTGTGACGGACGGACGGAAGGACGGAAGGACGGAGGGACGGAAGGATGGACGGACGGAGGGACGGAAGGACGGAAGGACGGACGGACAACGCCAAAACTATATCCCTCCGCCTTCGGCGGGGGATAACAATATAACAAAAAATGAGTGCAGTGTGTAGCATAGTATAGAAGGTGAGAAAAATAAAAATAAAAAATAAAATAATTTTCCTACCTACCTACCCTATTTTTGAAAACCATGTAATAGGAACCACACATATAATTTGTTTTGGCCTAATCAAGCCTCATACTGCCCAAGTTTTTCAATGCCTGAAAGACGTGATTTTGCAGCCTTCACCCTTATCCAGCTGAACATAACAACCATTACCTTTGCAAAAAGTGTAGATCCAGATCAGATGGCTTCTTCAGAAGCCATCTGATCAGGATCTACACTGTTTGTAATGCAGTTTGTGAATTGAACAAATACATTATATCAAGTAATTTGATTGGTGAATAGTCGGAAATGGGTGTAGCTAAATAATTTTATTCAGCAGGATAAGCATTAAATAGCCATTTTAAACAGAATATAGGAGGAAAAATCAAAATCTAAATAGTCTGAAATGAAAAAATCAAGCTCTAAAAGCCTGAAATCCTGCATATGCCTGAAAAAATATGAGGCCTGAATAATATGTATGAGTTCCATCTCTGTAGGATTGCAGTTCACAAATTATCTTGTCGTTTTGTTTTGAAGAGCAGAAATCACCATAAAAAATAAAAATCCTAAAAATTCGGACATCTTGAGGACTTGCTCTAGTTCTGTTAAAGGTTTAACAAGTGTATTTCGCAATCCGGCAAGGAGTCCAAAAAGTGGAGACGGGGTGGCAAACAGTGTAGACCCTGATCAGACTGCTCCAGAAGGAGCAGTCTGATCTGGGTCTGCACTGCTTGCCCAGGCATGTCTGTCCCAATTCTAAGATCATAACGGTACTCACATTTTTCAAACAAGAGGGCCCAATGGCCCTTAATCGCTCACCTGTGTACCAGAAAATCATGAGTGTAGGAAGTTTGAAGTTTTTTTCCAGTATAAGTCTATAGGAGCTAATGAGCACTGGGGCATGGCCAATTTTGACTCAAAGGGCATGGTTGGCAGGATTTATGTAGGCGACCAGTTTATGTTGCAATATACGATATATAAGGTCTGTACTTCATGGTTTCAGAGAAGATTTTTGACGCTTTTTTTTCCAATATAAGTTTAATGGAGTTAAGGGGCCACAGAATTTGGCCAATTTGTGCCCATGGGCATGGTCAATTTAGGCTCAGATTCAAGCCAAATTCGAACTCATCCAAGATTTTATGCTTGTTCTCGTTTAGGTAAAGTTACAAAAAGATCAAATCACAAACGGCTGAAAAAAGCTGGAGACACTATTTTTCACTTTTATTTATGCTCAAGGGCTGTTTGTCCCATGCACCCCAAATATGAACTCGACGTAGACTGTACAGGGATTCTGCTGGTCCAAAATGTAGATCAGACCAATTGTCCGGACAGCTTCATCATTTATCAGACAGGACAAATTTGGACAAATTTGAAAAGATGTAATTTTCTTACACTTAAATTGTCAATGTTACCACTTATTTAACAATATTGATCCTGACAATAATAGTGATGAAAAGAAGAGTCCAAAATTATTTCAGGACATTTTGCCCAGACTGGTCTGAAATCTTTTGGACAATCAGAATTTTATAAGGACTATGGCTGATGTCCGGCCCCAAACAAAATCCCTGCTGTAAGCCCCTCCTGGTTATCTGCAAGTTTGATGAAGATCGGATCAGAAATGGCTGAGAAAAAGTGAAGACGTCGTTTTCCCCATTATAAGTCTATGGAAAAAACTTTTCACCCTCAAGGGGAAGTAACTGGAAAACCGCTGGTCAGATTCAAACCAAATTCGTCCAAGATTTTATATTTGTCCTCATTTATGAAAAGTTACAAAAAGATCAGATCATAAACGGCTGAGAAAAGCTGGAGACACTATTTTTCACTTATATTTATGCTCAAGGGCAGGTAACTCCAAAGCTGTTTGTCCCATGCAGCCCAAATTCAAACTCGACGTAGACTGTAAGCCCCTCCTGGTTATCTGCAAGTTAAAACAAGAGGGCCCAATGGCCCTATATCGCTCACCTGTGTACGAGAAAATCATTAGTGTAGGAGACCACTTGACATTGCTACATACTAAATATCTAAGCTCAGGCAAAGCGGTGTTCATGCTTACAAACCCTACTGGTTTCATTGGGCGACAGGGCTTGAGATGTAATTTCATCTCAATGTCTGGTAAAAGTCCCACAAAATTGGAAGAGACATCTCCAAAATGACCAATACAGTGTTGTCGGGGATGTAAAACCTCAAATCAAACAAAATCTGTGCCTTATGGTTTTGGAGAAAAAGGTTTTTTTAAGTTTTTTCAAGTATAAGTCTATAGGAGCTAATGAGCCAAATGGCACGGTTGGCAGGTGTATGTAGGCGACCATTTTGTGTTGTTATATACTAAATATCTAAGGTCTGTACTTCATGGTTTCAAAGAAGATGTTTGAAGCGTTTTCCATTATGTAGGTGACCACTTGCCATTGCTACATGCTAAATATCTAAGCTCTGGGTGCTGTGGTTTCAGAGAAGGAGATTTTTTAAGCTTTTTTTAAATATGAGTCTATGGGAGCAAAGGGGCCCCTGCGCGTGGCCCATTTGGACCCCAGGGGCATGATTGGCAGGAATTATGTAGGTGACCACTTGCCGTTGGTACATGCTAAATATCTAAACTCTGGGCCCTGTGGTTTCAGAGAAGAAGATTTATGAAGCTTTTAATTTTTCAATTATTAGTCTATGTGAACAAAGTGGCCCCGGGGCGTGGCCCATTTGGACCCTAGGGGCATGATTGGCAGGATTTATGTAGGTGACCACTTGCCGTTGCTACATGCCAAATACCTCAGCTCTGGGCCCTGTGGTTTCAGAGAAGAAGATTTTTGAAGCTTTTTTGCATTATGAGTCTATATGAGCTAAAGGTCCCGGGGGGTGGCCCGTTTGGACCCCAGGGGCATGATTGCCAGGAATTATGTAGGTGACCACTTGCCGTTGCTACATGCTAAATATCTAAGCTCTGGGCCCTGTGATTGCCGAGGAGAAGATTTTTGTTCCATTATGAGTCTATGCAAAGGTTGAGTGGCAAATTCCACCCCCGCAATTTACCAGTGGCATTTACCGGTATTTACCGGCCTGGAAAATATGCCCAAAGTGGCAAATATGGCAAATATGATTTTGGTCTTAAAATATTTTAGAAATCTCGACCAAGTCAGAAATTGAGATATTAAGCAGGTAAAAATAAAATCACAGGTATGCATTTAGCTGTGCCATTGACACTAATATTGATCCTAAGTTTTTGGATAGACAGTAGACAGGCCTCTTAAAGATTGTTCAAATCAGAACAGTCTGATCAGGTCCTTGACTGATTTGTCTGTTTACTTTCTCAACAACATGCTTTAACCTTTATCCTGCTCTTGGCGACAAGCCCTATCTTTGCAAACAGTGTAGATCCAGAACAGATGGCTTCTGAAAGATCTACACTGTTTGACATTCAGTTTATGAATATGTAGAAATTAATTGTAAACTGATTGGTTCAAAGTCAGAAATGGGTGTGGCTTAATTGAATATTCAGCAAGTTTGACACTATCCAAAGTTGCAAGGAGTTTTACATAAATTGTCAATTTGACATTACTTAACAACAAAATTAAGAACATGTTTATTTAGCTCTGCCAGTGACACTTGGTATATTGACCCTTAATCTTTGGATAGACACTAGACAGATAGAATTACTAAAACAACAAATTTAAGAAAATGTTTATTTAAAGTAGGTAGAGCATAGCCAGAGGCAAAGATGAAAACAAGATGTCATAATTTGTTATTTGTTTATATAACTTAGATATTTAGTCTAGGTGGAATTGAAAAGAGGTATCTTAGGTGTGAACTGAGTAATTGTATGGCTTTACTTTGGCGGGTACGAAACAGGAGATTATGTTATGTTTTATTTGGGGCCCAAACCAAATAGAAAAAAATAAAATCACTTTTTATTTATTTAATTTTCAAATAAATAACTAAAATCAGTGCTAAATCTAAATCAGCTTAATACTTTTGATTTTCAGATAATTAAGGTGTGTTGTTTAAACTACTTATACAAGTAATTTTTTGGAACATACTTGATGACCATCAATTGAATTTGCCATATTTGCCATAAATGCCATAAATGCCGGTAAATGCCAGTGGCATGGAAAATATGATATTTGCCGGCATTTTTGCAACCTTGAGTTACTGTCTATGGGAGCGAAGGGGCCCCGGGGCGTCGCCCATTTGGAAGCCAGGGGCATGATTGGCAGGAATTATGTAGGTGACCACTGGCCGTTGCTACATGCTAAATATCTAAGCTCTGGGCCCTGTGGTTTCAGAGAAGAAGATTTTTGAAGCTTTTTTTCCATTATGCGACTTTGGGAGCTAAGGGGCCCCGGGGCGTGGCCAATTTGGACCCCAGGGGCATGATTGGCAGGAATAATGTAGGTGACCACTTGCTGTTGCTACATGCCAAATATCTCAGCTCTGGGCCCCGTGGTTTCAGAGTTGAAGATTTTTGAAGTTTTTTTCCATTATGAGTCTATAGGAGCTAAAGGGCCCTGGGGCGTGGCCCCTTTGGACCCCAGGGGCATGATTGGCAGGAATTATGTAGGTGACCACTTGCCATTGCTACATGCTAAATATCTAAGCTCTGGGCCCTGTGGTTTCTGAGAAGAAGATTTTTGAAGCTTTTTTTTTCCATTAAGAGTCTATGTGAGCTAAGGGGCCCCGGGGCGTGGCCCATTTGGACCCCAGGGGCATGATTGGCAGGAATTATGTAGGTGACCACTTTCCATTGCTACATGCCAAATATCTCAGCTCTGGGCCCTGTGGTTTCAGAGAAGAAGATTTTTGAAGCTTTTTTCCATTATGAGTCTATAGGAGCTAAAGGGCCCGGGCGTGGCCCGTTTGGACCCCAGGGGCATGATTGGCAGGAATTATGTAGGTGACCACTTGCCATTGCTACATGCTAAATATCTAAGCTCTGGGCCCTGTGGTTTCCGAGAAGAAGATTTTTGAAGCTTTTTTCCATTATGAGTCTATAGGAGCTAAAGGGCCCCGGGGCGTGGCCCGTTTCGACCCCATGGGCAATTTTGGCAGGAATTATATAGGTGACCACTTGCTGTTGCTACCTGCTAAATATCTAAGCTCTGGGCCCTGTGGTTTCCAAGAAGAAGATTTTTGAAGCTTTTTTCCATTATGAGTCTATAGGAGCTAAAGGGCCCTGGGGCGTGACCCGTTTGGACCCCAGGGGCATGATTGGCAGGAATTATGTAGGTGACCACTTTCCATTGCTACATGCCAAATATCTCAGCTCTGGGCCCTGTGGTTTCAGAGAAGAAGATTTTTGAAGCTTTTTTCCATTATGAGTCTATAGGAGCTAAAGGGCCCTGGGGCGTGGCCCGTTTGGACCCCAGGGGCATGATTGGCAGGAATTATGTAGATGACCACTTGCCATTGCTTCATGCTAAATATCTAAGCTCTGGGCCCTGTGGTTTCCGAGAAGAAGATTTTTGAAGCTTTTTGTTCCATTATGAGTCTATGGGAGCGAAGGGGCCCTGGGGCGTGGCCAATTTGAACCCCAGGGGCATGAATGGCAGGAATTATGTAGGTGACCACTGGCCGTTAATACATGCTAAATATCTAAGCTCTGGGCCCTGTGGTTTCAGAGAAGAAGATTTTTGAAGCTTTTTTTCCATTATGAGTCTATAGGAGCTAAAGGGCCCGGGGCGTCACCCATTTGGAACCCAGGGGCATGATTGGCAGGAATTATGTAGGTGACCACTGGCCATTGCTACATGCTAAATATCTAAGCTCTGGGCCCTGTGGTTTCAGAGAAGAAGATTTTTGAAACTTTTTTTTCATTATGAGTCTGTTGGAGCTAAGGGGCCCCGGGGTGTGGCCCATTTGGACCCCAGGGGCATGATTGGCAGGAATTATGTAGGTGACAATTTTCCATTGCTTCATGCCAAATATCTCAGCTCTGGGCCCTGTGGTTTCAGAGAAGAAGATTTTTGAAGCTTTTTTTCCATTATGAGTCTAAAGGAGCTAAAGGGCCCGGGGCATGGCCCGTTTGGACCCCAGGGGCATGATTGGCAGGAATTATGTAGGTGACCACTTGCCATTGCTACATGCTAAATATCTAAGCTCTGGGCCCTGTGGTTTTTGAGAAGAAGATTTTTGAAGCTTTTTGTTCCATTATGAGTCTATGGGAGCGAAGGGGCCCCGTGCGTGGCCAATTTGGACCCCAGGGGCATGAATGGCAGGAATTATGTAGGTGACCACTGGCTGTTAATACATGCTAAATATCTAAGCTCTGGGCCCTGTGGTTTCAGAGAAGAAGATTTTTGAAGCTTTTTTTCCATTAGGAGTCTATAGGAGCTAAAGGGCCCCGGGGCGTGGCCCGTTTGGACCCCAGGGGCATGATTGGCAGGAATTATGTAGATGACCACTTGCCATTGCTTCATGCTAAATATCTAAGCTCTGGGCCCTGTGGTTTCCGAGAAGAAGATTTTTGAAGCTTTTTGTTCCATTATGAGTCTATGGGAGCGAAGGGGACCGGGGCGTGGCCAATTTGGACCCCAGGGGCATGAATGGCAGGAATTATGTAGGTGACCACTGGCCGTTAATACATGCTAAATATCTAAGCTCTGGGCCCCGTGGTTTCAGAGAAGAAGATTTTTGAAGCTTTTTTTCCATTATGAGTCTATAGGAGCTAAAGGGCCCGGGGCGTGGCCCATTTGGACCCCAGGGGCATGATTGGCAGGAATTATGTAGGTGACCACTTGCCATTGCTACATGCTAAATATCTAAGCTCTGGGCCCTGTGGTTTCGGAGAAGAAGATTTTTGAAGCTTTTTGTTCCATTATGAGTCTATGGGAGCGAAGGGGCCCCGGGGTGTGGCCAATTTGGACCCCAGGGGCATGAATGGCAGGAATTATGTAGGTGACCACTGGCTGTTAATACATGCTAAATATCTAAGCTCTGGGCCCTGTGGTTTCAGAGAAGAAGATATTTTAATTTTTTCCCATTGTAAGTCTATGGGAGCTATATGTTGCCACGGCAACCAGAATTCCAATCTGATCAGCCCAAAAACCTTATGCAGCCTTTCCCCCTACCTGATGATGCTTCTCATGAAATTTGATCAAGATTGACCATGGGGTATTAGAGATATACTTATTTGAAATTGTTTACGGACGCATGGACGTTCTTAGTAGAGGTACCTTGTGGGGTTACTAATGTAAAGTCCAGGCATGAGACTGGAGGAATGCTGAAAAAATCTGAAACCTGAGTGAAAAAATCTGAAATCCCTATCACCCCTTCCAAAAATGTCATTTTTACCACTTTCAGACAAAACGAGTAACTTTGAACAAGAGGGCCCAATGGCCCTATATCGCTCACCTGTGTACCAGAAAATCATTAGTGTAGGAGACCACTTGACATTGCTACATACTAAATATCTAAGCTCAGGCAAAGTGGTGTCCATGCTTATAAACCCTACTGGTTTCATTGGGCAACAGGGCTTGAGATGTAATTTCATCTCAATGTCTGGTAAAAGTCCCACAAAATTGGAAGAGACATCTCCAAAATGACCTATACAGTGTTGATGGGGATGTAAAACCACAAATCAAACAAAATCTGTGCCTTATGGTTTCGGAGAAAAATGATGCTTTTAAGTTTTTTCCAGTTTAAGTCTATAGGAGCTAATGAGCCCTGGGGCTGGACCAATTTTGACCCAAAGGGCATGGTTGGCAGGATTTATGTAGGCGACCATTTTGTGTTGCTATATACTAAATATCTAAGGTCTGTACTTCATGGTTTCAAAGAAGATGTTTGAAGCCTTTTCCATTATAAGTTTGTTGGAGTTTAGGGGCCACAGGATTTGGACCCAAGGGGCAGGATTGGCAGGATTCATGTAGGCGACCACTCGACATTGCTACATGCTAAATACCTAAGCTCTGGGACTTATGGTTTCAGAGAAGATTTTTTCCCCATTTTAAGTTGTTTTTTTTTTTTTTCATTATAAGGGCCCTGTGGTTTCAGAGAAGAAGATTTTTGAAGTTTCTCCAATTTTAAGTCTATGGAAGCTAAAGAGCCCTGGGGTGGGGCCAATTTGGATCCCAGGGGCATAACTGGCAGGATTTATGTAGGTGGCCACTTGATGTTGCTACATACTAAAAATCTAAGCTCTGGGCCTTATGGTTTCATAGAAGAAGATCTTTTAAGTTTTTTTCCATTATAAGTCTATTAAATAGAGGTGATGAGCTGGGGCGAGGCCAATTTTGACCCCAGGAGCAGGGTTAGCTGGATTTATGTAGCTGGCTATTTTATGTTGCTAGAAACTAAATATCTAAGTTCTGTGCTTCACAGTTTCTGAGAAGAACATTTTTGAAGCTTTTAATTACCATTATGAGTCTATGGGAGCTAAGGGGCCCCGGGCGTGGCCCATTTCGACCCAAGGGGCATGATTAGCAGGAAATATGAAGGTGACCACTTGCCGTTGCTACATGCTAAATATCTAAGCTCTGGGCGCTGTGGTTTCAGAGAAAAAGATTTTTGAAGTCTTTTTTCCATTATGAGTCTATGGGAGCTAAGGGGGTCCCAGGGTGTGGCCCATTTGGACACCAGGGGCATGATTGGCAGGATTAATGTAGGTGACCACTTGCCATTGCTACATGCTAAATATCTAAGCTCTGGGCCCTGTGGTTTCAGAGAAGATTTTTTAAGCTTTTTTTCCATTATGAGTCTATAGGAGCTAAGTGGCCCCGGGGCGTGGAATTATGTAGGTGACCACTTGCGATTGCTATGTGCGTAATATCTAAGCTCTGGGCGCTGTGGTTTCAGAGAAGAAGATTTTTTAAGCTTTTTTCCATTATGAGTCTATTGGAGCAAAGGGGCCCAGGCGCGTGGCCCATTTGGAACCCAGGGGAATGATTGGCAGGAATTATGTAGGTGACCAATTGCCCTTGCTACATGCTAAATATCTAAACTGTGGGCCCTTTGGTTTCAGAGAAGAATATTTTTGAAGTTTTTTTTCCATTTTGAGTCTATGGGAGCTAAGGGGCCCCAGGGCCTGGCCCATTTGGACCCTAGGGGCATGATTGGCAGGATTTATGTAGGTGACCGCTTGCCATTGCTACATGTTAAATACCTGAGGTCTGGGCCCTGTGGTTTCAGAGAAGAAGATTTTTGAAGCTTTTTTCCATTATGAGTCTATAGGAGCCAAAGGGCCCCGGGGGGTGGCCCGTTTGGACCCCAGGGGCATGATTAGCAGGAATTATGTAGGTGACCACTTGCCGTTGCTACATGCTAAATATCTGCGCTCTGAGCCTTGTGGTTTCAGAGAAGATTTTTGAAGCTTTTTTTTTTCATTATGAGTCTATGGGAGCTAAGGGGCCCCGGGGTGTGGCCAATTTGGACCCCAGGAGCATGATTGGCAGGAATTATGTAGGTTACCACTTGCCGTTGCTACATGCCAAATATCTCAGCTCGGGGCCCTGTGGTTTCAGAGAATAGGATTTTTGAAGCTTTTTTTTCCATTATGAGTCTATAGGAGCTAAAGGGCCCCGGGGCGTGGCCCGTTTGGACACCAGGGGCATAATTGGCAAGAATTTTGTAGGTGACCACTTGCCTTTGCTACATGCTAAATATCTAAGCTCTGGGCCTTGTGGTTTCCGAGTAGAAGATTTTTGAAGCTTTTTGTTCAATTATGAGTCTATGGGAGCGAAGGGGCCCCGGGGCGTCCCCCATTAGGAACCCAGGGGCATGATTGGCAGGAATTACGTAGGTGACCACTTGCCATTGCTACATGCTAAATATCTAAGCTCTGGACCCTGTGGTTTCAGAGAAGAAGATTTTTGAAGCTTTATTACCACTTTGAGTCTATGGGAGCTAAGGGGCCCCGGGGTGTGGCCAATTTGGAACCCAGGGGCATGATTGGCAGGAATTATGTAGGTGACCACTTGCCGTTGCTACATGCTAAATATCTAAGCTCTGGGCACTGTGGTTTCAGAGAAGAAGATTTTTGAAGCTTTTTTCCATTATGAGTCTATAGGAGCTAAAGGGCCCCGGGGGGTGGCCCGTTTGGACCCCAGGGGCATGATTGGCAGGAATTATGTAGGTGACCACTTGCCATTGCTACACGCTAAATATCTAAGCTCTGGGCCCTGTGGTTTCTGGGAAGAAGATTTTTGAAGCTTTTTGTTCCATTATGAGTCTATGGGAGCGAAGGGGCCCCGGGGCGTGGCCAATTTGGACCCTAGGGGCATGATTGGCAGGAATTATGTAGGTGACCACTGGCGGTTGCTACATGCTAAATATCTAAGCTCTGGGCCCTGTGGTTTCAGAGAAGAAGATTTTTGAAGCTTTTTTTCCATTATGAGTCTATGGGAGCTAAGGGGCACCTGGGTGTGGCCAATTTGGTCCCCAGGGGCATGATTGGCAGGAATTATGTAGGTTACCACTTGCCGTTGCTACATGCCAAATATCTCAGCTCGGGGCCCGGTGGTTTCAGAGAAGAAGATTTTTGAATGTTTTTTTTCCATTATGAGTCTATAGGAGCTAAAGGGCCCCGGGGCGTGGCCCGTCTGGACACCAGGGGCATGATTGGCAGGAATTATGTAGGTGACCACTTGCCGTTGCTACTCGCCAAATATCTCAGCTCTGGGCCCTGTGGTTTCAGAGAAGAAGATTTTTGAAGCTTTTTTCCATTATGAGTCTATAGGAGCTAAAGGGCCCCGGGGCGTGGCCCGTTTGAACCCCAGGGGCATGATTGGCAGGAATTATGTAGGTGACCACTTGCCGTTAATACATGCTAAATATCTAAGCTCTGGGCCTTGTGGTTTCCGAGTAGAAGATTTTTGAAGCTTTTTGTTCCATTATGAGTCTATGGGAGCGAAGGGGCCCCGGGGCGTGGCCAATTTGGACCCCAGGGGCATGATTGGCAGGAATTATGTAGGTGACCACTGGCCATTGCTACATGCTAAATATCTAAGCTCTGGGCCCTGTGGTTTCCAAGAAGAAGATTTTTGAAGCTTTTTGTTCCATTATGAGTCTATTGGAGCGAAGGGGCCCCGGGGCGTGGCCAATTTGGACCCTAGGGGCATAATTGGCAGGAATTATGTAGGTGACCACTGGCCATTGCTACATGCTAAATATCTAAGCTCTGGGCCCTGTGGTTTCCAAGAAGAAGAATTTTGAACCTTTTTTTTCCATTATGAGACTATGGGAGCTAAGGGGCCCTGGGGTGTGGCCAATTTGGACCCTAGGGGCATGATTGGCAGGAATTATGTAGGTGACCACTTGCCGTTGCTACATGTCAAATACCTTAGCTCTGGGCCCTGTGGTTTCATAGAAGAAGATTTTTGAAGCTTTTTTCCATTTTGAGTATATAGGAGCTAAAGGGCCCGGGGCGTGGCCGGTTTGGACCCCAGGGGCATGATTGGCAGGAATTATGTAGGTGACCACTTGCCATTGCTACATGCTAAATATCTAAGCTCTGGGCCCTGTGGTTTCCGAGAAGAAGATTTTTTAAGCTTTTTGTTCCATTATGAGTCTATGGGAGCGAAGGGGCCCCGGGGCGTGGCCAATTTGGACCCCAGGGGCATGATTGGCAGGAATTTTGTAGGTGACCACTGGCTGTTAGTACATGCTTAATATCTAAGCTCTAGGCCCTGTGGTTTCAGAGAAGAAGATATTTTAATTTTTTCCCATTGTAAGTCTATGGGAGCTATATGTTGCCATGGCAACCACAATTCCCATCTGATCAGCCCAAAAACCTTATGCAGCCTTTCCCCCTTCCTGATTATGCTTCTCATGAAATTTGATCAAGATTGACCATGGGGTATTAGAGATATACTTATTTGAAATTGTTTACTGACGCACGGACGCACGAGACGGACGCACGGACGGACGCACGACGGACGACGGACAAAAAGTGATCACAAAAGCTCACCTTGTCACTACGTGACAGGTGAGCTAAAAACACATTTTAAAACAAAAAAATCTGAAATCTGCCAAAAATCAGAAAAGTCTCATGCCTGAAAGTCTATGGAGACTTAAACCCCATAACGCACCACTGTACAGAGTTTTAACCCCACATACGAAATTTTTAACCCCACTAACTGAAAAGTTACTGTGCCTTACGGAATAAACCCCATTAAGTTGAATTGGGCAGAATCCTAACCCCACTAGGTACCTCTCGTCTGCCCGGATGCACGGACGCACGCACGACGGACGAAAAGTGATCACAAAAGCTCACCTTGTCACTACGTGACAGGTGAGCTAAAAAGAAAAAAGTGGAGACGTCATTTTCCCCATTATAAGTCTATGGGAAAATTTTTCACACTCAAGGGGATGTAACTGGAAAACCGCTGGTCACATTCAAACCAAATTCGAACTCGTCCAAGATTTTATGTTTGTCCTTGTTTATGAAAAGTTACAAAAAGATCAGATCATAAACCTCTGAGAAAAGCTGGAGACACCATTTTTCACTTATATTTATGCTCAAGGGCAGGTAACTCCAAAGCTGTTTGTCCCGTGCAGCCCAAATTCGAACTTGACGTAGACTGTAAGACCCTCCTGGTTATCTGCAAGTTTGATGAAGATCGGATCAGAAATGGCCAGGAAAAAGTGGAGTCATCATTTTCCCCAATATAAGTCTATGGAACCTTTTTGTTTCCATGGCAACCACAGTTCTGATCAAAACTGGTCCAAAACCTAATGCATTCAATCCCCCAACTAAGTGATGCTGCAAATAAAATTTGATTGGGATTGGTCAGCTAGTCACTTAGATACTCAAGTTCAAAGGTGTGGACAACGGATGGACAACGGACGACTGATGAATGTCGGATGCCTACCTATGCTATAAGCTCACCTTGTGAGCCTTCGGATCAGGTGAGCTAAAAAGATCAGATCAAAAACGGCTGAGAAAAGCTGGAGACATCATTTTTCACTTATATTTATGCTCAAGGGCAGGTAACTCCAAACCTGTTTGTCCCGTGCAGCCGAAATTCGAACTCGATGTAGACTGTAAGCCCCTCCTGGTTATCTGCAAGTTTGATGAAGATCGAATCCGAAATGGCTGAGAAAAAGTGGAGACGTCATTTTCCCCTTTATAAGTCTATGGGAAAATTTTTCACGCTCAAGGGGATGCAACTGGAAAACCGCTGGTCAGATTCAAACCAAATTCGAACTCCTTCGAGATTTTATGCTTGTCCTTGTTTATGAAAAGTAACAAAAAGATCAGATCATAAACGGCTGAGAAAAGCTGGAGATACTATTTTTCACTTATATTCATGCTCAAGGGCAGGTAACTCCAAACCTGTTTGTCCCCTGCAGCCCAAATTCGAACTCAACGTAGACTGTAAGCCCCTCAGGGTTATCTGCAAGTTTGATGAAGATCGGATCAGAAATGGCTGAGAAAAAGTGGAAACGTTGTTTTCCCTATTATAAGTCTATGGGAAAATTTTTCACGCTCAAGGGGAAGTAACTGGAAAACCGCTGGTCAGATTCAAACCAAATTCGAACTCATTCCAGATTTTATGCTTGTCCTCGTTTATGAAACGTTACAAAAAGATCAGATCATAAACGGCTGAGAAAAGCTGGAGACACCATTTTTCACTTATATTTATGCTAAAGGGCAGGTAACTCCAAAGCTGTTTGTCCTGTGCAGCCCAAATTCGAACTCCACATAGACTGTCAGCCCCTCCTGGTTATCTGCAAGTTTGATGAAGATCGGATCAGAAATGGCTGAGAAAAAGTGGAGACGCAGTTTTCCCCATTATAAGTCTATGGAACCATTTTGTTTCCATGGCAACCAGAATTCCAATCTGATCAACCCAAAAACCTTATGGAGCCTTCCCCCTACCTGATGATGCTTCTCATAAAATTTGATCAAGATTGGCCACGGGGTATTAGAGATATACTTATTTGAAATTGTTTACAGATGCAAGCACGGACGCACGCACAACAGACAAAATGTGATCACAAAAGCTCACCTTGTCCCATAGTGACAGGTGAGCTAAAGAAATAATTATAATAGCATATTTGCTGTAGTTTTACGGTGTTAACTAACAATATCGTTAAGTTTTGAGATTTAAACAACTTGATTTGTGTATTTCATGATGATGCATTGCTGAACGTATGCAAGCTAACTAGACACAAACTTTAAGTGCTGGTGTTTATAACATCTGAAAAGTAAAATTCAGATATTAAGACCCCCTAAAATCAAGACTAAATCTGCTTTTACAAGCTTAATGAGAAGATGTCAGTTATTTTTTCTTCATGGTTTCTGCAGCTACTGTCTTCCAATAAAGGACCACCTTTCGGACTGTTCAAATGTGGTCTTTCAGACAACCTTTGAACAGTCCCAAAGGTAGTCTTAATACAGGAATTTTACTGTATTTGCAACAAATCCAGACATAGCTCCATGAAAGGCAAAAGAAGGTTTTGTTTCCTAGAAGGTCTATAAAATAAAATTGGTCGGTAGGTAGGCTTTTTTTTTCTACTTATTTTTTTATGTACGATAAGCAAAAAAAATCTTTAACTAGAGCTGTCAGAGGATCTGACTATAGCCCCGCTATGGCGCTATCAGAGGAGTAAGACACATTGACTCTAAAAGCTTTTAACCTATCAGGGGAGCTTTCTTAGTTCCAGAGAAAACTTTAATATTTTTTTTTTTCTTTGCTGGGGAGATAACCCCAAGAGTAATGTTGTTGGCCATTATTTACTTACATCCACCTAATGTTCATGTTTATACAAAGTTTCAGCTTTCTAGCTTTCTTAGTACCTGAGAAAACTGTATCGAAAATATTTTTCATGGTTTGATGGTTAGAAAAGTGAAATGATTTTTTTACTTGCAGAAAATATCCTATCAGGGGAGATAACTCCAAGAGTTATGGGCCTTTGGCCATTATTTTGGTAAGGGCCATACATCCACCCACTTTTCATGTTCATACAAAGTTTCAGTATTCTAGCTTTCTTAGTTCCTGAGAAAACTGTCACCAAACCTTTTCATTTATTAAAAAAAACTATACTATCAGGGGAGATAACTCCAAAAGTAATGGGCCCTCGGCCATTATTTTGGTTAGCTCCCTATATCCACCCATTGTCCACATTTATGCAAAGTTTGAGGTTTCTAGCTTCTTTAGTTCCTGAGAAAACTGTGACCAAACATTTTCATTTAAAAAAAACCTATATTTTCATTTATTTAAAAAACCTATCAGGAGAGATAACTCCAACAGTTATGGGCCCTTGGCCATTATTTTGGTAAGCTCCCTATATCCACCCATTGTCCACATTTATGCAAAGTTTGAGCTTTCTAGCTTCTTTCGTTCCTGAGAAAACTGTGACCAAACATTTTCATTTAAAAAAACCTATCAGGGGAGATAACTCCAAGAGTTATGGGCCCTTGGTCATAATTTCGGTAAGGTCCGTGGAGGCACCCATTGTCCACGTGTATACAAAGTTTTAGTTTTCTAGCTCTCTTAGTTTCGGGGAAAACTGTGACGAAAAAATAACGGAATAACGGAATTACGGAATTACAGAATTACAGAATTACGGAATTACAGAATTACGGAATGACAGGGCAAATCCAATATAGCCCCACTTTTCAAGCGGGGCTATAATAATAATAAAAATACCTTAAAAATAAGTGTAATTTTTTCAACGAGTTTGAGTAGTTGGAGCAGGATTTGCGGAAATAATGTTCTCTTTTTGGCCTAAATAGCAATGGGAATAATTTCTTATTTCTCCACTGATCATGTGAACAAATCCGTGAAATGAACACCCCCTCTACTAAATAGAAGTGAAGCAATTATCCCACAGCCCCCATCAGAGACACAAAAGTGAAAGAAACACAAACATGAAACAACTAGACCCCAATGGAAACATCAATAGCAGAAAGCAAAAAGGAAAGTCACTTTCCCACAAAATGGCCAATTGGCTATCCAAAACAAAGTAATATAAGCGATACATACACTCAAAGACAAACCATAACAAAAATAAACTGCTACAGAAGAACTGCCTTGGAACGGTCATTGGGACTAATTTCACTGGGGGGTGGGGGGTGGGGGGGGGGGGGGGGGGGGGGGGGGCTTAAATCGATTTTGCGTGGCCACATTCCTTGTCCTTACTTCTGTCGCGATTTAGACAAATAATTTGTTCAGTCTGCATGAAGGCCTCCTAACTCATCACTGTAACATCTCCGTGAACATAAAAATCAAACAACCACAGAGATGAAACAATGCTGAGGGCAACAGCAAGAAACCACTGAAATGCTAGAGGAAAAGAAAACCAACAGTTACACTCTGATGGACCCGACCACAGACAGAGCATCAGGCACCATCCAACATTACATAAAATTAAATTCTCTCTAGTTCTCAGTTTATGTGCCGAAAAAGGAGTTTTTACAGGGTATACATTATTTTTCTTATTTCTGTTGAAAGACATAGATTGTGGGTACTCAATAGAACCGCCTCAATGAACACCCACAACCTATGTTTGACAGTATATATAAAAAAAATTCAAGAAAAGTAGATATTTTGGAGATTCAAAAATACACTATGCGTGTTATCGTATAGGCAACATAAGTTTGTTGTTGGTACTAATAAGAATTGCCTTCAGAAGATAGAAGACAATTCTAACTCATACCCATAACTCAAGGCAAATCCAGTAAATACTCTAAAATTCTAATAAGTATCCACAACCAATGACTACAACAAGAAACAAGGATGATTTGCCTATAAAGTTTGTCCCCATTTTGCCTACATGTCTACATGTATACTTTACCTAACTGGCCATATTCTGGACAACCGAAGGAATAGAGATTCCCGCGAATATCGCATATCATGCTGAACTCCCCACCACATGCTACTTTCCTAATAGGTGGTCCTTTGTAGCTGATCTGAAAAACAAATGATTGTGTTCTAAGGCTGACACGATTAATCGATCGATAAATTCCACAAAAATGATTATCATTTCTGATTTGCTTTTAATCGATTACTTGATTGGTACAATTTACTACCCAAAGTTATGCCTTAAATAGGTGTATGAGTGGCAAACAGTGCAGGCCCTGATGGGACGCCGCAGAATGCGGCGTCTCATCTGGGTCTACACTGTTTGTTCAGGCCTGTCTGTTCAAATATACATATGGTAAAGTGGAACATATGGTAAGAATCATGCTCAGACAGAAAGCCAGACAGGTAAAATTATGACAAAAAACTTAGCGATTACTAATCGATTATCGATCACAATGACAGGACTGATAATCGATTATCTTTTCAGCTCCGATTAGCCAGCCCTATTGTGTTCTGTATTAAAGGAAATTAAATGTACTGTACACAGGGGGAACAACCTGCATCAGAGCAGTGATGTCGTAACCATTAGTAGGTTTGCCGGCGTTTCCTACACGAAAGTCATTTGTCACAACAAGTAGTCACAGTCGGTGCATTAGGCCATAAAAGAATCAAACATACTGAAATCTGTCTCAGAAATGTGGCTCTTTCTTTAAATAATTCGACACAAGCTGATTTTGCTATGATGTCGGAACTACCTTTGTTTATAGCTCCCAATAAAATCTTGTGGCGAAGCTATCGAAGCCTTTTCAATGTTTCTAGGTAAAATAAGCTCACCGATGGGATAAAAATATTGTTCGTTACCAACTGGTGTATTTTCTGAAGACTCGTAATGTACATATCTAGTTTGAAGCATTTACACCAATATGGCTGCTACTGAAATGGAAATGACAGCTCTGCTATGACGCAAGTTATCACCAATGGTACAGAGGAACCACGTTATAACGACAGTGTTTGTTCCCCTTTTAATGTGTTGTTATAATGAATTTTCCTTTACAAAGAATCCCAGTTAGGATTGTGATAGGTTATAAAAGGTCTTTTCCAAAACATTATTCCAAGAATTCTAACAAATATCTAGAACATTCGTTTCTTGGAGTATTAAATTACAAGGCTCTTTCATGCCTATGGATTCGATTTGGGCATGCCAACCCGAGGGAAACCCAAGCCGCTCAGAATCGAGACTAAACCTTGAGGTAAGAATTCATTCCATCAAAATTGTTGTTATAATGAGTTTGCCGTTATAACGATTGTCATGAAGAAAACTTCAGTCCTCTTGTTTGTTTTGGTGTTTATTTGCCCAGTCAACACTATTTAGGTACTACTATTTAAGCCGGTCAGTTTACCTATCCGCATGATCATGAAATCTTTTCTATGGTCATTCTCACCCTTCCGCTGATCCAAGAAGGGCATTTGTCAGTTTCTGGCAAAAGAATGTGCACTGTACTGGTTAACCACTTTATTATGTATAAGCCTGCCCAGGAAAAGTGCGGATAGGTAAACTGACCAGCTTAAAGATTACCTAAATAGTGTTGACTGGGCAAATAAACACCAAAACAAACAAGAGGACTGAAGTTTTCTTCAGATACAAGAAAATTGCCCAATAGCCCCCTGTTTCAAGAAATCGAGCCAAACACATAGACTAAGCAGTAAGCAATGCTCTGCAAAGTGTGTAAAGAAGGTCAAACTCAGTATTACTTTGCCTGAGCAGGCTTAGACCATCTAAGCGGTTTACCAGTACTCATGAGGGCAGTCAGTTTCAGCTCTGCGTGGAAGCACCCTGCAGCCCGATCTATTTCTTCAAGCTCAGATGCGCAGGAGTGGCACTAAATATTGATAGCACTGGGTAGGATACTTCATGAAGAGATGCATATTAAGTTTCATTAGCTTAAAGGCCTTCCTGTGGGGAAAAACTCCAAGCACCAATTTGTTCTTTGTACTGAGGTTTTCCGTAAACCGTATACACAAGCTAGGTCATTTTGGAGCTGTTGCTTCTGATTTGCTGGTTTTTGGCAACAAAGGACACACGAAACTTCAGTGCTGATGGGGAAAAATTACTGAGTATGTGATAGGTTTGTTATAACGAGTATCAATAAATTTGATATCCTGCTTTCTCGCAAAAAAATAAAAGAAGAAAACAGACGATTATTTCGACATATAAAAAAAAAAATCCCACAGGTGTTTTATATTGCATTTCCTTTTCTTGTGCTAGCCCTCCCTAATGAATCATAGAAAAATGTGTGAGGACTGCAGAAATTGGCGAAATCCCGCCCCTGTGCATTATAGAATCATGTCTGTAGCACTGGGTAGGTTGCTCATTACAGTGTGATAAAACACAGGCTGATCGACATCTTCATTGATTGCACATGTCACCTTGAACACATGTTGTCCTATAACCCTTTTCTACCAAATGGAATCTTCCTCCTTATATGTAGCAGGAGTCCATTTCCAAATTTAGGGGTGTCAGGTTGTGTTTTCTTAAACAAGAGGGCCATGATGGCCCTGGATCGCTCACCTGATGATATTGTACAAACGGAATTGTGGGTAATATATGGTGGAGTGGAGGGTTTGAGCAATTTTGGTTGGACCCAAAGACCATTTCTGTGAAATTAATTCAAAATCAGTCTGCCTGTTTAGGAGTAGAAGTCATTTTGAGAAGTAGAAGCCATTTTTGATGAAATGACATCTCAAGCCCTGCTTCCCAATGAAACCAATGGGGTTTAAATGTATTGATGGTTCCACTTGCACCACTTTGCCTAGACAGGCTAAAACCTTCAAAGTGGTTTACCATTATTCCTGTAGAAGCACCTTGCAGCCAAGGTGGGTGGGGGCCAAAACTTTCAAAAGACATCTGTCTCTAAAAGGAAGCAATTTTATAGGAATGTTCTATGAGTGACCCTCTAACAATATTGCTAAAAATATTTTGCTTAACTGAACATGATGACCACCACAGCTAAAAACCTCAAACCTCATTCCTGTCAAATAATTTCATAATCAATCCACTGGTTAAGGAGAAGAAGTTGTTTAAAGGTTTTGTTCACCAGAGCGGCATAGTTTGAGCAATTTTGGTGGAGGGTCACCCAAGGAACATTCCTGTCAAGTAATTTCAAAATCCATCCACTGGTTAAGGAGAAGAAGTCGTTTAAAGGTTTTTCTATTTTTAGCTCTGGTAGCCATCTTGTTCACCAGAGCAGAATGGTTTGAGCACTTTTTGTAGAGGGTTACCCAAGGAACATTCCTGTGAAGTTATTTCAAAATCCATCCACGGGTAAAGGAGAAGAAGTTGTTTAAAGTTTTTTCTATTTTTAGCTCTGGTGGCCATTTTATTCAACCGAGCAGAACGGTTTGAGCAATTGTGGTAGAGGGTCACCGAACGAACATTCCTGTGAAATAATTTCAAAATCCATCCACTTGTTAAGGATAAGTCATTTAAAGGTTTTTCTATTTTTAGCTCTGGTGGCCATTTTGTTGACCTGTTTGTTGGAACGGTTTGAGCAAATTTGGTAGAGGGTCACCCAAGGAACATTCTGGTGAAATAATTTCAAAATCCATCCACTGGTTAAGGAGAAAAGTGTGTTTAAAGTTTATTCTATTTTTAGCTCTGGCGGCCATTTTGTTAACCCGAGCTGAACAGTTTGAGCAATTTTGGTGGAGGGCCACCCAAGGAACATTCCTGTTAAGTGATTTCAAAATCCATCCGCTGGTAAAGGAGAAGAAGTCGTTTAAAGGTTTTTCTATTTTAAGCTCTGGCGGCCATTTTGTTTACCCGAGCGGAACAGTATGAGCAATTTTGGTAGAGGGTCACCAAACAAACATTCCTGTGAAATAATTTCAAAATCCATCCACTGGTTATGGAGAAGAAGTCGTTTAAAGGTTTTTCTATTTTTAGCTCTGGTGGCCATTTTGTTCACCCGAGGGGAACAGCATGAGCAATTTTTGTAGAGGTTTGCCAAAGGAACATTCCTGTGAAATTTCAAAATCCGTCCACTGTTTAAGGAGTAGAAGATGTTTAAAGGTTTTTCTATTTTTAGCTCTGGTGGCCATTTTGTTCACCCGAGCAGAACTGTTTGAGCAATTTTGGTAGAGGATCCCCCAAGGAACATTCCAGTGAAATAATTTCAAAATCCATCCACTGGTTAAGGAGAAAAAGTCGTTTAAAGCTTTTTCTATTTTTAGCTCTGGCGGCCATTTTGTTCACCCGGGCGGAATGGTTTGGGCAATTTTGGTAGAGGGTCACCGAAGGAACATTCCTGTGAAGTAATTTCAAAATCCATCCACTAGTTAAGGAGAAAAAGTCGTTTAAAGCTTTTTCTATTTTTAGCTCTGGCGGCCATTTTGTTCACCCGAGCGGAACGGTTTGAGCAATTCTGGTAGAGGGTCACCCAAGGAACTTTCCTGTCAAGTAATTTCGAAATCCATCCACTGGTTAAGGAGAAGAAGTTGTTAAAAGGTTTTTCTATTTTTAGCTCTGGCGGCCATTTTGTTCACCCGAGCTGAACGGTTTGAGCAATTTTGGTAGAGGGTCATCCAAGGAACATTCCTGTGAAACAATTTCAAAATCCATCCACTGGTTAAGCAGGAGAAGTCGTTTAAAGAATTTTCTATTTTTAGCTCTGGTGGCCATCTTGTTCACCCGAGCGGAACACTTTGAGCAATTTTGGTAGAGGATCACCCAAGGAGCATTCCTGTGAAATTAGATCAAAATCTGTCCAGCAGTTTTGGAGGAGAAGTTGTTTAAAGCAAAAGTTGACGACGGACGGACGCACGCACGCGCGGACGACGGACAAAGACTGATCCCAAAAGCTCACCTTGAGCACTTCGTGCTCAGGTGAGCTAAAAACAAGATGTGTTTGTGAAACACGAACATGTCCCCAGGCATGGTCATTTTTCATTCAAAGGTGCTCACAGTTCAAGATTTTTGTTTGTGTGGGAAGCCCTTGACACAAGAAACTTACATGCCAAATATGAAAGCTTTATCTTAAATGGTTCAAAAGTTATGAACAATAATATTTTTTCTTTAAAGTAGGTCAAGGTCATGGGTGAAAAAAATTTACATGAATGTAAAGCTCTTGTCACAAGGAACCTACATGCCAAATATTAAGGCTCTATCTTAAACGGTTCAAAAGTTATGAACAATTTTATATTTTTTTTAAGTAGGTCAAAGGTCAAGGTCATGGTCCAAACATTTTGCATGAATGAAAAGCTTTAAAAACAGGGATCGTACATGCCAAATATGAAAGCTCTATCCCAAACGGTTTGAAAGTTATGACCAAAAAATGTTTATTTTTTTAAGTAGGTCAAAGGTCAAGGTCACAGGTCAAAATTTTTGCATGAATGTTAAGCGTTTGTCACAAGGAACCTACATGCTAAATATGAAGGCTGTATCTCAAAAGGTTCAAAAGTTATGACCAATATTAACTTTTTCTTTTATGTAGGTCAAAGGTCAAGGTCACAGGTCAAAATTTTTCATGTGAATGTAAAGCTCTTGTCACAAGGAACCTACATGCAAGATATGAAGGCTTTATCTCAAACCGTTCAAAAGTTATGACCAAAATGTTATTTTTTTTTTAAGTAGGTCAAAGGTCAAGGTCAAGGTCACAGGTCAAATTTTTTGCATGAATGTAAAGCTTTTATCACAGGGAACATACATGCTAAATATGAAGGCTGTATCTCAAACGGTTCAGAAGTTATGACCAATGTTAACATTTTCTTTTATGTTGGTCAAAGATCAAGGTCACAGGTCAAAATTATTTGCGTGAATGTAAAGCTTTTGTCACAAGCAACCTAAATGCAAAATATGAAGGCTCTAGCTCAAACCGTTCAAAAGTTATGGCCACAATGTTATTTTTATATTTTAAGTAGGTCAAAGGTCAAGGTCAAGGTCAAAATTTTTTGAATGAATGTAAAGCTTTTGTCAAAAGGAACATACATGCTAAATATGAAGGCTGTATCTCAAGTGGTTCAAAAGTTATGACCTATGTTATTTTTTTCTTTTAAGTAGGTCAATGGTCAAGGTCAAGGTCACAGGTCACATTTTTTTGCATGAATGTGAAGGTCTTGTCACAAGGAACCTTCAGGCCAAATATGAAAGCTCTATCTCAAACGGTTCAAAAGTTATGGCCAACGTTAAAGTTGTCCACGTACAAACCAACAAACAAACAAACAAACAGACAGGGCAAAAACAATATGTCCCTGCTTTCGCTACCGGGGACATAAAAATTCGGTAATTGGCAGAACTTTTTGCAAACAGTCTAGGCTTTGATCAGATGCCGCGTTCTGCTGCGTCTGATCTGGGCCTGCGCTGTTTGCCAACAACCAGTTTTGGGGTTTCTGGTACTGAATGGGTTAAACTTACCCTCTGGGGTGTGGTCACATTCTGTACTTGGCTACCAATGCCTAACTGACCATACTTGTTGTCTCCACAGGAATAGACATGGCCTTTATCTGAAACAAAGCGCAGTAAAGCCTCACAAGGTAACCACAAAGTAACCATATTTACCCTAAGTATTCGGACACCTTACCATAACTAAGGCTGCCACGATTAATCGTATAATCGATCGATATATTCCACAAAAATGATTATCATTTCTGATTTGCTTTTAATCGATTACTTGATAGGTACAATTTTCTACCCAAAGTTACGCCTAAAATAGCTGGATGAGTGGCAAACAGTGCAGACCCTGATGAGACGCCGCATTATGCGGTGTCTCATCTGGGTCTACACTGTTTGCTCAGGCCTGTCTGTTCAAATATACATATGGTAAAGTGCAATATATGGTAAGAGTCATGCTCAGACAGAAAGCCAGACAGGTAAAATAATGATAAAAATCTTAGCGATTACTAATTGATTATCAATCGCAATGACAGGACTGATAATTGATTATCTTGTCAGCTCCTATTAGCCAGCCCTAACCATAACTGTTCTAAAATTTGAAAAAAGTACAATGTACTCTCAAAATATGCAGATGAGTGGCAAACAGTGTAGACCCAGATGAGACGCCGCATTCTGCTGCATCTCATCTGGGTCTACACAGTGTGCTCAGGCCTGTCTGTGGAAATTGTTTGTTTGTTTGTTTGATTAGCAGTTTAATGTCCCCGTCAACACTAATTAGGTCATTTTGGAGATGTTGCTTCCAATTTAATGGCACTTTACCTGACAATCTGATGAAGTGACATCTCAAGCCCTGCCGACCAATGAAACCATTTTGCCTGGGCAAGTTTAGACCCTCTAAGCAGTTTACCAGTACTCGTGTCCAGTCCGTTTCAGCTCTGGGTGGACGCAACATGCAACCCAATCTATTTCTCCAAGTCCCAATGGGCGGAGGCCTGTCTGTCCAAACACATGGGGTAGATACAATACTATATCTGTTGTTAACCCTTTCACCTCTGAACTTGACATGTCCATACTCCATACTCCAGTTCGGACATATCCTGTTTTTGTAAATAGGGGGCTTTAGTATAAGTCAGCTCTGTGTGGAAGCACGATGCAGCTCAATCTATTTCTCCAAGCCCCATGGGGCTGGGCCTATTGAATTTAAGATGCTGTATTCTTTATAACATGCTTGAAGCTGCATTTCTCCAGATGTTCACTCTACTACAGTATGGTTGGCCTCTGCCCATTGGGGCTTGAAGAAATAGATGGGCTTCATGATGCTTCCACGCAGAGCTGAAACAGACCACACACAAGTACTCGTAAACAGCTTAGAGGATCTAAGCCTGCCCTGTCTGGGCAGGCTTAGACCTATAAGCTGTTTACCAGTATTCATCTGCAGTCAATTTCAGCTCTGTGTGGAAGCACGATGCAGCTCAATCTATTTCTCCAAGCCCCGTGGGGCTGGGCTTATTGAATTTAAGATGCTGTATTCTTTATATCATGCTTGAAGCTGCATTTCTTTTAATTATGGCTCCTAAATGTTCACTCTACTACAATATGGATTTTGTTTTACCATAATGAAGTATTGAGACAGATAGGCCTAAGCAAACAGTGCAAACCCCTATCAGACTGCTCTTGAAGGAGTAGTCTGTACTCTGTACTGGGTCTACAGTTTGCCATTCTGTCTGCACCATTTAGTTTTAGGACTCCTTCCTGGATTATGAAACAAATTTATTAAAATTTAAGGAGAATTACATTAAAGCCTCAAGGTGTCCAAATTTCAAGGACCTTTACGGTAGTTTAACAACCCAATCAAGCTGGCCTAGGTAGCTCAGTCTGATGCGTGTCTGACAATTCCTGCCGGGGTCGGCAACATTCTTTCGCGGAGATTGATCATGAAATCTTTTCTACGGTCATTCTCTTCCTTCCGCTGATTCAAGAAGGGCAGCTGTCAGTTTCTGGTGAAATAATGTGCACTGTACTGGTTAACTGCTTACATATAAGCCTGCCCAGGAAAAGTGTGGATTGGTAAACTGACCGGCTCAAAAATGACCTAAATTAGTGTTGACTGGGCCGTTAAACTCCAATACAAACAAACAAACAACCAAATCAACACAAGCAGTAAACCAGTACAGTGCACATACTTTTACCAGAAACGGACAACTGCCCTTCTTGAATCAGCACAGAAGGGACAGAATGCCAGTTGAAAAGATTTCATGATCAACCTCAGCAAAAGAATGTGGCCAACATGACTTCTGCATAGAAGTTGAAGTTCCATAGCCCAAGATAAGAGAGGTTATCAACATAATATTTTTCTTATTTCTGCAGGAAAACCTATGTTGTGGGTATTCATCAGAAGCGCCTCAGTGAGGCGCTTCTAATGAATACCCACAACATATGTTTTTGTGCAGAAATAAGAAAAATATCAGTACTTTTCAGATGAAAAAAGCACCTTATCTGGCCCTACCGTCAATCAACCAAGGCCATCAAACACCTACACTAAAATATTAGTGACTTGTGACAACTCGGATCAGCCGACACATAATGTGCAGGCTGATCTGAGTCGTTGCTAGTTGTATGAGCCTTTGCCAAGTTGCAGGATCCTTCTATAGACTCGGATGTTTCTCCTACCTGTGAGAAATAGAGTATGGTTTCTCCCGCATGCTGCTTCCACAATACTGAACCCACTTAAGGCATCTACTACCTTGGGTGGATCAGTTCTGTCACAGTTCCCATGGCCAAGCTGACCTTTGTCATTTCTGCCTACAAAATAAAAAAAAGAAATAAAACGACTGATGTGTTTTTTCTTTCAACAAGAATAGGGTCTGGACAGCCGAGGAGGTATGCCCCTTGCTTGTCACTGCTGCTGCCCTGTTTGACTCCCGGTGTCTTTGTTTGTTTGATCTGAGGTTTAACACCCCCCTCAACACTGTAAAGGTCATTTTGGAGACGTTTCTTCCAATTTTGTGGGACTTTAACCTGTTATTGTGATGAAATAACATCTCACTTAGCCCTGCCGCTCAATGAAACCAATAGGGTTTATAAACATGGATGGGCCGACTCGCACCGCTTTGCCTGGGCAGGCTTAGATCCTCTAAGCAGTTTACCAGTACTCGTGTGCAGGTCGGTACTCCCGGTGTCACTTTGTAGCATGTTTTTCTTTTTTATAGTTTCGACAGTTTTTGTTGACTGGGTCGCCTCAATGATATTATGTGTTGTAAATAATATTAGCACCTAGAGTGAAGGTCGGTTTCATGGAATCGATATAAACTCCCCAGTGGTTCTGGCTACTGACCGTCCCGGCAGTGGTTCCAATGCGGTTTATTTTAAATGTAGGTTTGTTGGATTTTCTAGCGACACTCTTCATGTTGTATGTGCTTATGGGTGTGTATTATTATTTATTTAATTTTCATTAAGTGTACCTGTAATATAGTCTTTCAAAATGCAGTGAGACGTGACTGCACTTTTAATTTTGGACCCGTCCGTGTTTTAGGTAAGTTGCCTTCAGTCAGGATTTTACATTTGGAGATATAGTTTTACTGAGATTCGTAATGCATCATTCTAACCACCTGGCCATGACTTCTACATAATGAAATTATCAATAAAACTTAATTTATAATTTTTAAATCCTGTGAAAAATGAAATCCGAAACCTGCTTCCCCTAGAACATGGAATAGTCTTGCCACGCTAGAACGTTGAACTCTCAAAGGTCGTTGATAAACTATACACCTTGATCACCTCTTTTGGGGAAGAAGGAGCTCATTGTTGTGTTGTTTGTGATATGTTTTTTTTTTCTCATTGTTAGTTACTCTTGGTGCCGGTAAGCTGTAATCTTGCACACCAGACAAGGAAATCCGTGATTTTACCCTGGGATAGAAATTTATGTTCTGACCCTCGTGTTCCGACCCCAAATCGAATATAATCGCGTGTTTGATAAATGCACTGGTTGATTACAACCTCATGCGCGGCGTCGTCATGCGTGACGTCACTAAACATTCCTGTTGTGTCATCACAAAATGGCGGACGTCGGTAACCGAAGTGACAGCAGCATTAAAAATTCGCAATAGAAATGGAAGGTATGCAAGAAAAAGAATCCAATATGGGTGTGAGTGGTGGATAGAAAAATCCGTCCCTCGGGATCACTGTCCGGCATCACTCGGCAAGCCTCGTGATGCCGGACAGTGTCCCTCGGGACGGATTTTTCAATCCACCCCTCACACCCATATAAGATTCTTATAATCTTTGATTGTGGCTTTTCCTGGGCATCTATTTCTATATTTTGCAAGTCACGGCTGTTGTGTTTGTCCTGAGAGTCTCCCCCGCACATAAATTTAATGCTGTTATAATCTAATATATTCAAGAACTGCTCCTTACTATCAGTTTTCTCACTCCCTGGCGATACTAACACGGTGCCTGACAAATCCAAGTTTCAACCACTTGCGGGGCAACCCTGGTTAATTTTCAGAATGGGTTGGAATTTCAATATTCCCTATACAGTAGAACTACGATGGCTCGAACACCGATGGCTCGTTTACCATGGATGTGTCGAACTCGTTCTTGAGCCCCTAGATAAATCCTCAACATAATAAGGGGGATAATTAAGGAGATTTGAGTCTTTTATCTTGCAAATGTATGCTGTGTGTACTCATTAGAATCGCCTCGATGAGGCGATTCTATTGAGTACACACAGCATACATTTTCATTATAGAACACCGAAAAGATGACTAAAAGTATCTCGTTATGCCTCTTGACAGTAAGCCTCAGTGGCTCGAACTACCCCTGTCTCGAACAGATTTTCGAGGTCCCAAAGGTGTTCGAGCCATTGAAGTTCGACTGTATTTCTATATTTTGCAAGTCACGGCTGTTGTGTTTGTCCTGAGAGTCTCCCCCGCACATAAATTTAATGCAGTTATAATCTAATTAATATGTTCAAGAACTGCTCCTTACTATCAAATTTTCTCAATCCCTGGCAATTCTAACACAGGGCCTGACAAATCCAAGTTTCAACCACTTGCCGGGCAATCCTGAGCAGTTTCAGAATGGCTTTGAATTTCCAATATTCCCTATATATTCTATACATTTGTCTGGGCAAGTGAAATTTATGTAAAAACCACTTGCCCAGCCAAAATTTGGACTTGTCCTGGGCAGCTGGGCAATGGATTTGTCAGGCCCTGCTAAGAAGCACACGCAACATATACATGTACTTCAAATGCAAAATAAATAAAATTATCTATGAATTAAAAATCACTCTTTTTCAAATTTTCGGCCCTTGGCCTTCTTCAGGAATCTATTAATTCATCGAACAACTAAGTGACATCCATCTTGTGATGCTGACAGGAAGAAAGTAATGATGAGATCATCATTACTTTCTTCCTGTCAGCATCATCATTACTTTCTTCCTGTCAGCATCACAAGATGGATGTCACTTGGTTGTTCGATGAATTAATAGATTCCTGAAGAAGGCCAAGGGCCGAAAATTTGAAAAAGAGTGATTTTTAATTCATAGACTATTTGTTATTTTCCCTGCAGAAATATAATTTAGAAGAATAAAGTTATCTGTCAGTTATCTTTGATACACCTCTTTTATCTTATATACATGTGAGAAATATTTCCATTAATCGGTCTTACCGAATGTTAGAGCCTTTCCTTCAGCAGTTATGAGTACACTGTGACAAGCTGTACAACCCGAGACCACTGTCCTGACCTTCTGACCCGTAACTGTTGAAATTCTGTGAGGTCGCCATAGATTTGGACCACCTTTGTTCTTTACTGAAACATAATCAAGATAATAACAACTAAATTTCCAACTATTTCATGCCCATGAGGAAAATATATTTCACATAGTGCTGATCTTGAAAATAGGATAATGTCACCAAAATCTAATCAACTCCAAAGCAAAAAAGTGTGGAATAACCTGATAACAATATCTTTAAATCCAGATTTTCAAAACGCCTGAAAGCTAGTCCAGAAGACATGAAGTTTCAGTTTATAAGCACCTTTACCTGTACCGTGGAAGTCGTGGAGACACGTGATTATTTTACCTTATACGCTTATTCCATGCTACTCACCGAGGGACTCACGCAAACCAATGCGGACAAGCGCAAAAATTCTGTGGAATCTGGGTGGAGATTAAACCCAAGTTAATCCCTTTCATGTTCCGCCGTGATTGTGGCTGATAAAACTTAATCTTATTCTTAATAACCACCACTGTGAGCATACTGTAAATATGGGTTGAGTTGAAAAATAGCATACCAAAGTTTGAAACACGGACACATTTTTACGAGTGTGGTATGTCTTTTCTGTAATCCGCAGGACCGCAAAGTCGTTATCTGATATTAGGTACTCTCCTACAAATTATTAGACGCTTGGAATTGTACATGTACTAAAGCAACCTGCCAAGCACTCAAGTAACCATGAAATCACTGTTAGACTGCTTAACAATGTTTGTCAATATTTATCGCTACAAACAGAGTAGTCACAAGAGCCAGTCAGATTGAAACTGAAAGCAGAAAAATCTCAGAGCTGGAACTGAAATGATATGTGTTCTGCGTAGGGCTGGCTAATCGGACCTGAAATGAAAATCGATTGTCATTCCTATCATTGCGCAGAGCTGAAACCGACTGCACACAAGTACTGGTAAACCATGGATCTTAGCCTGCCCAGGTAAAGCGGTGTGAGTCGGACCAGCCATGCATATAAACCCTATTGGTTTCATTGGGCGACAGGGCTAAAGATCTCACTTCATCTCAATGTCGGGTAAAAGTCCCAAAAAATTGGAAGCAATGTCTCCAAAATGACCTATAGTGTTGACGGGAACATTAAACCTCAAATCAAACTAACAAAACCTGTCTGGCTTTCTGTCTGAGCATGACTCCTACCATATTATGCTATACTTTGCCATATGTATTTGAACTGACAGCCCTGAGCAAACAGTGTAAACCCAGCTGGGTCTGCACTGTTTGCCGCCAGCCTTAGTTCTGCGTGCGATTTCTGTGATTGTGGTCGATTATGGCCATGAAACAAGCATCCCTCTTTCAGTTTATGTCTCGGGATCCAATGAGTGACATTTCTGCAATACTGAGTGAGGTTACTGATGGTGTGATAAAATGTTCTTTGAAGAATGGGGTGCGCCACACCGGTTTCTTTCATGAACCAATTTTAAAATTCAGCACAGCCTGTCCCAGATAAGCCTAAAGGTTCTGAAAAATGTAATAACAAAATGAACTGTTGTCTATATTTTTTAAAAGTTTCTAATAGAAACTTTGTACTACGTCCCCTTCAACAGCTTCGGTCATTTTGGTGTCCATAGCCACACTTTTCCTGGATAAGCTTAGATCTTCTAAGCCGTTAACAAGTACTAGGTACCCATTCTCTGCCACCCACCGACAGCTGTTCTACTTGAATCTGCAGCAAGAGGAAATTTTATCTGTGGAAAATGTGTCGAATTAGAGGACCGAACCAGCGTCTTGGTCCTGTCAAACGCGAATCTGATTGCGACAATACACTAGTCATTACCTGCCCCTATGGGGCCCCAAGAATAGCGAGGCAGTCGGGAACACTGATGGTTCTCCTCAGACTGGGAACCAGCGGGAAATGCATAAAAGGGAATATTTAGCTAGCCTGGCAGAATCTAAGACTAAGGTAATTTGCACTTTGAAAACTGATTCCTGAGAACCAATATGGGCTGTTACTTGCTGGGTTTAAATTTGACCAGTAATGTACTGGTTGATAAAATTTACATACCGTATCTGGAGCACTGAATACATGAACACTCATGTAAGATCCTCCATTTTCAACATGCATAAATTTCTTGTACTTACCTCCCTTGGGGATTTGTTTTCTGCCCACTATATCCCAGTTTGTTCCGCCTGATATCAAGACCTCACCACTAAGCATAGATCCTTCAAGGGTCTGAAAGTAATTAATGTTCACTAGGTATTGGTACAATTAGCTTTAAACCCCATTCTGAAAATGTCATAGATCTGTTAATGCAGGCCTCACACTGACCACGCTTTTCAATGCCTGAAAGGCCCGATTTTGCAGCTTCAACCCTTATCCTGCTGAACCAGACACAACTTCATTACCTTTACAAACAGTGTAGATCCTGATCAGATGGCTTCTGAAGAAGCCATCTGATCAGGATCTATATTGTTTGTAATGGAGTTTGTGAAAATATTTGAAAGTAATTTGGCTAACTTATAGTCAGAAATAAGGGTTAAATAGTTTTTTAAACAGACTATATACGCAAAAATTAGAATCTTAAAGCCTGAAATCAAGAAAAAAATCAAGCTCTAAAAGCCTGAAATCCTGCAAATGCCTGAAAAATATGAGGCCTGTTAATGTCATCTGCTTTAACATGTTAACCCTTGTCCTGCTGAATATTTATATATGCCACACCCACTTCCGATTATCAACCAATCAGATTACTTGATGCAAATTATTGCAACAAATTCACAATCTGAATGGTAAATAATGTAGATCCTGATCAGATGGCTTCGTCAGAAGCCATCTGATCTGGATCTACATTGTTTCAAAGATAAGGCATATCTGGGATTAGCAGGACAAGGGTTAAGTTCTTGCAAACTTTTCAATATATATATATTTTTTTTGCGTACAGGCAAACAGTGTAGACCCTGATCAGACTACTACTTATAGAGCAGTTTGATCCGGGTCTACATTGTATTTACAGCACATTCAAGATTGTTTCACTTATTTCAAGTTGACCATTCATCAGGTTTGCGAAAACCAGAGTACCTACAGAAAAAACACCTGTCCTTCCGTTGCAGAACTCGGCATCACAAAAGGGACCCAAGCCAGGGTCTATTTGTTTGATTTGAGGTTTAACGTCTCCGTCAACACTGTAAAGGTCATTTTGGAGACGCCGCTTCCAATTTTGTGGGACTTTTACCCGACATTGAGATGAAATGACATCTCAAGCCCTGCCGCCCAATGAAACCAATAGGGGTTTTATAAGCATGGACGGGCCGACTTGTACCGCTTTGCCTGGGCAGGCTTAGATCCTCTAAGCGGTTTACCAGTACTCGTGTGCGGGTCGGTTTCAGCTCTGCGTGGAAGCATCATGCAGCCCATCTATTTCTTGAAGCCCCGATGGGTGGGGGTCGCAAGCCAGGGTCTAACCCACAGCTTCGAGAAACATAATGACTATGAGTCAGCACTCCTATCCAGTATCCATTAGGCAAAGGAGGTCCATTCCAAATTGTTTTTGTTCACTTTAACCCATCCAGTACCAGAAACCCCTAATAGGGGACCTTGGCAAACAGTGCAGGCCAGGGCTTTATCCAGGTATTTTGGGAAAAGGCCCCTGGGCAAAACTGGGAAAAAATTACCGACAAAATACCAAAATTGGGAACACAATTTCATCAGAGAAATGCCAGGACGATGAATTTTGCTCATGATAGTCTTATGAATTTGATAGCTAAGCAGTGCAATACAGCTGTACCTTCACTGTTGCGAATTTTCATCTTGACTATCCAGTGTTAACCTCTGATGTTAGGTGTTGTTTTCTCTGTTCCTTTTGTGGCTTTTATATTTTCATTTTTGGGAGAAAAAGTATGTGAAATTGGGAAAAAATTAGGCTATTTGGCATTGGGAAAGGGGCCGAATTTCGGCCCTACTGAACAGGCAGAAAATGCCCTGCAGGCCCAGATCAAACGCCGTAGAACGCGGCATCTGATCAGGGCCTTTCACTGTTTGCTAAAGTTCAGCCATTTTCCAAAAATTATTTTGATGAAAAAAAAAAACAACCTGACACCCCTTAATTTTGGAATGGACTCCTCTTATATATAAGGAGGAAGATTCCATTTGGCACTAAAAGGGTTAAATGTAACCAGCAGACAACAAAGCAGATGACAATTGTTGTGATTGGCAGTTCTTAAAAACTTGGACTATTACCATGGTCACTGCTGGAGAAAATCTGAGAAATGTTGCGAATAAACATGTATATATCCATGAAAGAATGTTGCCGATCCTGGATCGGCAACATTCTTTCATGGAGATTGATCATGCAATCTTTTCTACGGTCATTCTCTCCCTTCCGCTGATTCAAGAAGGACAGTTGTCAGTTTCTGGCAAAAGTATGTGCACTGTACTCGTAAACTGCTTACGTATACGCTTGCCCAGGAAAAGTGTGGATAGGTAAACTGACATGCTCAAAAATTAACATTAATAGTGTTCACTGTGCCCGGTGTGCCATTATACTCCAATACAAACAAACATGTATACGGATGAGTGGGACAAACTTACATCAATTTTGAAATTGATCGATACACTTTATGTTTCCCACAAATTTGACAGGTTAATAATGATGATAGCAGTGAAAAGTGCTAGAAAAAGTAATCAGAATCAGAATTGTTACCGGTGACACGTCAAATGACATTCATACACCATTCATACACCTCCTTTGGAGGCACTGACTACAACAAAGGACTGTAAAGCTGTGGCATATAGACGGATCCAATGTTTTGACACGTGACCTTGTTTACATGTCATTGCGCATGCGCAAAATTACTTTTCTCTTTGATAACAATCTTTCGTGGCTGGCAAAAAGCCTCTGGTTCCATATAAACACATTGTAAATAGGTTTAATATTACGGGCATATTTTATTTGACTGTCACAGAAAATCTATCGAATTAAACTTTATATGAGTAGATAAATATATTTTAGAGTTCATTCATGCATCTTCCGCGTTTAGTCATTCGTTTTGCACATTTTTATTACAAATAATTAAGCATGTCCCGCCTCGTTACCTGCATTAGTTTAACAGGTAATTTAATCATCAAAACATCCTCAAATCTTCTAGAAACCAAAAATACTAGCGAAGACATGTCTATTAAAAAAGTTTAACGGTCAATTTTGTTGTTTGGATTCCAAACAAAACACAAGTTTAGAGAAAATAATATCGCATTTACAATGGAGATAAAAGGGACGCTTTTTGCCAACCACCGGTAGGTTCTGGCAAATAGTATTATTGAGTGATGACATAGTGTTTGGAGGTGTCTATATTTTGGTCAATAAGGCTTCATCAGTCACACAGTGACCCTCAAATGTTTAAAAACCTCACAGAATCAAATCTATCTATCTTCACATTCTAATACTCCAACACCTTCTTTCGAGTATTATGTGGAGGTGAAAATGGATTATAAGGTGAGTAGCATGAATGTAGGAAAGAAAGTATCAGGAAAAAAAGTATCAGAAAAAAAGTATCAGGAAAGAAAATATCAGGAAGAAAGTATCAGGATAGTATATACATAGAATTAAGATTTTAATGCATTTGCCATCTTAAGGTAAATTTTAGCGTATCTTATGCATGTAGCATCTAAGATCATGTTGTGGGACTTTTACCAGACATTGAGATGAAATGAAATCTCAAGCCCCGCCGCCCAATGAAACCAGAATGGAGGTCTGACTTGCACATTTTAGTTTGTTTAACGGGAGGTTTAACATGTCCGTCTACACTATATAGGTCATTTTGGAGACGTTGCTTCCAGTTTGTGGGACTTCTACCTGACACTGAGATGAAGTGACGACTCAAGCCCCGCCGCCCAATGAAACCAAATAGGGTTCATCGACTCGCATCACTTTTGTTTGTTTGATTGCCTGTCTACACTATATAGGTTATTATGGAGACGTTGCTTCCAATTTGTGGGACTTTTACCGAGAATGAGATGAAATGTCATCTCAAACTCTGCCGCCCAGTGAAACCAAATAGGGTTTATGAGCAAGGATGTTTGATTATTAAACTGAAAAACAAACAAAACATACAAAAGTATCCTAATCATCATATCATCGTAACATCAGAAGCGAATATGGATAAAACTGATACTTTTTCCCCCGGACACTTTTTTCCTACCTCAAACTGATACTTTTTTTCCTGATAGTTCCTTTCTGATTACCGAGTAGCATAACCAGGTAAAATTACACCGAGGTTTTAAAGTCATATAGCGTGAGAAAAAAGTTGAGTGTGATAGCTCAGTGGTTAGTGCACTTGTCTCTGATGCTAGAGGTCCCGGGTTTGATTCCCTGCAGAGGTGATAAAATTTCGGTGTCCGAACACGCTCCATTGGCATCATTTGCAGGGATGAATGTCATAAAGTACACCGTCCTTCGGATCGGGACGTTAACTGGAGGCCCCCTGTGCAGGGTGAACCATCCCCTGTGTAGGTTAAAGATCCCTACCGTAATTACAAGATTACTGTGTAGGCTTTCATCCTGGAAACCTGGAGTGTATGTAATGTAACCTGCGGTAATGGCCAAATGTGATTGACGCAGTATAAGTCGAAAGAGAGAAATAAATAAATGATGATAGAAGTCTATAACCAACCATGACATGTTAAACTTTAAACATTTTAGACGTCGTTTCAAAGTTGAATCAACGTTGTGTGCCTTGTGGGTTGCTTGGAAACAGATTGAACAGTCTGATGGGGGTCTGTTAGACGAATGTGGGAAAGAAAGTATCAGGAAAAAAAGTATCGGAAAAAATGTATCCGGAAAAAAAGTATCAGGAAAAAAATATCAGGAAGAAAGTCTCAGTTTCATGTAAAACGGAGACATAAAAGGCTATGTGATGTCATCCTAATTAATTTAATTGCATTTTGATCATTCAGTACCAAAGTTCAGTGCCTTCCATAATCATGTTCATGAGCATGGAGGTCCGACTTGCACACTTTAGTTTGTTTAATTGGAGGTTTAACATCCCCATCTACACTATATAGGTCATTTTGGAGACGTTGCTACCAATTTGTGGGACTTTCACCCGACATTGCAATGAAATGACATCCTAAGCCCTGCCGCCCATTGAAACCAAATAGGGTTCATGAGCATGAAGGTCCGACTTGCACACTTTAGCTTGTTTAATTGGAGGTTTAACATCCCTGTCTATATGATATAGGTCATTCTGGAGGTGTTGCTTCCAATTTGTGGGAGTTTTATCACACATTGAGATGAAATGACATCTCAAGCCCTGCCGCCCAATGAAACCAAATAGGCTTCATGAGCATGAAGGTCTGACTTGCACACTTTAGTTTATTTAATTGGAGGTTTAACATTCCCGTCTACACTATATAGGTCATTTTGGACTTTTTACCAGACATTGAGATAAAGTGACCTCTCGTCCCTTTTATAAGGTAAGGATTACAGAGATAGGTTGCAAAATTTATTATTAAAGTCTAAACTGAAAAACAGATCAAAACATACAAAAGTATCCTAATCATCATATCATTGTAACATCAGAAGCGAATCTGGTTAAAACTGATAATTTTTTTCCAGATACTTTTTTTCCTACCCAAAACTGATACTTTTTTCCTGATACTTTCTTTCCGAATACCTGTTAGACGGAGTACAAATGCTGATCGTAAAGTGATTTTTTTTTTTTATTATTTACAATTTTTTCCCTATTCTACGAGCATGAGGAGTCCTCCAAGCCCTGGTTTCTTTTGTTTGTATTTGGGTTTAAAAGCCCAGTCAACACTCGTAATCGGTTAACAAGCGGTGCACATTCTTTTGCCAGAAACTCCTGTTTTCTTTAATTTTTTCCCATGGGACTCGCAAAAATGAAATATGCGAGTCCCTAGAAGAAATTATGAGGGCTATGCCGCTATCTGAAGCAGGACTCGCAGGTAACAAAAGCACTGATCATATGAACACAGCCTGTCACTTACGATTTCTATTGTGTTTTCTGGCTCTTCATAAAGTGCAGCGACATCTCCATTGTTCTCAACATCTGAATCAGAGTCGTCGTCAAATTCGTCCTTTTTCTTCTTTCGACGTTTTGTCTGCGTGGGTGTGTCAGAATCTGGATTCCTTTTCTTGGGTGGCATGCTTTGTTATTCGATTAAATGGTTTTATCAGTGAATTTAGGTTTTTATTTTGCCGGTACGATTTTCATGTGTTTTCTTTTTTATTCGAACTCCCGCAATTTCTCGGTGACATAACGCGAGACTTTTCCCGCGCATTCTGTGAAACAGTGAATTTGATTGGTTGGATACATACAAGAACAAGAACAAGAAGAAATTTCGGCCCACATAGGACAATATGCCGAGAATCAGAATCGGACTGGGACAAGTTCAACGACTATAACTCGCAGAGAGATAAAGTTAACTACACTCTAGGCTATCTTCTACGGTGTGCGGAAAAAAATCACAGGAAAAAAGTCACGGAAAAAGTCCCAGGAAAAAAAGTCTCAACTGATGGAATTGAAAAACTCCTCAAACAGATAATCCTCATAAGGCAGCAGAACCTGACCAACTCAAGCCAGTCGTGCTTCAGACCCTCCATACAGAGTTAACCCCAATCCTTCAGGTAATATTCCAACGGTCCATTGACCAAGCGAAATTACCTAATATATGGAAAGACGCCAACGTGTCCCCACTACTTAAAAAGGGAGACTAGACTGAGCCCTCTATATCGCCCAATCTCACTTACATGTGTCCTCTGTAAGGTGCTGGAACACATTGTAGCCCACAGTCTCTCTAAGCATTTCTCACATCAGAATATACTTTTTTCTTTTTTTTTCTCCTATTACTGCTACTCGCTCACATCTGAGTATTACGGGCAGGATTTCCTGGGTGGTAACCATGCAGTACTTTTTTTAAGCATTTGTGGATGAATTGCCTTGCTTAAGGGCACAACACTTTGATCAGCGTGAGGCTCAAACCAGCAACCTCTCGATCACTAATCCGATGCGCTACCACTGCACCAAAGCGCTCCACACCAGAATATACTTTATGACCTGCAACATGGTTTCCGAGAAAAGAGATCTTGCGAGACCCAGCTGATCATGCTCGTCGACGAACTATACAAAAATGCAAATGAGGTTGCAAACAGATCTGATTCTACCAGATTTTAGAAAGGTTTTCGATAGGGTTTCACATTAAAACATCTAAACAAACTGCGCTACTACGGTATTGGGGGGGGGGGAGGGGGGGGGGGGGGCTCTAAATTGGATAAAGGACTTTTTGGATAACAGAAAACAATCAGTAGTTATTAATGGTATCACACCCGACAGCATTCCTGTATCATCTGGTGTCCCACAGGGCTCTGTTCTCGGACCAATCCTCTTTCTGGCATACATTAACGACCTCCCTGAGCAGGTCCGCTGCAGAGTTAGGCTTTTTGCCGATGATACGGCCATGTGCCTGGCAATTACTTCACTGTCCGATGCTACTTAATGTTTGGGTATTGTCATTTCGTCCAGTGTTTATATAACATGCTCAAAGGTGTGAATCGTTAGTCCCGTCTGCCTACTTTGTTGTGAATACCCCTGTAAACACCACATTATATATAGAAAATGGGGTTTAGGTATTATTCATTACTTTCCTTATTTTTGCTTAAAATAAATATTGTGGGTAGCTGTTAGAAGCATCTAACTGAGGCGGTTCTATTAAGCACCCATAATTTGTATTTGGGATGAAAATAAGTAAAAAATGTTTTCAGCCGAAAAATGTATGCTACTTCTAGCGAAGTCACCATTTAATCACATGGGCGTGTCATCGTGATGATTTAGGATTCCTTAGACGTAATTTGGCCTTTGCACCCAGGCAGACAAAGGATGTTGCATATAAAACATTGGTTCGCCCTCAACTTGAATATGCATCACACATTTGGCATCCCTATGTTAACCCTTGTCCTGCTGAGCCCAGATATGCCTTATCTTTGAAGCAATGTAGATCCAGATCAGTTGGCTTCTAAAGAAGCCATCCTATCAGGATCTTCATTGTTTGCCATCCAGTTTATCATAACGATAACACACCCGTGCGACATTGTGCATATTTCTCATCTCCAAAATGGCTACTTTTCTGATGAAAATCTCTGATATTTTTCATATAAATACTGCAAACATAGGTCGTGGGTGCTCGTTAGAACCGCCTCATTCAGGTGGTTCTAACGAGTACCCTCAACCTATGTCTTGGAGTAAAAAGAAAAAAAAAATGTATACCTCCGTAAACCCCCGTTTTCTCTATATAAAGTGGGGTCTTCATTTCACGGACTAGTTCACGTAATGGAATTTGTTGCAATAATTTGCATCAAGTAATCTGATGGGCTGATAATCAGTAGTGGGTGTGACATATTTAAATATTCAGCAGGCCAAGGGTTAAAACTCAGATTCAGCAGTTGGAGAGGGCGCAGAGGACAGCTGCTCGATGGACCTGTCGGCGATGGGAGAGGTGCCAGATTCACTCAAAATATGAGTACTCACCCCTGTATTTAAGAAAAAGGGATCAAAGTAGAAGTAAAACAAAGATCAGGAATTGATACAATTAACTTACTCCACCCATAAAAGACACCAAAGGGAAAGAAATACAAACATTAAGCGACCAGACCATAATGGAAACCTAAACAAAGGAAGGCCATAAGGACAGTTACTTTCCCACAAAATGGCCATATGGCCATCCAAAACCAAAAGACACAAGTGATACACACAGTAAGTAACAAACAACAACATAAATAAATCGCCACAGAAGAGCCGCCTTGGAACGGTCAGTGGAAGATTTCCACTGGGGGGCTTAAATCGATTTTACGTGGCCACAATCCTCACCCTTACTTCCGTCGCGATTTAGACAAATAATTTGTTCAGTCCGCATGAAGGTCTCCTAACTCATCAGTGCAACATCTCCACAAACCTAAATGCCAAAAATTATCGCGGACTTACAGTTACCCCTATATTGTCAAAATTTCTCGAGACAGTCTTAAGGAAAAGAAAGCCAAAATAGACTTCATGAGGGCTTCACAGAAGGATAATTTCAAAATGAATTGCTCGTTGATACTGGAAGAATACATATATGCGAGATAAAAAGGGTAACAACCTACCTACCTACATAGCACTTTTAGCTATTTACGTAGTAAGTCACACAAGATAGAAGTGAAGACAATGATGAGGAATCGATACAATTACCCCACAGCTCCCATCAGAGACACCAAAGGGAAAGAAGTACAAACAAAGGTAGCGAAATAGAAGTAGCGTCGGTGACATGCTTAATGAGCTAGACTGGCTGCCCCTAGAGGCCCGTGGTGAGCAGCCCTCTTTAACCGTCATCTATAAGGTACAATCTGCTACAATGTCTATTAATAAAGATAGGTACTTGATCCTTGCAATAGCATCAGCCCAAACAAGGGCATCAAAAGTAAACAATCACACTATCGTAGATACCAGTCCTATAGCGATGCCCTAAAAAACTCTTCCTTTCCTGGAATTATTGCTCAATGGAATAGTCTTCCCCCTTCTGCGGTGAATGCCAAGACCGCAGAGGAGTTCAAAGCCCGTTCAGTGTAAGATTGAGACGCAGAGGTACCTCTGTTATTCAGATTGTAAATAGTTTTAAGGACTCACCCAGTGACTTTTTATTAGCTAAATTTAGCCACCCATTCAACTGAGGTAATGGCCAAATGTGACCGACTCAGTATAGATAGATAGATAGATAGATAGATAGATAGATAGATAGATAGATAGATAGATAGAGAGAGAGAGAGAGAGAGAGAGAGAGAGAGAGAGAGAGAGAGAGAGAGAGAGAGAGAGAGAGAGAGAGAGATAGATAGATAGATAGGTAGATAATGTGGAGAATCTAATGGATCTTCAAAGATGGGAAACTCCGTGGTTTGTCCTCGTTAGTCATCGTCAATAATTTGGAATTGAACTTCACTGATGAGTTAGGAGGCTTTCACTGACCTTCCAAGGCGGTTCTTCTGTCGTGGTTTGTTTTTGTTGTGGCTTGTCTTTGAGTATGTGTATTGTCTATATTATTTTGCTTTGGATAGCCAATTGGCCATTTTGTGGGAAAGTAACTGTCCTTTTGGCTTTCCGCTAGTAATGTTACCATTAGGTTGTTTCATGTTTGTGTTTCTTTCCCTTGGTGTCTCTGATGGGTGTATCGATTCCTGATCATTGCCATCACTTCTATTTTTTATCAATCAGTACCTCACATAACACATTGCAGTCATTATCTTCCTTTTGTAGACTCAAAAACATAGATTGCGGGTAACATTTAGAACCACCTCATTGAGACTATCCTTACAACGACTTATACAAAGTAGAAGTAAAACAAAGATCAGGAATCGATACAATTAACTTACTCCACCCATCAAAGACACCAAAGGGAAAGAAACACAAACATTAAGCGACAAGACCATAATGGAAACCTAAACAAAGGAAGGCCATAAGGACAGTTACTTTCCCACAAAATGGCCATATGGCCATCCAAAATAAAAAGACACAAGTGATACACACAGTAACAAACAACACCATAAATAAACCGCCACAGAAGAACCGCCTTGGAACGGTCAATGGAAGAATTTCCACTGGGGGGCTTAAATCTATAGGCCGAAACTAGCTAGTCTGGCCCAGAAAACATGTACACTCCATATTTTCCAGTTCTGTAGTGTATTCCTTGCTTCCAAAGGATAACCCTTTCTAGAACATATTTAACGTCACTACAGCTGTTGTCTGGGAATGTGTGGCGGCCGTAAAACGTCACCCTGCCCTACATCATAGTGTAGTTTATATTTTCTTGTCCTTTGGGATCATTGATTCCATTGTGAAATTTTGAAAATATTTGAGGGTCACTGATGAGGCATAAATGGCCGAAACTAGCTAGTCTGGCCCAGAAAACATGTACACTCCATATTTTCCAGTTCTGTAATGTATTCCTGGCTTCCAAAAGGATAACCCTTTCTAGAACATATTTAACGTCACTACAGCTGTTGTCTGGGAATGTGTGGCGGCCGTAAAACGTCTCCCTGCCCTACATCATAGTGTAGTTTATATTTTCTTGTTCTTTGGATCATTGATTCCATTGTGAAATTTTGAAAATATTTGAGTATCACTGATGAGGCCTTAATGGCCGAAACTAGCTAGTCTGGCCCAGAAAACATGTACACTCCATATTTTCCAGTTCTGTAGTGTATTCCTTGCTTCCAAAGGATAACCCTTTCTAGAACATATTTTTTAGTCCAAATTTAGGCTTAAATAAGAAAAATATCAAAAGTTTCCATCTGACATGGTAGCTCTCAAGACAGGAATGTTGCCATTTTATCAAACGGGCGTGTTACCGTAATGTGCAAACTCTTAGGGATGAACAAGTATGGGAAAACTCCGTTATCTGTAACCGTTCGTCCTTGTCAACATTTTGAATCATACTTTTCAAACAGTTACTCATATAACACTATTGAAAACATGATTGCAACCAATTCCGTGTGACTTTTTTCCGTGACTTTTTTTTTTCCTACCAAAAACCTGTGACTTTTTAGCTTGTGACTTTTTTCCCTAGTTTGATCTGCTAGAAATAATAATAATAACACCGGTACATAATACTCAGTTGAGGATATATGCCATTTAAAGAGATATATTGATAAAAATATATAAAGAATAAATGTCCGTTATTGCAATAGGTGTCTGAAATGTCTTTGAGCGTTTTCTTCTTCTTCTTCTTTTTCTACAGCACCTTTATATGAAGAACAAGGTCATCTACACTGGGTTGATGTGGCGACCGCGGTATGAGTGACGCCAGGTGGCGATAAATTTATGGACCTGGAGGGTCGAAACGAATACAGATTCAACTGATATTTCGCGTATTTGTGCTCCATAAGAGCAATAGAAACTTATTGGCCAAAACTTTATATTTGTATGAGAGTGAGTGAGTGTGCTGTTCTGTTGTGTTAGTTATTTAACATCATTTTGTTGTAAATATATAAGTGTTTGTGTATCATTGGGCCTTGTTCTTTCTTGCTTAGACCACCTTCGTCTATCTTGACGCACACTGCCTTTGGGTGTGTGTGAAGCTGAACTGAGCTGTGAGCAAGCTCACTGGAAGTCATGAGAGAGACTGATACTATTTTTTTTTTCTTCAAACAATCAGAAAACCATTCATTCTAATACTACTCTTTCTTTCTCTGTATACTGCAATACCCACTCACGAGAATTACGTACAGGTCAACATTACACAAAACCCAGGTGTGCAGGATGAAAGCCTACAGTTATTGCGTCCCGATCCAAAGGTCAGTGCACTTTGTGGAATTGATCCCAGCAAATTATGCTATTGGAGCATGTTCGAACACTGCAATTTTATTACCGTTGCCGGGGATCGATCCGGGGCCTCTAGCATCATACGGAAGTGCACTAACCACTGATCTATCACACTCCACACTCGAAAAGCTGTTTAGCATTACAAAGACACAACTATTTAAACCCATTGAAACTTTTCCTAGCAAAAGATGAAGACTTTGAGACAAAAAAAATCTGATATGTTTCTTACCTCTGCTCAAAACACAGGTTGTGGGTAGATTAGAACCGCATTATTTCTATCGAGTACCCACAATATATGCTTTTGAGCAGAAATAAGGCCTAAAATAGCTGTGTTTCCGCTAACATGCCGACCGAGAGTATGGGTTGGTAGGTCGCTAAAACGTTTTATTTTTTTTTTTTCAACTTTTTATTTGATGAAAAAAAAAAGTTAAAAAGGCTAAATTCTAACTATATGACCATAAAACATTCAAATGATGAGGTTTAAAGCATCAAGGAAACAAGAGAACAGGGCTTTATTTATTAATTTTGCTATTTTGACAGTTTTATGAATTTTCATCAAAAGTGCTAGAACATATTAAGGTCGCTAGGTAAGAAAATCTTTTTTTCTGGATGGCAATAAAATGCAGCTAATTTTAGGTCTAAGAGAAATAATATATATACACACCTGTACGAGTCAGCATTTCCCCAGAGTCATAATGTTCAATAAAGAAGTTGTGAGGACGATTTTTTCAAATGTATATATACTTATTCCTTGTTTAACCATTTTCCATCCAAAAACCTAAGGGATCATTTTTGATATTGCCGTAAAATAGGTTGAGTCAACCTTGAATCATCATTGGAACCAAATTGTTTGTACTCAGTTGCTTTAAAATTACATATAAGTTTCAAGGCAATTGGTCCTGCGGTTCTGGAGATTTTTTTTTTCAATACATAACATCAGTGGCCTTCTTGGTCATGCGCCCTGGACCAATTGAACAAATTTTCGTTCATATATAGCCAGGGGGACCTACATGAACTTTAATTTAATTTGCCCGGTGCGGTGGTTTCAAAGAAAATGCCCATTGAAATGTAGTTGGACCTGCAATCCACGTGAGCTGGGGCAAATTCACTGACTGATCTTGACTTTTGGCACTCTAGATATCCATGTAGTATATACTGCCATGCCACTGGCCACAATAGTTTAAAAATGCATTGTTTAACCCCTTTCCTATTCAAAAGCCTTAGGGTTAAAGTCTTCATAACAAGTTTCAAAACATTGGCCCAATGGTTTGACGAACTAGTAAAAGAAGGTCACTCAGGAAAGGCCACAAATTGAGAATGCAGCCGTCTCAAGTCACCTATAGAAAGTGACACACACACACACACACACACACACACACACACACACACACACACACACACACACGCTACAGTCGAAACATGAACCAACGGCACAAAAACACATAACAAGTAAGACACTGCAAAAGAACGACCCCCTTGGGAGGTCAGTAGTAAAACAACTGGGGTGGGGGTAGGGCTTCAACTCCGGAGTTTATGAAATTTCAACCCCCGCCCTCAGTTCCAGTACAGTATCAAACAAAATAACAATAACAAATTGATCCGCATGGAGGCTTTGTAGCTCAACAGTGGGCCATGATGAAATACATGGTAAAATGGTTATGTATAGGTTAATATTATCATGAATCAGGGTTGAGGACTCAATAACAATCCGACGTCAGTGCAGAAGAAAACCACCAGTTAATGGTTTTTACTACATTTTGGCGACCATCTTTGTCATGTGACCTGGACCATTAGAACCAACTTTCATTTTCACATTGTCAGGAAATGTCCATAGACCTGAAATCCAAGTGATCTTGGACCAAAGTAGCAAACGACCTTACTCTCATGTCATAGACCACCATTATTTCAATAAATAAATAAATAAATAAATCGTTTTACCTTTTCCGATTCAAACCTGATGTACCAAATTTGATCGTGCCGTAAAATAGATCATGGTCAACCTAGTGTCATTATTTGATCAAACTGGGCAGTACCGATTCATCTGATACTACATACCTTGTTTCAAGACATTTAGCCTAGTGGTTCTAGAGAAGATATGTTTTTGTAAGTTTTTAACATATTTGGGCATGGCCGCCATCTTAGTCATATGACCTGGCCAAATCCAACAATCTTTCATTTCTACTATTGTCAGGAGGCTGTACGATATGAAATTGCATTTTATCATACGACGTCGCGTCTGAGAGTGTAATAACGCTTTGAAATAAATTCGAAAATCCACTAGTGGATTAAATATGCAAATTAGTTATATACGTCCTGTAATGTTACACGTACATGTACGACGTCATTAATGTCGTCGCGTTTACTAATGGCGGAGTATTGACATTTTTGTACAAAAATCGTAAGTAAATGCGTTTAAAAAGTCATATGATAAATAGAATCTTACATTCGTGTCCATGTATTTTTGAATTTATTAAACGAGTTGAGGAAAAGGGATAAAATGCGAGGCTGTGTCCATGTATTATTGAATTTATTAAACTCGTTGAGGAAAAGGGATAAATGCGAGGCACAGCCTCGCATTTTATCCCTTTTCCCAAACTCGTTTAATAAATTCAATAATACATGAGCACTCATGTAAGATGCTCTATGTATTGAAATTGGCCCGGCGGGTTTAGGAAAACTGTCCTTTGAAATGTTGATGAATCTGCTGTCCAAGTGACCTCTAGCCAAGGTCACCAAATGACCTTGACCTTTGCCATTCATAGTCATTCATATTGAGCCTTCTCTTAGACAACAAAAGTTTTCAAAAATATGTCGTTTTGCCGTTTCTCTTTCAAAAACCCATATGGGACCAACTTTGTCCTTGCCATAAAATAGGTCAACCTAGGATCACTAGTTTCAAGGCACTACCATTGTCAGGAGGCTGTTCGATATGAAATTGCATTTTATCGTTTATCATACGACGTCGCCTCTGAGAGTGTAATAACGCCTTGAAATAAATTCGATAATCCACTAGTGGATTAAATATGCAAATTAGTTATATATACGTCCTGTAATGTTACACGTACATGTACGACGACATTAATGACGTCGCGTTTACTAATGGCGGAGTATTGACATTTTTGTACAAAAATCGTAATTAAATGCGTTTAAAAAGTCATATGATAAATGGAATCTTAATTTCGTGTTCATGTATTATTGAATTTATTAATCGTTTAATAAATTCAATAATACATGCGCACTCATGTAAGATCCTCTATGTATTGAAATTCAGGGTGGGGAACCCACGTGACCATTTGATATAGTAAACGGAATTTTATTAGGAAAATCGCTCGCTTCAGGTACGGGTTTCCCCCGATATTTTGGTTATTACAGCACGCATTTTTACGAGTCATATACCAAAGTACTCTGCCCAACTTCCGATTTTTTATGACGTTTGCTTTGAAGGCAGAAACTGCCTGGTTTTCGAGAAATGCTCGCCCAAAATTTTTCCCCGAGCCCGACAAATCGTGATAAAGACCACGGCAAACAGAAGAAACCTTTAATTTATTGCAAATAGAGTGTTTTAGATGATCCTACCGTATCCGAAAGTGCAAATATTACCTCTAGCATGTTTCCATGTAACAGTTAACACCGATACACCGTTTGTTTGCCTGGTATGCGAAGTTTTATAAAATGATCCAGTTCACGGTACAAAATCGGAAAGGTAAAGTTCACGGTGATTTCCACAATTGCGATAACGTAAACGCCATATATACTGATAATGCTTTTCAACATATCGCAACATCAAGATGGCAATTCACGTGATGTTGGTCATGGGAAATACATTTTCGTTGATACATAATGTATTCCTTTTTTTCTAAATGACTTCCGCATGCCAGACATGTAGTAAAGTAGAAGTAAAACAAAGATCAGGAATTGATACAATTAACTTACTCCACCCATCAAAGACACCAAAGGGAAAGAAATACAAACATTAAGTGACCAGACCATAATGGAAACCTAAACAAAGGTAGGCCATAAGGACAGTTACTTTCCCAAAAAAATGGCCATATGGCCATCCAAAATTAAAAGACAGAAGTGGTACACACAGTAAATAAAAAACAACAACATAAATAAATTGCCACAGAAGAACCGCCTTGGAACGGTCAGTGGAAAGATTTCCACTGGGGGGCTTAAATCGATTTTACGTGGCCACAATCCTCGCCCTTACTTCCGCCACGATTTAGACAAATAATTTGTTCAGTCCGCATGAAGGCCTCCTAACTCATAAGTGCAACATCTCCGTGAACACAAATAATCAAAGAACCACAGAGGTGAGACAACAGTGAGGAATCGACAGGAAGAAACCACTGAAATGCTGGAGCAAAAGAAAACCAACAGTTAGACTCCGATGGGCCCGACCGGAGACAGAGCATCAGGCACCAACCAACATTACCTTGAATTATATCTCTCTTATTCTCAATAAGCCTTTAAGTTGGTACCGTCACAGAATCTGAGGCCTGACCCACCGGCGTGCAATTAAAGAGGGAAGCAAAGTTGCCAACCGTGATTGGGTTAACTACCATGCATGCAGTCTGTCGTATAATATCCATGTTGTACCCAATCTTTTTATATCAAAGAATGATTTTACGAAATTGGGTGTTATATATTTTTCTGAATTTATATACTAAGTCACCATAAAATTCGGATCCCGATAGACCTTGTTGCAGAAGAGATTTAAGTCCAATATTGAATTTTGAAATTAAATCAGAATGGCGTCTATAAAATTTTGAAAAAACTTTGCGTAGTTTATGGTACCGATAACCCTGATTAAAAAGTTTAGCCGTTAATAATTTATTACGAGTGTTGAAGTCAGTTACATGACTACACACTCTAGGAAATCGAATTAATTGCGAAATATACACGCCATAGGATGGCGCACGAGGAACATCACCATCCAAAAAAGAAAAATTTACAATCTCAAAATCAAAGTCATCGCGTTTATCATAAATTTGCATGAAACAAACCCATTTACAATAGATAGATGTAAATCCAAAAACGGGGCCTCGGTATCAGAAGGATTTGCTTTATTTAACTGAAGTTCTGGGGGGTAAATATGACTGATCAAACCATCGAAATAGGTATTATCAATATTTAATAAATCATCTAAATATCTAGAAGTGGAGCTAAAAGCTTCAATAATTTCAGATTGGTTATCAATGGAAAGCGACACCATGAAGTCTCTTTCATAACAATACAAGAATAGATCAGCCACAAGAGGTGCGCAATTCGTACCCATCGGAATGCCCATAATTTATCTAAATAACTTAGTACCGAATCTAATATAAATATTGCCAAGTAGAAAGGTGAGGGCATCACACACTTTCTGACATGACCAAAGTGTATAATTCTTATGCTCTTTAGAAGTGAAAAATGCATTTCTGACATTACATTCAAATTCTTACATGCAAGATAGAGAGAATCTTCTCTGTGAAAAGCCCTTTCAATTTAATCATTAAGCTTTTCTTTTATAAGATTATGTGGAAGTGTAGTGTAGAGTAGAAAAATCGTAAGTCGAGTGGGCTTTTGTTGTACCTTCCTTCTATTCGAAGGAATTATTTTCAGTAATTTTATATGCTGTTTTACATAATGACCGGTATGAAGATCGCTTTAGTTTTGACGGTATCAAAACCTTCTAAACCCACATGAGTATCACAAATACATTTAAAATATCAATATCACCCCTTAGGTTACACTCTGCTTCTTCTGTACGGATTCCCCATTCTATTAAGAACTTTAATACTATGTTGCCTTCGGTATTGGTTAGACCCTTAAATTTGTCTTCTGTAACTTCAGTTAATCTCATTGGAGCAGGCAAAACAATGTTTTTGGGAGTAGTTTTCGTATAAGACTATCTCCTCTCAAATCGCCCATCCTTCGAAAATATACTAATCCGTGGAAAAGAAGTGGAATGTATCCTCGTATTTCTAAGTGCAATGCCAAGAGGTGCAGATGTTGTTCGCATTTAAGCACTGCGTCTACCGTTACTTCATCTGTAAACGGTAGACGCTTCTCTGTAGTTTACATGTCTGATTTGACATGACAGTCTACAGATTTAATTTATCTAATTACATGACGTGCTGCAAACTGTAATATGCAGTACGTCGGTCAAACTAACCGCATGCTTAAAACTAGATTGAACGAGCATTATCGTAGAATGAGTAAGCCTAAGAAAACTGACACTTTCTTGTACCGTCACTTTCGACATACAGGTCATTCTGTAAATAACATTGTTATACAACCTGTGGAAAAACTTTATTACGATGCAAATTCTACATCTAGATTCAAAATAATCAAAAGACATGAAGCTGAACTGAAATGGATTAAATTTTTACAGACCCCTTTTCCACTGGGATTTAATGACAACATTTATCATGAGGGTAATATTACCAGAATGCCGGACTTTGTATCAATTCCTGATCTTTGTTTTACTTCTACTTTGATATTTTCTCGCTCCTGGAATGTCGAAAACGCAGGACTAGATCTCACGGCACCAGGAAAAATGGTAACTTTAAACGTAAATCAGGTGCGTTTAAACGAAACAATACTAGAATGAAGTGACTGTCAATTATATTATTAAATCATGGACGCCACTCTATGCTTTCATTTTTAAGTTCATTACCCGTTACTGTTTTACGTCTTCTGGACACCGAGGCGAATAAATTCTACGATAGTTCTCATCAGTTATATGATGCGGCTCTCTTAACTAGAGGCTATACTCAGCATACTCTCCGTCCTTACATTGATTCTGAAATTAATCATAAACGCCATTTCTTAAAATATCCTTCATTAATAAGGGTATGGATTTTATAGATTTGCCCAGTATCTTCCGTGACAGATCGGTGCTTTCTTCCATTCCTGCTTCTTTTCAAAATACTGAAACACCTATAATTTGCTATAAATATAACAAACCTGTTAGATCTATCATTTTTAATTTCAATAAACTTGTTTCAGATCTTGATATTGATACTAATACTCCTGATTCATGTGATTGTAAAAACTCGAAGTATTGCTATCCTGCTGCTGGTCATGTAATTACTGGCAATTTGAAAATTATTCCTGATTCTAGGATAAGGAATATAATTTCTAAAGGACCGACATATCGGTTTCCTTCTAAAATTGATTTCAGTAAATGTAGAGATGAAATCGCTGCTTCCTTGAATGAATTCGGTAATCGATGGTGTAAGCGAGAGTATGTTGAGCATAAAGCCCTTAAGGACTGGAAACTTAGCATTTTAAAACTAGTGAATAAACGCATTTCTTTCTATTCTCAAAATACTAACTTATTACCTCATAAACCCAAGACGTCTTTACGTCATCTTAAACTAGGTATTCAAGAATTTCATAAGGAGTTTGTTTTGGCCCCTGCAGACAAGGCCGCTAACAACGTCGTCGTTGTATGACGGCTCCACTATGATAACACGCTTAAGCAGGAGCTTGGTGGTACTAAGGCCTATGAACTTCAGCCTTTAGTTGAAGAGAGAGCTATAGTAGATAAACATGTTTGTCATTCAGCCACCAAGTTTGCTGTGTGTGTTAACGAAGGCCAAGACAAGCTTCCTACGCTATACTGGTTACCAAAACTTCATAAAAGACCTTACAAAGCACGGTTTATTGCAAATTCTAGCTCTTGCACTACCACTGAACTTTCTAAATTATTAACTTCCTGTCTTGCTGCTATTAAAACGCATGTGATTAAATATTGTGATAAAGTCTTTGAAAGATCAGGAAGAAATCTGTTTTGGTCTATAAAAAATTCGAATGAGGTTTTAAATAAATTGAAATCCAGACATTTTCGTGCTTCAAGTCTGTCTACTTACGATTTTTCCACTATTTTTACTACACTTCCTCATAATCTTATAAAAGAAAAGCTTAATGATTTAATTGAATGGGCTTTTCACAGAGAAGATTCTCTCTATCTTGCGTGTAATGTCAGACATGCATTTTTCACTTCTAAAGAGCATAAGAATTATACACTTTGGTCATGTCAGAAAGTGTGTGATGCACTCACCTTTCTACTTGACAATATTTATATTAGATTCGGTACTAAGTTATTTAGACAAATTGTGGGTATTCCGATGGGTACGAATTGCGCACCTCTTGTGGCTGATCTGTTCTTGTATTGTTATGAAAGAGACTTCATGTTGTCGCTTTCCATTGATAACCAATCTGAAATTATTGAAGCTTTTAGCTCCACTTCTAGATATTTAGATGATTTATTAAATATTGATAATACCTGTTTCGATGGTTTGATCAGTCAGATTTACCCCCCAGAACTTCAGTTAAATAAAGCAAATCCTTCTGATACCGAGGCCCCGTTTTTGGATTTACGTCTATCTATTGTAGGTGGATTTGTTTCGTGTAAAATTTATGATAAACGCGATGACTTTGATTTTGAGATTGTAAATTTTCCTTTTTTTGGATGGTTATGTTCCTCGTGTGCCATCCTATGGCGTTTATATTTCGCAAATAATTCGATTTGCTAGAGTGTGTAGTCATGTAACTGACTTCAACACTCGTAATAAATTATTAACGGTTAAACTCCTTAATCAGGGTTATCGGTACCATAAACTACGCAAAGCCTTTTCAAAATTTTATAGACGCCATTCTGATTTAATTTCAAAATTCAATATTGGACTTAAATCTCTTCTGCAACAAGGTCTATCGGAACCCGAATTTTATGGTGACTTAGTATATAAATTCAGAAAAATATATAACCGCAATGACTTCAGCACCCAATTTCGTAAAATCATTCTTCGATATAAAAAGATTGGGTACAGCATGGATGTTATACGACAGACTGCATGCATGGTAGTTAACCCAATCACGGTTGGCAACTTTGCTTCCCTCTTTAATTGCATGCAGGTGGGTCAGGCCTCAGATTCTATGACGGCTCCAACGTAAAGGCTTATTGAGAATTAGAGAGATCTAATTCAAGGTAATGTTGGTTGGTGCCTGATGCTCTGTCTCTGGTCGGGCCCATCGGAGTCTAACTGTTGGTTTTCTTTTGCTCCAGCATTTCAGTGGTTTCTTGCTGTCGAGTCCTCACCGTTGTCTCACCTCTGTGGTTCTTTGATTTTTTGTGTTCACGGAGATGTTGCACTGATGAGTTAGGAGGCTTCATACGGACTGAACAAATTATTTGTCTAAATCGCGACGGAAGTAAGGGCGAGGATTGTGGCCACGTAAAATTGATTTAAGCCCCCCAGTGGAAATCATTCCACTGACCGTTCCAAGGCGGTTCTTCTGTGGTGGTTTATTTATGGTGTTGTTTGTTACTTACTGTGTGCATCACTTGTGTCTTTTTTTTTTTTTTTTGGATGGCCATATGTCCATTTTGTGGGAAAGTAACTGTCCTTATGGCCTTCCTTTGTTTAGATTTCCATTATGGTCTGGTCGCTTAATGTTTGTGTTTCTTTCCCTTTGGAGTCTTTGATGGGTGAAGTAGGTTAATTGTATCGATTCCTGATCCACAATATTTAATCACATGCATTTTAATAGCAGTAAGACAGGAAGTTAATAATTTAGAAAGTTCAGTGGTAGTGCAAGAGCTAGAATTTGCAATAAACCGTGCTTTGTAAGGTCTTTTATGAAGATTTGGTAAGCAGTATAGCGTAGGAAGCTTGTCTTGGCCTTCGTTAACACACACAGCAAACTTGGTGGCTGAATGACAAATATGTTTATCTACTATAACTCTCTCTTCAGCTAAAGGCTGTAGTTCATAGGCCTTAGTACCACCAAGCTCCTGCTTAAGTGTGTTAACATAGTGGAGCCGTCGCACAACGACGACGTTGTTAGCGGCCTTGTCTGAAGGGGTCAAAACAAACTTCTTATGAAATTCTTGAATACCTAGTTTAAGATGACGTAAAGACGTCTTAGGCTTTGGAGGTAATAAGTTAGTACTTTAAGAATAGAAAGAAATGCGTTTATTCACTAGTTTTAAAATGCATAGTTTCCAGTCCTTAAGGGCTTTATGCTCAACATACTCTCGCTTACACCATCGATTACCGAATTCATTCAAGGAAGCGGCGATTTCATCTCTACTTAAGACTTAAGATTGAAAACATCTAAACGAACTTACGCGAAAACACATGGGTACGGCCGCCTACGTTTGTTGTGGAAAGAGCTTTTTCTCTCAGACTTATTGGAAGATACATCAATGCAGTACACATGGAGCGGCAAAGGAGTAAATTAATTGTATCGATTCTTCATCATTGCTTTACTTCTCAGAATACATTTAAGTATACTTTACAGGTTATCAACTCCCACATTCACTTTCAGTGTGGTACAAACAAGCATTTATGACAAAAGTAAAGGAGTAAAACACAGTATGAGTTAAAGACATTGCTTTGATGTATCTTCCAATACGTCTGAGAGAAAAAGGTCTTTCCACAACAAACGTAGGCGCCCGTACCCATGTGTTTTCGCGTATGTTCGTTTGGATAATTTCAATCTTAAATAGATTCTAAAAAGGGTTATCCTTTGGAAGCAAGGAATACACCACATAACTGAGAAATACAGAGTGCACATGTTTTCTGGGCCAGACTAGCTAGTTTTGGCCAATTAAGCCTCATCAGTGACCCTAATGTATTTTCAAAATTCCACAATGGAATCAATGATAAAAAAGTCCTGATACTTGGAATAGGCTCTAGCACAACGGATTAACTGTGAAACGTAAACTCCGTATGCTGGTGCAGACAGGATATTCTTGCACACCAGACAAGGAAATCCATATTTTTAGCTTGGGACAGAAATTCTGTTCTAACCCTGGTGTTCTTACCGAGAATCGAATATTCTCGCATGTTTGACAAATGCACTGGTTGAATACGACCTCATATCGTTAAGGTTGACGCTACGTGACGTCACTAACACTCCTGTAGTGTCATCACAATATGGCAGCCGTCGGTAACCGAAGTGACTGCAGCATTAAAAATCCTCGCTAAGAAATGGAAGATTTGTAAGAAAAAGAATCCTATATGGGTGTTAGGGGTGGATAGAAAAATCCGTCCCTCGGGATCACTGTTCTGCATCACTCAGCAAGCCTCGTGATGCCGGACAGTGACCCCTGTGACGGATTTTGCCATCCACTCCTCACACCCAAATAAGATTCTTACATTACTGCTCAGGAAGGGAAAGTTAACAGAGTAGATCCACATGAGACAGCTAATAATATAAGAATCTTATATGGGTATGAGGGGTGGATGGAAAAATCCGTCCCGAGGGTCACTGTCCGGCATCACGAGGCTTGCCGAGTGATGCCGGACAGTGATCCCGAGGGACGGATTTTTCTATCCACCCCTCACACCCATATAGGATTCTTTTTCTTGCATACCTTCCATTTCTTTTGCGAATTTTTAATCCTGCTGTCACTTCGGTTACCGACGTCCGCCATTTTGTGATGACACAACAGGAATGTTAAGTGACGTCACGCATGACAACGCCGCGCATGAGGTTGTAATCAACAAGTGCATTTATCAAACAGGCAATTATATTCGATTTGGGGTCGGAACACCAGGGTCAGAACATAAATTTCTATCCCAGGGTAAAATCACGGATTTCCTTGTCTGGTGTGCAAGAATGAGCCGTCTAATCTAGATAAACAGTTTGCTGTTCTCCTGACAGTTTTGACTAAAACTCCATACAGCCTCAATAGCGCAGTGGTTAACGCGTTCGACTTATGATTGAGAGGTTGTGCGTTCTAATCCGGCCACTGGTATTGACGGGTGCTCTTCAGGCCTCATACTGACCTAGCTTTTCCATGCCTGAAAGACCCCATTTTGATGCCTTAACCCTCACCCTGCTGTTCACGACAACCATTACCTTTGCAAACAGTGTAGATCCAGATCAGACCATTGCAAACAGTGTAGATCCAGATCAGATGGCTTCTGAAGAAGCCATCTGATCAGGATCTACACTGTTTGTAATGCAGTTTGTGAAATGAACAAATACATTATATTAAGTAATTGCACGATCCGCAGAAAAAGCGACCGACTGAAGTCGGTTGATTTTCTAAGAGTGCCCTAAAATCACCGTGTCATTCTGTCATTCTGTCTGTCAGTCTGTCTATCCGTCCGTAACCCGTTTGTGAAAATTGGTGATAGTGACTTAACCGCTTGGAATATTTAAACACTTTTTGGCATACTGATAGATATCAATGAGATCTAACCAATGAACTTGAGAAATATTACATTCCATTTAGTATAGCCTCGCCGAGGCGAAAAATGTGAAAAATTTCGAACTGCTTCTCCTCGGAAACCGTTGGGCCGATTGAAGTCAAATTTCATATGGAGCCTCTATGGGATGGGGGAAACCAAAATTTGCTCATGGGGTCCAGGTCACATGACCAAAATGGCCGCCAAGCCATATATGGTAAAAACCCTTCAAAAATAGTCTTCTCCAGAACCACTGGGCAGATTTCCATGAAACTTGATAAATAGCATCTGGGACGTAGGCTCATCATAAATTGCTAAAATGGTGACCCTGGGTTGACCTTGACCTTCTTTGTGCCTAGGTCAAACTTTGACACATATGCTTTTGTATTGGAAAAGTGAGAATGCATTTTATCTTGCAAAAGATTCAGAATACAGTACTAATGTATAAGATATATTTTTGCTCCTTACGATAAGGCGCATTTATTGGGGGAACCGTTTTAGGTCCAGGTCACATGACCAAAATGGCCGCCATACCCATATATGGTAACACTCATAAAGCTGAAAGCATCCGGCGGGTCGTGCACTTCAGCTGAAGCACTGGTTAAACATTATATCCAGTAACTTGATTGGTGAATAGTCAAAAATGTGTGTAGCGAAATAATTTTATTCAGCAGGATAAGCGTTAAATAGTACTTTAAACAGAACAGGAGGAAAAATCAAAATCTAAAAAGCCTGAAATCAAGAAAAAATCAAGAAAATATCAAGCTCTAAAAGCCTGAAATCCTGCATATGCCTGAAAAATATGAGGCCTGGTTCTTGGGCAAGACACGTTAACGTTATGACACTGCCCCACTCCACCCAGGTGTAAATGGGTAACAGTGGTGAAAAATCCACTGCCTCTCTCTCTCACACGCATGAAAACACCTGGAATGAGTGTTCGAGAGCGATTCAATCAGCTTGAAGCTTTCTTCGCAATCGAACTAAAATAAATTAGTACATGCATAAACTAAAACCCTATACAGTCAAACTTCTATGGCTTGAACATCTTTGAAATCTCCAAAATCTGCTCACAAGCCACAAGAGTTATTACAGAGGACCCGAGTATTTGTTCACTATTATTGAGGTGTTATAATGAATTTGCCATTATAAAGAATCCCAGTTAGGATTATGAGAGGTTATAAAAGGACTTTTCCACATCAATACTCCAAGAAACAAATGTTATAGATATTTGTTAGAATTGCCTTGATCTATGGAATATTAAATTACAAGAAACTTTCATGACTATGGATTCGATTTGGGCATTTCCAACCCGAGGGAAGCCCAAGCCGCTCGGAATTGAGGCTAAACCTTTAGCTATGAATTCATTCTATTGAAATTGTCATTATAATGAGTTTGCCGTTATAACGAATGTCGTTATAACACGGGTTCTCTGTACCAGGAAGCATAATGAGATACTTTTGGGACATCTTTTCAGTGTTCTATAATGAAAATGTATGCTGTGTGTATTATCCATGTGATTCTAATTATATACACACACATTTGCAAGATAAAGAGACGAAAATCTCCTACATTATCCACCACTATTTCTTATCTGGGCCCCGCCAAGCGATTTTGGTACTTATCGCCTATGCGAGCAGCAAAGGTTCAGGCGAGCCTGTGCATCCACGCAGTCTCGTCAGAACCTTCCCTGCTCGCTCATACAAGCAGTGAACCAAGAGGAACCTTCACACAGAAAGCCATATCCCTGGCCCCTCTGAATGGCTGGGCATGCGCAGTTAAAATATGTCATGACGGAATGCTGGAAGACACAAATTCGCTTGGCGGGGCTCATCTAGAGGCTTTCCTTAGGGACTCGAGAACGGGTTTGACTCAGCCATGGTAAACAAGCCATCTGTGTTGGAGCCATCAAAGTTCTACTGTATTTGCAGGACTGGAGGTGTCAAATTCAAACACAACTGTTCATTAACCCACTGTATGCGGGAAACCCCTAAAGTGGCCCCCACCCATCAGGGCTTGAAGAAATAGATGGGCTGCATGATGCTTCCACGCAGAGCTGAAACCCACCACACACAAGCACTGGTTAACCTTATAGAGGATCTAAGCCTGCCCAGGCAAAGTGGTGTGTGTCGAACTGTCCATGCTTATAAACCCTATTGGTTTCATTTTGGTGACAGGGCTTGAGATGTCATTTCATCTCAATGTAAAAGTCCCACAAAATTGGAAGCAACATCTCCAAAATGACCTATACAGTGCTGACGGGGACGTTAAACCACATATTCATTAGATTCACCCCATCCATGTGATTCTAATGATTATATAAATTTGCAAGATAAGAGACGAAAATCTCCTACATTATCTTCCACTTTTTCTTATCTGGAGGCTTTGCAACCCTCTTGAATTGCACGCTGGTGGGTCAGGCCTCAGATTCTATGACGGTTCCAGCATAAAGTCTTACTGAGAATTAGAGAGATCTAATTCTATGTAATGTTGGTTGGTGCCTGATGCTCTGTCTCTGGGTCGGGCCCATCGGAGTCTTATTGTTGGTTTTCTTTTGCTCTAGCATTTCACTGATTTCTTGCTGTCGAGTCCTCACCATTGTTTCATCTCTGTGGTTGTTTGGTATTTTATGTTCACGGAGATGTTGCACCGATGAGTTAGGAGGCCATCATGTGGACTAAACAAATTATTTGTCTAAATCGTGACAGAAGTAAAGGTGAAGATTGTGGCCACGTAAAAGCAATTTTAGCTCCCCAGTGAAATTTGTTTCACTGACTCTTCCAAGGCAGTTCTTCTGTTGTGGTTTATTTTTGTTATGGTTTGTCTTTGAGTGTTTGTACCGCTTATATTATTTTGTTTTGGATAGCTAATTGGCCATTTTGTGGGAAAGTAACTGTCCTTTTGGCTTTCCACTAGTGATGTTTCCATTAGGGTCTAGTTGTTTCATGTTTGTGTTTCTTTCCCTTGGTGTCTCTGATGGGAGCTGGGGGTTAATTGTATCGATACTGGTCATTGCCATTACGAAAACACGCCTATACAAATAAATTGCCAACTTTTTCGCCCAAAAAATGAAGCTTTTAAGATGAAATATTACGATATTTTTCTTACTTCTGCTCAAAATAAATAGAGTGTGGGTACTTGTTAGAACCGCCTCATTGAGGCGGTTCTAATGAGTACCCACAATCTATATTTTAGAGCAGGAATAAGAAAAATAAGTTTTACCCCTGCAAACCCCAGTTTTACCATATAAAAGTGGAGTTCAAGGGGGTCAAAAATATAAAGGCGTGTATTCGTGATGGCCCTCACTTCTATTTTTCTTATCTAGAGGCTTTCCTTAGGGACTCGAGAATGGGTTTAACTCAGCCATGGTAAACAAGTCATCGGCATTTGAGCCATCAAAGTTCTACTGTATTTACAAGACCAGAGGTGTAAAAACAAACACGATTGTTCATTAACCCATTTTATCATATGACTTCGCGTCTGAGAGTGTAATAATGCCATGTAATATTTTCGATAATCCACTAGTGGATTAAATATGCAAATAAGCTAGATACGTCCCGTAACGTTACATGTACGACGTCCTTAACGACGTCATGTTTACTAATGGCGGAATATTGACATTTTTGTAAACAAACGTGTATAAAATGCGCTTAAAATGTCATATGATAAATAGAATCTTGCATTCGTGCCCATGTATCATTGAATTATTAAACTCATTGAGGAAAAGGGATAAAATGCTCGGCAAAGCCTTGCATTTTAGCCTTTTCCTCAACTCCTTTAATAAATTCAATAATACATGAACACTCGTGTAAGACCCTCTATATATTACATTTTTGCTGCTATTTTAAGTAATTTTGGGGGGAAATAAAAATGATTTTTTGCTGCAGGGAAAATACTCCTTTCAGGTGGGGACATATTTCCTTTCGAACGTCATCATGCCCTATGACGTGCCAAAATCGGGACAAATTACGTCACTTCACAGCGCTAATTACGTCAGATTTAGACGTTAGAAAGGCCAAAAACGGCCAATTTAATAAATGTAATATACACATCAATACATCTTGAGTTTTGAATACAGGAAATATTTCCCTCGAAACTTGCAAATCTTATAAACAAACTCGTGCTTTCGCACTCGTCTGTTTACTTGATCTGCAAGTCTCTCAGGAAAATATTTCCCGTATTTAAAACTAAAGATGTATTAATCTCTATGTATGTGAGGAAACCCCATAAGGGGTACCTTGGCAAACAGTGCAGGCCCAGATCAGACGCCGCAAAATGCGGCGTCTGATCAGGGTCTGCATTATTTGCTGACAGAATTTTCCATCAAAACAGAATAAAAATGAAAAAAAAAATGGCCTGACACCCCTTATATGACATATGGACTTGTCCAACATATAGCAATGGAAGAGTCCACTAGTATACAGTGGGTTAAGAAAAATCAGGGTCGTACGGGTTTACATGACTGTATTCAAATTAACTAGATACGTCCCGTAACGTCACATGTACGACGTCCATAACGACGTCTCGTTTACTAATAGCGGAATATTGATATTTTTGTAAACAATCTCGTGAATAAAATTCGTTTTAAATGTCATATGATAAATAGAATCTTTCATTCTTGCCCATGTATAATTGAATTTATTGAACTTGTTGAGGAAAAGGGATAGAATTCTTGGCAAAGCCTCGCATTTTATCCCTTCTCCTCAACTCGTTTAATAAATTCAATAATACATGAACACTTATGTAAGATCCTCTGTTTTCATGAGCTGTGTCGAAGTCTGAATTCCAAACAGTAAGTCTAGATTTTTCTTCGATGTTGGTTAATGTCACTTCCATAATTTAGTACCACTGCTACCCCGTAACCTGAAACACAAAATACATAAGGTAAGATTTAATAACATGTTAACTAAATATCGATGTTTTAACCCTCTAGCACCAAGAAAAATTGTAGAGCAGACTTTTTTTTTTTACATGTCACATGAATCATCTGCCTAGCAATAATCTTTGCAAATGTTGTCTGCTAGTATACTGGCACTTTAAATGTTAAGGGCAAATACTGAGGTTTTGTGGCAACTAACATTATGTAACTTGTATTTTTGAAACTGTCACAAGCCCAAAAGCCAAACATAGTCAAACTTCAATGGCTCGAACACCTTTGGGACCTCGAAAATCTGTTCGAGACAGGGGTAGTTCGAGCCACTGAGGTGACTGCCAGGAGGCATAACGAGATACTTTTAGACATCTTTTCGGTGTTCTATAATGAAAATGTATGCTGTGTGTACTCATTAGAATCGCCTCATCGAGTCGATTCTAATGAGTACACACAGCATACATTTGCAAGATAAAAGACTAAAATCTCCTTAATCATCCCCCACTATTTCTTATGTAGAGGATTTCACTGGGGGCTCAAGAATGGGTTCGACACATCCATGGTAAACGAGCCATCGGTGTTCGAGCCATCGAAGTTCTACTGTATTTACCATGTGTATCTGGACAGAAAGGCCTGAGCAAACAGTTACCTACCCACTGGGCAGGCTTATACGGGTTGTTAATCAGCACAATGTACAATTGGCAGGAACTGCAATTTTTGAAATAGCAGAAGGAAAAGAATGACCAGAACTGCTCATCCCTGGTCCCATATGAAATAATTTATCTTTGTGCACAGACAAGAATAATGTCGCAAATCGATCATCACTGAAAAGTTTCCAAAAACAGTATTTCAACCCAAGACAAGGAAAGACATGTGTGTATCAAAGCAGAGGTAAAACAAAGATCAGGAATCGATACAATTAACTTACTCCACCCATTAAAGACACCAAAGGGAAAGAAACACAAACATGAAGCGACCAGACTATAATGGAAACCTAAACAAAGGAAGGCCATAAGGACAGTTACTTTCCCACAAAAATGGCCATCCAAAATAAAAAGACACAAGTGATACACACAGTAAGTATTAACAAACAACAACATAAATAAACCGCCACAGAAGAACCGCCTTGGAACGGTCAGTGGAAAGAATTCCACTGGGGGGCTTAAATCGATTTTACATGGCCATAATCATCGCCCTTACCTCTGTCGCGGTATATACTTATTTTGTTTAGTCCGCATGAAGGCTTCCTAACTCATCAGTGTAACATCTCCGAGAACATACAAATCAAAAAACTACAGAGATGAAACAAGGTTGAGGACTCGACAGCATACAACAACATAATTGCTGGAGCAAAAGAAAACCAACAGTTAGACTCCGAGGGGCCCGACCAAAGACGGAGCATCAGGCGCCAACCAACATAAAGAATACTAAAATAAAATAAAATTCCATTTATGTTTCTACCCTGGAACCGTCATATAATCTTAAGCCCGACCCACCGGTGTGCAATCAAAGAGGGAAGCAAAGTTGCCAACCGTGATTGGGTTAACCACCATGCATGCAGTCTGTTTTATAATATTGATGTTGTACCCAATCTTTATATATCGGCGAATGATTTTACGAAATTGGGTACTAAAGTCATTACAGGCATGTATTTTTCTAAATTTATATACTAAGTCACCATAGAATTCGAGTTTCGATAGGCCTTGTAGCAGAAGTGTTTTAAGTCCAACATTGAATTTTGAAACCAAATCAGAATGACGTCTATAAAACTTAGAAAGCCTGTACAGCCAAAGTCCGATCCAAGTCATTGCTATCCACTGTATGAATGTTCCTTGACCTTAGCCCCAAGCACTCTGGGTAAAAAAAAAAAAAACAGCAGCCGGCACCATAAAATATTTCTCTTACTTTTCCCAGAAAAAAGATTTTGACATTTCATGCAAATTGTTGCCAATGAAATGTCAAAGCCTGTTTTCAGCAAAAAGGAAAAAAAAAATATATATTACAGTTGAACTTGCTCGAACCCCTTTGAGACCATGAAAATTTATTCGACACAGCGGTAGTTCGAGCCACTGAGGGTTACTGCCAGGAGTCATAACGAGATACTTTGGAACATATTTTCGATGTTCTATAATGAAAATGTATGCTGTGTGTACTCATTAGAATCGCCTCACCGAGGCGATTCTAATGCGTACACACAGCATACATTTGCAGAATAAAAGACTAAAATCTTCTTAATCATCCCCCACTATTGCTTGTAAAGAGGATTTCCCTAGGAGCTCAAGAACAAGTTCGATTCGGCCATGGTAAACGAGCCATCGGGTTCTACTGTAATTTGCCATTGATTGATTGATTGATTTGAGGTTTAACGTCCCCGTCAACCCTGTAAAGGTCATTTTGGAGACGTTGCTTCCAATTTTGTGGGACTTTTACCCGACATTGAGATGAAATGACATCTCAAGCCCTCTCGCCCAATGAAACCAATAGGGTTTATAAGCAAGGAAGGTCCGACACTCACACCGCTTTGCCAGGACAGGCTTAGATCCTCTAAGCGGTTTACCAGTACTCGTGTGTGGGTCGGATTCAGCTCTGCGTGGAAGCATCGTGCAGCCCATATATTTCTTCAAGCCCCGATGGGCAGGGGCGGACTGTAATTTGCCATTGGCTGAAGAGGGTGGTAAAGGCAAAGCTTCTGCATGCTGACAAGGAAAGCCTTGGTCAGTCTGAAAAAGTACACAGGCTGACTGGAGTCTTTGCCAAGCGCACACATCCAATAATGCCTTTCTCGGCAGCTCAGTCTGATGCTCAACTGAGTGGTGATCAGGAGGTTGCTGGCTTGCTACCTGCCGGAACAGAAACATTCTTTAATAAATGCTCTATGGTCCATCTCTCCCTTTTGGTGATTGAAGAAGACCACTTTTGACCAGTCCCAAAAGTGGTCTCTTACCAAAAGACACTGCATGCAGAAAACACAAAGAAAGAATAACTGGAACTTCCTAAATAATGAATTTGAAAAAGAATTCTTCTGAATTTTAGGACTGGTGGTCTTAATAGCTGATAGGCCTCCTAGTGGCCCACTTTGAAAATATAGGTTTTTATATAGGTTCTTCTTACTCAAAATATAGGTTATTTACAGGTTTTTCAATAAAAATACAGGTTAAAAAAAAGAGTCTTCCAAACCTACATAAAGATTTAAAACTGAAGAAAAAATATTTGATGAATTTTTGTGCCACAATTACTAAGATAAAGTTGATCTGAATTTTACAAAGTCTGAGCGAGCAAAGCGAGCGAGGAAAAAAATAGAATTTCTTGACAGTTTTCATCACTTTTTATGGGACTAAAAAGTAAAAATAGTAGTGCATTTTAAAGAAAGTTAGGGTTGAGTCGCAAAAAGGTTCAAAAAGTGAAAAATATAGGGTTTTTTCATGAAAATATAGGCTTTTTATAGGTTTTATGAACAAAATAAAGGTTTTATAGGTTTGGCACAAAATTAAAGGTTATTATAGGTTTTATAGGTTTTGCTAGGAGGCCTGACTGCTGAACTTCATTCCATATGCAGTTATGGGATTTTTTTCGAGGGACTCAAGAAAGAGTTCAAAACAATTGTGGTAGATGTTGGGGCCATCAAGTTTCACTGTATGTGATTTGGTTTTGTTTGATTTGAGGTTTAACGTCCCCATCAACACTATAAAGGTCATTTTGGAGACGTTGCTTCCAATTTTGTGGGACTTTTACCCAACATTGAGATGAAATGACATCTCAAGCCCTGTCGTCCAATGAAACCAATAGGGTTTATTAGCATGGACGATCCGCCTCGCACCACAGTTCCTGGACAGGCTTAGGTCCTCTAAGCAGTTTACCAGTACTAGTGTGCGGGCCAAATTCAGCTCTGCATGGAAGCATCATGCAGCCCATATTTTTCTTCAAGCCCCTATGAGCGGGGGCGCTGAATGTGATTTGGTTTAAGAAATAGATCAGCTCTAGCAGAGAATTGCTGAGTAATAAATCACAGTTTAGAGGTCAGTTGTAAAGTAGATCAATTCACGAGTATGTAGCACAAGTGAGTTATCTACTTACAACTGACTGACAAACTCATTTATTACTCAACAATTCACACACTAGATCTGATCTATTTCTATTCTAACCCACTAAAACAGGATAAACATTGTGTTGTTCCCTTCAATTAAGAAATAGATCAGCTCTAACTGTGATTTGTTGAGTAATAAATCACAGTTTGGAGGTCAGTTGTAAAGTAGACAAATAAAGTGCGCGTAGCACGCATGATTTGTCTACTTACAACTGACCGACAAACTGTGATTTATTATTCAACAAATCACAAACTAGAGCTGATCTATTTCGATTCTTACAGGCTGAAAATCGGCAGTAATGCTGTCGTTTCCTTCAAAATCTCACAACTTTTCGCCATTGCTAGAAGAAATCCAGCTAAAATTATCGAATGAAACACATGCATTAATACCCTTTTCTAACGTTTTCGATGCGAGAATATGACGTTACCCCGCCTAACGTCAAGGAAATCGACTAGTGACGTCATAAATTTGCAATTTGTAATGACGTCACTCGTCACGCTCTTCCGAGCTGTGATTTGTTGCAGAATAAAACAGTTATTTTCCATTGCCTATATGGGCGGGCTGTGTTAGAATTTCTCATAACCTTCAAAAGAAGCAATCATGGCATCACGAAAACACGCCTATATAATTTTGACCCCCTTGAACCCCACTTTTAAACTGGGGTTTCCGGGGGTATACCTTATTTTTCTTATTTCTGCTCTAAGATATAGATTGTGGGTACTCGTAAGAACCGCCTCGATGAGGCGGTTCTAACGAGTGCCCACAATCTATATTTTGAGCAGAAATAAGAAAAATATCACAATTTTTCATAATAAATTTTCAATTTTTTCGGTGATAAAGGTGGCAATGTATTTGTATAGGCGTGTTTGCGTAATGGCAATACTGTTATGTATTACAGATGCATTTAATTATCCCCACACCTTAGCGTTTGGGGATATTGTGAAAACCTATGTCTGTCTGTCAATCACGCTATCTCCTCCTAAACTCAACCACTGGCCTGAATCCAACCGATTTTAGTATGTAGATGGCTTCCCTACATGATGAGGGCATACGAGAGAAGCGCTATATTTGGCTCTGCCGGGGATTTGCAAAGGCACGCACATCATGCTCTAGTTCTTTTTGCAAGGTTTCTGATGCACAACAATTACCTTACACCATCTAAAGTCAAAGAAGCTACGACTGACATCATAAAATGGAAGCTTTTTATGGTGCCGCTCATCATGCTCTTTTGCCCAGTGACATATTGGTTATATTGCAGAATAAATCACAGTACCTTTTCACTATTTATATAGGTATGCTGTATCAGAATTTTCAACAAATCCCAAAGCATGATATTTATGGAATAATGGCTTACCCTTTGGTTTTTGAAGGCTTCTTTGTCGGTTTGTCTGAGGTAATGGATGTAACGCTTTCTGTGACCATCTGTTCCTCATCAGCGTGTGTACTCTTTAAAGTCTTCTTTATATTGGAAACCTGCATTGAGACGGACAGAATGTAAAACTTCGACTGCCAATCATGACTAGCCGACGACATTTTCACTTGACAAGCAGACAACGTTTTCACTTGACAAGCAGACGGCATTTTCACAGGTTAGCAGACGACATTTTCACAGGACTAGCAGACGGCATATTCACAGGTTAGCAGACGACATTTTCACAGGACTAGCAGACCGTATTTTCACAGGTTAGCAGACAACATTTTCACAGGACAAGCAGACAACGTTTTCACTTGACAAGCAGACGGCATTTTCACTTGACAAGCAGACGACATTTTCACAGGTTAGCAGACGACATTTTCACAGGACTAGCAGACGGCATTTTCACAGGACTAGCAGATGGCATTTTTAATGTGCATTTTTCTTATTTTTCTTAGTAAGTAGGGCTTGCCATTACATGTGAATCGTCTGCCAAGCAGACGATTCACATGCAATGTCAAGCCTTATTTACCAAGAAAAATATTCTTAAAATGAGATTTCGTCTGCTCCAGGAATTTATGTAGCAGTTGAAGGTTTTGGTTTGTATTGGAGTTTATCCCCACAGTATATATTGCATTGTAACGCAATGACCTGATAAAGATATACTATCTCAGGACAAGAGAGCTTTATCACGTCAACGTGACATTGCACTTTTACGAATGAACCGGACTACTGGAAAAATGACAAAAATGTTATTGTTACTGGGAAAAATGGAAAAAATACCTGAAAAAAAAAAAAATATCATTGGAAAATATGGTCAGCTGATACTAAATATATCGACCGCTAGAGGATCATCAATAACTGATCGTAAATTGTTAATTTAAGAGTGTAGAAGGGGATAAACTGATAAATAGAATACCAGATTTGTGTCATTTGATATCAAGTTAATCAGGCACGGCTTCGAGAACGCATGTAGAATCGCTCGGCAAGCCTCGCGATTCTACAAGCGTTCTAGAAGCCTTGCCTGATAAACTTGATATCAAAAGACACAAACCTGGTATTCTCTATTTATCGGCCCAGCCTATTTTCTTTTCTTTTAACTGAGTTTCTCCTTAAAAGGGGTCTACACTAAAAGGGTAGACCCCTTCTAAAGGTGTTTGCATTCCCCTTTAACCTTATCTCGCTGAATAATTAATTTAGCCACACCCATTTTTGGCTTTGAACCGATCATATTACTTGATAGAATGTATTCCTTCAAATTCACAAAATGAATGTCAAACAGTGTAGATCCTGATCAGATGGCTTCTTCAGAAGCCATCTGATCTGTATCAACACTGTTTACAAAGGCAGGGGTTGTCATGTTCAGCAGGACGCGGGTTAAACAAGAAATGTCAAGCCATTATGAAAAGAGGCCTATACAAATACACTGTTAACTTTATTGCCCAAAAATTGCAAGTTTTAAAGGAGCATTATTGAGCTACCGGATCTCAAAATTTTTTTTCTGGTTTTTATCTTCAATGCATAACTCGTTTACCTGTCATCATAATTGTTCGCATTTTTTCATAAAATGCATTCATTTGTATTGTTTTAAAGAAAAAATACTGGCTATATGTATTTTATTTCTGGAAGCATTTTTTCCAAATAGCTCAATAATGCACCATTTAGATGAAAAATTGTATTTTTTTTTCTATTTCTGCTCAAAATATTGATTACGGGTACAGGTTAGAACCGCCTCGATGTACCCACAATCTATATTTTAGAGCAGAAATAAAATAAGATTTACCCCTGTCAACCCTAGTTTTACTATATAAAAAATTGGGGTTGAAGGGGGTCAGAATTATATAGGCGTGTTTTCCTGATGACACCTTTGTTGTCTGCTGGGTACTTTCAAAGTCACTGTTGTAAACAGTATGAACCTAGATCAGACTGCTCCTCCTGGAGCATGAGCAGTCAGACCAAGCACAGTATGTCCCATCCCCTTCCCCTTTGATGGTTGTGGATGGGGTGGGGGAGCATAATTTTGTTTGTTTGATTTGAGGTTTAATGCCCCTGTCAACACTGTATAGGTCATTTTGGAGTCGTTGCTTCCAATTTTGTGGGACTTTCATCAGACATTGAAATGAAATGACATCTCAAGCCCTGTCACCGAATGCAAACAATAGGGTCTAAAAGCATGGACCATCCGACTCGCACCACTTTGTCTGAGCAGGCTTAGATATTCTAAGTGGTTTACCAGTACACGTGTGAGGTTGGTTTCAGCTCTGCGTGGAAGCATCATGCAGCCTATCTATTTCTTCAAGCCCCGATGGGCGGGGGCGACCCTTTGGTGGTTGTGGATAGGGAGTGGGTGGGGTACAGGGAGCATAATAAGAGAACCGAAAGTACATTACCTCTATTTCTATCTTCTGTTTCATTTTAAGATTATTTTCTTTGTTCGTATTTGCTTTGCTGATCTGTGTTTCTATACCTTGTAACACTGCCTCACAACCAGAACACCTGAAATGCAAAAACAGGGTACGAGGGGGCTTGAAGAAATAAATGGGCAGCATGATGCTTCCATGCAGAGCTGAATCCGACCGCACACGAGTACTGGTAAACCGCTTAGAGGATCTAAGCCTGCCCATGCAAAGCTGTGCGAGTCGGACCGTCCACGCTTGTAAACCCTTTTGGTTTCATTGGGCGACAGGGCTTGAGTTGTCATTTTACCTCAATGCCGGGTAAAAGTCCCACAAAATTGGAAGCAAGCCTCCAAAATGACCTATATAGTGTTGACTGGGCCGTTAAACCCCAATACAAACAAAACAAACAAGAGATATAGAGAATACCAGGTGAGTGTCTTTTGATGTAAAGTTTATCAGGCAAGGCTTCGAGAATGCTTGTAGAATCGTGAGGCTTGCGGAGCGATTCTACATGCGTTCTTGAAGCCAAGCCTGATAAAGCCGAGCCTGATAAACTTGACATCAAAAGACACGAATCTGGTATTTTATTTATCAGTTTATCCCCTTGTTCACTCTTAAATTTCCAATTTACGATCAGTTATCGATGGTCTCCAGTGCGTCCCAACATTCCGGCGGTTGATATATTTAGTATCAGCTGACTATATTTTTTCCTGTGATTTTTAAAAAGTAATTTTTCCATTTTTTTTCCAGTAATAATTACATTTGTCTTTTTTTTTCTCCTAGTCCCTTTCATTCATACAAGTGCAATGTCTCCCGTTGACCTGATAAAGCTTGTTTGTCCTGAGATAGCATATCTTTATCAGGTCAATTTGCTACAATGCAATTAATGTAGGGGATGACTGATAAAGAAAGAATACAAATTATCTGTAGCTGCCAGTAAGGAGAACAAGGATAATTCAGAGATAACTTTCCTTAATTTTTGTTTAACCCTTGTCCTGCTGAGCCCGGATATGTCTGATCTTTCAAACAATGCAGATCCAGATCAGATGGCTTCTGAAGAAGCCATCTGATCAGGATCTTCATTACTTGTCATTCATTTTATGAATTTGTTGCAATGATTTGCATCAAGAAATCTGATTGATTGATAATCAGTGGTGGGTGTGTTTAACTATTCAGCAGGTCAAGGGTTAACAGACACACAGTAAAACTTCAAAGGCTCAAACACCTTTGGGACCATGAAAATTTGTTTGAGACAAGGGTGGTTCGAGCTAATCAGGGTTATTTAACTCTTTCATAGCCCTAGTCGCATAATTGTGACTGCCTAGCAGAGAGCCCAAGTCGCATTTTTGCAACCTGGAGTACCGGAATATTGTTATTCCAAGCTATATTCAAGATGCTGTGGACTACCGGGCAAGTGTATGAAACTTAGATATGTCAGGCCCTGAATTTGGTAACATGTATAATCAAATGCTTTTGGGGGGTGTATGTTTTTGTTATGACGCAAAGAAATTTCCAGGCTTTTCATTGGACAGCACAATGGCCCGTATTTTCCATATACCCCGTGAACAAAGATATATTACCCTCTTGTACTTGCCTTCGCTGAATTGCTATGTCCACTATCTTAGATTTAATGCAGTTGGTAAGAATACAAGCAAAATAATTTCATGCACCACAATAATTTCCAGCCAATAATTTATAAATGAAAACTTTTGATTGTTTTTCAGTTATTCGGTACTTTATTCCATTGTTTTCCTTTATAAAACTCTAATTTCACTGAGCACCGTGATAAACGTAGTGCATGCAGAAGGGCGCACTTGTCACATATAAACATATTCTACTGATGACGTCCGCTACAAATGAATCCTTTGAAAAACATTGCAACAATGTCCAAAATGTCGTCAAAAGCTTTCCAGTATTACAATTTCATTATTTTGATTCTTGACAGGAGACATGAGATCATATTCCCCACCTGAAAGCAATATTTGCCCCTGTCAAATGGCTCAGGCAAATATCGCTCTCAGAGGGGGAATATCATCCCTTGTTCCTTGTCAAGAATCACGATAACTTAATAGTATAAATATGTTCTAGAAAGGGTTATCATTTGGAAGCAAGGAATACACCACAGAACTGGAAAATATGGTGTGTACATGTTTTCTGGGCCAGACTAGGTAGTTTCGGCCAATTAGGCCTCATCAGTGACCCTCAAATATTTTCAAAATTCCACAAAGGCATCAATGATCCCAAAGGACAAGAAAATATAAACTACACTATGATGTAGGGCAGGTAGACTTTTTACAGCCGCTACACATTCCCAGACAACAGCTGTAGTGACGTTAAATATGTTCTAGAAAGGGTTATCCTTTGGAAGCAAGGAATACACCACAGAACTAGAAATATGGAGTGTACATGTTTTCTTGGCCAGACTAGCTAGTTTCGGCCAATTAGGCCAGTTAAGCCTATGGTTAGGAAAGCTAACCAACTTGATGTGCCCTAGTGTTGACTGGGTAATAAAATTCCAAACAAACATATGATCAACTGTCTTCATTAGTGTGTGAAGACTGCTCAAGAGCTGGTCTGAAATAGTTGGTCTGAGAGAAGTCAGGGACAAGTGTTAACCCTTGTCCTGCTGAGCCAAGATATGCCTTATCTTTAAAACTGTCATCCATATTGTGAATTTGTTGCAATAATTTGCATCAAGTAATCTTATTGGTTGATATAATCAGTAGTGGGTGTGACATATTTAAATATGCAGTAGGACAAGGGTTAACCCTTATCTTGCTGTTCTATAGAAGCCACCTGATCAGGATCTACAATGTTTGACATTCATCTTGTGAATTTATAAGAATAAATTACATCAAGTAATTTGATTGGTTGATAATCAGTAGTGGGTGTGGCATATTTAAATACGGAAATTTTCTTTAGGTGCACTTATTGCAGCATGTGTTTGTTTGTTTGAAATGAGGTTTTACATCCACCTCGACACTATTTAGGTCACTTTGGAGATTGTGACTTTTACCCAACATTAAGATGAAATGACACCTCAAGCCCTATTGTCCAAACAAACCAATAGGGTTTCTATGCAAGGACAGTCCGACTCACACCACTTTGCCTTGGCAGGCTTAGACCTAAGTGGTTTACCAGTACTCATGTGCGGTCGGCCCGTCCCTGCATATAAACCCTATTGGTGTGTTTCAGCGGAAGGGCTTGAGATGTCATTCATCTCAATGCCGGGTAAAAGTAAGTCCCACAAAATTGGAAGCAACACCTCAAAAATGACCTAAATAGTGTTGACGGGACATTAAACCTCAAATAAACAAACAAAAAAAAAAACAAAAAAACAGTCGAGCACAAAAGTGCAGTCAGGTCTCACTGTGTTTTGAAAGAGTATTACACTACAACCTGCTTATAACACTATTAACGGGGTCCAAAGCAGAAACCGTGTTAGTTATACAACCATGTTATATCCAAACAAAAGTGTGTAGATTATACAGAAAAATGACCATTTATGGTCATTTTTCTATTTAATATACATATTTTTGGGAACCATCTGGAAACTGAGTTATATTCAAACCGTGCTATAATAAACTGTGTTATAACGAGGTTGTGGTGTACAGTCCAACCTGTATTAAGCAAGCGCCTAAGGGATAACCAAAATGTGCATGCTTAAGACAGGTGCTTGCTTAATACAGGTGAAATTTAACATATTTGCCTTTGGGGGAACTGAATGCCTGCTTGCTTAAGACAGGTTACTTGCTTAATAAAGGTGGCCACTAAGACAGGTTTAACTGTATATAAGAAACACTGACCCAGAAACTGTCGGTTTACCTTCCAAATGACAATTTTTAATACAGTCAGTTATCCCCTAATTTAATTGTAAGAGCTTTACCAATCTTGTAATACAGATATAATTTCGGGCACAGCTTCCGCTCGTATATCTCTACCGATGGCATAATCCACCTCTAACTGTTGATTCTTCTGGTCGAGTTTACCATGGATTATGTCTGCGTATATCACTTCAATTATTAAATCCTGAAATAAAATTCAGTGAAACTTTGAGTGCTGTGGTGCAGTGGTAAAGCAGCGGATCTGAGATTGAGAGGTAGCCGGTTCGATCCCCACAAGCGCCACATGTTGTTTCCTTGAGCAAGAACCTTTATCCACATTGCTCAGTACTGGTTCCTACCCAGGAAAAGAGGGCCACATGGAAGATTAGTACTAGTACTAAATGTGTTACCCTCTATAAATAAGGTTGATGATGATGATGATGATGATGATGATGATGATGATGATGATAACTTGAACACTGATGGCTCATTTACTACGGTTAATTCATACTTCTCTTGGGTTTTTTATATTTGTGTTGAGGTTTTACATCCTCATCAACGCTATTTAGGTCACTTTGGTGACACTGCTTCCGATTTTGTGGGACTTTTGTCAGACATTGAGATGGAATGACATACCAAGCCTTAGTATCAAAAGAAACTGTTAGGTTTTATCTTCCTCCCTATATACAGCTGGAGTCCATTTCAAAATCTAGGGGTGTCAGGTTGTGTTTTCATCAAAGTTTATTTGAAAAATGGTTTAATTTTGCGCAAACAGTGTAGGCCCTGATCAGATGCCGCAGAATGCGGCGTCTGATCTGGGCCTGCACTGTTTGCCAGGGTATCTGTCTTCGGGGTTCCGGTACAAACTGGGATAATTCAAACTTCTCTTGGCTTTCTGTATTTGTATTGAGGTTTTACCTCCCCATCAACACTATTTTGATCATTTAGGCAGCATTGCTTCCGATTTTGTGGGACTTTTATCAGATATTGAGATGGAACCACATATCAAGCCTTACTGTCAAAAGAAACTGCTAGGTTTTAACCCTTTTGTAACAAATGGAATCTTCCTCCCTATATACAGCTGGAGTCCATTTCAAAACTTAGGGATGTCAGGTTATGTTTTCTTCAAAAACCATTTGGAAAATGGCTTAACTTTTCACAAACAGTGTAGGCCCTGATCAGATGCCGCATTCTGCGGCATCTGATCTGGGCCTGCACTGTTTGCCTCGTAACCCGTTTTGGGTTTTCCAATACAAAATGGGTTATTTGTTTGTTTTGTTTGATTGAAGGTTTAACATCCCCATCAACACTGTAAAGGTCATTTTGGAGACGTTGCTTCCAATTTTGTGGGACTTTTACCCGACATTGAGATGAAATGACATCTCAAGCCCTGTCGCCCAATGAAACCAATAGGGTTTATTAGCAAGGACGGTCCGCCTCGCACCGCGGTTCCTTGACAGGCTTAGATCCTCTAAGGGGTTTACCAGTACTAGTGTGCAGGCCCGATTCAGCTCTGCGTGGAAGCATCATGCAGCCCATATATTTCTTCAAGCCCCTATGGCGGGGGCTTACAAAATGGGGATAAGGGAAATCCTTCTTGCACCTGGACAGGCTTAGGCATTCTCAGCAGTTTACCAGAACTGAAATGTTTGGTTTGTTTTAGCTCTGCGTGGAAACACCATGCAGCCAAATCTATTTCTTTTAGCCACTATGGGCAGGGGATACAACCCACTCTTGAGTCCCTGATAGTTCCATATATCCTTTAATTAAAGGTGCATTATTGAGCTATCTTGAAAAAATGCTTCCAAAAATAAAATACATATAGCCGTATTTTTCTTCAAAACAATACAAATGAATGCATTTTATGCAAAGAAGTGAACAATTATGATGACAGGTAAACGAGTTTGAGAGGGATTCCCTAACTAGGTTTCGAACACCAGTTAGATCTATTTTTAGTTCGTGACAAAAATAGAATCCCCATATATGACGTTATGCGACCTTCATTTTTGGCCTTGTTTGCTTAGGCCATGCCTGAATGGGAAGAAAATATGACGCTGAATACCATCCCATAAGTAACAACACTCAGAGACGATACTGTCGCCAAGTATGTGTAAAGTGACAGATTTATTTTTAGAACAGAAATTCCGAACACATGTTCAGAGCAAAGGGTAAACACGAATGAAAACGACCATTTTCACAAAGTTCTGAAGCTGTATATGGCTCCAAAAGTGTACACATGACATAGGAGTATGCATTGAAGATAAAAACCAGAAAAAAAAATTTGAGACCCGGTAGCTCAATAATGCACCTTTAAGATAATTTAGGGATTTTGTTTGTTTGATGTGAGGTTTAATATCCCTGTCAACACTATTGCGGTCATTTTGGTGATATTCCTTCCGATTTTGTGGGACTTTCATCTAACCCTGAGATGAAATGACATATCAAGCCCTACTGCCCAAAGTAAACTGCTATGTTTAAGTGAGTGAGTGAGTGTTTGAGTTTTACATCCCACCAACAGCTAAGGTCATATGGAGATGGGACCTCAGTTAAAGACTCATCCGAAAGTCTGGAGAAGCCCAGGATCGATCCTGCGACACCTGGTTTACAAGTCGAGTAGCGTAACCACTACACCACGGAGGCTTCTGCTATGTTTAAGGGACAATCCTTCCAAGCCATTTACCAGAACTGCAATGTTGGGTCAGTTTCAGTTCTGTGTAGAAATGCCATGCAGCCTAATGTATTTTGCAAAACCCTAATAGGCAGAGACCCAACTTGCTCTTGAATTCCAAGAAAAATTCTTTGCATAATACCAGGGCCCAGTTGTTCAAAACAAACGACGTAGTTAGTTAACGTATCGTTAAAACTTTGATCATTAAATATGGTAAATATGCTTAAATTTTTGCTGAAAAATTGTGAGCAGCTTTTGCGGACGCAAAAGCTGCTCACATTTTTTTCAGCAAAAATACAAAAATTTACAATATTGTTCTTGCTAGAAGAGTTAACAATAAGACCACTAACGAGCTCTTTAAGCTAACGATGCTTTGAACAACCGGCCCCAGATATCCTTACATTAACAAAAATTTGGCAAGGTTATTCTATATTTGTCTTGAAAATATATGTTGTGTGTACTCATCAGAATTGCCGCGATTCTAATGAGTACACACACCATACCTTCATCTTATAGAAGAACAAAAATACACCCTTTAGTGCAGAAACCGGAAAGGGACATGAATTTTTTTTTTAATATGTTGTGCGCACAAGATAATATCTTGGGCGAACAAGATATACCCTTTAGTGCAGAACCCAGGAAGAGACATGAATTTTTTTTTTTAGTATGTTGTGCGCACAAGATATACCCTTTAGTGCAGAACCCGGGAAGGGACATGAATTTTTTTTAAGATGTTGTGCGAATAAGGTATTATCTTGTTCGGCCAACATATTATATTGTGCGGACAAGATATTATCTTGTGCGGACAACATAATATCTTGTTTGCACACCATATTATCTTGTGCGCACAAGATATTATTTTGTGCGAACAAGATATTATCTTGTGTGCACAATATCTTGTGCACAAAACTTTATCTTGTTCGCACAACTTAATAGATTGTGTGGACAAGAATAAATATATATATTATCTTGTTCGGGCAACATAATATCTTGTGCGGACAAGATATTATCTTGTGCAGACAACATAAAATCTTGTTCGCAAACCATATTATCTTGTGCACACAAGATTTTTTTTTTTTTTTTTTTTTGGTTTGGGTTTTACGGCCCTTTCAAGATTATTTCACTCATATCGAGCCGATCGTTAATCAGAGGTGGGCGAAAACCGGAGTACCCGGAGAAAAACCACCTGACCTTCCGTTGCAGAACTTGGCGTCTCACACGTGGCCCGAGCGAGGCTCGAACCTACGGCGGTGAGAGACCTAATGACTAAGAGTCAGCGCTCTTATCCACTAGGCCACGGAGGCCCGTTTGTGCACACAAGATATTATCTTCTGCGCATAAGATATTATCTTGTGTACGCAAGATATTAAGTTGTGCAAACAAGATATTATCTTGTGCAAACAAGATATTATCTTGTGCGCACAAGATAATATCTTGTCCACACAACATAGATCTTGAGCAGACAAGATAATAATCTTGTGTGCACAACATATTATCTTGTTCGCACAACTTAATATCTTGTGTGGTCAAGATAATATTTTATCCACAAAAGAAAATATCTTGTGCGAACAAGATAGTATCTTGTCCACACAAGTAATATCTTGTCCGCACAAGATAATATCTTGTTCGCACAACTTAATATCTTGTTTGCACAACATATTAAAAAAAAATTTCATGTCCTTTCCCGGGTACCATTCTTCAGTACTTCCTGATTATTCTGGTCCAAAGGATGTTTTAGTCACTTAAGTTTGTTTTTGTTTGAATTGAGGTTTTACATCCCCATCAACACTATTTAGATCATTTTGGAGATGCTGCTTCAAATTTTGTGGGACTTTTACCCTACAATGAGATGAAATGACATCGCAAGCCCTACCACCTAAACAAACAAATAGGGAAAGTTGGTATCCAAATATATCGCTTCATTTATAAAATCCAGAAACAACCTGACCTTCCATTGCAGAACCTGGTGTCCCACGTTACACAGGTCAGGCTTGAACCCTCAGTGAGTGACTTTACATTTGAATGTTTAAGAATCAGTGCTCTTAACCGCAGGGCCGCAGATGCCTGTTATGAAGTAACCTTCTTTCAAGAGAAAACCATGGATTTAGGGAATAACTGCATTGAAAACTGTCATTTGGGGAGATAAATCGGTGGTTTTACGGTCCAAAATTTCATTTTACGGTGACGCGTCAGCGGAGCCGTAAAATGGAATTTGCGACCGTAAAACCAATGATTTACGCCCCTAAATGGCAATTTTCAATACACTTATCCCCATTCTAATGCATTTATTCGGTTATTTTCTTAAAAAAGCCTGCGTAAAACCAAATACCAGCGAATGGAAAGCAACGTTACAGTAATCGCAGATTATACTGTCGCAAATTTTGACGTTATCCAATCAGACGTTGCGTTACATACGCAAGTGCATTAGAAATAGTGCTCAGCATGACAACATTTAAGGTGGGTATCCGGTGATAAATGGACGACAGTTTTCCATCTCTCTCCACATAAACCTATGTTAAGGGTATTCATTTGAACCCCATTCAAATGAATACGAGGACTGTTCAAATATGAATGCAAGTAGAAAGTTTTCTCATGCTCTAATGCGAAAATCACCTGGAAATAAATATCACAGCGTAGAAAAACATTTTACCTATACATTGATACCAAACCTGTTAAAATCTGTGCACTTTAGCCATGTATATCGTTCGATAAACATTGTCTACTCTTGTATACTAATACAAAACATGGTTGGAAGAAGGTCAGAGTACGCCGTTGAAATATGGTCCTATATTAAGAATCGTTGTATTCTTGGTATACGATGCAAAGACATTTTTGACGAAATATGTTTGGTTTATGGGCATAATGAAATGTCTTTTCCGACAGTTTTTCGTTGGTGTAAGAAATTCAGCTGTGGGCTAGCCTCAACAGAAGATGCACCACATGATTGTCGGCCGAAAAGAGCAACATCTGCCAAGATGGTTGCTAGAGTGAAAGAAATAGTTGCTACCGATGCACAATACACCACTAGGCAAATAGCTAGTATGGTTGGCATCTCATTAGGAGCAGCTCATACAATTCTGAAACAGGATTTGAAAATGAGAAAGATCTGTGCTAGATGGATTCCCCATCTGTTGACAGATGAGCAGAAAAAGACACGGGTTCAATGCACCAAGAAGTTGCTTAAAAAGTTTCCAAATTACAATGCATGGTCTTTCGCTAATGTCATCACAGGTGACGAAACATGGGTTCACTTTTTTGAGCCAAAACGAAAGATTCAGAACAAAATATGGGCAACAAAGTATTGCAAAAGACCATGCATTGCAAAGCGGACCATGAGCGTCAAGAAGGTAATGTATGCCATATTCTTTTCAAATCAGGGCCCTGCTATTCAGGTTGCTGTGCCTAAAGGCAAATCTGTAAATGCGAAGTTTTACAAGATTAAAGTTCTTCGAAAATTGAAGAAATATTTCGAGGACCCGCAACTGGTTTGGCAAATGTCAGATTGCTACATGACAATGCGTCATCGCACAAGGCGTTCATTGTGCAAGACTATCTGAAGCAGGAAAAGGTTCTGGTGGAAAATTTGTAGAGCGCAAACACCTCGGTTCTGCAATATTCCAGTGCCTTCATAGTATACATGAAAAGACTACCAAAATGCATTCAATGATTGGATCAGAAGACTGAAAGTTTGTATATCTGTTAAAGGAGAATACTTTGAGGGGACAAAATAAATTTTTCATCGAAATCTATCATGGAATCATTTTTATGTGCTTAGTTGCATTCATATTGGAACAGTCCTTGTACAAAACATTGGTTTTTATGGTGAATCGACAAAAATTATCTGTGAGCGAGGTGGCTCAAATGAATACCAAGAACATTGTTTTGTTTCTTTTGAGAGCTGACAAAAATTATCGGCACAAATTAGATTTTTATGGAGAACTCTTAAAAATTATCGTTTACTTATCACCAAATACCCACCTTATCAGTTTTTAAGGTGTCCAGCAAGACCGTGATCAGACTGTGCAGATGTGTAGGCTGTTTTGAGTCATAACTGTAAGCAGGTCTTAAGGTATGTGAGTTTGAGTCTTACGTTCCATCAGCAGCTTAGGTCATATGGAGATGGGACCTTGGTTGAAAGACTCATCCTTAAGCCTAGTGAAGCCCAAAATTGAACCCACAACCCATGGTTTAAGATGGGGGTAGCATAACCTCTACACCATGGAGGCTTCTAAGTCTGGAGGTACTTTTTGCTTGGCACGGTCAATATTACAGTGAATTTTCAGTAACTCAAACGAGGATGGATCGTTTACCATGGCTAATTCAAACGCGTTCTAAAGGCTGTTGAGACTTCTTCCAATGTTTGTTTGTTTGTATTGGAGTTTAACAGCCCAGTCAATACTATTTTAGGTTATTTTGGAGCAGGTCAGTTAACCTATCCACACTTTTCCTGGGCAGGCTTATACATAAGCGGTTAACCAGTTCAGTGCACATTCTTTGGCCAGAAACTGACAACTGCCCTTCTTGAATCAGCGGAAGGGAGAGAATGACCGTAGAAAAGATTTCATGATCAATCTCCATGAAAGAATGTTGCTGACCCCAGCAGGTATCGAACCCGCATCCTCCTGATCACCAGTCAGACGCACATCCGACTGAGCTACCGAGGCTGGCGAAGAATTCTTCCCATAGAGATATCCATATATTAAGTGTAATGCATGGACCTTTGTTTGATTTTATCTGGAAAAGGTATGTTGTGTGCACTCATTAGAATCGCCTCAATGAGGTGATTCTAATGAGTATACACAACATCCCTTTATAATATATTAAGCCAAAAATATATCCTCAAGTCTGGACCCCGCGCATCGGGGCTTGAAGAAATAGATGGGCTGCATGATGCTTCCACGCAGAGCTGAAACCGACCCGCACACTAGTACTGGTAAACCGCTTAGAGGATCTAAACCTTCCCAGGCAAAGCGGTGCGAGTCAGACCTTCCATGCTAATAAACCCTACTGGTTTCATTGGGAGGCAGGACTTGAGATGTCATTTCATCTCAATGTCGGGTAAAAGTCCCATAAAATTGGAAGCAACGTCTCCAAAATGACCTTTACAGTGTTGAAGTGGACGTTAAACCTCAAGTCAAACAAACAAAATATCCTTAAGTCATCCCTATTAAGACCAATAGCCTGAACTATCCCTAATCCTCAGTTGATTGAACTATCCCTATGTCGAAACAATTTCATGGCCCCAGAGGTATTGGAATTACTGGAGTTTGTCTGTATATAGTAAATACATGGTTAGTGTCTTTAATAATAAAATATAATTGGTGAGCCTTAGACAATTTTATAGGGGTGAGCTTTAGCGAGCCCCTATAAAACTGTCGTGGCGAACCGATTACATTTTGTTATTAAAGACACTGATCATGTATTTAGTTTATACCGCAATTAAAAACAATCAAGGGTTTTGCAATGATTTAGCAAATTTGAGCAAAGAAGACAGCAGACAGTGTGGCATGTTAAACGACAATCAGTGCCATTGCGCGCACACGTAGTATAACATGACGTCAAATAGTGCAAAGTTTCTGCTATAGTGCACAGAGACGCAGGAAACAACATGGACGCTCGAATAAATGTTTCTTAGCACTTAACATTCTGTATGAAAATCTGCAAATAAATAGTTTATTTTAGCTTAAGAAACTATTTTCTAGGTTGAGACGCAACCGCAGTAGCAGTACGCAATTATTCCAACGGGCCATTCAAACCAGGAAAGCGCGAGAAGGTAAGAATATAGCTGAAATTTCTGAAAAGCTATTTAAATAAATATTGCAAAGATTATAACTTGCAAATTCGTTGTTTTCTCGTGTATAAAAGGTTGCCTGTAATTGTCTACGCTTGCAAATTAGGGACCAGAAAAGTAGGTCTGGTCTATAATCGGTCACTAGACGTATTATAGGTCAGTAGAAGGTATTGTAGGTCACTACCGATTATAGCGAGCAGTTATTCGACCCCCTTTATTAGGTTACTAGAATGCCTGATTGCGGTATAAATAGAGAATATCAGGTGAGTGTCTTTTGATATCAAGTTTATCAGGCAAGGCTTTGAGAACGCTTGTAGAATCGCGAGGCTTGCCGAGCGATTCTACATGCGTTCTCAAAGCCGTGCCTGATAAACTTGATATCAAATGATACGAATCAGGTATTCTATTTATCAGTTAATACCATTGAACACTCTTACATTTTTGCCAATTTTCCCAGCAGTACAGTTCTTAGAAGTGCAATGTCACGTTAACGTGATAAAGCTCACTTGTCCGGAGATAGCATATCTTTATCAGGTCAATGTGTTACAATGCACTATATATAGGGGTTAACTGATAAAATGGTAAATATAGTTACCTCAAGAGCTCTAAGATTTGGAATGTCAAGCTCTTCTAGTAGCACCTTGTATGGAATACACTGAAAAATAATGTCAGAACAACACTTAGGGTACAACACAAAATACCAGCAGATGACATTTTATATTTCAGAAATTATTTTTTGAGGAATTAAGGCTTGCACACCTGTGATAATTTTTTGAAATGCATGAGGGAGATTTGCCATTGTGATGAAGAAGATGTAAAGAATATATAGGGAAATTCTTAGTTCAAATGAGGTAAACTCCAAAATTTTACAAAAATTTAGCATAAATTGTGCAAAAAATTAGCATCAAAAAGAGGGAGTCTCCTCCTGATGAGGGAGATATGGGCTTGACATTTCATGTGAATCATCTGCTAGTAACTGCTAGTATTGGAATAATAGCCATTATTTTTCCCCAGAAAGTCAAGACTGCATTTCATGTGCCAACTGGCAGATGATTAAATAGAGGATCTTACATGAGTGCTCATGTATTATTGACTTTATTAAACGAGTTGAGGAAAAGGGATAAAATGCGAGGCCTTGCCAAGCATTTTATCCCTTTTCCTCAACAAGTTTAATAAATTCAACAAGAGGCTCAATGAGCCTAACCGCTCACCTGAGGAACATTTTAGTTGGCTGTTTGACTCATGGTCTTTGAGCATAATTTTTTTTTGAAGTTCTTCCCAATAGAACATGGCATTGTCAATTTGGACCCTAGGGGCAGGTTTGGTAGGATTAATGTAGGGGACCACTTGACATTGCTACATGCTTCATATGTAAGCTCTGGGCCTAGTGGTTTCAGAGAAGAAGATTTTTGAAGTTTGCTTTTTTTCCATTATAAGTCTATGGGGGCTAAGGGGCCCCGGGGCATGGCCAGTTTAGACCCCAGGGGCATGATTGGCACAATTGATGTAGGGGACCACTTGACATTGCTACATGCTTAATATGTAAGCTCTGGGCCTAGCGGTTTCAGAGAAGAAAATTTTTTAAGTTTGTCCCATTGTAAGTCTATGGGAGCTATATGTTGCCATGGCAACACCAGTTTTAATCTGAATTACCCTAAAACATACTGCATCTTCTCCCCCAATCAGATAATGCTTCTCCTGAAATTTAATCATGATTGGCCAAGTGGCTTTAAAGATATACTTATTTGAAAATGTGAACAGACGCCGGACCATTGGCATACCAATACCTCACATGAGCCTTCGGCTCAAGTGAGCTAATAATACTAGCGGTTTCAGAGAAGAAGATTTTTTAAGCTTTTTTTCCATTATAAGTCTATGGGGGCTAAGGGGTCCAAGGGCGTGGCCAGTTTAGACCCCAGGGGCATGATTGGCACAATTTTCTGTAGGGGACCACTTGACAATGCTACATGCTTAATATGTAAGCTCTGGGCCTAGTGGTTCCAGAGAAGAAGATTTTTTAAGCTTTTTTTCCATTACAAGTCTACGGGGGCTAAGGGGCGCCGAGGCGTGGCCAGTTTAGACCCCAGGGGCATGATTGACACAATTTATGTAGAGGACCACTTGACATTGCTACATGCTTAATATGTAAGCTCTGTGCCTAGCGGTTTCAGGGAAGAAGATTTTTTAAGCTTTTTTTTCCATTATAAGTCTATGGGGGTTAAGGGACCCCGGTGTGTGGCCAGTTTAGACCCCAGGGGCATGATTGGCACAATTTATATAGGGGACCACTTGACATTGCTACATGCTTCATATGTAAGCTCTGGGCCTATTGGTTTCAGAGAAGAAGATTTTTTTAGCTTTTTTCCATTATAAGTCTATGGGGGCTAAGGGGCCCCAGCGCGTGGCCAGTTTAGACCCCAGGGACATGATTGGCACAATTTATGTAGGGAACCACTTGACATTGCAACATGCTTAAAATGTAAGCTCTGCGCCTAGCGGTTTCAGAGAAGAAGATTTTTTAAGCTTTTTTTTTCCATTATAAGTCTATGGGGGCGAAGGGGCCCCAGGGCGTGACCAGTTTAGATCCCAGGGGCATAATTGGCACAATTTATGTAGGGGACCACTTGACATTGCTACATGCTTAATATGTAAGCTCTGGGCCTAGTGGTTTCAGAGAAGGAGATTTTTTAAGCTTTTTTCAGGGGCATGATTGGCACAATTTATGTAGAGGACCACTTGACATTGCTACATGCTTAATATGTAAGCTCTGTGCCTAGCGGTTTCAGAGAAGAAGATTTTTTTAGCTTTTATTTCCATTATAAGTCTATGGGGGTTAAGGGTCCCTGGGGCGTGGCCAGTTTAGACCCCAGGAGCATGATTGGCACAATTTATATAGGGGACCACTTGACATTGCTACATGCTTCATATGTAAGCTCAAAGCCGAGTGGTTTCAGAGAAGAAGATTTTTTAGCTTTTTTTCCATTATAAGTCTATCGGGACTAAGGGGCCCCAGGGCGTGGCCAGTTTAGACCCAAGGGGCATGATTGGCACAATTTATGCAGAGGACCACTTGACATTGCTACATGCTTAATATGTAAGCTCTGTGCCTAGCGGTTTCAGAGAAGAAGATTTTTTAAGCTTTTATTTCTATGGGTGGTTAAGGGAGCCCGGGGCGTGGCCAGTTTAGACCCAAGGGGCATGATTGGCACAATTTATGTAGGGGACCACTTGACATTGCTACATGCTTCATATGTAAGCTCACGGCCTATTGGTTTCAGAGAAGAAGATTTTTTTTAGCTTTTTTCCATTATAAGTCTATGGGGGCTAAGGGGCCCCGGGGCATGGACAGTTTAGACCCCAGGGGCATGATTGGCACAATTTATGTAGGGGACCACTTGACATTGCTACATGCTTAAAATGTCAGCTCTGCGCCTAGCGGTTTCAAAGAAGAAGATTTTTTAAGCTTTTTTTTCCATTATAAGTCTATGGGGGCGAAGGGGCCCCAGGGCGTGGCCAGTTTAGATCCCAGGGGCATGATTGGCACAATTTATGTAGGGGACCACTTGACATTGCTACATGCTTAATATGTAAGCTCTGGGCCTAGTGGTTTCAGAGAAGAAGATTTTTTAAGCTTTTTTTCCATTATAAGTCTATGGGAGCTAAGGGGCCCCGGGGCGTGGCCAGTTTAGACCCCAGGGGCATGATTGGCACAATTTATGTAGAGGACCACTTGACATTGCTACATGCTTAATATGTAAGCTCTGTGCATAGCGGTTTCAGAGAAGAAGATTTTTTAAGCTTTTATTTCCATTATAAGTCTATGGGGGTTAAGGGACCCCGGGGCGTGGCCAGTTTAGACTCCAGGGGCATGATTGGCACAATTTATGTAGGGGACCACTTGACATTGCTACATGCTTAATATGTAAGCTCACGGCCTAGTGGTTTCAGAGAAGAAGATTTTTTTAGCTTTTTTCCATTATAAGTCTATGGGGGCTAAGGGGCCCCGGGGCGTGGCCAGTTTAGACCCGAGGGGCATGATTGGCTCAATTTATGTAGAGGACCACTTGACATTGCTACATGCTTAATATGTAAGCTCTGTGCTTATTGGTTTCAGAGAAGAAGATTTTTTAAGTTTTTCCCATTGTAAGTCTATGGGAGCTATATGTTGCCATGGCAACAAGAGTTTCAATCTGATCTGCCCCAAAACATAATGCATCTTTTCCCCCAACCTGATAATGCTTCTCATGAAATTTAATCATGACTGGCCAACTGGCTTTAAAGATATACTTAGTTGAAAATGTGAACGGACAACGGACGACGGACGCCGGATCATTGGCATACTAATACCTCACATGAGCCTTCGGCTCAGGTGAGCTAATAATACATGAGCACGAATACAAGATTCTATTTATCATATGACATTTTAAACGCATTTTATCATGTTTATTCACGATTGTTTACAAATATGTGAATATTCCGCCATTAGTAAACGGGATGTAGTAAATGACGTCGTACATGTAACGTTACGGGACGTATCTAGCTCATTTGCATATTTAATCAACTAGTGGATTATCGAAAATATTACATGAATATATATAGAAAATGCTGTTTCTGGGATATAGTGGAATATAGTCCAGTCCTGGCAGTCCTCAGACTGCTTTTTATATATGCTTTGCACAAAGCATATATATAAGTTTGTACAAAATTTAAATATTCCCTCCCACAGACTCGCAGGTGCATTGTTTGTTGGAAATTCTGGATATATTCCTATCTAACAGTTCTCTTATCTCACAAATTTCTCAGTCTACTATTTTTGTATTCTGAAATTAACTCTAGCAAGAGAGACAACTCTAACAGTCATTTTCAATAGGAAAGCCAGAGTAGAAGAATTGAATTACAGCGTAATCCACAGCAAATGTTTTATGGAAGATTGTGCCGTAATTTTTAATAAATAGTATATTTATTGAGAACTATTCTGTAATTGCCAATAAAAATAAATATACTCACCAATTACCAGTGTAACTCTTCACAGATTTCTTTCACAACTTTCATATTTTTCATTATTAGACCGAGATATCGCCGACTTGAGCATAAAAAAATTAAATTATCGCTCTCTCAATAACACCTGAATCATCCTCAACACTCTATCATACTCAATCTTGCAATTTCCTGCTTAAAAGGTTTTATAGAGTTAAAATATCTCTGTTTTTCTCTAAAATTCTTTCCACCACACTTATCACAGATTTGATATTTTGCTGTAGTACCTTTACCACATTGCAAACATTTCACTACTTTACTTTTGTTATGTTTCATAATAAAATTATGAGCCTTGCAGTATATAGAATGCTTTACTGATTTGTTTTTACATGGTTTATTTGAACCTAACGGCAACATAGCACATATATTTTGCATCTTTGCTTTTTCTATATCCATTTTTATTATTATATTTAAAAAAATTTTTTTATAGTTTAAAAGAAAACAAAAAATGAGTTCTGTAGAGAGACTGATACAATTGCATAGTGAAGGAAGAATTAGTGATGAGGCTTTAGACAAGGGTCTTAAATCCTTAGATATTGAGAAACAGAAGAGTGATGCACCACAACAAACTTCTGCATTAGATAATCTGCGTAAAAGACGTAGAAATAAAAAGAAAAGAAAACAAGCCGTCAATGCAGAAGTAATAAATGATGATATAAAATTAGTTGATAATCCATTATGCAATTACTTCAAAGCGTATGAAATAGATGCTCATAAATATAAAGACCCAAATATTTTGTTTAATGATAAAAAATCTGTCATTATAGATAAAATTAATGAAAACATTAAAGAATACAATGGTATTAAATTTTCAATTGGGTTATCTATAAAGTTTTTTAAAGATGAACTTAATGGTGAAAGAAAAGAAGTTATCGGTGCATCACACGGAGAACAATGTGCAGTTCTTAATGAAAATAATTTAGATGAAAACTATAACAAACAAACAACTTATATACAAACATGGATTGAAAAATTCACAAATACCGCAACAGGTTTAGAAATTGACCATTGTATCAAACTCTATGTTAACATAGCAAAATATGAACCACTTAAAGGCCCATCATACATTTCTTTACCTGAAGCATTGGCAAACAAAAAAGCAATAATCAACGTGCAAAACGACGATGATAGATGTTTAGAATGGGCTCTTAAATCAGCTTTATATCCAGCAAAGAATAATGTTTCGAATAAATATAGCTACACTAAATGCCCTAATCTGAATATGGAAGGAATTGACTTTCCCACACCAATCTCACAAATACCAAAAGTTGAGAAACAAAACAATATAGCAATCAATGTTTATGGATATACAATCACAAAAAAGACAGAGAAACTTACTGTATTTCCATATCATATTTCAAATCAATCAAATGATAAAGAAAGAATTAACCTGCTTTTGATAACAGAAGTTGAAGAGGAAATTGATGATAATGAAGAAGGAGAAATAGATGAAAATTATAATCCAGATGAAAAACCACAAAAGGAAACAAAATATCACTACTGTTGGATTAAAAGCCTAAATAGATGACTTCGTAATCAGAATAACAAACACGGAACTACTTACTTTTGTGAAAGATGTCTTCACGGTTTTTCAAGAGAAGACCTACTAATCAAACACAAAGAAGACTGTGAAGGCATAAATAAATCTCCAATGCGAATAGAAATGCCATCAAAACGTCTTATCAAGTTTAAAAACCATCAAAATCAAATGCCCGTTCCATTTGTTATCTATGCTGACTTTGAAGCACAAATCAAACCCAAATCACAACAAAAAGGAGACAAATCAGAAATAACAAGCGAACACGAAGCGTGCGGATTTGGTTATCAAGTTGTCAGATATGATGGCAAAACAGAAAAACCTGTAATCTACAGAGGTGCAGATGTTGTTGAAGTATTTCTGAACCACTTAGAATGTGACGTTAGCAATATCAATAACATCTTTGCTCATCCTAAACAATTAATTATGACAGAGCAAAACACTGAAGACTATGAAAATGCCACCAAATGTTGGATATGCGAACAAGAAATAGGAAATAACAAAAACAACCCAAAAGTAAGAGACCACTGTCATTTTACAGGAAAATACAGAGGACCAGCACACAAATCTTGTAATCTAAAACTTGCAATCAAACCAAATAAAACCAAAATTCCAGTTGTCTTCCACAACTTAAAAGGTTATGATAGCCATCTAATAATGCAGAAAATACACAAAGCAAGTGGAAACATTACTTGTATTGCAAATAATGCAGAGAAATTCATCTCATTCAGCATTGGACAACTGAAATTCTTAGACAGTTTTCAATTTATGGCTTCCTCTCTTGAAAAGTTGGTAGATGGAGCAATTGGTGTAAGAACAGAATGTGGAAAATGTAAAGATACAGAAGAAATAAACATCAATGAAAATTGGTTATTAACAGCAAAATGTAAAAAATGCCACAATACAAGATATAAACAACTCAACAAATCAGACTTACCATTAACTGTAAAACATACAACTAACTCACATCTTCTTGCTCGTAAAGGTATCTATCCATACGAATATATTGACAGTCAAGAAAGATTCAATGAAACTGAACTACCACCAATAGACAAATTCTACAGTTCTCTAACAGATGAAAGTATCAAACAAAAAGACTATGAACACGCTCAAAAAGTATGGAAACAATTTAACTGTAAAACACTTGGTGATTATCATGATTTATATCTCAAAACAGATGTTCTCTTACTTGCAGATGTTTTTCAAAAGTTTAGAGAAACCTGTATGAATAACTATAAACTTGACCCTCTACATTACTACACTGCACCTGGTCTATCTTGGGATGCTCTTCTAAAATACACAAAAATAGAATTACAACTTCTATCAGATTTGGATATGCATCTTTTCATTGAAAAAGGAATGAGAGGTGGAATAAGTATGGTTTCTAAAAGACACACAAAAGCAAACAATAAATATGTCGCAGATTATAATCCAGATGAAGAAGACAATTACATAATGTATTTAGATGCAAATAATTTATATGGTCATTCAATGAGCCAACCACTTCCATATGGTGGTTTCAAATGGATAACTAATAAAGATTTAATAGATGGAGAACTTCAACCACTAAAAAAAGGTAGAGGAAGAATATATGAAGTAGATTTAGAATATCCCAAACATTTACATAAACTACATAACGACTATCCACTTGCACCTGAAAAATTAGCAATTAAAAAAGAATGGTTATCCGACTATCAAAATGAACTAATTGAAAATAGTATGTTAAAAACAGAAAAACTTGTCCCCAATCTAATGGATAAGAAGAAATATGTAGTACATTACAAGAACTTGAGACTATACAAACAACTTGGTATGAAAATAACAAAAATACACAGAATATTAGAATTTGATGAGAAACCTTGGATGGAACCTTACATACGTCTGAATACAGAATTACGTAAAAAAGCAAAGACTACATTTGAAAAAGATTTCTATAAACTTATGAACAACTCAGTATTTGGCAAAACAATGGAAAACATATGTAAAAGAGTTGATATTAAATTAGTCAAAACAGATGGCAGTGAAAATGAAAAAATCCGCAAGATAATAGCCAAACCAAACTTCAATCGTAGAGTAAAGTTCTCTGATGAGTTATCTGCCATTCAAGTGAATAAAACAAGATTAACTCTAAATAAACCAATATATGTTGGCTTCTGTGTTTTAGATTTATCAAAACATCTTATGTATGATTGGTATTATAATACATTGAAAAAGAAGTATGGTGATAACTGCACCTTGTTATACACCGATACTGATAGTTTATTAGTAGCCATTAAAACTGAAGATGCTTACAAAGATATGTCTGAAATGAAAGATGAATACGATTTCTCTGATTATCCAAAAGAACATCCACTATACGATGAAACAAACAAGAAGGTCATAGGTAAGATGAAGGATGAATGTGCTGGTGTTTCAATATCAGAATATATTGGTCTTCGTCCTAAATTATATTCAGTATTAAGAGCAGATGAACAAGTCATCAAAAAAGCGAAAGGAACAAAAAAATATGTAATCAAAAAACAAATCAATTTTGAAAACTACAGAGATGCATTATTCAACAAAAAGAAATACACACACTCAATGAACATGCTACGCTCAATGCATCACAACATATATGGATTAAAAGTAAATAAGACTACACTTTCTCCTTTAGACACAAAAAGATACATAGCACCAGATGGAATCAGGACATACGCGTATGGGTATCAGCCGGAACAATAAGTAATTCCTCTTTGACAAACCCTCTCTTAAGTGCAGGAGATTTCAAATAATAAACTCTTATTCCCTGCGTTATAATATGATAGTCAATCTTATGAATATCAACAGACCATACTGGGTCAGTAGCCCTTCTCTTTCCACCACCTTCTAATTCCCCAGGTTGATACAAATATCTAACATTTGCATAAGGACAAATTTCAGCATCAACTTTTCTTGTTATAATTGGAGGAGGTTTTTTCGTCTCCTTATTTAATGCTTTAATAACATCAGATAATCTCTTAACCCATTCTCTGTTTCTTTTTTTAGTATCAATCTCTTTAGCATACTGATAACCAAACAATCTTTCTGCTAAGGTTCTATTAAATCTTTCTACTATTCCTTGGTCTCTGTGTATTTCTTTTCTACCTCTTCTTATTTTGGTATTATGCTTTTCCATCAAAGTTGAAACGGAACTCATAAATTCTCTACCAGGGTCAACTTGCAATAGTTTAGGATACTTCAAATGTCTTTTATAAATCTTCTCAAAAGCATTTGCAACTTCTTTACTATCTTTCGACGTCAAAGGTTCGGCTTCTTTATATCTTGTTCCAATATCAACCACTGTTAATGCATACTTGTATGTTTTTCTACCAATAGTATCGTGAGGTAAAAACAACAAATCAGCCTGATGAACTTCATTCTCTGCAGACACATCAAATTTTGGTCTTATTATTCTCTTAGGTGCAGGTAAATATATTTGCCAAATTGCTTGTTTCTTTAAGAACTCTAATGCTTGTTTCTGACTAACCTTTGCTTCTTTTGCTAATTTACTAACTGCTGAGTGTCCTTTCCAGAAACCTTTTGGACTATAGTATATCTTCTCCATTTATTTATATTTAAGAAAATTTTATAAACATAAAAAATGTCAAACAACAATATTCAAAATATCTCAACTGATGAATTTGAAGCGTTGTTAAAAGAACAAAGTCAATTTAGCACAAAGAAATGGACTGATTTAGAAATCAACAACATTTATACAATCACTGACTACAGAACAATTGACACAGACAATGGTGTGAGTGTAATTTTAACTCTCAAAGACAATGGTGAAGTATGGAGTCCTGCACATCTCACAAAGAAGATAGAAGGTAAAGAACCACCATTTTATGTAAGACCAGTTGGTTTGAAACCATGTAAGAATAATAAAAAAAATAAATATCATGCTTATGATTTAGTTTTTCCAAAGAAAGAATTACATGCATAAAGATTATGTCAAAAAATAATTTTTTTTTACCTACATCAACTTCCAAGCAACAAATCCTGTCAATGCCATACCACCAACAACAAATGCAATCTCTCTATTTTTCTGGTCTTCTGATGGAGTGTAAAAATCACTTAATGTAGGTTTTGGTGTGGATAAATTATCTGGTAATTGTTTTCCTGTAATATAGTAATACTGTTTCATAGCAGTATCAACATCACTGAACTCATTCAAAGCATGATGTTCCTTTTTTAACTGTTCATTAATAAAATCCAATCTTTCTGTTCTCTTCTCATTCCACGCAGTTGTTGTTGCTTCTAACTGTTCCATCGCTTTATCATGTCGTTTTCTCTCTTCATCACTATTACTACCCATATGTGAAAATAAATAATTACTACCTGAAAAGGCTAAGGCGTTTGTAATTGCTCCTCCAACCATTAATGCTACTGCACTTGCCATTTTTATATAATGGAAAAAAAATATATAATTAACCAAATAATGAAACTGGTAGAATACCTTTACATTGCACCAGCAATATAAAAGAAATCATTGAAATCATATTTTATTGTTTGACGTTTCATTAATTTTGTAAATATAGTCATGTATCCAATTGATATTGCAGATACTACCGCTCCTTCATATACTAATTGCAATGTCTTATTTGTTGTGCTCATTTTTTTTTAGATGAATAAAAAAAAAAATATTAAAATTACTTAATAATATCTGCAGGAATAATACCTTGCTTAACAAGCATATCCTTTGTTGCCATTGCAAGTAATATATCAATTGACAACATACCAATATCTGTCATATTAAAATCTACTTTTGGTGCTGGTCTTTTCAATAGTTTTCTACCTAATTCTGAATATCCAACAGTTAATACAGTTTCCACTCCAGCATGATATAACATGTTTGCAATTTGTTTTCCGTCTATTGAGGTTGTCATTTTTTTTTAATGAGAATATTATTTTTTTGAATTAATTAAATTCAAATGGGTCAATTTCTTTTTGTTGTATAATAGGTGCAGGTTGTTGCATCATAGGTTGTTGTGGTACAACTTGTTTAGACTTGTACATATACAATCCTATTCCAACAACTCCAACTGTTATGCATAATGGTATATAATTTTTGTATATATTTATATTCTGTGAATTTGGAGAGCCGACTTCATCATCTTTTGTTATAGATTTTAATTCCATGTTTTCTTTCTTTATAGTATCAGTCTCCTTTCTTCTTAATTCTGCATTTCTTTTTCTTGCTTCTGCACCTTTCTTACCAGCAACTACTCGTCTTGGGTCTTTTGTTTTAACTTCACTATCACTCATTATCTTTTTCTAAGGGGATATTTTCTTTTTTATTAAAATCAATATGTCTTGCTGTTGTTAGCATTGCAGTTAATGGAGCAAGATACATTCCATATCTATAATACAATTCACAACACGAACTTGTCAAAGCGTGATTGATAAAAGGGTCTTCCTCTAAGTCTTGTATCAGTTTAGGTGGATTAACAACATTGAAATACTTTGATACACCCATAACGTATAAGTTAATGAAAGAATTACCCAATGTCTTAGTCATACTTGCTCCCAATCTTGCTTCATATCTGCAGTAAAGTTTGTTTATTTGTTCTGCTGTCATTGTATCAATGTCTGATAGTTGTAAGTCTTTACCAAGATACTGCTTACTACCACCACCAGCAACAATGGCTGATAATCGCTCACGTTTTGTTTCTTGTTCATTATTTTCTACATAAGTGCTTTCACATTCAATGTCTTGTAATAATTCTTCAGCATTCATTTTTATTTTATGTAATTTATTTTTTATTTTTAAAAAATAAAACATCGCATATCCGACTATTAATAAGATTGCAGTGTTTGTTATGATTATTGATAAGATTGCAGTGATTGATAATATTTCTAACAGCATTGTTTTTTAGTATTGCTATTTTACTTAAAACATTGCATAAGCATTACTTAAGATTTGCTATAGCATTACTTAAGATTTGCTACAGCATTGTATAAGCATTACTTAATCATTGCTAAAAAAAAAAAAAAATCAATCAACCAACCAATAACCAGTAGGCTGGTCAGTCTTCAAAATTAACTTACGATGCTTCTTTTTTTTCAGTTCTTCTTTTATTCTCTGTCGTTCTTCCAAAGTAGGAATAACATCATTCTCTCTTAAACAATTTTCAAAACTATCTCTATCTTTTGTGTAGAACATGCATAGCCATTTTGTTTGTTCTCTTAAATCTTTTAACACAGAATTATATCTCTGCGAAATAACCCACACTGATTGTTCTGCATGCCTACCAGAAAATGCTAATTCTGATAACATATCTTTTTTCTTTGTTAGTTCTTTCGTTGCACTGCAATCATCAATAATGTAGAGAGTAGAATGACCAGCATATTTATTAAAGAACATTCTTAGTAGTTCTTGTAATTTCTCTTCATCATTAATAATAGGATTAACAATTATAAGATTCTTTGTTTTAGGTTTCCTGACATCACCAATCCACTCACGATTTTTATAAGCCTTGTTCCATTGAATGGTTGGGCAAAGTATAACAATATGTTTAAATACTTGACGATATTCCTCTTCCAAAAGGTCAAGGACAAACTCTGTTTTCCCGCATCCAGTTTGACCACATATAATAGCACAATGAGGATATTTTGGTAGTTCCATTTTTATTTGTAAAAAAAAATATTAATAACTGACTTCTTTAAATCTACCATCTTCAAAGTTGATTTGTGCATCTTGTATAACAAACAAATAAAGATTGATTGGTTCATCTGCTCCTGCTTCTTTCGTTATTTGTATTGTGATACCTTCTGATGCATTTTCAATTCTTCTTCCAGAACCATGAAGTGTATTATCATCAGTTGAACGTAAATCCAACCATAAAGCATACCTGTTCGTTAGATATTTTTCTATTGTTGTATCAGTAAAATATAAATCTTTAACGACCATACTTGTTTCTTTGTTTCTTTTTGAATTCAAAGCAAAGAATTTATTTATTTCGTCCCAGTGTTGGTGGGACTTCATTCCTTGACTATACAATTGATTCGGAATCCCTTCTATTGTCATTTCCACTTTTGTAATTTCTGGATTATAATATTCTTCTGTGCTGGCCCTTTCAGAATCTTCGAATAGCATAAGAATTCCTTTCATACTTCTTGCAGGAACATTTAGATTGATATTCCATAGTGTATCAGATTTGTTTTTAGTTATTTTTCTGTGTCTTAGTATTCTGTCATACAAAATAACCATTTTACCATCAACTTGCTGTCTTATTTGTCTTACTAATTCAGTATCAGAAACAATATCAAATTCCAAACAAATATTTTTGATTGTATAAGATGAAGTTGCATCGCCCGATTTAATTACTTTATTATAATCATTGAATGTAAGTTCATATTCAAGTCTATCTCCTAATCCAGCTTGATAAAATGGCATATGGGTTTCCAATAATTCAAAATCAAGTGGGATGCAAAACCTGTTTCCATATGCTTTTGCGATGGCTTTATCTTCTTTATCTTCTGCTGCGTTTTCTGCACCCACTCTATGTTTCAACATGTTCTCTTTGCCAATGCCTTGGTATGCCATATTTACGCGTTCTGTAATAGACTTCCATAAATCAATATAACAATGATAGATGTCACTAGTCAATGGACATAACTTCATTTCCACTAATTCTAATTGTTGTTTTCTTAATTATTGCTCTTCCTATGTTTTGAAATATAGTTGCATTTACATCTCTAGAGGTTAGTTCAATTTCAAATGCTAATCTGACTGTTCCGGGAACAATAACATCATTACCACTTAGATTAGGAAATCTCACTAACAATTGTTGATTTTGGTCAATAGTTGATGGATTATTGGTTATCACTACACTTTGACGGATACCTCTCACACCTCGTGGTTCTCTTAATTTTCTGTAAGGGTTTAGTTTATCTCCGTAGGCTGACATGTTTTTATTAAAAGATAAAAAATATTTTTAAATAATAAATAAATAATGGCTGAATATGAAAATCCTGAGTATGATAAGGATGATTATGATTAAGAAGCAGAAACATCTTTTACAGATGAAGAAGAGTTTCAGAGAACATTAAATAGTCAGTTTGCTGGTTTGAATGATTTAACCGGTGATGATAGGAAAACTCTGCTTAATAGCATAGGTCAAAAAATGATAGATAGATTTTACGAAAGGAATGAAGAACCTAAACGTAAAATCAAAGGTTTGTCTCTCAAGAAAGATGATATAGGGAGACCAATGTTATATGTAAAGGATAGTGATGGTAATAATGTTGCATTAACATATTATCGTTCCAATGCACCAGATGAAATAGCAACATTTTTATCATTTAATACTTTGCAAAGGAAATATGGTGTTGATTTTGTTAGGAATGTATTAGATGTAGATGATTTTAAACCATCTGCTACAAGACTTAAAGAAGGTAGACTTGCGCTTACAACTTTAATAGAAAACCAGTTGAAAGACACACAATCCATATTATTATCAAGAGAACTTCAATCAAATCTTGATACTGATGTATCATCACAACAAGAAGCACAAGAACTATTAGAAACCACAAATAATGTAGAAACATCTGTGAAAACATTAGAAACATCATTCACTGAAAATGTTAATAGTGAAGCAGGAACACAAACAGATTGGACAAAAAGAGAGATTGATGGAATAGCAAATGCAATGACAACAGTCAAAGAAGAGATAGCAAATGAATTGGCAAAACTGAGTGAAACAAATAAAGACTTAGCAAAAGAAAATACAAAATTAGAACAAGCCAAAGCAGACAATGATGAATTTCAAATAGAGAGGATAAGTAGTCGAATCAAAGAGTTAGAAAGTGAGAGAAGTGCAAGATTGGAAGTTATTAATGTTAATAAAGAAAAACTACGTAGTCAGGTAAATAGAATCAAAGAGACTATAAACAAAGTATTAAAAGAAGACACTACATTGGGTGAAAGAATTAGAACATTATTCAGAGAACAAGGCATTACAATTGTTAGTGTTTTAACTGCTTTTGGAATGATTATTGGTGTTATTGTTGAGGCTGTTATTCCTACTGCTGGTGGTGGACCTATAACCCCTAAACCACCGTCAAAAGATGGTATAGAAAATTGGATAAAAAAACAATTAAGTAATCTTGGTAAACTATTAGCCAATCTTGCAGGAAAAGCACAGCAAGCGCTACCGGGTATTATTGGTGCCATTGCGTCTTGGTTGTTATCTACTACTGGAAAAGTTATTGGTTGGTTTGGCGAACATCTCTGGGCATTGGTTATCCTTGTTGTTGGGTTATTGTTTACTGCAGGAAGAGAGTATATTAGTAAATCTCATAAATAGTTAGTGCAACAATACCTATTACTATACTTCCTACTATTATTGCTGTTTTAGTTTCTTCGTGTTGTGTTGATTCTTTCGTGGGTTGAACAGTTTGATGTTTAACAGGTTCTGGTAGAGATTTCTTTGTTTTTGTTTCCTGATGTTTTGGTTCTGGTAGAGATTTCTTTGTTGGTGTGCCTTGTATAGTTGCAGGTTGTGTAGTAGGTGCAACAGGTTTAACATTTACATCATTATTGAAACCAAGTGTTTGATTTTCTGTTGCAATTACAATTTTATTATTATATCCAGCGATAGTGCCAATTTGTAAAATCATATCACTGGGAGACATATAGAGACCAAGTCCATATGCGTAATCAACTTTACTTCTTGCGTATTTCAATACATTTTGATATTTTGATATTTGAGTAGGCAAATCGATTGGACTGTTAATTGCATCTTGAACATTTGCTAAGAATTGTTTTTGAGCATCAAATCCTGTGCCTATTTTTAGTATTTCTACACGTGTTTGAGATTGTGCTCCTAATAGTGCCCATACGAATATCCTAATACTTTCGTTAATTCGTTCAATACCTGTTTTTGTGAAGCCTTCTGATTTGTCTAATATAAACATTGTCCAGGCGTCACATATATCTACTGTATGTTCTATTTTATCATTTGGATTAAAGAATGGACCTTCACTTCGATGTTCTTGTCTATATTTTCCACTTGGTTTAAAATATTGTGTGTAACTCCCGATACCACTACATTTAGAACTACTTTCCAGTTTTTGCCTCCAATCCGTGCTAGGTGAAACATCGAATTCATTGCATAACTTTTGGTATGTTGCTTTGTCGTATGGGTTTTTGTAATAACAGAATGATGCATCTGTCGGTAAAGGTGTTTTAAGTTCTTTCAAAATACGAGCAATACAATAATAAACATGAAATGTATATACTGTTTTAGTTAATCCTGAAGTGTTTTGTAAATGGTCTTGATAACTTACTCCACATCTTGTAGTGGCACACCAGACGGCAAAATTTAATTGACATTGCCACCAGTCAAATGATGAATGAAGCCATGTATTCCACGGTTCATTGGTGTGTAATGTTGGATTTTGATAGTTTTGAAATAAGTTTGGAAAAGATGTTTTGAAGTTCTTATTGTCAGATGTGATTGCTATGTTTTGATTTATGATATCTATTTGTTTTGATTTAAATGTGCTACTGCACGGGTGGTAATCAGGGGAACTAGCTCGAAAATGAGTCAATGGAAATTTGTTCCCTCGACACATCCGGGAACTCTCGAGCTAGCTCCATCACCAAGAATCTCGTAAACAAAGGTAGGTCTCGAAGAGTTTTATCACCATTTTTTTCTTTGTAAGCTATTTATAAAAAATCCGGCAATGCAGTTCCACATAGAAATGATTTAACTTTGTACTCCGCTAGAATTTGCCATGGAAATTTGCAGCGCTGGAGTATGAATGAAACCCAAACTTTTTATCACGGACCGGAAAAATTGTCAATTTATGTCATTACGGAGATTTTGACCGAAGATTTTTCATTTTCCGTCAAAAGTACGCCCTTGGCACCCACAGAAACAACATCCCTGGTGAAATGAAACATGGAAAGTGTGAAATAAGCAAAAAAAATATGGCAGTGATTACGTAACTTGCGAGTTATGACGAAATTACTGTCCGAGCTAGTCTTCTCGACAAGGAGCTAGTTCACTCGACATAAAAAAGAAAATGAAACGTTCATCAGATTTGATGTCTTTCTATGGTCCCACCCAGGTTATCCAACTGGTTTCTTTACCTCTGGCTAACAAAGGTAAGTCTCGAAGAGTTTTATCACCATTTTTTTTTCTTTGTAAGCTATTTATAAAATAAATCCGGCAATGCAGTTCCACATAGAAATGATTTAACTTTGTACTCCGCTAGAATTTGCCATGGAAATTTGCAGCGCTGGAGTATGAATGAAAGTAAACTTTTTATTACGGACCTGAAAAAATTGTTAATTAATGTCATTACGGAGATTTTGGCCGACGACTTTTCATTTTCCGTCAAAAGTACGCCCTTCACACCCATAGAAACAACATTCCTGGTGAAATAAAACAGAGTCTTATCATAAGGAACAATGATATATATGGTTTAGGGGTTGGGAGCTGAATTATTTTCAAAATATTAGACATTTTGAGTTTTCCATACAAATGCCTATATGTCAATTTTACGTTTTATGTAATTTTACCCCAAGGCCCATCCAGGGGCAATTGTATCATGAACGGAAAGTTCTTTGGCTGAGTAAGTGTCATGCGAAATTTCAACTTTGTAGCATTACAGAAACGGGAATTATGGGCTCCAAGAGAAACGCGAACGTTAACTTTAACGTTTGTTAGACTCTGGTTAGGACTCTTGGGCAATGGCATCTGACACTCGGACACGCTCAGGAGCATGGCCCTGGGACAATCGTATCATGAACAGAAAGGTCACGGTCTGAGTAAGCGTCATACCGATTTTCAATTTTGTAGTATAACATAAATGGAAGTTATGGGCTCCAAGAGAAATGCAGACGTAAACTTCGAAATTTGTTAGACTCTGTTTATGAACGCGACTTTCCATTGCAGAACTAGGACATCCATATATGACTCAAGAGAGGCTCGAACCACACCGACAGGATACCTAATCGACATAGATTCATGTTGTTAGGTGATTAGTTGCTTAATAGATCACTGTCTGTCGGGCACAAGTGCAGAGATCACTCGCGGTACGCGCCCGTGATCACTTGCGCTACGCGCTCATGATCTATTCACTATAACGACTGACTTCCAGTCTGTGATATATTAAGCAACTAATAAGCACCATCTTATCTTTCAACAATTTAGTCGAAAACTGTGTTGAGCATTTATGGGTATAGGGGAAACGATAGTATGTTCGAGGCATCTGGGTCACATGACCAAGATGGTTACCATGCCCATATATGGTGAAACCATTAAAAATCTTCTCTAGAACCAGTGGGCTGATTTCAAGAAACTTGTAGTACCTAGGACTGCAGCACAACATAATTTGTATAAACGATGACTTTAGGTTTATTAAAAATAATCAGATCACCTGCGGGAACAATATGTGATTTCTGAGTGAAACAAAAATCATCAAAAAGATTACCGGTAGGAATCAAATACTTCATTTATTTAATCAAACCTTTACACGACACTGACATTTGTGTGCATATATATTTTCTCTCTTTTTCCATCCATCCTTCCATCCATCTACCCACCGACCCATCCATCCATCCGTCCGTCTGTCTGTCCGTCTATATGTTCGTTCGTCCATCCGTCCTCCAATTGACCAATCCTTCCAAATACCCACTCATCCCTTTCTATTGTGCACCCTTCCATCCATCAATCATTCCATCCATCCATCCATCCATTGATCCGCTCCAAATGGGAGGGGGCGAAGCAACTATGTGGGCGAAATGACTAAGGGGGGCGAAAAGACCAGGCTCTGTTGGCAAAACAGGGGTGTAAAATGGGGGCGAAACGAACAGGGAGAAACGACTGGGGGACGCCTTTGGGGCATAGCATCTTGTTACCCAACTAGCCAGTGGTAAAGAAACCAGTTGGATAACCTGGGTGGGACCATAGAAAGACATCGAATCTGATGAATGTTTCATTTTCTTTTTTATGTCGAGTGAACTAGCTCCTTGTCGAGAAGACTAGCTCGGACAGTAATTTCGTAATAAGTCGCAAGTTACGTAATCACGGCAAAAATCTTTTTGCTTATTTCAAACTGTCCATGTTCCATTTCACCAGGGATGTTGTTTCTGTGGGTGTGAAGGGCGTACTTTTGACGGATAATGAAAAATCGTCGGCCAAAATCTCCGTAATGACATAAATTGACAATTTGTCCGGTCCGTGATAAAAAGTTTGGGTTTCATTCATACTCCAGCGCTGCAAATTTCCATGGCAAATTCTAGCGGAGTACAAAGTTAAATCATTTCTATGTGGAACTGCATTGACGGATTTTTTTATACATAGCTTACAAAGAAAAAAATGGTGATAAAACTCTTCGAGACCTACCTTTGTTTACGAGTTTCTTGGTGATGGAGCTAGCTCGAGAGTTCCCGGATTTGTCGAGGGAACAAATTTCCATTGACTCATTTTCGAGCTAGTTCCCCTGATTACCACCCGTGTACTGTGAGGGTAATGAGCGTCATCATTGTATTTAAATTCTTTGGTTATCATTTTTTATTATTGATTATATATAAAAAATAAAAATGTATCATACAATTTCGAATATTGACAAGACAATAAACTTGCAACAATACATTGATAACAGAGATGGGAATAAACGTATTGGTTTGAAATCTATAACATATGGTGTTGGATGGTATAATGTTGTTGATGAATATTTGCAGAAGACTGGAGAGAGACCTCATAAGATTATAGATGGTTATTATAGTTTCCAACAAATAGCAGATTTATTTCAAAGTAATAATATTACATTATCTGTAAATGAAACAAATGGAATTGCTTCTTTAATTACACCGGATGAATTGAAGATAAGCAAGGGCTTAAAACAAATGTTGGGGTTTGGAAATAAGCGAAAGTTTGCTGTTAATGAAACTCATTATGGTGAGACTGTAGATTTTGCTGTTTATAAATCATTGTATGTTCATTTGGAACAGATTAATACTTCAAATAATTATTTAGATGGTATGCCGAGTACTGTGTTGGCTGTTGTTCCAGTGGAAAATAAAGAGTTTGGAGAGATAACAACAGTGAGATTTGAGCATCCAGAATATAAGTGTTTGGTGAATGATGCTATAGCAGAATTGAAATTAGAAATCAGGGATGAAAATAACAACAAGGTAATTAATCATCTACCAATTAATTGCGTTTTGGAAATTATATAATTATAATAAAAAAATGAGTATATTTGGTGCTAAGAGAAAACACGTAGATGCATTGGGGCTGAAACAAGAAATATTTAATATGAGAAGTCAAGCATTTACACAAATAAATACATTGAATGATAGACATACAGGACTTCAAGATAGATTTCGGGATATGTATCTCAATCATCGATTATTATATAATAAGGTTGATAATATGTCAGACAGAAAATTGATAAGCATTTGTGCGGAGAGTAAAGGTTCCTTACAGAAGAATGAAGTGTTTGGCTTTGGAAATGGTGGTAGAGAAGTAGGTGTTGGATATGTGATGAACTTTCCTGGCCAGATAATAGGTGTTGGACTGTCGAGTAAAAGAACAAAAGGCGATGTGTCTGTGGCGATTGCAATTAATGGAAATCCACAAGCAGGATATGATATATCATTGAATAATATTTTAAGAAAACACGATAACTTTGCTACACCGTTAAAGGTTGAGGCTGGTGATGCAATTGATTTTGTTTGTCAGACTAATAATGCTACATGTGTTAATACTGTGGCTTCGATGATAATTGAATTATTTATTGAATAAAAAAAATATATGTTATCAAAAAAAAAAATGAAACAACCTAATGCACCGCTATATCCAGAGTTGCCTATTGAAGATGGGCAAAATTATAGATTACAGAAGATATCTGAGATAGAGAAGACGTTAATTAATGAGAGAGATGTGAGAAAAGCATTATACAAAAAATACAAACGTGGAATAAATATTACTGATGGAGTTGATACTGGTTTGATATCAACAAGTGTTATTTTGGCAGGTGTTGGATTAACTGTTCCAATTATGTTGCCTTTAGAGATTGGTGCTGTTGTGTGTGGGAGTTTGGGTGTGTGTGTTAAACTAATTAGGCGTAAAATGACTTCAAAAGCACAGAAACATTATGAGATTAAAACTATTGCTGATAGTAAGTTGAATAGTATAAAGGATTTGATTTCTAAGGCTTTGACAGACGGACAGATATCTGAGAATGAATTTAAACTTGTGTTGGATGAGTTGGACAAATATAATAAACTTAAAGACAATATACATTCAAAACAAACAGGATTGAGTGAGGCAGAGAGAAAGAAACTTATTGAGGAAGGTAAGGCTCAAGCGAAGAATGAAATGAAAAAAAAAGATAGAAAATGCTTGATTTTATTCAATAAAATTACAATAGTAAATGACCAACCACCAAAATATGAAAGTTAATATTTTTTTGCTTCACTTCCGACCTACAATGTTATAAGAATGTGCATTTTGTATGTTGAAACAAATGTACAAAGTTTGGTGGTAATTAGTTGAACCAATGTTATTTTACAACAATTCAAAGACTTGCAGGAAATTCCAAAATGATGCTAGAACTTTGAAATTTTGTGATAATATGTATATATGCAACCCAAATACAAATGCAAAATCTGAGACTAATCGGTTGATGGGATTCCACTTTTAGGAAGACTCAAAGACTTTCAGAAATTCCAAAAGTTGTCATAGGAACTTGGAATTTTAATATGTTATACAGCCTTAAAGTCTTGTTATATGTGCAAAATCTGGTGGTCATTGGATTATGTAAAGGCACTTTCAGGAGGGGTTAAAGTTTTTGCCCCAAAGTGGAATTTTCAAAATTCTTTTTAATATGTTTCTATATAGTGTCTATCCGCGACTTCTGTCGGAGCAGATTTTTAATATCACCTCTAATTATTGTTATCTGAACACTGACTGAGACGCATCACACCTTGTGATAAGGGTTTATCAGTTGTTGACCTATGCGATATCATCTGAATGATACAAAGTGCACATGATACGCCCCTTTTTGTGATGGCGGAAAAAAGAGACAATTGTGTTAAAGAATTGTGCGATTATCTGGATAAAGTACTTCCTAAGGACGAATTTATAGAAAAGTGGAAACAAAATTATGAAAGTGAATTCTTCAAAAAGCGACCCATCTTGAAGAGAACCCGCAGTGTTATAAAAAGTGAACTAAAAGACCGCTTGTTAGAATCATACTCCGAAAATTATGAAGGAATATGTGGTGAATTACCGGGAGTAGATTCCGTCGATAATTGTGAAAAAGTATAAAAGTCTTAGAAAATTGGATTATTGGCAATAAAAGAAACATCCTTTACTTCTCGGCTTTGCAAGGTCAGGCAATTGACACCTTAAAACGATACAAGAGGAACAATATCGGTGTCTATTTAATTGAACACGGAATAAAATTTTCACCGAGCCACTGCAATGCCCTTGTTAGAGTATTCAAACTACAACAAGAGTTTCCAAAACTACAACATTGTTCGATAGAAGTGGGAACTGTTATAAAACATATGAAAACCATAAAAGAAATTTGCAAAGAATTAGGATGGAATCAATAAATTCGGTAAGTAATTGCTTGCATAATCATTAACATATAGCAATACTTTATTGGCGATTATACGATAGTCATCAACAAATTATTGTCATACTACAATATATTTGTAAATTAAATGCACCATTAACCGGGTCAAAGATAATTATGCTGTAAGCAATTTGACCTATATATCAGTGATTGTTTATAGCAATACTTTATACTATAATCATCAACAAATTATTGTCATATTAAACCTTATAAGGAAGAGATAAAGAGATTGAATATGATAGAGTGTTGAGGATGATTCAGGTGTTATTGAGAGGGCGATAATTTAATTTTTTTATGCTCAAGTCGGCGATATCTCGGTCTAATAATGAAAAATATGAAAGTTGTGAAAGAAATCTGTGAAGAGTTACACTGGTAATTGGTGAGTATATTTATTTTTATTGGCAATTACAGAATAGTTCTCAATAAATATACTATTTATTAAAAATTACGGCACAATCTTCCATAAAACATTTGCTGTGGATTACGCTGTAATTCAATTCTTCTACTCTGGCTTTCCTATTGAAAATGACTGTTAGAGTTGTCTCTCTTGCTAGAGTTAATTTCAGAATACAAAAATAGTAGACTGAGAAATTTGTGAGATAAGAGAACTGTTAGATAGGAATATATCCAGAATTTCCAACAAACAATGCACCTGCGAGTCTGTGGGAGGGAATATTTAAATTTTGTACAAACTTATATATATGCTTTGTGCAAAGCATATATAAAAAGCAGTCTGAGGACTGCCAGGACTGGACTATATTCCACTATATCCCAGAAACAGCATTTTCTATATATATCATGACGTTATTGCACTCTCAGACGTGACGTCATATGATAAAATGAAATGTCATGCCTTCAAAAGCTTGGCATTTCATGTGAATAATCTGTCAGCTTGTATTAATGCTTGTCATTCCATATGAGCTGACAGATGATTCAAAATGAAATGTCAAACGTTATTTTCTCGATGAGTGTGTGTGTGTTGCAGTTTTACATCCCACCAACAGCTTAGGTCATACAGAGACGGGACATTGTTTTAAAGACTCATCCGAAAGTCTGGAGAAGCCTGGGATCGATCCTGCAATCCCTGGTTTATCAGGCGAGTAGCATAACCACTACACCACATGAGGCTTCTATTTTCTCAATGAGATCCTAAGACTTATTCCTTTGCGTAACATATCCCGCAGAAACAATCACAACAGCAATCTCAGAATGTCACATGTAAATGACAGCTGTTGACAATCTTAACCCATTTAGTACCGGAAACCCCAAAACGGGTACCCTGGCAAACAGTGCATGCCCAGATCAGACGCCGCAGAGCGCGGCATCTGATCAGGGCCTCCACTGCTTGCTAAAAGTTCAGCCATTTTCCAAATCAATTTTGAAAAAAAAAAAAAAACCCGAGACCCCTAAATTTTGAAATGAACTCCTGCTATATATAAGGTGGAGTGAGTGTTTGAGATTTACGTCTCACCAACAGCTAAGGTCATTTGAAGACAGGACCTAGGTTTAAAGACTCATCCGAAAGTCTGGAGAAGCCCGGGATCGATCCTGCTATCCCTGGTTTAGCATAACCACTACAGCATGGAGGCTTCTGTTGCTCGAACACCTTGGGGACCACGAAAATCTGTTCGAGACAGGGGTAGTTAGAGCCACTGAGGGTTACTGCCAAGTGGCCTAACGGGGTTAATTTTGGGACATCTTTTCGGTGCTCTATAATAAAAATGTATGCTGTGTATACTCATTAGAATCACCTCATAGAGGCGATTCTAATGAGTACACACAGCATACATTTGTAAGATAAAAGTCGAAAATCACCGATATTGTCCCACACTTCGTCTTATGTAGAGGAACTCCCTAGGGAAAACGGGTTCGACTCAGCCATGGTAAACGAGCCATCGGTGTTCGAGCCATCAAAGTTCTACTGTATATGGTGGAACAAAAAGGGTTAAGTGCTACATATTTTTTTTTTTTGGGGGGGGGGGGGTTTGGGTTTTACGGCCCTTTCAAGATTATTTCACTCATATCGAGCCGATCGTTAATCAGGTGGGCGAAAACCGGAGTACCCGGCGAAAAACCACCTGACCTTCTGTTGCAGAACTTGGCATCTCACACGTAGCCCGAGCAAGGCTCGAACCTACGGCGGTGAGAGACCTAATGACTAAGCGTCAGCGCTCTTATCCACTAGGCCACGGAGGCCCGTGCTACAAATTTACAGTGGCATATTTGAGTAGCAAGAGGTGTGTGTTCTGAGGGGCCAGCTGTCCAAAACTAACACTCTCATTAGTTAACATATTGTTAAAACTTTGATCATTTAACACTTGACCTGCTGAATATTTAAATATGCCACACCCACTACCGATTATCAACCAACCAGACTACTTCATGCAAATTATTGCAACAAATTCATAAACTGAATGACAAACAATGAATATCCTGATCAGATGGCTTCTTCAGAAGCCATCTGATCTGGATCTTCATTGTTTGAAAGATAAGACATATTTGTTTGATTTGAGGTTTAACGTTCCCGTCAACACTGTTTAGGTCATTTTAGAGACGTTGCTTCCAATTTTGTGGGACTCTTACCCAACATTGAGATGAAATGACATCTCAAGCCCTGTCGCCCAATGAAACCAATAGGGTTTATAAGCATGGACGGTCCAACTCGCACCGCTTTACCTGGGAAGGCTTAGATCCTCTAAGAGGTTTACCAGTACTCGTGTGTGGGCCGGATTCAGCTCTGCGTGGAAGCATCATGCAGCCCATCCATTTCTTCAAGCCCCGATGGGTGAGGGCTGCACTGTCATTAGAAAACATGTTGTTAAAACTTTGATCATTTAACCCTTGACCTGCTGAATATTTTAATATGCCACACCAACTACCGATTATCAACCAACCAGATTACTTGATGCAAATTATTGCGACAAATTCATAAACTCTTACCTGTTATAATTTTTGAACTGTATGAGGGAGATTTGCCATTGTGATGAGGGAGATGCAAAAAATATATAGGGGAATTCTCAGTTCAAATGAGGGAGACTAAGTTTTACTAAATTTTAGCATAAAATGGGCAAAAATTATCATCAAAATGAGCGAGTCTCCCTCCTGATGAGGGAGGTATCACAAGTATGTAAACTGAATGACAAACAATGAATATCCTGATCAGATCTCATCTGGATCTTCATTGTTTGAAAGATAAGACATATCCGGGTTCAGCAGGACAAGGGTTAATATTACAAAATTAATATACATGTACACTAATGTTCTTGTCAAACAAGAGCATCGGTGTAACCTAGGGATGCTCCCCGAAGATGCGCAGTAGTAGGAGGGTTATTTTAGTGGAATGATCCTATACACTTTGAAGTTTGATAAGATTTGTTTGAAGACAAAGGTTATGGGTACTCATTAGAACCATCTGAATAAGGAGGTTCTAATGAGTACCCTCAGCTGATGTTTGGAGTACAAATAAAGAAACTAGGTACTGATTTTCAACAAAGAATGCAAAAAAAGGAGAAATGGGAGGCCCCTTCCCTAATTAGTGGAAATAAGCAATATAGTTATGGCCCTTTGTCAGAATGTAGGTGTTTGTGATGTTAGTATGTGTCTGAAGTTTCATGAGAGTAGGAAAAATACTTTTAAAATTTTGACCAGAGTTTAAGTTGTTTGGGTACGGCCTGACAAACACACACTCAAAAGCAATTTGTCAAGATGTAGGTCTTGTGATGGTAATTATGTCTGTGATGTTTCATGAGAGTAGACAAAATACTTTTGAAGTTATCACTGAGCTTAACGCCCCCCTCCCCCCCCCCCCCCCCCCCCCCCAATTGGGGCTTGAAGAAATATATGGGCTGCATGATGCTTCCACGCAGAGCTGAATCCGGCTCGCACACTAGTACTGGTAAACCGCCTAGAGGATCTAAGCCTGTCCAGGAACCGCGGTGTGAGGCGGACCACCCATGCTAATAAACCCTATTGGTTTCATTGGGGGACAGGGCTTGAGATGTCATTTCATCTCAATGTCGGGTAAAAGTCCCACAAAATTGGAAGAAAAAAAGTCTCCAAAATGACCTTTACAGTGTTGACGGGGACATTAAACCTCAAATCAAACAAATCACCGAGGTTAAGGTTTTGGTTTAGGTGTGACAAACACACGACTTAGTCTCCTTTGTCAGAATGTAGGACTTGTGATGGTAAGTATGTGTGTGAAGTTTCATAAAAGTAGGGCTAATTCTTTTGAAGTTATGACCAAGGTTAAGTTTTTTGGTTAAGGACAAACACGCGTTCCGTGGCATCTGATCTGGGCCTGCACTGTTTGCCACTTACCCCTTTTGTGGTTTCCGGTACCAAATGGGTTTAACCAAAAGTCTTAGAATTCCCTAGTTAGTGATTTTCAACAATGACTGCAAAAATAAGGAGAAATGTAAGGCCCCTTCCGTGCAAGGGCATGTAAATCTTAAACCATAAGACAAAGAAACTCAGTTTTGTGTTCCCTAGTAAATGATTTTCAATGAAGAATGTCACAAGGAATACATATGTGAAATATGAAAGCCCTATTACCAATGGTTATGAAACAACAGGAGATATTTTTTGAAAAAGGGAAGCTAATTCAGTGAAAATAAGCAACATAATTATGGCCCTTTGTCAGAATGTAGGTTTTGTGATGGTATGTGTGTGAAGTTTCATGAGAGTAGGATAAATACTTTTAAAATTTTGACCGAGTTAAGTTGTTTGGTTATGGCCTGACAAACACACACCTAAAAGCAATATAAATATGGCCCTTTGTCAGAATGTAGGTATTGTGATAGTAAGTAAGTGTGTGAAGTTTCATGAGAGTAGGGCAAATACTTTTGAAGTTATGACCGAAGTTAAGTTTTTTGGTTAAGGCGTGACAAATACATGGACAAAAGCAATATGGTTTGTCAGAATGTAGGTCTTGTGATTGTCAGTATGAGTGTGAAGTTTCATGGGAGTAGGGATAATACTTTTGAAGTTATAACCGGTTAAATGTTTTGGTTTAGATTTGAAACTGACTGACAAGGAGATTACTATAGGGCACCCAAAATACTGTGTGGGGCCCTAATTAAGAAGGGTAGTAACTCCGTAAATACTGTTGCCAGGGTTATGCTTCTTGCATTCTGCGATTTCTTTCATAGCCCCCTATCAGTGTATCAAGTTTCACTAAATTACCTTTAGGACATATGCTCCGGACAAGCTTAATACAGCAAAAACTAAAAAGGGAAAATAACTCTGTAATTACTTGTGATAGAGTTACAGTTCTTGCACTCTGCACTTCCTCTGATGGCCATCTATCAATGTAAGTTTCACTTAAATCCCTTCTATACTTTCAGAGATATGCTCCGGACAATCTTTTCATTGAAATAGTTAAAAAGGGAAGTAACTCCATAAATACTGGTGACAGGGTTATGGTTCTTGTATTTTACACTTCCCCTCATCGCCCTCCATCAGTATATCAAGTTTCACTTAAATACCTTTAATACTTTTAGAGATATAGAGTGTGACGGACAGACGGATGGATGGACAGACAGACGGTCGGACGGTCGGACGGACAATGGGGCGACTATATTGCTCCCCCTTCGGGGAGCATAAAAATTATAATGAAAAACATGCCTATATTATTTTGATCCCCTTAAACCCCACTTTTATATATTAAACTGAGATTTACAGGGGTATACATTGTTCTTATTTCTGCTCAAAAACATAGATTGTGGGTAATGCTTAGAGCGGCCTCAGTTCTAACGAGTACCCACAATCTATGTTATGAGCAGAAATATGAAAAATATCAGATTTTGATATCTGAAAATTTTCATTTTTGGTGATAAAATTTAAATAGACAAGATTTTGAAATGGTAAGCACACTACGACCTCATTATAACACGGTTCATTATAACATGGTTTTGGATATAACACGGTTTCAAGATGGATCCCAAAAATGTATAGATTATATAGACAAGAATTCCGCCGAAGGCTATGTCGCGCCTGTGGGGGCGCAAAGTCACTGAACCATGACATCTAGGCCAAGATCAAAGATAGATGCTTGCATAAAAGGCTTGTACTAAGTATCATTAATGAAGTTCAAATAATTCTTGAGAAATGAACTTAACACTTAGGGTGAACACTAGGGTGGTGGCAATATTTTACAAAGTCAGTGAACCATGAAATGTAGGTCAAGGTCAAATATGGATGCTTGCATTTAAGTTGCCATCCCGAGATATAAGTTTGTACCAAGTATCATTAATGAAGCTCTCATGGTTCTTGAGAAATTAACTTGACCAGTAGGGTGAACGCTAGGGTGGTCGCAATATTTTACAAAGTCAGTGAACCATGAAATTTTGGTCAAGGTCAAATATGGATGCTTGCATTGAAGTTGCCATCCACAGATTCAAGTTTGTACCAAATATCATTAAAGAAGCTCTTATAGTTCTTGAGAAATAAACTTGACCATTAGGGTGAACGCTAGGGTGGTCGCAATATTTTACAAAGTCAGTGTGTGTGTGTGTGTGTGAATTCGGGTTTAACGTCGCTTTCAACAATTTTTCAGTCATATCACGACGGTGTCTGGTTGCGACAGGGAGCTCAATGCTCACGTTTATAGTGCTGCCTCACTGAAGTATCATGTCCCAGACACATTACATGATACCACACCCAGTCACATTATCCTGACACTGGATCGACCAGTCCTAGCTCTACCCCGTAAATCTGAGTGCCAAACGAGGAGCAGCTAGTACCATTTTTAACGACTTTGGTATGTCGCGGCCCGGGATCGAACCCGAGACCTCCCGTTCCCCGGAGCGGACACTCTACCAACTGAGCTATCGGGGCCGGTTTTACAAAGTCAGTGAACCATGTTTGTTTGATTTGAGGTTTAACGTCCCCGTCAACACTGTAAAGGTCATTTTGGAGACGTTGCTTCCAATTTTGTGGGACTTTTACCCGGCATTGAGATGAAATGACATCTCAAGCCCTGTCGCCCAATGAAACCAATAGGGTTCATTAGCATAGACGGTCCACCTCCCACCGCGTTTCCTGGACAGGCTTAGATCCTCTAAGCGGTTTACCAGTACTAGTGTGTGTGCCGGATTCAGCTCTGCGTGGAAGCATCATGCAGCCCATATATTTCTTCAAGCCAGAGTGAACCATGAAATGTAGGTCAAGGTGGTATATGGATGCTTGCATGTAAGTTGCCATTTCCAGACACAAGTTAATTAATGAAGCTCTAATAGTTATTGAGAAATAAACTTGACCATTAGGGTGAACGCTAGGGTGATCGCAATATTTTACAAAGTCAGTGAACCATGAAATGAAGGTCAAGGTAAAATATGGATGCTTGCATGTAAGTTGCCATTGACACAAGTTAGTACCAAGTATCATAAATGAAGCTCTTATAGTTCTTGAGAAATAAACTTGACCATTAGTGTGAACGCTAGGGTGGTTGCAAATGTTGACGCCTTGACGAAGGGATGGACGAACGAACAAACGGACGGAAAACCGGGCGCCTATGTCGCGCCATGCTAATAGCAGGCGCGACAAACTAGAGCTGTCAGAGGATCTGACTATAGCCCCGCTTCAGCGCTGTCAGAGAAGAAAGTTATTTAAGCTGCAGAGAAAACAGTTATGAACAAGAAATAACTGTTGAAAATTTTACATTATCTGGAAAAACTCTAAGAGTTGTGAGCCCTTGTCCCTCATTTCAATGAGCATGATACATTACCAGAATGTCCATGTTTATACTAAATTTCATCTTCCATTTTTCAATGTTCAAAGGGTAATAACTCCTAAAGTAGGCAAATCAGAGTCAGGGTTCCTGCGCTCTGCACATTGTCTCATGGTGCTTTACACTTGTGTGAAGTGTCATGAAAATATCTCAAATGGTTTGTGAGTTATGGAGCCGACACAGTCAAAATTGCCTTTTTAAATGTTCAAAGGGCAATAACTCCTAAAGTAGGCAAACCAGAGTTATGGTTCCTGCACTCTGCACATCATCTCAAGGTGCTTTTCATTTATTTGAAGTTTCATGAAAATATCAGAAACGGTTATGGAGCGGACATAGTTAAAATTGCCATTTTTTAATATTCAAAAGCCTATAACTGAAAAAGTAGACAATCCAGAGTTTGGGTTCCTGCGCTCTGCACACGTAATATGGTGCTTTACATTTGTGTGAAGTTTCATAAAATTATCTCAAACGGTTTTTGAGTTATCGAGCAAAGACGGCTAAAATTGATATTTTTCAATATTCAAAGGGAAATAACTCAAAAATTAGGCAATCCAGAGTTATGGTTCCTGCACTCTGCACACCATCTCATGGTGTTTAATGTTTGTGTGAAGTTTCATGAAAATATGTGAATGGGTTTTAAAGTTATGGAGCGGACACGAAAATTGTTAACAGACACAGACAGACACACAGAAAATACGAAAACCAGAGTTATGGTTCTTGCGCTCTGCACATTGTCTCATAGTGCTTAACATTTGTGTGAAGTTTCATGAAATTATCTCAAACGGTTTTCGAGTTATGAAGCGGACACTGTTAAAATTGCCATTTTTCAATGTTCAAAGGGCAATAACTCCAAAAATAAGCAATGCAGAGTTATGGTTCCTGCGCTCTGCACATCGTCTCATAGTGCTTAACATTTGTGTGAAGTTTCCTAAAAATATCTCAAACGGTTTTCAAGTTATGAAGCGGACACAATTAAAATTGCCATTTTTCAATGTTCAAAGGGCAATAACTCCAAAAGTAGGCAATCCACAGTTATAATTCCTTCGCTCTGCACATTGTCTTATGGTGTTTAACATTTGTGTGAAGTTTCATGAAAATATGTTAAGCAGATACAAAGTTATGGAGCCAACACAAATTAACGGAATCACGGAATTACGGAATTACGGAAAATGTTCAAAGGGCAATAACTCCAAAAGTAGGCAATCCACAGTTATAATTCCTTCGCTCTGCACATTGTCTTATGGTGTTTAACATTTGTGTGAAGTTTCATGAAAATATGTTAAGCAGATACAAAGTTATGGAGCCAACACAAATTAACGGAATCCCGGAATTACGGAATGACAGAAGGACATGGCAAATCCAATATAGCCCCACTTTTTCAAAGCGGGGCTATAAAAATGACCATAAATGGTCATTTTTCTATATAATCTACATATTTTTGTTTGGATATAACACAGTTGTTTAAGTAACAAGGTTTCTGTTTTGGATCCTAGTAATAGTGTTATAAAGAGGTTGTGGTGTAGTTTTTTCAAATGCAAAATGGTTGTGTGTGAAGGATAGGCAGAAAAATCTGCCCCAAGGGTCACTGTCTGGCAACATGAGACTTGCTGAGTGATGCTGTACTGTGATCTAGAGGGATGGATTTTCTACATGTATTTACCCCTCACACCCATGACAGAATAGAAGAATCTTATATGGGTGTGAGGAGTGAATGGAAAAATCCGTACCCAGGGTCACTGTCCGGCATCACAAGGCTTGCCGAGTGATGCTAGACAGTGATCCCGAGGGAAGGATATAGGTGTGAGGGGTGGATGGAAAAATCTGTCCAGGGGATCACTGTCAGGCATCACGAGGCTTGCAACCATGTAGGATTTTTTTTTTTGCATACCTTCCATTTCTTAGCGCGGATTTTTAATGCTGCAATCACTTTGGTTACCACTGTCCGCCATATTGCGATGACACTACAGGAATGTTTAGTGAAGTCACGTAATTACTGTGCTGTGATGCCAACCTTAAGGACGGTCGTATTCAACAAGTGCATTTATCAAACACGTGAGAATATTCGATTTTGGGTAAGAACACCAGGGTTAGAACAGATTTCTATCCCTGCTAAAACTATCTATTTCCTTATCTGGCGTGAAAGAATCTTTTTTTCTATACCTTTGATTTCTTAGCATGTATTAACCCTTATCCTGCTGAATGAATTAATTTAGCCACACCCATCTCTGACAATTAACCAATCAAACTAATTACTTGATATAAAATACTCTTTAAATTCACAAACTACATGACAGTGTAGATCCTGATCATTTGGCTTCTTCAGAAGCCTTCAGAAGTCATCTGATCTGGATCTACACTGCTTGCAAAGGTATGGGTGGTCATGTTCAGCAGGATAATGGTTAAAAATAATCAGTCACTTTTATTGCTGATGTCCACCACATCATTAAGAAAACACGCCTATACAAATACACCGAATTTTACAGCCGTAAAAATGAACAAGAGGCCCAAGAGGGCCTGTCGCTCCACCGGCTTACTTCAGACAATTGTCATATTTATTATATTAACCAATTGTATACTAGTGGACTCTTCTATTGCTATATGTTGGACCAGTCCATTTGTCATATAAGGGGTGTCAGGCCTATTTTTTTCTATTTTTGATGGAAAATTCTGTTAGCAAATAGTGCAGGCCCTGATCAGACATGGTGTTCTGTGGGGTCTGATCTGGGCCAGCACTGTTTGCCAAGGTACCCATTTAGGGTTTTCCCGCATGCAATGGGTAAACAAGAGGCCCAAGAGGGCCTGTCGCTCCACCAGCTAACTTCAGACAATTGTCATATTTATTACATTAACCAATGGTATACTAGTGGACTCTTCTATTGCTATATGTTGGACCAGTCCATTTGTCATATAAGGGGTGTCAGGCCTATTTTTTTCTATTTCTGATGGAAAATTCTGTTAGCAAATAGTGCAGGCCCTGATCAGACATGGTGTTCTGTGGGGTCTGATCTGGGCCAGCACTGTTTGCCAAGGTACCCATTTAGGGTTTTCCCGCATGCAATGGGTAAAAAAGAAACAAGTGATCCACCCAAGGAATGTCCATTCTATATTTTTTGGACCCCAGAGCCATGGTTGGCAGGATTTATGTGAGTGACCATTTGGCATTGCTCCATTCTAAATATCTAAAGCTCTGGGCCTTATGGTTTCAGAGAAGAAGACTTTTTTTAAGTTTTTCCTATTATAAGTCTATGGGAACTAATATGCCTCTGGGCATGACCAATTTTTCACCCCAGGGGCATTGTTGGCAGGATTTATTTGAGTGACCACTTGACGTTGCTGCATACTTAATATCTAAGCTCTGGGCACTGATAGTTTCAGAGAAGATTTTTGTCAGTTTTTCCCAGTATAAGTCTATGGGAGCTTATGGGCCTCAGGGTGTGGCCAATTTGGACCCCAGGGGCATAGTTGGCAGGATTTATGCAGTTGAATACTTCAAGTTGCTACATACTAAGCTCTTGGCCTTATGGTTTCAGAGGAGAAAAGTTTCAAGATTTTGTCATTATTAGTCTATGGGAGCTACTAAGCACCGGGGCGTTGCCAATTTGGACTCAAGAGTCATACTTTGCAGGACTTAGTAGGTGACCACATAACTTTGCTACATACTACAATTCAACCTGTATTAAGCAAGTGCCTAAGGTATAGTCAAAATATGCTTGCTTAAGACAGGTTCTTGCTTAATACAGGTGAAATTTAACACATCTGCCTTTCTTGGGAACTGAATGCCTGCTTGCTTAAGACAGGTTGCTTGCTTAATAGAGGTGGCCACTAAGACAGGTTTTACTGTAAATGTCTTAGCTTTAGGCTTTATGGTTTCAAAGAAGAAGTTTTTCCGTTTATTGGTCTATGGAAGCTAATGAGCCAAGGGTGGTGTCCATGGCGGCCATGTTTTTTGTCTGATCAAAATTGCTTCAAGGAATCTGACAGAGGTCCACCCAAGGAACATTCATGCAAAGTAAGAATGAAATCCATTAAGTTGAGCGGTTTTGGAGGAGAAGGTTTTTAAAACTTTTCCCCATATAAGTCTTTGAAAGCTAATGAGCCAAGGGGCATGGCCATGGCAGTCATGTGGGGCATGGCCATGGTGGCCATGTTTTTTGTCTGATCCGAATTTCTTCAAGGAATCTGACAGAGGTCCACCCAAGGAACATTCATGCAAAATAAGAATAAAATCCATTGAGCGGTTTTGGAGGTCAAGGCCTCAAGGTCAAGGTCACTGTGGCTATTTTTTAGAAAAACTTTGTCATCGCTCTAGCGCTTACATTTCTTCACCAATTTCAATATAACTTCATACAAATGTTCCTTATGACAATATCTCTAGCGAGTTCGACTTACAAGGTCAAGGTCACTGTGTCTATTTTTAGAAAAACTTCGTCATCCCTCTAGCGCTTACATTTCTTCATCGATTTCAATATAACTTCACACAAATGTTCCTGATGACAATGTCTCACCATTTCGACTTTCAAGGTCAAGGTCACTAGGGCTATTTTTAGAAAACTTTGCCATCGCTCTAGCGCCTACATTTCTTCACTGATTTCAATATAACTTCACACAAATGTTGCTTATGACAATACCTCGAACAAGTTCGACTTTCAAGGTCAAGGTCACTGTGGCTATTTTTAGAAAAACTGTCATTGCTCTAGCGCTTACATTTTTTTCACCAATTTCAATATTACTTCACACAAATGTTCCTTATAACAATATCTCTAGTGAGTTCCACTTTCAAGGTCAAGGTCACTGTGGCTATTTTTAGAAAAACTTTGTCATGGCTCTAGCGCTTACATTTCTTCACCCATTTCCATGGCGGCCATGTTTTTTGTTGGACCAAAATTTCTTCAAGGAATCTGAAAGAGGTCAACCCAAGGAACAGTCATGCAAAATAAAAATGAAATCCAACAGGTGGTTTTGGAGGAGAAGATTTTTAAAGATTTTTAATTTTTTGTGGTTTTGTTGCCATGGCAACCAGAGTTCTGGGTGTATCAAAATTCTTTGAAGGAATTTAGAAGAGGACTATGTAAGGAACATTCCTGTGAAGTTTGGTTACAATTGGCCCAGTAGTTTAGGAGGAGAAGATGTTTAAAGAAAAAGTTAACGCACGGACGCACGACCGCACGGACACACGACGGACACAGGGCCATGACAATAGCCCCGCTGGCCTTCGGCCAGTGGAGCTAAAAATAAACAAGTGATCCACCCAAGGAATGTCCATTCTATATTTTTTGGACCCCAGAGCCATGGTTGGCAGGATTTATGTGAGTGACCATTTGGCATTGCTCCGTTCTAAATATCTAAAGCTCTGGGCCTTATGGTTTCAGAGAAGAAGACTTTTTTTAAGTTTTTCCTATTATAAGTCTATGGGAACTAATATGCCTCTGGGCGTGACCAATTTTTTACCCCAGGGGCATTGTTGGCAGGATTTATTTGAGTGACCACTTGACGTTGCTGCATACTTAATATCTAAGCTCTGGGCACTGATGGTTTCAGAGAAGATTTTTGTCAGTTTTTCCCAGTATAAGTCTATGGGAGCTTATGGGCCTCAGGGTGTGGCCAATTTGGACCCCAGGGGCATAGTTGGCAGGATTTATGCAATTGAATTCTTCAAGTTGCTACATACTAAGCTCCTGGCCTTATGGTTTCAGAGGAGAAAAGTTTCAAGATTTTGTCATTATTAGTCTATGGGAGCTACTAAGCACCGGGGCGTTGCCAATTTGGACTCAAGAGTCATAGTTCGCAGGACTTAGTAGGTGACCACATAACTTTGCTACATACTACAGTTCAACCTGTATTAAGCAAGTGCCTAAGGGATAGTCAAAATATGCTTGCTTAAGACAGGTTCTTGCTTAATACAGGTGAAATTTAACACATCTGCCTTTCTTGGGAACTGAATGCCTGCTTGCTTAAGACAGGTTGCTTGCTTAATAGAGGTGGCCACTAAGACAGGTTTTACTGTAAATGTCTTAGCTTTAGGCTTTATGGTTTCAGAGAAGAAGTTTTTCCGTTTATTGGTCTATGGAAGCTAATGAGCCAAAGGTGGTGGCCATGGCGGCCATGTTTTTTGTCTGATCAAAATTTCTTCAATGAATCTGACAATGGTAGACACAAGGAACATTCATGAAAATTAAGAACGAAATCCATTTAGCGGTTTTGGAGGAGAAGATTAAAAAAAAAAAAAAAGATCCCGTTATGAGTCTATGGAAGCTAATTAGCCAATGGGCGTGTCCATGGCGGCCATGTTTTTTGTCGGATCAAAATTGCTTCAAGGAATCTGACAGAGGTCCACCCAAGGAACATTCATGCAAAGTAAGAATGAAATCCATTAAAGTGAGCGGTTTTGGAGGAGAAGGTTTTTAAAACTTTTCCCCATATAAGTCTTTGAAAGCTAATGAGCCAAGGGGCATGGCCATGGCAGTCATGTGGGGCATGGCCCTGGTGGCCATGTTTTTTGTCTGATCCGAATTTCTTCAAGGAATCTGACAGAGGTCCACCCAAGGAACATTCATGCAAAATAAGAATAAAATCCATTGAGCGGTTTTGGAGGAGAAGATTTTTAAATTTTTTTTTTTGGTTTCGATGCCATTTTGTTCTGCATGTAACAAAATTCTTTGAAGGAATTCAGAAGAGGACTATGTGAGAAACATTCCTGTGAAGTTTGGTTACAATCGACCAAGTAGTTAAGGAGGAAATGTTTAAAGAAAAAAGTTAACGCACGGATGCACAACCGCACAGACGCACAACAGACACAGGGCCATAACATATAACATAAGACCCGCCGGTCTTTGGCCAGTGGAGCTAAAAAATGAACAGATTTATGTTTTTATTTCTTTATTTATTTATTTTTTCCTTTCCTCCGTCGGATTCGGTATGCCTCCCTTTTCAACTAAGCCATTTTAACCCTCACGGATCTGGAGAACTGTTGACACTGTAGTATAATTAGGTCTAATAAATCAATCTCCCTCAGTATTTTGAATTTATTTTGAAACATCAAGTCGTATAAATAGAGTTTGTGTTGAAAACATCAGTTCTATCACCAGTTTGATGGGCAAGTGAAATTTCTGATGTTTTGAATTTTAGAATGACAATTTTTAGGTGGACCTCTATGGATATGTGATAGTCAGCAAAATTGGAGGAGATTAATTCAGATACAGGAAGGTACTTTTAAATAAATAAATAAATAAATAAACAAGAACTTTTGAAGAAGAGAAGACTTTTTTAACATTACACTACATGTTATATAGTGAAAATAAACCCCGCCCACTGCAGCCATGTTTTTTGTCGGATCAAAATTTCTTCAAGGAATCTGACAGAGGTCCACCCAAGGAACATGCATGCCAAATAACTATGAAATAAAACAAGAACTTTTGCAGAAAATATTTTTAGCATTACACTATATGTTATATAGTGAAAATAAGCCTCGCCCATGGCGGCCATGTTTTTTTGTAAGATCAAATTTTTTTTCAAGGAATCTGACAACAGTCCACCCAAGGACAATTCATGCAAATTACAATGAAATCCCACAAGTACTTTTGCAGAAGAAGATTTTTTAGCATTACATTATATGTTAAATAGTGAAAATAAGCCCTGCCCATGGCCGCCATGTTTTTTGTCTGATCAAAATTTCTTCAAGGAATCTAAAAGAGGTCCACCCAAGGAACATTCATGCAAAATAAAAACAAGGCATCGCATGCGATACAAATCCCCTCGCACTAGACAACTTTGTGTGTAGAAAACACTGAAATGGCAAAAGTCCAACTTGCTTGAGATATTATCATATGCAACATTTGTGTAAAGTTTGTTTAAAAATCCTCCAATAAATGTACATTCTAGAGTTATGACGTTTCTCTAAAAATAGCCATAGTGACCTTGACTTGAGGCCATGACCACGAAAGTAGATCTTGCTCAAGATATTATCATAAGCATCTTTTGTGTGAAGTTATATTAAAATCTGTTAATAAATGTAGGCGGTAGAGCGATGACAAAGTTTTTCTAAAGATAGCCACAGTGACCTTGACTTTGAGGTCATGACCTTGAAAGTCGAAGTAAGTCGAGATATTATCATAAGAAACATTTGTGTGAAGTTCTATTACAATCCATCATTAAATGTAGGCGCTAGAGCGATGACAAAGTTTTTCTAAAAATAGCCACAGTGACCTTGACCTTGAAAGTCTAAATAGCTCGAGATATTGTCATAAGGAACATTTGTGTGAAGTTATATTGAAATTGGTGAAAAAATGTAAGCACTAGAGCAATGATTAAGTTTTTCTAAAAATAGCCACAGTGACCTTGACCTTGAAAGTCAAACTCGCTCGAGGTATTGTCATAAGGAACATTTGTGTGAAGTTATATTGAAATGGGTGAAGAAATGTAAGTGCTAGAGCCATGACAAAGGTTTTCTAAAAATAGCCACAGTGACCTTGACCTTGAAAGTGGAACTCACTAGAGATATTGTTATAAGGAACATTTGTGTGAAGTAATATTGAAATTGGTGAAAAAAATGTAAGCGCTAGAGCAATGACAAAGTTTTTCTAAAAATAGCCACAGTGACCTTGACCTTGAAAGTCGAACTCGTTCGAGGTATTGTCATAAGCAACATTTGTGTGAAGTAATATTGAAATCAGTGAAGAAATGTAGGCGCTAGAGCAATGACAAAGTTTTCTAAAAATAGCCATAGTGACCTTGAAAGTTGAAATGGCGAGATATTGTCATAAGGAACATTTGTGTGAAGTTATATTGAAATCGATGAAGAAATGTAAGCGCTAGAGGGATGACGAAGTTTTTCTAAAAATAGACACAGTGACCTTGACCTTGAAAGTGGAACTCGCTAGAGATATTGTCATAAGGAACATTTGTATGAAGTTATATTGAAATTGGTGAAGAAATGTAAGCGCTAGAGCGATGACCTTGATAGTCGAACCCGCTTGAGATATTGTCATAAGGAACATTTGTGTGAAGTTATATTGAAATCAGTGAAGAAATATAGGCGATAGAGCGATGACAATTTTTTTTTCTAAAAATAGCCACAGTGACCTTGACCTTGAGGCCATGAGTTGGAAAGTCGAACTCGCTGGAGATATTTTTATAAGGAACATTTGTGTGAAGTTATATTGAAATTGGTGAAGAAATGTAGGCGCTAGAGCGATGAAAAAGTTTTTCTAAAAATAGCCACAGTGACCTTGACCTTGAGGTCATGACCTTGAAAGTCCAACTCGCTCAAGATATTGTCATAAGGAACATTTGTGTGAAGTTATATTGAAATCAGTGAAGAACTGTAGGAGCTAGAGCGATGACAAAGTTTTTAAAAAAATAACTACTATGACCTTGACCTTGAAGCCATGACCTTGAAAGTGGAACTCGCTCGAGATATTTTAATAAGGATCATTTGTGTCAAGTTATACTGAAATTGGTGAAGAAAAGTAAGCGCTAGAGCGATGACAATGTTTTTCTAAAAATAGCCACAGTGACCTTGACCTTGAGGTCATGACCTTGAAATTCAAACTCGCTCGAGATATTTTTTTATAAGGATCATTTGTTTGAAGTTATATTGAAATTGGGGGAGAAATGTAGGCGCTAGAGCCATGACAAAGTTTTTCAAAAAATAGCCAGAGCGACCTTGACCTTGAAGTCATGACCTTGAAAGTCGATCTTGCTCCAGATATTGTCATAAGGAACGTTCCTGTGAAGTTATATTAAAATCGGTCATGAAATGTAGGCGCTAGAGCGATGACAAAAGAATGTACGTACGTACGTGGCGCTAGAGCGATGACAAAAGTACGTACCTAGCGCGATGACAAAAGTACGTACGTACGTGGCGCTAGAGCGATGACAAAAGTACGTACGTACGGGACAAATGCTATATCCCCCCTCACAACTATGTTGTGCGAGGGGATAATGAAATCCAACAGGTGGGTTTGGAGGAGAAGATTTTTAAAGATTTTTAATTTTTTGTGTGGTTTTGTTGCCATGGCAACCAGAGTTCTGGGTGTAACAAAATTCTTTGAAGGAATTTAGAAGAGGACTAAGTAAGGAACATTCCTGTGAAGTTTAGTTACAATTGGCCCAGTAGTTTAGGAGGAGAAGATGTTTTAGCATTACACTATATGTTAAATAGGGAAAATAAGCCCCACCCATGGCGGCCATGTTTTTTGTCGGATCAAAATTTCTTCAAGGAATCTGAAAGAGGTCCACCCAAGGAACATTCATGCAAAATAAAAATGAAGTCCAACAGGTGATTTTGGAGGAGAAGATTTTTAAAGATTTTTAATTTTTTGTGTTGTTTTGTTGCCATGGCAACCAGAGTTCTGGGAGTAACAAAATTCTTTGAAGGAATTTAGAAGAGGACTAAGTAAGGAACATTCCTGTGAAGTTAGGTTACAATGGGCCCAACAGTTTAGGAGGAGAAGATGTTTTAGCATTACACTATATGTTAAATAGGGAAAATAAGCCCCACCCATGGTGGCCATGTTTTTTGTCGGATCAAAATTTCTTCAAGGAATCTGAAAGAGGTCCACCCAAGGAACATTCATGCAAAATAAAAATGAAATCCAACAGGTGGTTTTGGAGGAGAAGATTTTTAAAGATTTTTAATATTTTGTGGTTTTGTTGCCATGGCAACCAGAGTTCTGGGTGTAACAAAATTCTTTGAAGGAATTTAGAAGAGGACTATGTCAGGAACATTCCTGTGAAGTTTGGTTACAATGAGCCCAATAGTTTAGGAGGAGAAGATTTTTTAGCATTACACTATATGTTAAATAGGGAAAATAAGCCCCGCCTATGGTGGCCATGTTTTTTGTCGGATCAAAATTTCTTCAAGGAATCTGAAAGAGGTCAACCCAAGGAACAGTCATGCAAAATAAAAATGAAATCCAACAGGAGGTTTTGGAGGAGAAGATTTTTAAAGATTTTTAATTTTTTGTGGTTTTGTTGCCATGGTAACCAGAGTTCTGGGTGTAACAAAATTCTTTGAAGGAATTTAGAAGAGGACTATGTCAGGAACATTCCTGTGAAGTTTTGTTACAATGGGCCCAATAGTTTTGGAGGAAAAGATGTTTTAGCATTACACTATATGTTAAATAGGGAAAATAAGCCCCACCCATGGCGGCCATGTTTTTTGTCGGATCAAAATTTCTTCAAGGAATCTGAAAGAGGTCAACCCAAGGAACAGTCATGCAAAATAAAAATGAAATCCAACAGGAGGTTTTGGAGGAGAAGATTTTTAAAGATTTTTAATTTTTTGTGGTTTTGTTGCCATGGCAACCAGAGTTCTGGGTGTAACAAAATTCTTTGAAGGAATTTAGAAGAGGACTATGTCAGGAACATTCCTGTGAAGTTTGGTTACAATTGGCCCAGTAGTTTAGGAGGAGAAGATGTTTAAAGAAAAAGTTAACGCACGGACACACAGACGCACGAAAGCACGACGGACACAGGGCCATGACAATAGCCCCGCTGGCCTTCGGCCAGTGGAGCTAAAAATTAAAAATTCTTCAAAATTATATTTCCGCAGGGAAAATAACAAATAGTCTTAGACTCTATGAATTAACAAGAGCACCGCAAGCGGGTGCCAACGCTCGTCTGCAGTTTCTTTTAGAAAACAAAAGTTCTAAGTCAAATCAAATTGCAAGATGGAGTTATAAAACTTGTAGGGAATGTAGCTCTTGTGATGGTGAGTATGTGTATGAAGTTTCATGAAGGTAGGCCAAATACTTTTGGAAATATGGTCAAGGTTAAGTTTTTTGGTTAATTTTTCTAAAAAAAGGTCAAAGTTCAAAGGTCAAGGTCACAGGTCAAAAAGCGTGGTATGACTGAAAAGGTCTTGTCCAAAGGAACATTCATGTGAAGTTGGAAGGCTCTGTTGTGAATAGTATTGAAATAAGAGACAAAAACAATTTAAAAAAAAACGGAGAGAAAAGGGGAGATAATTCAATCAAATTGCAAGATGGAGTTATATAACTTGTAGGGAATGTAGCTCTTGTGATGGTGAGTATGTGTATGAAGTTTCATGAAGGTAGGCCAAATACTTTTGGAAATATGGTCAAGGTTAAGGTTTTCGGTTAAATTTTCGAAAAATAGGTCAAAGTTCAAAGGTCAAGGTCACAGATCAAAAAGTGTGGTATCATTGAAAAGGTCTTGTCCCAAGGAACATTCATGTGAAGTTTGAAGGCTCTGTTGTGAATAGTATTAAAATGAGAGCAAAAAATGTGTTTCAGAAAAAAATTGGAAAAGGGGAGATAATTCAGCCAAAATCAACAATGTTGTTATGGTCCTTGGTCAAAATGTAGCTCTTGTGATGATGAGTGTGTGTATGAAGTTTCATGAGGCTAGGTCTAATACTTTTTAAGTTATAGCCAAGGTTAAGTTTTTTTGGAACGACGCAGGACGCAGGACGACGCAGGACGACTACGCAGACGCCGGAGTGATGACAATAGCTCGAAAGTTTTTTTTCAAAAAACAGACGAGCTAAAAATCACTCTTTTTCAAATTTTCGGCCCTTGGCCTTCTTCAGGAATCTATTAATGATGAATTAATAGATTCCTGAAGAAGACCAAGGGCCGAAAATTTGAAAAATAGTGATTTTTAATTCATGAAAAATTTAAGATGAAAAATTGTGATATTTTTCTTTTTCTGCTCAAAATATAGATTATAGGTACACATTAGAACTGCCTCATCGAGGAGGTTCTAACGAGTACCCACAATCTATATTTTGGAGCAGAAATAAGAAGAATAAGGTTTACCCCTGTAATGATGTTATGACAGTATACCTGTGACCTCATAACATTGCATGATGTCGAGCTTACTTTTGGTGTTTTTTTTTTTTTTGGGTTTTGGTTTTACGGCCCTTTCAAGATTATTTCACTCATATCGAGCCGATCTTTAATCAGAGGTGGGCGAAAACCGGAGTGCCCGGAGAAAAACCACCTGAACTTCCGTTGCAGAACTTGGTGTCTCACATATGACCCGAGCGAGGCTAGAACCACAGCGGTGAGAGACCTAATGATCAAGATTCAGCGCTCTTAACCACTAGGCCACGGAGGCCCGTCTACCTTCGGTGTACATGACGTCCTACACCACCAGTGCACATCAAACAACCGTATCTGTTGCTATGCGAAATGTTTGGAAACAAGTAACGAGGGTCCTCTCTAGCACTTACCTTATTTTTTGTAGCCAGAGAGACCATAGTGAGATGTCGTAACTTATTTAACATGGGTGGAGTTAATTCTGGAAGCTGTGACTTTTTCTCTGTATAATGTAGAAGGAAATAATTAAACTACAGAAGACCTGCGTTATAACGACATTCGTTATAATGGCAGAACTTGTTATGAATGAATTCTAAGCTCAATGTTTAACCTCGATCCCGAGTGGCTTGGGCTTCCCCCTGGTTGGAAATGCCCAAATCGAATCCATAGTCATGAAAGATTCTTGTAATTTAATACTCCAAGAAACAAATGTTATAGACATTTGTTAGAATCGCCTCAACAAGGCGACTCCAAGAAACAAATGTTATAGACATGTGTTATTTGTTTCTTGGAGTAATGATGTGGAAAATATCTTTTATAGCCTATTATAATCCTAACATTTTGACTACGAGGCGACACCAAGAAACAAATGTTATAGACATTTGTTAGAATCACCTCATTGAGGCGATTCTAACAAATGTCTATACCATTTGTTTCTTGGAGTAATGATGTGGAAAATATCTTTTATAACCTATTATAATCCAAACTGGGTTTCTTTATAGCGGCAAATTCATTATAACGGCACATTAATAGGAAACAAATACTGTTGTTATAACGCTGGTCCTCTGTACATGCCAATGAATGTCATGCCATATTCTTTTGGATAGCTTAAAAAAATTGTGATACGATAGTATATGCTTCTACAGACACCTTCCTTATACACCACTACCCCAATATAAGACGGTTCGATATAATGTTTTGGATACAACACGGTTTCAAGATGGATCCCGAAATGTACAGAATATATAGAAAAATGACCATAAATGGTCATTTTTCTATATAATCTATACATTTTTGTTTGGATATAACACGGTTGTTTAACTAACACGGTTTCTGCTTTGCACCCATTTAGTAGTGTTCTATAGAGGTTGTGGGGTACCAACTTTCAATATAATAACAAAGCCCATTTTATCATAAAATGTCATGTCTGGGAATGAAATAACATCATGTAATTGTTTGAGTTGAGGTTACATTCCCGTCAACACTATTTAGGTCATTTTACGCCATCGTCCTTTCAAATTTAAGACAAACAAGATTTCTTCGATGTCTCTTAATGATCCTGTAAAGTCCTGGGAGTCAATGTACATTTTTTGTTTCTTCGTTTGTTTGTATAGAGTTTAACGGCCCACTCAACTCTTTTTAGGTCTTTTTTGAGCCGGTGAGTTTACCTATCCATACTTTCCCTGGGCAGGCTTATACGTAAGCGGTTAACTGGTACAGTACACATTCTATCGCCAGAAACAGACAACTGCCCTTCTTGAATCAGCGGAAGGGAGGAACCAAATGCATGCTTGCTTAAGACAGAGTGGTTGCTTAATAGAGGTGGCAACTAAGACAGGTTTTACTGTATATGCTTTTTTTCTGTATTTTACAGCCTTGTTAATACTATTAAGATCATATTGAACCAGTCAGTTTACCAAATCACCCTTTTCTCAGTCAGACTCAGACTTAAGGGGAATGGGAGCACCTTCAGGGGAGGCAACTCCTGCAAAAGTATTTTCGTCTCCCATGCCAATATGGGTCAACTCTTAAAGGAAGGAATTTGCTCCTGAGAAGCAAATTCTTTCCTTTAAGAGGAGACCCCTTTTTCAGTGAGACTGGGCTTATAGAAAAGGGAACAGGAAGTCCCAAAAGTTGTCTCCCTTTGAAAAATGGCAGAAAAATCTGCTAGGTGTTCCCATTCCCCTTAGAATTGGATATACTTGGCAGATTTTACTGCCATTTTTAAAGGGAGACAACTTTCGGGACTCCCTGTTCGCTTTGCTATTAACTCTTGTCCCATGAGTTGACCCCTATTTGCAAGGGAGACAAAAATACTTTTGAAGGGGTTGCCTCCCCTGAAGGTGTATCCATTCCCCTTGAGAAGTTAACCAGTACAGTCAGTACATACTGTCTTCCCATAAACAGACAACTGAATCAGTGAAGGGAGAGAAGTGACTGTATATTTCATGGTGCATGAACAGTCCGGTCAAACTGTGTGGGGACCTAGACAAAATTGCAACACAAATGTCTTTTTTAGTTTTGACCACCTCTGATATATATTAACAACATATAAAAAGTAGGACGGAATCAGAGAATATGAAATTTGATTTTTCCTTCATTTATATTTATGGGTGATTTTATCACTGTGAAACTATTATAACTGGAGTTGAAAGCTTGTATAGCTCACAATTTAGTTATGAAATGGATTCTATTGCATATATGTTGATAATAAAACTTTCATGTCAGGTTCCATCTATTAAGTCTATGTTTAGTATGAAAAGGAATGTGTTACAAGCCAATGCTTTTAAAAATTCGTGTTGGTTTACCCCACCCACTAACGCATTTTGATTTTGCTTCGTTTCTTGGGCAGTTTTAGTGTCAGCGTTTTCACTGTGAAGAGATTATTATAGGTCCTTTAAACCAATTTCTCTCTTTAAGTATAAACATATTTTATTGCAGCTAATACATATATATGTGTACAATGGGGTTGGGTCACAAGTTCTCTCAACATTAGTTACGACCCTTCCCCTACAAAATGACATCAATAAATTATAGTCACGTGAAAATGATATGAACTAACAAATAAATAAATAAATAGGGTGCGCCTTCTCGGGTGAGCATGTAGTGATTGGGCTCTACTAAAATACTAATCAGAAAATTGTTTTGTGCTTTTAATGTAACTCTTGACAGCTCTTAAAAGTGTAGTATAACTTTCGAGGGATATGCGATCATCTCCAAATAAAATCAGGTTGATACTCAAAGGGTGAAACTCGTGCGTTTCATGGAGAAATGTCACCAACCGTTCGTTTTCATACTTAGAGCATCGAAGGAAATAGTGCTCTGCATTTTCTCTTTCTTGATTACAGGCACAAAGTGGATTCATTGTTAAATGGTTAATACACAAATCATTTGATAAGTTACTACAATTGTTTCAAATTCTAGAATGCATAACTGACAAATATCTGTCACCATTAATATAGTGAGGCGGTACTCTTTGAACATCTAGATGGTGTCTTTTTGTCTGATATTTAAAATGAATTTAAGGAGGGGCTTTGCGTAAGTTTTCGTCCAGAGAATTCCACAACGTTATTCCTGACGGAATACAAGATTTCCTAAATAGTTCGGTGCGACAAAACGGTTGAGTAATATTATTTTGATTTCTCAGACGATAATTGGTGGCTTCCCTTATAACAGGAGGGATTAAATCAGTTATGTAGCTTGGAACTAACGCATTCGTTGATCTGTACATGAAATTCATTTTTGTTGTTTATGGCTATCTGCTAATGATGGCCAGCCGCATTCCCTGTACAAATTATCCAAAGCAACCGATCTCGATAGACTATTCTAGCAGCCTCATTTTGAAGCTTTTCGAGAGCATTTGAGTCTTGGAGAGAACATCCATCCCAGAGGACTGAATAATACTCTAGAATAGGTAGTACATATGAAAGACACATTTGGATTAGTGCAACTCTAGTGAGCGTAAATTTTAATTTTCTCATTATACCTACAATCTTTGCAGCACTTGTTAATATGTTTTGAATGCACCCATCCCACTGTTCGTTATTACTTAAAGTCAATCCAAGATGTTTATGAAATTCTAATTCCCGAGGCTTTTTTCAATATTTGCATTAAAATTATTAAAGAAATTACTATCTGCTGTGGTTGGACTTTCAAATAAACCTATTGAATAAGTTATCTTGATTAACATCGACTTCTGTCCAAATTGACTCTTCATAAAATATTTCTAAATTAGGTCTATGTCGGTGCCTGAGGCTAGAACTTATATACAAGAGCAATCCACCTCCATACATACTCCTGTCTTTCCTGGACGGGTCACTAAAATAATTTGAAATAGTAAGTAGTTCAGAGGATACATTGGCGTCGAGATGTGTCTCAGAGAAGCGCAAGATATTAAAATCCGAAAAATGATCTTGAATACAGTCAATTTTGTTTCATATGCTCCTAATATTAAGATGAAGGATAGATAACGAGTTCTCATTGTCTGGACCTGGATTGCTCTCGACATCTTCAGCTTCTAATAGTAGAAGGAACAAACTAGAGAAAAGTGTACATTCAAACAGCTGCAAACACATGTAACTGGCGTATTTAGCTATAAATTAAAGCTTTGTCAGTAGCATCCACCAAAAACTCAGTAACCTATATCTAATCATGAAGGTATGATGGCTGCCAATAGTGCAACAATGAAATAGGACTATGGAGACATATGCACCTGCAGAAAACTGACAAATTGCTGGCGGTACATACAGATAAACCACCAGCAACTGAGAGGCTGCTCAAGGTCGTCGGGTGTAAATGTAAGGCTGATTGCAAAACTCTTCTGTGCACTTGTCGCAAGCATGGCCTTACATGCTCCCAAATGTGTGGAGTATGCAAGTGAACTCATTCATATGGATAAGGCAGATGACACCAAAGACTGTGATTAGAATCAAGCTTTAGCAGAACAGAGATGTACATCATGTCTGTATTGTGATTTGACATAAAGGGTCTAGTAATATGAACATTCATGTAGCAAAACCAACAATGTGGTATGTGCACCCACTAAAGCATGACATCTCCCCAGGCATCTGGCCAGTCTTATCACAGTCTTGGATGTGCACTAAATGGGTAGCTGAGGATCCTAGCTTACTTCAAGTGTACATGATTTTGTTTGATTTTAGGTTTAACGTCCCCGTCAACACTGTAAATGTCATTTTGAAGATGTTGCTTCCAATTTTGTGGGACTTTTAACCGACACTGAGATGAATTGACATCTCAAGACCTGCCGCCCAAGGAAACTAGGGTTTATAAGCATGGACGGGCCGACTCACACTGCTTTTCCTGGTCAGGCTTAAATCCTCTAAGCGGTTTACCAGTACTCGTTTGCGGGTCGGTTTCATCTCTGCGTGGAAGCATCATGCAGCCCATATATTTCTTCAAGCCCCGGTGAGCAGGGGCCATCAAGTGTACACTGAAGGCTGTTTAGTCAAGATGGATGACCAGGCTTAGATTAGTCTGATTAGCTTTTGATTGCATGATGTAAAACCCACCACTGGGTTATATGTATGTGAATTATACAGGATAAGAACCTTGACATTATCATTTTGGTGATCTAATTATGACTTCAGTCCAATTTTAGTGTTATATGATTTCAGCGAGTAAAGAAACAGTGATCATGACAGTTCGTTTTTGTTGTATCTTGGAACTTCCAAACATTTGCTACTATTTGTATCGGTAGAGAAATATATTCTGTGTTGTTTCTTAGTGTTTTTATCCTTTAAGTTTCAATGCAGTAGTCTTGCTGGTTTGTGGTATGCATTTGATAAGTAACATCATCATTAATCGATATAAACTGTTTAAAAGTTCAGTCACAAGGGCAAAAAAAGTGGGTGGGGTAATTTTACCCCTGTTTTATCCATATAGGTCATCATGTAATTAATAAAGAAAACTTGTTTAACCATTTTACATGAAAAAGTTTCCATTCTGGTGTAGAAAGATGAGATTTGAAGAAATAAAACTTAACGATACCTTGTCAGTTAGCAAAATATTTAATTTGAACACTGAATTGCTTGCCAAACCTAGGTGCTTTTTAAATGCTAGAAAAAAAAACAAATTTCATATCGTCCGATTTCGTCCTACTTTTGATATGTCTTTAAGGGAAGGTACTCCAGTACAAAAATGCTAAAAACCTTTGTGTTGCAATTTTGCTTGGGTCTAGGCCAAATTAGAAAGATTGCTGCGGTTGGAGCCTGCAACCGTATGAGAATCAGTCTGGCATACATCCAGCTGAGTACCAGGCCAGCTTCCAGTTAACTCTGCTGGTTGTCTTTTTTAAACCTATTGTATATTGGTGTCCTTGTCCATTTTTATGTGTTGGGAATCTGTTGGACAAGTCCATATGCAATTTATAGGGTGTCTAATTTTTCCATTTCTGGCTATTTTTAACAAGAAATCCTGTCCGCAAATAATGTAGATCCTTATTAAATGCCACATTACCATACCCGAAGACTCATTCATGAAACATAGATGTAAAGAAACATTCTGTTTCATGTCAGAATCGAACAAAGTACACCGTACCGTGCTATGTCTGATCTGGGTCTTTGTCTGGGTCCCATTGACGGGTTTCCAAGTGAGAATGGGTTAGTGATATTTCTTGTTTGAAATAAACGCTTACCTTTGTAATCCCTGAAAGTTCCAAATGCGAACAGATTGAGAAGCTGGAAATATCCCGCATTAGGCCCCTCAGTAAGCTGGAATTGAATGACAGTACAACCTCATTATAACAATGTTCATTAACCCTTGACCTGCTGAATATTTATTTATGCCACACCCACTACTGATTATCAACCAATCAGATTACTTGATGCAAATTATTGCAACAAATTCATGAGCTGAATGACAAACAATGAAGATCCTGATCAGATGGCTTCTATCTGATCTGGATCTACATTGTTTGAAAGATAAGACATATCTGAGCTCAGCAGGACAAGGGTTAAAACAGGGTTTTAAGATGGATCCAAAAAATGTATAGGTTATATATAGAAAAATGACCATAATCTATGTATTTTTGTTTGGCTATAACATGGTTGTTTAACTAGTAGGGTTACTACTTTGGACCCCATTAATAGTGTTTTAAAGAGATTGTGGTGAGTTTATGACTTTTAGGGAAAATAGAAGGTTTTGTTTGTTTGTTTGAAATGCAGTTTAACATCCCCATCAACACTACTTAGGTCATTTTGGAGACACTGCTTCCAATTTTGTGGGACTTTTACCCAACACTGAGATGAAATGACACCTCAAGCCCTGTCACCCAATGAAACCAAATGGCTTATATGCACTGGATGGTCTGACTCACACCACCTGGCCTGGGCAGGCTTAGTCCTTGTAAGCGGTTTACCAGTACTCATGTGTGGTCAGTTTCAGCTCTGTGTGGAAGCATCGTGCTGCCCAATCTATTTCTCCAAGCCCCGATGGACAGGGGCAATGTTTTGGAGTTAACAGCCCAGTCAATATTATTTAGGTCATATCAAGTTCAATGACTTGAATACTGTTGGCATAATATCAATGAAGATCTTTTTAGAAAGGTGAAGCTCATACCTGAGGTTAATCAAAACATCAGGTCGGGACTGACAGGAAGCCTACTGGTTTTGTTTGCTTGTCTCTATTGGTAGTTTATCGGCCCAGTCAACACTATTTTAGGTCATTTTTGAGCCAGTCAGTTTACCTATCCATACTTTTCCTGGGCAGGCTTATACATAAGCGGTTAACCAGTACAGTGCACATTCTTTTGCCAGAAACAGACAAATGCCCTTCTTGAATCAGCGGAAGGAAGCCTACTGGTACCACCCAAAATGTTTTTCTCAGTCAACCTATCACAAAACGACACCTAATCAAATTTTGTTTCTTTGTGGGATTAGTGGTAAGGATACAGGTGGTATCTACAGAGCCAAAACTTCCAAGTGGTTACATTTTAATTATCAAGGTGCCAGTTGTTTGAAGGTTTATAAACTTCAAGGCCCAGTGATTAGCAGTTAACCTTTAAGAGGCAAAGAAAAACTACATCTGAAAATGTTGTCTGCTTATGTCGTCTGCTGAATTTTTTTTGCAAACTTTTAAAAAATATTTTTGCATACAGGCAAACAGTGTGGGATCAGATCAGACTGCTACTAGAGGATCAGTCTGATCTGGGTCTACACTGTTTGCAAAAATACTTTAAAAATAACCAGCAGACGTCAAAGCAGACAACAATTGCAGAGATACAGATTAACAGGTGCCCAGTCGCCCAAGGCCACTAAATTTTTGCCTGGGCGCCTAAGTTTTGAATAAAAATGCCTACTGACTTAATGTATAATTTGGATTTATGGCAATCTGGGAGCCACAAGCAAAATGGTTAGTCTGTTTCGCTGCAATTGTCGTGATTGGCAATTTATTGGTTATTGCAACACAGCGCACCTATATAGGCAATGAAAAATAACTGTGTTTTTTTTTTTAAGTTTCATAAGTAACATCATTAAAAACTGCCAATTTATGACTTCACTAGTCGATTTCCTTGACGTAAGATGGTGTGACGTCATTTTTTCGCATCAACAACGTTAGAAAAGGGTATAAATGCATGTGTTTAAGTTGATATTAAATTTTAGTGGGATTTCTTCCAACAATGGCGAAAAGTTGTGAGATTTTGAAGGAAACAACAGCATTATTGCAGATTTTCTGCGTGTTAGAATCGAAATAGATCAGCTCTAGCCTGTGATTTGCTGGGTAATAAATCACAGTTTGTCAGTCAGTTGAAAGTAGACAAATCATGCGCGCTTCGCACTCATGATTTGTCTACTTTATAACTGACCTCCAAACTGTGATTTATTACTCTACAAATCACAGTTAGAGCTGATCTATTTCTTAACCCTTGTCCTCCTGAGCCCAGACATGCCTAATCTTTGAAACAATGTAGATCCAGATCAGATGGCTTCTGATGAAGCCATCTGATCAGGATCTACATTGTTTGCCATTCAGATTGTGAATTTGTTGCAATAATTTGCATCAAGTAATCTGATTGGTTGATAATCGGTAGTGGGTGTGGCATGTATAAATATTCAGCAGGACAAGGGTTAAATATACATGAATGTAGCAGCTTCATTGATCCTCATCTTTTGCAGAAGTTGAAGACTGGCCACAAAAGTTAACCTCCAACCCATGACAATCATCTAAGCCAATTTAATAGCAGATTTTATTATTAATCGGTGAAATCACTTTATCATTTAACTTGTATTTATTTTCGTTATACAGGCTAAACAGCTTTTTCAAAATTTGTTTGTTTGTTTGATTTGAGGTTTAACATCCTGGTCAACACTGTATAGGTCATTTTGGAGCTTTGCTTCCAATTTTGTGGGACTTTTTCCTGACATTGAGATGAAATGACATCTCAAGCCCTGTCACCCAATGAAACCAATAGGGTTTACAAGCATGGATGGGCCGACCCGTAGTGGTTTGCCTTGGCAGGCTTAGATCCTCTAAGCGGTTAGCCAGTACTTGTGTGCAGTCGGTTTTAGTTCTGCGTGGAAGCATCAAGCAGCCCATCTATTTCTTCCAGCCCAGATGGGCAGGGGCAATTTTTCCAAATTATTCCAATTATATTAAGCAGATTGTAAATCAGAGGTGGTCGGCCCCCGCCATCGGGGCTTGAAGAAATACATGGGCTGCACAATGCTTCCACGCAGAGCAAAATTGCCGACTTGCACATGAGTACAAGTAAACCACTTAGAGGATCTAAGCCTGCCCAGGCAAAGCGGTGCGAGTTGGACTGTCCATGCTTATAAACCCTATTGGTTTCATTGGACGTCAGGGCTTGAGATGTCATTTGATCTCAATGTCAGGTGTAAGTCCCACAAAATTGGAAGCAACGTCTCCAAAATGACCTTTAAAGTGTTGATGGGGACGTTAAATCTCAAATCAAACAAACAATGGACAAAACCAGAGTACCCGGAGAAAAAACACCCGACTTTCTGTTGCAGAACTTGACATTTCACTATTTACAGATGTAGCAGATGCATGACAAATCCTTCCATACCTCCTGAATATTGGGCATATCCAGCAGTTCTCCGAAGACATAGACACCTGGAGCTTCCAGAACTTGTTTGATCAGTCCTATTGATGCAGCCCCTTTGGCAGTTTTTGCCAGCAAAACAAATTGTTCCAAAGGACTTGAGGTGCCTGACTTCTCAGTCATGTTGGACACCGCCTACAACAAAAAGCAAGAGAAATCATATACACCATAACCTCATTATAAAATGGTTAATTATAACATGGATTGGATATAACACGGTTTCAATATGGATCCCAAAACAGGGATTTTCCTAGTGCAAATTTGGGGCCGGTAATCGGCCCCTTTTTTTCCCAATTTAGAGACATATATTCCCAAATTTTACAACAAATTTCCCAATTTCTGATTTAGTGCTACATTTTGATGAAAATTTCATGAAAATTGAACCAAAATTGACCAAGTTACAGCTGATTTAAATTCCCAACTTTAAATATTAGCGAGCTGTTTTTCCCAAACCCAACGGCCCCTGGACCCTGATTATGAAGGGTAGGAAAATCCCTGCAAAAATGTATAGATTAGATAGCAAAATTACCATAAAAATGGTCATTTTTCGACTATAAAAAATGGTCATTTTTCTATATAATCAATACATTTATGTTTAGATATTTGTTTGTTTGATTTGAGGTTTTACGTCCCTGTCAACACTGTATAGGTCATTTTGGAGGAGTTGCTTTCAGTTTTGTGGGACTTTTACCCGACACTGAGATGAAATGACATCTCAAGCCCTGTCGCCCAATGAAACCAATAGGGTTTATAAGCATGGATGGTCCGACTAGTACCGCTTTGCGTGGGCAGGCTTAGATCCTCCAAGCGGTTTACCAGTACTCGTGTGCGGTCGGATTTCAGCTCTGCGTGGAAGCATTATGCAGCCCATCTATTTCTTCAAGCCCAGGGGCCAGTGCTATAAAGAGGTTGTGGTGCAGTAGTACCTGTATTAAAAGCCAAAACTGCTGAATAAATTAATTTTGCCGCACCCACATTGTAGATTATCAAGCAACAAAAAAAAAAAAAATAAAAAATAACTAGATTTCACTTTTCCTACAAATCCATAAACTAAATGGCAAAATTCAAATCGTGTTAATCCTGATAAGTTTGCTTCATTACTCCACCTACACTCTAGATTTGCAGGATGAAAGCTGGCACATTAATCTTATGGCAGGGATCCTTAACCCTCGTCCTGCTGAGCCCGGATATGCCTTATTTTCCAAACAATGAAGATCCAGATCAGATGGCTTCTGACGAAGCCATCTGATCAAGATCTACATTGTTTGCCATTCAGATTGTGAATTTGTTGCAAAAATTTGCATCAAATAATCTGATTGGTTGATAATCAGTAGTGGGCATGGCAGATTAAAATATTCAGCAGGAAAAGGGTAATGTGTACATGTGGGGACTCTCCAAGGCAAGCACATGCAGGGCTGGAAAATTCCACTCATCCGCTTGCCATAAGAAGTAAAAAGTTTGGAGGATGGGTAAGAATTTTTTCTAGTGCCTATGAAATTTAACAGAATCTAAGTGCCCTTGGTCATGCAGGACATGTAAATTTAAAGAATTTTCCAGCCCTGACGTGTGGTGTCCAGGTAACCTTCTGGTTTTAAGGAGAGCATGGCATTTATCCTGCAAATTATACCAGTGGAGCATGTTTATGTCACCAGTCAAAATTTTAAGACATTTACATTTTAGAAAATTAAATGAATAAATAAGTGAGAAAGGGATCTCGATGTGGGTTGAATGTTGAATGAATGGTTTTATTTTTTTAGGTCATAGTAAGAGAGAACGGGTGAATGAGAAAAACAGAATTTCAGAAAAAAAAAGTTATCTTTCATTTTAGTTTTAATTTCATAATTTCATATTTTCCCAGGATTTTGTTCATCAAGGTAAATCTTGAGGCATTGTTTTGACAAACAAGCATGTTAAGCAACATGGCTTGAGAATGTTTTTGCACCTTTCGGGTAACAAAGCTGCTTACAAAGTTATAGCATCAAGCAAAACAATAAGATTCAATCAACTAAGAAAACACATGTCACTCTTTGGGTTACAAACTGAAACTTAGGAAATTAGGGAAACAGTAGTCACTCTGAGGTGGCACACTTCTACTGTTCAAAGAAACTTGTGATCTTTAGCTAATTGGCTTCTTTTCTCAGGTGTTAGTCTATAATTTTGAGCAAAATCTTTTAAGACCCTTTTGGGCCTGACTTTTGATTGGTCACACTGACACTTCTAAAATAAGAATCTATTGGTTGGATGAAAGAAACCGGTTTATTGGCTCATGTTGAGACAGGGCTGATGAGCCCACACAACATAAAAACATTCAGAACATTAAGAGACAGGAATTCGAAAAAATTCAGTAAGAGACAAGCTTTGGACACTGAACTAGGCAGATGTGATCTTGACATTGAACTGTTAACTTGGTTTTTGCATTTTAGACCCTGCACAGACTGTTTGATTTAAAGGTCTGTGTAGAGACTTACAAATCTTTGCTGAATCTAGGTAACAGATAAAGAAGTGACTTTACAACATAAGGGAATTAAGGAAATTACAACATAAACAAAAATAAGGAAATTAAATAGCTAAGTAAGGGAGATAGTTTCATGAAACTTGCAAGACTTGATGAACATTAAATTTTGGGAAAATTATATGCTGGTGACATTGCATTAAGGACATTAACAATTTGTGTTTTAGGAAATGACATTTCAGAACTTGTTTGAGACTTGACATTTAATGTGAATTTCTAAGAAAATTGTGCTGAAGTGAATAAAGACATATAGGACATTCTAGTGAAATTAGGACATTGAAATATACAAAATAGTCTGCATCAATTAATGAAGTCGGTCATCCGGGTATTCTCGATAGTCACGTGACTTTCTGCATAGCAACCAAAACCGGAGGTGAAAAGCTTTGCCATTTTAATTGAATAGGAACGATATTCACACGTAAAATTCTGAGAGACTGAAAAGAAAATGCCTAAAATAGCAGTGCAGGTGGTTGTACAAATAATCACCTACAACAGGATAAACAGTTGTCCTCATACAATTTTCCGAATTGGGAGAAATACCCCGACAGACGATCGAAGCGGATCAGGACATCCTTATATATGGCCTGCTGCACAGTCAAGTGTCCAATTAGGCGAAAAATATTGTACAATGCTGTAATTTCGTCAAATATTGACTTAAATTCAATTAATTTGTGTTTTTATTAACATTGTTATCTTAGGCAAGTGTACACGAAGTTTGATAAGAATCTGTTGAAGGAAAAAAAAATTCTGTGTCGATTACTGTGCGAAAATGCCCCAAATTTGCATGTAACGAGTTAGCATTAACTTTTTTCATTATTTTCTTTTAAAAATACAAAGCTCTTTTTTGACATGTAGGGGTTTCATTCTTCATTTCCTGGATGGAGAATTTCCTAACCTTTATTTTGGTGTATAGCATCAGGCAATTATGTCGAAACTGTGAGTTCTATCTAACCGTCAGTGAAAACAGTGCTAATGTAACAGACTTTGTATTAGTTGTGCCTTTTCGTTTAGAAAGTGTTCCCAAAATATTAAATGATACTGTAGAGGAATGATAGAACTGTATTTTACAAGCCATTTGGATATATTTGTTGGCTAGCAGGACCAAAGCATGGAAAATTTTAGTATTAAGAGATTTTTTTTCATTTCAGTATGCTTCTTTTCTTTGTGACAAAAAACTTGTAATGTCCGTCCCCTATCATTGTTTATCCAAAGAACACAAAAAGAGTTCATAAAATACCTTCAGAACATAGGTATATAGGGACTGTAAATAAAGAAAGAGATACAATAAGAATATGGTGCTTCTTGTCAGATCTCTGGGCATAAAACCAAAAGTTATGTGTAATGTCCGTCCCTGTAATGTCCGTCCCACTGACTACCATAATTGCCAAGAAGAATGTAAAAGCTTTTTCATTCACAATTTACATACTAAGTGAGTTCTAAACTTATAGAGGATAATACAGTTATACTCTTAGTCATCAAAACATTTTAAATTCTCATTTTGAAGAACAGAAAATCATTTTTGGTCTAAAAGATCCTTCATTATGAGATTTTATTAACAATTTTCTCCCTCTGCTGTTGTAAAATATAACTTTAGTTACAAGAATCTTAATCAAAACCATGAATTGATGTAGAGAAAACAACCACTTAAAACTGAATGGCTCCTGACAAAGAAAACAGTTTTCTAACTGACTGAATAAAAGCAGGGGACGGACATTACAGAAAAGGGACGGACATTACGGGATGAGTATATTTTCATTTCTATGCTTTGCAAGACATATAGATAGCATTTTGTTGTTGCTTTTTTTTAACAGTTTTTGAAAGTAAACAATATGATAGTGATTTTACCAAAAAATTTTAAGTTAATTTCACATACAGAACATAAATGCAAGCAAGTCATCATGCCAATGATATTGATACCGGTAACTGCATACCAGTAACCATGATGGCACATTGTATATTTTTGATGACTCTTCAAATATAGGCACTTGATGGCCTATTCTGTATTTCTGATGACATTCTCACTATTCCAGATGACATTTTCATGAAGGATTTCATCCCCAATAATATTTTTGTATTTGCCTGCTTTTGTACTTCAGTCGGATGAGGGTTTGACTGGTGATCAGAAGGTCCCAGGTTCCATACCTGCCGGGTTGGCAACATTCTTTCATGGAAATTCACCATGCAATTTTTTCTTCAGTCATTCTCTCCCTTCCGCTGATTCAAGAAGGGCAGTTGTTAAGTTTCTGGCAAAAGAATGTGCACTGTACTGGGTAACTGCTTAGGTATACGCCTGCCCAGGAAAAGTGTGGATAGATAAACTGACCGGCTCAAAAAAGACCTAAATAGTGTTGACTGGGCCGTTAAACTCCAACACAAAAAAAATATTCATGTATTTTGGATGATGCATTGTGAAATGGGGGTCCAAGTTCTACAATTATACAACCGATAGCCATGACTACTTACAAAACATTTCTGATATAGTTATCCCGGAGCCAGATATAGCTATCAGTGGCTCTAGAGTACATAGTGTCTTTAACATAAATGAACAGACAAAAACATTACTAGAGAAACACAAGTGTCACTAAAACTGAGAATGAGCATAGATCAAGATAACAGGGGAGTATACTTATTCAAATGCCTTGTTTGATGAATACCCACAACATCCGTTTCTTGTAGAGAAACAAGAAAAATATGGTCAAACAAAGCACCCTATCTGGAACTATATGAATAAGTTGCAAAACAAGGATCGAAGCATGATCACCACTGTCTAATTTGAAATGTCTGATTTTTATGCCCCCGCTATTTGAAGAATGGTGGAAGGGCATATAGGGTTGCCCCTGTCCATCCGTCCATTTGTTTGTTCGTCCGTAACTTAACTCCAGTCAATAACTTTCTTATTTCTGGATGGATTTTGAAATTAGTTTGTAGAACTACTTATTTTTGGATGGATTTTGAAATTACTTTGTAAAAATGTTAACCATCATGAGGCAATGTGTCACATGCAAAACCCATGTCTGTACCTCCAAGGTCAAGGTTATACTTAGAGGTCAAAGGTCAAAAAAGGGTACAAATTTAAAAGAAGTCAATAACTTTCCTATTTCTGGATGGATTTTGAAATTACTTGGCAGAAATGTTGGCCATCATAAGACAATCTGCCTCGCACAAAACCAAGGTCCTTAGGTCCAAGGTCATGGTCATACTTAGAGGTTAAATGTGAAAAAGGGTCCAAACTTAAACACCGTCAGTAACTTCTATGGATTAATGGACATATTTTCAGGTGGGGGCTTCAGTGTCCTATGGACGCATCTCTAGTTTTTTTTTAGCTCACCTGACCGAAGGTCATGGTGAGCTTTTGTGACAGTAAGATGTCCGGCGTCGTCGTGCGTCGTCCGTCGTCCGTCGTGCGTAAACTTTTTCTTGTGAACACACTACAGGCCACAGTTTTGGTCCAATTATCATCAAACTTGCTCAGAATGATAATCATGACAATATCTCGGTCAAGTTCGAATTTGGGTCATGTCGGGTAAAAAAGTAGGTCAGTAGGTCAAATCATAGAAAAACCTTGTGAACACTCGAGAGGCCACAATTTTGGTCCAATCATCATCAAACTTGCTCAGAATGATCATTGTGACAATATTTTAGTGAAGTTTGAATATGGATCATGTCGGCTTAAAAAGTAGGTCAGCGGGTCAAATCATAGAAAAACCTTGTGAACACCCTAGAGGCCACAATTTTGGTCCAATCATAATCAAACTTGCTCAGAATGATCATCATGACAATATCTTGGTCAAGTTCGAATATGGGTCATGTCCGGTCAAAAAGTAGGTCAGTAGGTCAAATCATAGAAAAACCTTGTGAACACTCTGAAGGCCACTGTTTTGGTCCAATTATCATGAAACTTGCTCAGAATGACCATTGTGACAATATTTCAGTCCAGTTCGAATATGGGTCATATCGGGTTAAAAAGTAGGTCAGCGGGTCAAATCATATAAAAACCTTGTGAACACCCTAGGGGCCACAATTTTGGTCCAATCTTAATCAAACTTGCTCAGAATGATCATCATGACAATATCTCGGTCAAGTTTGAATATGGGTCAAATGGTTCCGGTCCGTTGCACATCTAGGTCACAGGAGCCAAAAACAGATTTTTTTCACCAAAAACTTAAAAAATCTTCTTCTCTGAAACCACAAGGCCCAGGTCTTTGTTATTTGGTATGAAGCTTCATCTAGTGGACCCCTACCAAGATTGTTCAAATTATAGTGCTGGGGCCAAAAATGCCCCCGCACGGGGGCCCTTTGGTTTTACATAGGCTTATATAGGGAAAATCTTTAAAAATCTTCTTCTCTGAAACCACAAGGCCCAGGACTTTGATATTTGGTATGAAGCTTCATCTAGTGGACCCCTACCAAGATTGTTCAAATTTGAGTGCTGGGACGAAAAATGCCCCCGCCACGGGGCCCTTTGGTTTTACATTGGCTTATATAGGGAAAATCTTTAAAAATCTTCTTCTCTGAAACCACAAGGCCCAGGTCTTTGATATTTGGTATGAAGCTTCATCTAGTGGACCCCTACCAAGATTGTTCAAATTATAGTGCTGGGGCCAAAAATGCCCCCGCCCCAGGGCCCTTTGGTTTTACATAGGCTTATATAGGGAAAATCTTCAAAAATCTTCTACTCTGAAACCACAAGGCCCAGGACTTTGATATTTGGTATGAAGCTTCATCTAGTGGACCCCTACCAAGATTGTTCAAATTATAGTGCTGGGACAAAAAATGCCCCCGCCACGGGGCCCTTTGGTTTTACATTGGCTTATATAGGGAAAATCTTTAAAAATCTTCTTCTCTGAAACCACAAGGCCCAGGTCTTTGATATTTGGTATGAAGCTTCATCTAGTTGACCCCTACCAAGATTGTTCAAATTACAGTGCTGGGGCCAAAAATGCCCCCGCCCCGGGGCCCTTTGGTTTTACATAGGCTTATATAGGGAAAATCTTAAAAAATCTTCTTCTCTGAAACCACAAGGCCCAGGTCTTTGATATTTGGTATGAAGCTTCATCTAGTGGACCCCTACCAAGATTGTTCAAATTTTAGTGCTGGGACAAAAAATGCCCCCGCCACGGGGCCCTTTGGTTTTACATGGGCTTATATAGGGAAAATCTTTAAAAATTTTCTTTTCTGAAACCACAAGGCCCAGGACTTTGATATTTGGTATGAAGCTTCATCTAGTGGACCCCTACCAAGATTGTTCAAATTTTAGTGCTGGGACAAAAATGCCCCCGCCACGGGGCCCTTTGCTTTTACATTGGCTTATATAGGGAAAATTTTTAAAAATCTTCTTCTCTGAAACCACAAGGCCCAGGTCTTATATATTTGGTATGAAGCTTCATCTAGTGGACCCCTACCAAGATTGTTCAAATTATAGTGCTGGGGCCAAAAATGCCCCCGCCACGGGGCCCTTTGGTTTTACATAGGCTTATATAGGGAAAATCTTTAAAAATTTTCTTCTCTAAAACCACAAGGCCCAGGACTTTGATATTTGGTATGAAGCTTCATCTAGTGGACCCCTACCAAGATTGTTCCAATTTTAGTGCTGGGGCCAAAAATGCCCCTGCCCCGGGGCCCTTTGGTTTTACATAGGCTTATATAGGGAAAATCTTTAAAAATCTTCTTCTCTGAAACCACAAGGCCCAGGACTTTGATATTTGGTATGAAGCTTCGTCTAGTGGACCCCTACCAAGATTGTTCAAATTATAGTGCTGGGACAAAAAATCCCCCCCTGCCACGGGGCCCTTTGGTTTTACATAGGCTTATATAGGGAAAATCTTTAAAAATCTTCTTCTCTGAAACCACAAGGCCCAGAACTTTGATATTTGGTATGAAGCTTCATCTAGTGGACCCCTACCAAGATTGTTCAAACTATAGTGCTGGGGCAAAAAATGCCCCTGTCCCGGGGCCCTTTGATTTTACATAGGCTTATATAGGCAAAATCTTTAAAAATCTTCTTCTCTGAAACCGCTAGGCCCAGGTCTTTGATATTTGATGTGTAGCTTCATCTAGTGGACCTTTGACAAGATTGTTCAAATTTTAGCCTTTGTTGATGTTTGGTATGAAGCTTCACCTTTAAGACCTCCCTCAACATTATGTACATTAAAGCCCTGGGGCCAATAATGGCCCTCTCTGGGGCCCACTTGTTACACTATGGATCAGGTGAGCGATCCAGGGCCATCATGGCCCTCTTGTTTAATATTTTGGAAATGAAGAAACAGCCAGAAGATGAAAGATGATATTATTGCATATACTTGCCTCAGTTGTTAGCTCACCTGTCACGTAGTGACGAGGTGAGCTTTTGGGATCACTTTTTGTCCGTCGTGCGTGCGTCCGTCCGTAAACAATTTCAAATAAGTATATCTCCAATACCCCATGGCCAATCTTGATCAAATTTCATGTGAATCATCATCAGGTAGGGGGAAAGGCTGCATAAGGTTTTTGGGCTGATCAGATTGGAATTCTGGTTGCCATGGCAACATATAGTTCCCATAGACTTATAATGGGAAAACATTTAAAAATCTTCTTCTCTGAAACCACAGGGCCCAGAGCTTAGATATTAAGCATGTAGGAAGGGCAAGTGGTCAACTACATAATTCCTGCCAATCATGCCCCTCGGTGCCAAATGGGCCACGCCCTAGGGCCCCTTCGCTCCCATAGACTAATAATGAAAAAAAAAAGCTTCAAAAATCTTCTTCTCTGAAACCACAGGGCCCAGAGCTTAGATATTTAGCATGTAGCAATAGCAAGTGGTCACCTACATAATTCCTACCAATCATGCCCCTGGGTTCAAAAATGGCCACGCCCCGGGGCCCCTTTGCTCCCATAGACTCATAATGGAAAAAAAGCTTCAAAAATCTTCTTCTCTGAAACCACAGGGCCCAGAGCTTATATATTTAGCATGTAGCAATGGCAGGTGGTCACCTACATAATTCCTGCCAATCATGCCCCTGGGTTCCAAACGGGCCACGCCCCGGGGCCCCTTCGCTCCCATAGACTCATAATGGAAAAAAAAGCTTCAAAAATCTTCTTCTCTGAAACCACAGGGCCCAGAGCTTATATATTTAGCATGTAGCAACGGCAGGTGGTTACCTACATAATTCCTGCCAATCATGCCCCTGGGTTCCAAATGGGCCACGCCCCAGGGCCCCTTCGCTCCCATAGACTCATAATGGTAAAAAAGCTTCAAAAATCTTCTTCTCTGAAACCACAGCGCCCAGAGCTGATATATTTAGCATGTAGTAACAGCAAGTGGTCACCTACATAATTCCTGCCAATCATGCCCCTGGTGTCCAAACGGACCACGCCCCGGGGCCCATTAGCTCCTATAGACTCATATTGGAAAAAAAGCTTCAAAAATCTTCTTCTCTGAAACCATAGGGCCCAGAGCTTAGATATTTAGCATGTAGGAACTAGGAAGGGCAAGTGGTCAACTACATAATTCCTGCCAATCATGCCCCTGGGTTCCAAATGGTCCACACCCCGGGGCCCCTTCGCTCCCATAGACTCATAATGGAAAAAAGCTTCAAAAATCTTCTTCTCTGAAACCACAGGGCCCAGAGCTTAGATATTTAGCATGTAACAATGGCAAGTGGTAACCTATATAATTCCTTTTTTTTTTTTTTGTTATTCAACTTTTATTTCTGAAATATCATATTACAAAATAACACAACAATTCAAATTACAGTAAGATTCTACAAAACACACGAGTTAGTATTCATTCCCAAACACATCACGAAAACACGCCTATTCAAGGATTTTGAAAGTTTTGTCCCCCAAAAAGTGAAAAATCCCTCATAAAAATTTCCGGTATTCCCTATATTCCTGCACCAGACACAGGTGATGGGTACTCGTTAGCACATCCTTTGTGAGATGGCCAAAAGAGCACCCAAAATCCATGCCTCCGAGCAACAATAAGAACCATATTTTATCCCAGTTAACCCCAGTTTTACCAAATAATAGTGGAGTTTGAAGGGGTCAAGATTATATAGGCATTTTTTCGTGCTGAGAAACAATTCATTGTTGTTATAATTCCTATAATTATAATTATAATTCCCTATATAATTCCTGCCAATCATGCCCCTGGGGTCGAAATTGGCCACACCCCTTGGCCACTTAGCTCCTATATACTCATAATGGAAAAAAAAGGTTCAAAAATCTTCTTCTCTGAAACCACAGGGCCCAGAGCTTAGATATTTAGCATGTGGCAACGGTAAGTGGTCACCAACATAATTCTTTCCAATCATGCCCCTGGGTTCCAAATGGGCCACGCCCCCGGGCCCCTTCGCTCCCATAGACTCAAAATGGAAAAAAGCTTCAAAAATCTTCTCCTCTGAAACCGTAGGGCCCAGAGCTTAGGTAATTAGCATGTAGCAACGGCAAGTGGTCACCTACATAATTCCTGCCAATCATGCTCCTGGGGTCCAAATTGGCCACGCCCGCGGGCCCCTTAGCTCCCATTGACTCATAATAGAAAAAAGCTTCAAAAATCTTCTTCTCTGAAACCACAGGGCCCAGAGCTTAGATATTTAGCATGTAGCAACAGCAAGTGGTCACCTACATAATTCATGCCAATCATGCCCCTGTGGTCAAAACGAGCCACGCCCTGGGGCCCCTTAGCTCCTATAGATTCATAATGGAAAAAATGCTTCAAAAATCTTTTTCTCTGAAACCACAGGGCCCAGAGCTTAGTTAATTAGCATGTGGCAGTGGCAAGTGGTCACCTGCATAAATCCTGCCAATCATGCCCCTGGGGTCCAAATGGGCCACGCCCCGGGGCCCCTTAGCTCCCCTAGACTCGTAATGGAAAAAAGCTTCAAAAATCTTCTTCTCTGAAACCACAGGGCCCAGAGCTTAGATATTTAGCATGTGGCAATGACACCTGCATAAATCCTGCCAATCATGCCCCTCGGGTCCAAATGGGCCACACCCTGGGACCCCCTTAGCTCCCATAGACTCAAAATGGAGAAAAGCCTCAAAAATCTTCTCTGAAACCATAGGGCCCAGAGCTTAGATATTTAGCATGTAGCAACGGCAAGTGATCACCTACATATTTCCTGCTAATCATGCCCCTGTGGCCCCTTAACTCCAACAAACTTATAATGCAAAAAAGCTTCAAACATCTTCTTTGAAACCATGAAATACAGACCTTAGATATTTAGTATATAGCAACACAAAATGATCACCTACATAAATCCTGCCAGCCATGCCCTTTGGGTCAAAATTGGCCAAGCGCCAGGGCTCATTAGCTTCTATAGACTTATACTGGAAAAAAAACTTTAAAAAAAATCTTCTTTTCCAAAACCATAAGGCACAGATTTTGTTTGATTTGAGGTTTTACATCCCTGTCAACACTGTATAGGTCATTTTGGAGATGTCTCTTCCAATTTTGTGGGACTTTTTACCCGACATTGAGATGAAATTACATCTCAAGCCCTGTCGCCAAATGAAACCAATAGGGTTTATACGCATGGACACCGCTTTGCCTGAGCTTAGATATTTAGTATGTAGCAATGTCAAGTGGTCTCCTACACTAATGATTTTCTGGTACACAGGTGAGCGATATAGGGCCATTGGGCCCTCTTGTTTTTAAAAGTTTGTCATAGCAACAGATTTTGTAGGTATTTGTTGATAATAAAAGGATAACTAAATCTCCATATAATATATAAAGCCTCAGCAGGACGATTCTAATGAAAACAATGATTTTTATCGAGTGTCCCTAGGTTTTCATTGAATACCCACATTTAGCTGATTCTATTTGTTTACAAGCTGTATACTCTTAGATGCAGTTGATTTACTGAAACTAGAGTGGTACTGAAAATAGGAATATGCTTAAGTAGAAAACACCATCCATTTGAAAGGCAAGTAATGCCTTTCACATATTTTGTAATGTCCGTCCCTTTTCCACATTTTCAAAATTGAAGAGACAGCAAACTTGGTGTAATGCAGATATTTATTCTTGAATGTGTCTGATTTATTCTAGTTGGTTTGCCTGATATGTCTGAAGACACATATATGCAGATAATATACTAAAGTATCTGGAGGCAAGTCAATGAAAATTTGGTTTTTATGTAAACTTACAACGCAAATGCACAGGACCCATATTACGAAATAATAAAGACAAAATTGAAAAGATTTCTGCATTTTACATGCTTGAATACACTTGGTTTCATAAAATTAAGCGAGTTTTATACAAGGCAAAGTGTTTAAATAGAATGTATCAACCATTTAAAAGTTCTGTAATGTCCATCACCAGTTTTGTAATGTCCGTCCTTTTTAGGCATGTTCAAAATAAGGAAAAATCAAAATTTTTGTGCTACTGGTAGGATATTTATTTTGATTTTAGATGTGTTATATAGTTTGTTTGATATAATAAAGGACAAATAGAACTTATAGGTACTCTAAGTATATAGTGGTAGTAAATGAAAAATTGTGATAAAAAATTCATCACCATGAAAAAACCATATTGTTAATATTAGAAAAATAAAACAAGCCAAAACTTCATTTTTTTCCATGTTGCATGTTTAGATATAGTTGTTTAAATAAAATAAAGTAAACAATCTTTGAATATGTTATATTTTCTTCTCCTAGTTATGCTACAAACACTGGCCTGTAATGTCCGTCCCTTTACTTGACTGACCATCATCAATCAGGAAAAAAAAATTGTACTGGCCTAAAACTTATCTTTTCTTTGACTGTTTCTGATAGGTAAAGCATTACTCTATTTAATAATACTTAAGTTAAGCAGAAAATACAAACTCTGTTTTTTCATGCTAATGCTAACCCAATTGGACACTTTACTGTGCAGCAGGCCATATAGCCGAATCCATTTCAAAATTTAGGGGTGTCTGGCTGTGTATTATTCAAAATTTATTTGGAAAATGGCTAAACTTTATGCAAACCTCCTGCGGCGTCTGATCTGGGTCTGCACTGTTTGCCAGGGTAACTGGTTAAACAGTTAAGAGAACCCTAACGTAATTACATGGTTACCATCACATTCGCCGAGTCTTATCTATTTATTATTATTCTTTAGCCAAAAGCCATTTTTTTATAATTAATTTTGAATGTTCACATTCAACTATCAATCAGTATTAACGAATAGATCTATAACATTTATGAACATGGAAATATATTCCAGGCATTTAATTACTTGTCAAGATCAATGTCAAGTTTCCTTGACACTTTGGATATTCTGTCCGATGATATGTCACTTCTGAATACACAAGATACATTCAAGCTAAAAATACTGATAGCGTACCTCGGGATGATGTTCACTATCGCAGCTGAAATTATCATTATTACTATTTTTCATCATTTATTTATTTTTTTTTAATTACTAACAACAGTTAAAATAATTTAATTAACTGTAAATTTTACAATAACAAGCTTGAAAGATACATTCAAGCTAAATAAACCTGATAGCATGTAATGGAATATTACCGGTTGTTAGGCAAACAGTTTCACCTCGAAATATGGCGGCCGTTTGGTTGCTACGGGAAGTGACGTCATCCCGAGGTACTTAATCACGTTATTTGGAACTTTTTACTAAAATAGAAAACATTTAAATAAACAATGTTGGGAAAAGTGAACTGTGTGTTGTGTTTAACTTAATACTCTACATCACATCAGACGTTGTGTTTGGTGTGATCCTTATGTCACCCAGGATTTTTGGGTTAGGGGACCAACATAACCCAGGTCTTGTATGCTACCCTCTTGAGCTTAATTCCGCCAACTTTGCCAAGCGAGTGCACTCATACAAGGCCTGGGCAAGAAAGGAGGCAGGGACCCAATTAGCATCCCTTGCACCAGAAGCCATGCCGACCCAGACCCCAAGTGTGCTTGTGACATTTAGACAGTGAAATCTTATGGCCCCTGCTAGGGATCGAACCCGGTACCTCTAGCATCGGAGGCAAATGCATTAGAAACTGAGCTATCATGTGCCACCTAAGTGACCTTACTCCATGCTATCACCCGCATATGAAGAAATGATAAAGTATGTGCGAGTAAAGGGAATTAGTATATAGTGTGTGAAGACTGGTGTCATCGAAAATACATGACTTTCAGTACATTCAAGTGAAGTACAAATCTTGCCCTGAATGAGACAGGAAATTATTCATGAAACAGCCGATAAGGGCCTTGTCACAAGTGAATTAAGCTGAATTAAAATCATGCTGAGAGTTTGCTTACAGATATAAATCTGATCAAAAATATTGCTGTTATTTGGTATTTGTTTACACTTGGATGCGACGAACTACCGAAATCTAGTCTGATCACCCCAGGTCACCGGAAGACCGGTATAGCTAAACAGCGAAAGGAATATATATACTCCCGTTATCGTCCCCGGTGTTAACGGCAATATCCTGTTATCGTCCCCCCGGGGATGTTTCTTTCTGTACAATAAACAAATGCAATTTTACGACTTATCATATGGTTTTACGTTAATCTGGGTTACTAGACGCTTGGTTCTAAAAATAGTAACATAAAAAATTTGCCGCCAAAGTTTGATTGTCCCTATCAACACTATTTTGGTGATTTTATTTTGGAAGAGTCATCGCTATATATATATACGCCCGTTATCGTCCCCGGTGTTAAAATTGCCATTGAAACTCTGTGTAAGAATCGTCCCCGGGGATGATAATTACATTGCGCTTTCCGTTAAAGAATCGTCCCCGGGGATGATAACGGGAGTATATATAGCGACGAAATGAATTATTCCTGATTGGATGTTTTTTTGTTATAGAGACAATTAATAAACGGGTTAGTTCAAGACACTTGTCTTACCCCCAAAACATTTCCAAGCCCCATTTTGCTGGATGAAAGTCCCCCGAAGAAAACCCTCTTCCCGGGGAAACTTCCCCTTGCAATGCATTAAGATAAAGTTTATTTTGGAAGAGTCGTCGCTATATATATACTCCCGTTATCGTCCCCGGTGTTAAAATTGCCATTGAAACTCTGTGTAAGAATCGTCCCCGGGGATGATAATTACATTGCGCTTTCCGTTAAAGAATCATCCCCGGGGATGATAACGGGAGTATATATAGCGACGAAATAAATTATTCCTGATTGGATGTTCTTTGTAATAGAGACAATCAATAAACGAGTTACTTTAAGACACTTGTCTTACACCCAAAACATTTCCAAGCCCCATTTTGGTGACTTTGGAACTATCATCAAAACTGATTAACGGATTAAACTGAATTTCAATTTTTCAATGCGCTTTATTCCGTTAGTGTAACCGATATTTGGGTGGCCATCTTTGGAACTAAATCCTTTAGTATGACAGCATAGAAACGGAATAAATTGCATCTCAATTTTCAATGCCATTTATTCCGTCAGTGTTATCGATGTTTATGTGGCAAATCCTTTAGTATGACAGTGAGGTAGTTCGATCACGAACCTTGGTTAACCAGTGGTTAACCAAAGTGTGATCGAACTCAGTCTGGTAGCATAGCGGAAGTGTCGTGACGTCATTCTGGTCGAACCAGACTAAAGCATGGGTTACTCTGGTAGATACGTCACACCATACGTAACAAAGATGGCGGCGAAAGGTGCGAACACTAATGTCCGGGAATTGACTGCTTCTGTTCAAGAAATAGAGGGTCTGTGTACCAGTCAACCAAACATCTACCACACGTCGTTCGATCACACCGGTGAAAAAAAATGGGAATCATGGGAAGAACGTGCACAATTTGACTTCTGCTACCATGGTCTGGTAGATGGTCGAACTCCCTCAGTACAATAACGGAATAAATCCGTTAGTTTGTCGATGTTTCGGAGGCTATGTTTTGACTCAAAATCCTTTAGTATGACAATACAATTACGGAATAAACTGCATTTCAATTTTAAATGCGATTTATTCCGGTTGTGTTACCGATGTTTATGTGGCCAATTCTTTAGTATGACAGTACAATAACGGAATAAACTGCATTTGAGCTTTCCGTTAGTTTGTCGATGTTTCGTAGGCTATGTTTTGGATCAAAATCCTTTAGTATGACAATACAATTACGGAATAAACTGCATTTCAATTTTAAATGCGATTTATTCCGTAAGTGTTACCGATGTTTCTGTGGTCATCTTTAAACATCGTTTTTCTATAAATTTAGTTTTATTCCGTAAATTATATATGGGTTGAAAATATTTGCGTCATGTGAAAACTAGCCGTTTGCCACTCTAAAACGTTCCATTGAAGTTCTATTTTTTCTTACTTACCAAAGTTAGGTTCTCCTAGACGCATGTACATATCTACGGACTGTTCCGTCAAGATACTCGTATCTATTATTAGTTATATTGTATGCATACAAAGTATAGTTTCTTTCAGGTAGCAATCTAAACAGAGCTTCAAAATGTCTATGAGCAGTGCCATCAGCACATAAATGCATTAAGTCTGCCCATTCCATAAAAACCTCTGGGTTTAGACCATTTACTAACACAAACGTGGCTAGCAAAATCCGGTCAAAATGCTTCACACCCTGGGTCCAAAACAGTCTACGAATTCGATGGGGCCACAATCTAGCCTCGCCTATAATATCCTGAATATCCCTCCACAATTCATAGATTTGACAATTCCGACTTCTGTTATCACCCATATTATGACACACAGATGAAAAACATACATTCACATTTGAACTTGTATATAAATGCAATAAATATGGTAACGTTATCGTTTGCCTTTTATGGTAATGTTCTTAATCTGGTAGCAAGGTTAAAGTTCATAATTGAACTTTTACCAACCTAAAAAACATTCCATTGATAATTTTGTACATAATAGGCATATTAATATGAGCCAGCACACGACAAAACCTACAATTAGACCGTGGGACCATCAGGGACTCAAATCCACTTGCACATCCATCCACTATATGTCTCTTTCGAAAGCCCGCGGATGCGCAGGCTGATCTGAGTCTTCGCTGGTCGCTCAAGCATCATTGTAGGTTTTGTCTTGCGCTAGCTCATATATAGACTATCTTACAATTTGAACCAAAATTGAGATTGTGGGTATTCAATGGAAGTGCCTCGATAGTTCTGATGAGGACACACAATGTGTGTTTTGTACCGAAATAACAAAAATATATCTTTTTTTCAAAAATGTTCCATTTCTAGTGGTGATAAAATCTTCAATATATGTGTATAGGCGTGTTTTCCTAATGATAATAATGAAAAAAATAGAAGATTGTCAGGACATTCTTTATTGAATTACATAGTATAAACGGTAATATATGTAGCGACACGTGTATGGTATTCATGTCAAGATATAAATATACATCCAAAGTTGCACCCGATGATTGAGGTGCTTTGGGGGAAAATGAAATCAAATAATAACACAGTACGTGGGCTTGAAATGACGCAGAATTTCAATTTTAAGACATATAATCTTCCCTTTGAAAAATATAGGTTCTCATATTTTTCATTATTTTGGGGTAAGACAAGTGTCTTAAAGTAACTCGTCTATTGACTGGCACTATTAAAAAAAACATCCAAGTAGGAATAATTCATTTCGTCGCTATATATACTCCCGTTATCATCCCCGGGGACGATTCTTTAACGGAAAGCTCAATGTAATTATCATCCCCGGGGACGATTCTTACACAGAGTTTCAATAGTTATTTCTAACACCGGGGACGATAACGGGAGTATATATATAGTGACGACTCTTCCAAAATAAACTTTATTTTAATGCATTACAAGGGGAAGTTTCCCCGGGAAGAGGGTTTTCTTCGGGGGACTTTCATTCAGCAAAATGGGGCTCGGAAATGTTTTGGGGGTAGACAAGTGTCTTAAAGTAACTCGTTTATTGATTGGCACTATTACAAAGAACATCCAAGTAGGAATAATTCATTTCGTCGCTTTATATACTCCCGTTATCATCCCCGGGGATGATTCTTTAACGAGAAGCTCAATGTAATTATCATCCCCGGGGACGATTCTTACACAGAGTTTGAATGACAATTTTTAACACCGGGGACGATAACGGGAGTATATATATAGCGACGACTCTTCCAAAAGAAACTTTATTTTAATGCATTGCAAGGGGAAGTTTCCCCGGGAAGAGGGTTTTCTTCGGGGGACCTTCATCCAGCAAAATGGGGCTCGGAAATGTTTTGGGGGTAGACAAGTATCTTAAAGTAACTCGTTTATTGATTGGCACTATAACATAGAACATCCAAGTAGGAATAATTCATTTCGTCGCTTTATATACTCCCGTTATCATCCCCGGGGACGATTCTTTAACGAGAAGCTCAATGTAATTATCATCCCCGGGGACGATTCTTACACAGAGTTTCAATGGCAATTTTTAACACCGGGGACGATAACGGGAGTATATATATAGCGACGACTCTTCCAAAAGAAACTTTATTTTAATGCATTGCAAGGGGAAGTTTCCCCGGGAAGAGGGTTTTCTTCGGGGGACTTTCATTCAGCAAAATGGGGCTCGGAAATGTTTTGGGGGTAGACAAGTGTCTTAAAGTAACTCGTTTATTGATTGGCACTATTACATAGAACATCCAAGTAGGAATAATTCATTTCGTCGCTATATATACTCCCGTTATCATCCCCGGGAACGATTTTTTAACGGAAAACTCAATGTAATTATCATCCCCGGGGATGATTCTTACACGTAATTTTCCATATAAATATCATCCCCGGGGACGATTCTTAGACGTAAAATTCTATGTAATTATCATCCCCGGGGAACATTCTTACACAAAATTTGAATTTCAATTATAATACTCGGGGACAATAACAGGAGTATATATAGCGATGGAAATGAATATTCTCCCACTTGTAGCCCCATTTTCAATTGTTACCAAACCAGTTTACAAGAAAACATCAAGCCATAGTGATATGATAACCATTGCCTTACATGAGGGTATTCAGTTTAATAGAAGAGGAAGAAGGCACAACATAAAGCTTAAATTGGTTAAAAGGCGTTGGAAAATGTCGGATAAGGTGGATTCAAGAAGGGGTGGGGGAAGCTACAGGGAGAGGCTTGCGAATTGTGAGGATATTGAAATAAAGGATTTAAAAAATCCTTGGAATTTCTTTTCTCTTTTTTTGTCTGATAAAGCAAAGGTAATTTCGTGGTGCCAGAACAATGGCCTTCTGGCTCATTCTATCAAATGCACATCTAAAGTAAGAACTGAGAAAGGGTTAGATACTGTTGAGGCATGTGGTGGACAAATGTTTCTCAAACAGCGTGCTGGTAAGTCTGGGGGTGCTTCTTTCCGGTGCAATAAAAACAGGAATCATGAAAAAAGTCTTAGGACGTATTCATTCTTTGACAAAGCAAATATTACTATTCAGGATGTAATGATTTTCACAAAGTCCTATCTGGATAAAATGTCTTTGTTGCAATGTTCGGTATTCGCCGGAATGAGCTATAAGAGCACTGCGGTAAACTGGGCCAGTTACATTCGCGAACTATTTAAAGAACATTTTCACAGGTACACTACGAATAGAATCCTTTCTGGTGAGATAGAACTAGACGAATCATTATTTGGTAGAAAGGTAAAGTACCACCGTGGTAACCCTCGTCCTGGTCTCCGGGTATGGATATTTGGAATGGTTGAAAGGCAATCAAACACCATTATACTCTACCCAGTTTCTGACCGCACAAAAGAGACCCTTATTCCTTTTATAACGCGCCATGTAGCACCCGGTTCAACCATTTATTCAGATGGTTGGAGCGCGTATTGCGATTTGAACAGTCAAGGATATAAACATTTTACTGTTATTCATAAATACAGTTTCAAGAAGGTTTATATAAACGAATCTACTGGTGAAAGGGTTGTTTGCCACACAAATGAAATTGAAGGTGCGTGGAAACACGCCAAGGACCATTTCCGTCGGATGTCCGGGACACAGTTATCTCAGTTTGAGGGTCATATGTGTGAAATAATGTGGCGTTCTGAATGTAAAAGCCACCTTTATGAGGCTTTCTTTGAGTTATTGAAAGTTGTTTACAGTCTTGAAGGGCCACCCCAATATACATACACAGTCCCACTTTTTGACTCGTGGAATTTAGAAGTAACTGAAACGCCCTTAGGTGAATGTACCATTATGCCTGTATCGAATTCTAATGCAGAATCCGAAGTAAGTTCTTCGCAAAGCGACAGTGAGCAGGTGCCTATTGTTGTAAGCAGCGACGACACCAACATTCCTATAAACCAACGTGCCACTTGTGCAACTTTTGCAGCTCTTTCCCCGATCACAGAAACCGAGCTGATGACTATGTTTTCGGGGTCTACAAGTTTGTCAGGTGAAGATGAGCAGGACAGTACTATCGTAGAACCACCAACACTACCTGTAGTCACGCCCCCTGGGGTCACCACGCGCAGGTCGAGGAGGCAACCCAAGGAGAAAAATGCCATTTCTGAACAGGTAGAGGCAACCACATCACGATCAGTTTCAGCAGCAGCACCAGCAACATCGGCATGTAAAGCCAAAAGTAGAATGAGAACTGACAAAATTTGTCACCCAAAGGGCTACGTAGAAGAAAAAAAAGAAAGGCCCAAAAGAACCAAGAAGAAAGCCCCCAAAAGGTACAGCAGGAGTGAATTCCTTTGGGAGTTCTCGTCTGATGACGAGGACTTTGTTTAAAGTAATGAACAATCCAATTGCTAATCCTGTAAATAGACATGTGTATATGGGACACAACAAACGGGAAAAATATTTGTTAATAATTATCTTAGTAAATGTGAAATTGTTGAACCCTTAAACAAACATGTGTTACGGAAAGTTCTGCAACGAAAGGCCATTTTTCCTTGACATTTTCGGCCACATTAAAAGCAACTTAGCAAATTCAAGTTCCAGTACCCCACCCCATTTCATCACGCTCTTCCTCCAGTGTTGCTGAATGACATTTGGCGCGAAATTGTACGTCAGGGTGAGTATATATTTATTTACAAATATGTATGCCGGCGCTTGATAAAACCTACAATAAAACTGTTGTGACCAGCATTTACATTTTGTCTTACGCTGGCTCAAATATGTTATCGATAATACTATTGGTTGTTATTTTTATTTACATGCAAGCGTCTAGTTGACATAGATGAAACGGAAATTAGGAGAATTTAGTCATTTTTTAAATAAATAAGTTTTGTAGAAAGAATCATCCCTGGGGGGACGATAACAGGATATTGCCCTTGTCACAAGTGAATTAAGCTGAATTAAAATCATGCTGAGAGTTTGCTTACAGATATAAATCTGATCAAAAATATTGCTGTTATTTGGTATTTGTTTACACTTGGATGCGACGAACTACCGAAATCTAGTCTGATCACCCCAGGTCACCGGAAGACCGGTATAGCTTAACAGCGAAAGGAAGCTTCCTTTATCAATCTAATTTCATATACTGAGTCTGAAAAAAACTTGCCATTATTAGGTAAATTTGGGTGGTGCGCTAAATTTAGAATTTATCAAAAAAAAAAAAAAAAAAAAAAAACTCACTGAATGAGTTTTTAAAACTATTTACAACCTGCTTTCAGAGGTGTACTAAAACGCATACCTCTGGGTCCCAATCTACATCATGCGGGCTTTGAACCCCTCTGCAGTTTTGGCATTTAACACAGAGGAGGGAAGACTATTCCACCGAGGAAAAGTTCTTGGGAAGAAAGTATTTTACAGGGCATCACTATAGGCCTGGTATATCTACGACATTGACTGTTGTTTAATTTTGATGCCCTTGTTTGAGTTGAAGAAGTCACAGGGGTCAAGTATTTATCTTTATTAAGAGACACTGTGTCAGAGTGTATCTTATAAAAGAAGGTTAACGAGGACTGAGGTAATGGCCAAGTATGACCGACCTAGTATATGAAGATAGATAGATAGACTGCTCACGACGGGCCTCCAACGATGGCCACTCCAGCTCATCAAGCATTTCACCAACACTACTTCTGTTCCTCGCCTGCAGGTGTATCGGGCAGCCCTCCTCTGAACCTTCTCAACCTGTTGAACCTGAGTTTTAAGATGGGCGAGGGGGAAGGGGGGGAAGCAAACAGGTGATGCATAATCGAGTTGAGGTCGAACAAAGGTTTTGTATGCAACCATTTGTCTGCCTAGGAGCAAAAGCCAAATTGCGTCTAAGAAAAGTAGAAGTAAAACAAAGATCAGGAATTGATACAATTAACTTACTCCATCCATAAAAGACACCAAAGGGAAAGAAATACAAACATTAAGCGACCAGACCATAATGGAAACCTAAACAAAGGAAGGTCATATGGACAGTTACTTTCCCACAAAATGGCCATATGGCCATCCAAAATTAAAAGACACAAGTGATACACACAGTAAGTAACAAACAACAACATAAATAAATCGCCACGGAAGAGCCGCCCTAATGTCCTAGTTGCTTTAGATGTAATCTCAGAAATATGTTGACCGCAATCGAGATTATCAGTGATGGTGATGCCAAGACATTTTGCGGATTGGACATGTTCCAATATATGCTGATCTAGTGAGTAGTCGAATTTAATCTGCTTGTCCGGAGGGTGCCGTGACACCCTCATTGATTGACATTTGGCCACATTGAGCTTCATTTGCCAATCGGCCTCCCAACGTGTTAGGCTATCCAGGTCATCTTGTAAGATAAGGCAGTCAGAAGAAGTATATACATTCCTATACAAAACACAATCATTAGCAAACAAACGAACAGCTGACCTGATATTATCCGGAAGATCATTAATAAATATCAAGAAAAGGACAGGTCCAAGTACTGAACCCTGTGGGACACCAGACAAAACAGGGACTGGATCCGACCCTTGGCTATCAAGTACAACGTGTAACTGACTTCAACACTCGTGATAAATTGTTAACGGCTAAACCTTTTAATCAGGGATATCGGTACCATAATATACGCAAAGACTTTTTCAAAATTTTATAGACGCCATTCTGATTTAATTTCAAAATTCAATATTGGACCTAAATCTCTTCTGCAACAAAGTCTATCGGAACCCGCATTTTATGGCGACTTAGTGTATAAATTCAGAAAAATTTATAACCGCAATGGCTTCAGCACCCAATTTCGTAAAATCATTCTTCTATATAAAAAAAGTACAACATAAATATTATACGACAGACTGCATGCACGGTAGCTAACCCAATCTTTAATTGCACGCCGGTGGGTCAGGCCTCAGATTCTATGACGGTTCCAACGTATAGGCTTATATGTTGGTTGCTTCCTGATGCTCTGTCTCTGGTCGGGCCCATCGGAGTCTAACTGTTGGTTTTCTTTTGCGTCAGCATTTCAGTTGTTTCTTGCTGTCGAGTCCTCACCGTTGTTTCATCTCTGTGGTTGTTTGATTTTTGTGTTCACGGAGATGTTGCACTGATGAGTTGGGAGGCCTGCATGCGGACTGAACAGATTATTAGTCTTATTCGCGACGGAACTAAGGGCGAGGATTGTGGCCATGTAAAATCGATTTAAGCCCCCCCCCCCCCTCCCAGTGGAATTCGTTTCCGCTGACCATTCCAAGGCGGTTCTTCTGTCGCGGTTTATTTTTGTTATGGTTTGTCTTTGGGTGTTTGTGTCGCTTATATTATTTTATTTTGGATAGCCTATTGGCCATTTTGTGGGAAAGTAACTGTCCTTTTGGCTTTCCGCTGTTGGTGTTTCTGTTGGGGTCAGTTGCTTCATGTTTGTGTTTCTTTCCCTTTGGTGTCTCTAATGGGAGCTGTGGGTTAACTGTACCGATTCCTGATCATTGTCTCCACTTCTATTTTGTTGTGTGCGTCCAGAGAGCCATGAGCTAACCCACTTCAGTGTGGATCCTCTTATCCCATAATGACCCCATTTGTACAATAGCCTCCTGTAAGCTACCTTGTCGAAGGCCTTGGTAAAATCCATAATAATCAGGCCAGTCTGTTTGTGGCCACGATTAATGACCCCATCAAGATTGTTCACTATGTCATGGTAAGATTGAACTAGTTGAGTTTCACAAGACCTTCCTTTCGCGAAAGGAACATTTTTTCTACAAAAGGAATGGATTTCTGAGGCACTAGGAGTGAATTTACATATGAAAGGGTATCATATACATATATACTGATTTAATTGAAGTATGGTATTTTGCCAAAGTTGCGGCATATGGGGATTGACTAGACCTTTTATTTCGACTGGACCTTTTATTTCCCGAAAGGAAAGTTCATTTCGTGAAAGGATATATTTTGTCTACAATAGGATGATTTCGTTTGCGAAAGGAAGGTTTTGTTTATGAAAGGAAGGTTTTATTATTGTATATAATTGTATATAGTGTTGCACTCGTATATATTTTTTACGAAATTACCAAATTTAGAAATGAAGGTTTTGTCTACGAACAGAAGTTTTTAGGAAAAAAAATCACGATAAAATTTGTTTAATAATAATAATAATAATAATAATAATAATAATAATAATTTATTCATTCATTCATTTGACACGTGCGCTGGAGAGAAGATCGTATTCGTAACTCTTATTCATGTTTTCTCTGTTTCTTATTGCATATATAAACGATTCTCATTTTTAAGTTGGAAATGTACCTTATTTTCATAGTACATATGGGATTTGGTTGAAATAAAAAAAAGGTTATATTTGGTTTTAAGTCCATGGTATAGTTTGACATGGCTCTTAAAATTTTCCGACGACGTGTTTATCTAAAGTGTAAAGTATATCTGTCGAGTGTTTATTCCCTGACGCAGTTGTCAGAGAGTGGATATAAACCTAGATGCTATGCATATAATCTACCGAGGTAGATAATGAAAGGGAGGTAATGCTGTCCGTAACACACACCCTATTCAAGGAAGCCATCATATATTTGATTTTGCCATTTTAATTGAATAGGAACGATATTCACACGTAAAATTCTGAGAGACTGAAAAGAAAATGCCTAAAATAGCAGTGCAGGTGGTTGTACAAATAATCACCTACAACAGGATAAACAGTTGTCCTCATACAATTTTCCGAATTGGGAGAAATACCCCGACAGACGATCGAAGCGGATCAGGACATCCTTATATATAGCCGAATCCATTTCAAAATTTAGGGGTGTCTGGCTGTGTATTATTCAAAATTTATTTGGAAAATGGCTAAACTTTATGCAAACGTCCTGCGGCGTCTGATCTGGGTCTGCACTGTTTGCCAGGGTAATTGGTTAAACAGTTAAGAGAACCCTAACGTAATTACATGGTTACCATCACATTCGCCGAGTCTTATCTATTTATTATTATTCTTTAGCCAAAAGCCATTTTTTTATAATTAATTTTGAATGTTCACATTCAACTATCAATCAGTATTAACGAATAGATCTATAACATTTATGAACATGGAAATATATTCCAGGCATTTGATTACTTGTCAAGATCAATGTCAAGTTTCCTTGACACTTTGGATATTCTGTCCGATGATATGTCACTTCTGAATACACAAGATACATTCAAGCTAAAAATACTGATAGCGTACCTCGGGATGATGTTCACTATCGCAGCTGAAATTATCATTATTAATTATCATTATTACTATTTTTCATCATTTATTTTTTTTTTTAATTACTAACAACAGTTAAAATAATTTAATTAACTGTAAATTTTACAATAACAAGCTTGAAAGATACATTCAAGCTAAATAAACCTGATAGCATGTAATGGAATATTACCGGTTGTTAGGCAAACAGTTTCACCTCGAAATATGGCGGCCGTTTGGTTGCTACGGGAAGTGACGTCATCCCGAGGTACTTAATCACGTTATTTGGAACTTTTTACTAAAATAGAAAACATTTAAATAAACAAAGTTGGGAAAAGTGAACTGTGTGTTGTGTTTAACTTAATACTCTACATCACATCAGACGTTGTGTTTGGTGTGATCCTTATGTCACCCAGGATTTTTGGGTTAGGGGACCAACATAACCCAGGTCTTGTATGCTACCCTCTTGAGCTTAATTCCGCCAACTTTGCCAAGCGAGTGCACTCATACAAGGCCTGGGCAAGAAAGGAGGCAGGGACCCAATTAGCATCCCTTGCACCAGAAGCCATGCCGACCCAGACCCCAAGTGTGCTTGTGACATTTAGACAGTGAAATCTTATGGCCCCTGCTAGGGATCGAACCCGGTACCTCTAGCATCGGAGGCAAATGCATTAGAAACTGAGCTATCACGTGCCACCTAAGTGACCTTACTCCATGCTATCACCCGCATATGAAGAAATGATAAAGTATGTGCGAGTAAAGGGAATTAGTATATAGTGTGTGAAGACTGGTGTCATCGAAAATACATGACTTTCAGTACATTCAAGTGAAGTACAAATCTTGCCCTGAATGAGACAGGAAATTATTCATGAAACAGCCGATAAGGGCCTTGTCACAAGTGAATTAAGCTGAATTAAAATCATGCTGAGAGTTTGCTTACAGATATAAATCTGATCAAAAATATTGCTGTTATTTGGTATTTGTTTACACTTGGATGCGACGAACTACCGAAATCTAGTCTGATCACCCCAGGTCACCGGAAGACCGGTATAGCTAAACAGCGAAAGGAATATATATACTCCCGTTATCGTCCCCGGTGTTAACGGCAATATCCTGTTATCGTCCCCCCGGGGATGTTTCTTTCTGTACAATAAACAAATGCAATTTTACGACTTATCATATGGTTTTACGTTAATCTGGGTTACTAGACGCTTGGTTCTAAAAATAGTAACATAAAAAATTTGCCGCCAAAGTTTGATTGTCCCTATCAACACTATTTTGGTGATTTTATTTTGGAAGAGTCATCGCTATATATATATACGCCCGTTATCGTCCCCGGTGTTAAAATTGCCATTGAAACTCTGTGTAAGAATCGTCCCCGGGGATGATAATTACATTGCGCTTTCCGTTAAAGAATCGTCCCCGGGGATGATAACGGGAGTATATATAGCGACGAAATGAATTATTCCTGATTGGATGTTTTTTTGTTATAGAGACAATTAATAAACGGGTTAGTTCAAGACACTTGTCTTACCCCCAAAACATTTCCAAGCCCCATTTTGCTGGATGAAAGTCCCCCGAAGAAAACCCTCTTCCCGGGGAAACTTCCCCTTGCAATGCATTAAGATAAAGTTTATTTTGGAAGAGTCGTCGCTATATATATACTCCCGTTATCGTCCCCGGTGTTAAAATTGCCATTGAAACTCTGTGTAAGAATCGTCCCCGGGGATGATAATTACATTGCGCTTTCCGTTAAAGAATCATCCCCGGGGATGATAACGGGAGTATATATAGCGACGAAATAAATTATTCCTGATTGGATGTTCTTTGTAATAGAGACAATCAATAAACGAGTTACTTTAAGACACTTGTCTTACACCCAAAACATTTCCAAGCCCCATTTTGGTGACTTTGGAACTATCATCAAAACTGATTAACGGATTAAACTGAATTTCAATTTTTCAATGCGCTTTATTCCGTTAGTGTAACCGATATTTGGGTGGCCATCTTTGGAACTAAATCCTTTAGTATGACAGCATAGAAACGGAATAAATTGCATCTCAATTTTCAATGCCATTTATTCCGTCAGTGTTATCGATGTTTATGTGGCAAATCCTTTAGTATGACAGTGAGGTAGTTCGATCACGAACCTTGGTTAACCAGTGGTTAACCAAAGTGTGATCGAACTCAGTCTGGTAGCATAGCGGAAGTGTCGTGACGTCATTCTGGTCGAACCAGACTAAAGCATGGGTTACTCTGGTAGATACGTCACACCATACGTAACAAAGATGGCGGCGAAAGGTGCGAACACTAATGTCCGGGAATTGACTGCTTCTGTTCAAGAAATAGAGGGTCTGTGTACCAGTCAACCAAACATCTACCACACGTCGTTCGATCACACCGGTGAAAAAAAATGGGAATCATGGGAAGAACGTGCACAATTTGACTTCTGCTACCATGGTCTGGTAGATGGTCGAACTCCCTCAGTACAATAACGGAATAAATCCGTTAGTTTGTCGATGTTTCGGAGGCTATGTTTTGACTCAAAATCCTTTAGTATGACAATACAATTACGGAATAAACTGCATTTCAATTTTAAATGCGATTTATTCCGGTTGTGTTACCGATGTTTATGTGGCCAATTCTTTAGTATGACAGTACAATAACGGAATAAACTGCATTTGAGCTTTCCGTTAGTTTGTCGATGTTTCGTAGGCTATGTTTTGGATCAAAATCCTTTAGTATGACAATACAATTACGGAATAAACTGCATTTCAATTTTAAATGCGATTTATTCCGTAAGTGTTACCGATGTTTCTGTGGTCATCTTTAAACATCGTTTTTCTATAAATTTAGTTTTATTCCGTAAATTATATATGGGTTGAAAATATTTGCGTCATGTGAAAACTAGCCGTTTGCCACTCTAAAACGTTCCATTGAAGTTCTATTTTTTCTTACTTACCAAAGTTAGGTTCTCCTAGACGCATGTACATATCTACGGACTGTTCCGTCAAGATACTCGTATCTATTATTAGTTATATTGTATGCATACAAAGTATAGTTTCTTTCAGGTAGCAATCTAAACAGAGCTTCAAAATGTCTATGAGCAGTGCCATCAGCACATAAATGCATTAAGTCTGCCCATTCCATAAAAACCTCTGGGTTTAGACCATTTACTAACACAAACGTGGCTAGCAAAATCCGGTCAAAATGCTTCACACCCTGGGTCCAAAACAGTCTACGAATTCGATGGGGCCACAATCTAGCCTCGCCTATAATATCCTGAATATCCCTCCACAATTCATAGATTTGACAATTCCGACTTCTGTTATCACCCATATTATGACACACAGATGAAAAACATACATTCACATTTGAACTTGTATATAAATGCAATAAATATGGTAACGTTATCGTTTGCCTTTTATGGTAATGTTCTTAATCTGGTAGCAAGGTTAAAGTTCATAATTGAACTTTTACCAACCTAAAAAACATTCCATTGATAATTTTGTACATAATAGGCATATTAATATGAGCCAGCACACGACAAAACCTACAATTAGACCGTGGGACCATCAGGGACTCAAATCCACTTGCACATCCATCCACTATATGTCTCTTTCGAAAGCCCGCGGATGCGCAGGCTGATCTGAGTCTTCGCTGGTCGCTCAAGCATCATTGTAGGTTTTGTCTTGCGCTAGCTCATATATAGACTATCTTACAATTTGAACCAAAATTGAGATTGTGGGTATTCAATGGAAGTGCCTCGATAGTTCTGATGAGGACACACAATGTGTGTTTTGTACCGAAATAACAAAAATATATCTTTTTTTCAAAAATGTTCCATTTCTAGTGGTGATAAAATCTTCAATATATGTGTATAGGCGTGTTTTCCTAATGATAATAATGAAAAAAATAGAAGATTGTCAGGACATTCTTTATTGAATTACATAGTATAAACGGTAATATATGTAGCGACACGTGTATGGTATTCATGTCAAGATATAAATATACATCCAAAGTTGCACCCGATGATTGAGGTGCTTTGGGGGAAATGAAATCAAATAATAACACAGTACGTGGGCTTGAAATGACGCAGAATTTCAATTTTAAGACATATAATCTTCCCTTTGAAAAATATAGGTTCTCATATTTTTCATTATTTTGGGGTAAGACAAGTGTCTTAAAGTAACTCGTCTATTGACTGGCACTATTAAAAAAAAACATCCAAGTAGGAATAATTCATTTCGTCGCTATATATACTCCCGTTATCATCCCCGGGGACGATTCTTTAACGGAAAGCTCAATGTAATTATCATCCCCGGGGACGATTCTTACACAGAGTTTCAATAGTTATTTCTAACACCGGGGACGATAACGGGAGTATATATATAGTGACGACTCTTCCAAAATAAACTTTATTTTAATGCATTACAAGGGGAAGTTTCCCCGGGAAGAGGGTTTTCTTCGGGGGACTTTCATTCAGCAAAATGGGGCTCGGAAATGTTTTGGGGGTAGACAAGTGTCTTAAAGTAACTCGTTTATTGATTGGCACTATTACAAAGAACATCCAAGTAGGAATAATTCATTTCGTCGCTTTATATACTCCCGTTATCATCCCCGGGGATGATTCTTTAACGAGAAGCTCAATGTAATTATCATCCCCGGGGACGATTCTTACACAGAGTTTGAATGACAATTTTTAACACCGGGGACGATAACGGGAGTATATATATAGCGACGACTCTTCCAAAAGAAACTTTATTTTAATGCATTGCAAGGGGAAGTTTCCCCGGGAAGAGGGTTTTCTTCGGGGGACCTTCATCCAGCAAAATGGGGCTCGGAAATGTTTTGGGGGTAGACAAGTATCTTAAAGTAACTCGTTTATTGATTGGCACTATAACATAGAACATCCAAGTAGGAATAATTCATTTCGTCGCTTTATATACTCCCGTTATCATCCCCGGGGACGATTCTTTAACGAGAAGCTCAATGTAATTATCATCCCCGGGGACGATTCTTACACAGAGTTTCAATGGCAATTTTTAACACCGGGGACGATAACGGGAGTATATATATAGCGACGACTCTTCCAAAAGAAACTTTATTTTAATGCATTGCAAGGGGAAGTTTCCCCGGGAAGAGGGTTTTCTTCGGGGGACTTTCATTCAGCAAAATGGGGCTCGGAAATGTTTTGGGGGTAGACAAGTGTCTTAAAGTAACTCGTTTATTGATTGGCACTATTACATAGAACATCCAAGTAGGAATAATTCATTTCGTCGCTATATATACTCCCGTTATCATCCCCGGGAACGGTTTTTTAACGCAAAACTCAATGTAATTATCATCCCCGGGGATGATTCTTACACGTAATTTTCCATATAAATATCATCCCCGGGGACGATTCTTAGACGTAAAATTCTATGTAATTATCATCCCCGGGGAACATTCTTACACAAAATTTGAATTTCAATTATAATACTCGGGGACAATAACAGGAGTATATATAGCGATGGAAATGAATATTCTCCCACTTGTAGCCCCATTTTCAATAATTGTTACCAAACCAGTTTACAAGAAAACATCAAGCCATAGTGATATGATAACCATTGCCTTACATGAGGGTATTCAGTTTAATAGAAGAGGAAGAAGGCACAACATAAAGCTTAAATTGGTTAAAAGGCGTTGGAAAATGTCGGATAAGGTGGATTCAAGAAGGGGTGGGGGAAGCTACAGGGAGAGGCTTGCGAATTGTGAGGATATTGAAATAAAGGATTTAAAAAATCCTTGGAATTTCTTTTCTCTTTTTTTGTCTGATAAAGCAAAGGTAATTTCGTGGTGCCAGAACAATGGCCTTCTGGCTCATTCTATCAAATGCACATCTAAAGTAAGAACTGAGAAAGGGTTAGATACTGTTGAGGCATGTGGTGGACAAATGTTTCTCAAACAGCGTGCTGGTAAGTCTGGGGGTGCTTCTTTCCGGTGCAATAAAAACAGGAATCATGAAAAAAGTCTTAGGACGTATTCATTCTTTGACAAAGCAAATATTACTATTCAGGATGTAATGATTTTCACAAAGTCCTATCTGGATAAAATGTCTTTGTTGCAATGTTCGGTATTCGCCGGAATGAGCTATAAGAGCACTGCGGTAAACTGGGCCAGTTACATTCGCGAACTATTTAAAGAACATTTTCACAGGTACACTACGAATAGAATCCTTTCTGGTGAGATAGAACTAGACGAATCATTATTTGGTAGAAAGGTAAAGTACCACCGTGGTAACCCTCGTCCTGGTCTCCGGGTATGGATATTTGGAATGGTTGAAAGGCAATCAAACACCATTATACTCTACCCAGTTTCTGACCGCACAAAAGAGACCCTTATTCCTTTTATAACGCGCCATGTAGCACCCGGTTCAACCATTTATTCAGATGGTTGGAGCGCGTATTGCGATTTGAACAGTCAAGGATATAAACATTTTACTGTTATTCATAAATACAGTTTCAAGAAGGTTTATATAAACGAATCTACTGGTGAAAGGGTTGTTTGCCACACAAATGAAATTGAAGGTGCGTGGAAACACGCCAAGGACCATTTCCGTCGGATGTCCGGGACACAGTTATCTCAGTTTGAGGGTCATATGTGTGAAATAATGTGGCGTTCTGAATGTAAAAGCCACCTTTATGAGGCTTTCTTTGAGTTATTGAAAGTTGTTTACAGTCTTGAAGGGCCACCCCAATATACATACACAGTCCCACTTTTTGACTCGTGGAATTTAGAAGTAACTGAAACGACCTTAGGTGAATGTACCATTATGCCTGTATCGAATTCTAATGCAGAATCCGAAGTAAGTTCTTCGCAAAGCGACAGTGAGCAGGTGCCTATTGTTGTAAGCAGCGACGACACCAACATTCCTATAAACCAACGTGCCACTTGTGCAACTTTTGCAGCTCTTTCCCCGATCACAGAAACCGAGCTGATGACTATGTTTTCGGGGTCTACAAGTTTGTCAGGTGAAGATGAGCAGGACAGTACTATCGTAGAACCACCAACACTACCTGTAGTCACGCCCCCTGGGGTCACCACGCGCAGGTCGAGGAGGCAACCCAAGGAGAAAAATGCCATTTCTGAACAGGTAGAGGCAACCACATCACGATCAGTTTCAGCAGCAGCACCAGCAACATCGGCATGTAAAGCCAAAAGTAGAATGAGAACTGACAAAATTTGTCACCCAAAGGGCTACGTAGAAGAAAAAAAAGAAAGGCCCAAAAGAACCAAGAAGAAAGCCCCCAAAAGGTACAGCAGGAGTGAATTCCTTTGGGAGTTCTCGTCTGATGACGAGGACTTTGTTTAAAGTAATGAACAATCCAATTGCTAATCCTGTAAATAGACATGTGTATATGGGACACAACAAACGGGAAAAATATTTGTTAATAATTATCTTAGTAAATGTGAAATTGTTGAACCCTTAAACAAACATGTGTTACGGAAAGTTCTGCAACGAAAGGCCATTTTTCCTTGACATTTTCGGCCACATTAAAAGCAACTTAGCAAATTCAAGTTCCAGTACCCCACCCCATTTCATCACGCTCTTCCTCCAGTGTTGCTGAATGACATTTGGCGCGAAATTGTACGTCAGGGTGAGTATATATTTATTTACAAATATGTATGCCGGCGCTTGATAAAACCTACAATAAAACTGTTGTGACCAGCATTTACATTTTGTCTTACGCTGGCTCAAATATGTTATCGATAATACTATTGGTTGTTATTTTTATTTACATGCAAGCGTCTAGTTGACATAGATGAAACGGAAATTAGGAGAATTTAGTCATTTTTTAAATAAATAAGTTTTGTAGAAAGAATCATCCCTGGGGGGACGATAACAGGATATTGCCCTTGTCACAAGTGAATTAAGCTGAATTAAAATCATGCTGAGAGTTTGCTTACAGATATAAATCTGATCAAAAATATTGCTGTTATTTGGTATTTGTTTACACTTGGATGCGACGAACTACCGAAATCTAGTCTGATCACCCCAGGTCACCGGAAGACCGGTATAGCTTAACAGCGAAAGGAAGCTTCCTTTATCAATCTAATTTCATATACTGAGTCGGAAAAAAACTTGCCATTATTAGGTAAATTTGGGTGGTGCGCTAAATTTAGAATTTATCAAAAAAAAAAAAAAAAAAAAAAACTCACTGAATGAGTTTTTAAAACTATTTACAACCTGCTTTCAGAGGTGTACTAAAACGCATACCTCTGGGTCCCAATCTACATCATGCGGGCTTTGAACCCCTCTGCAGTTTTGGCATTTAACACAGAGGAGGGAAGACTATTCCACCGAGGAAAAGTTCTTGGGAAGAAAGTATTTTACAGGGCATCACTATAGGCCTGGTATATCTACGACATTGACTGTTGTTTAATTTTGATGCCCTTGTTTGAGTTGAAGAAGTCACAGGGGTCAAGTATTTATCTTTATTAAGAGACACTGTGTCAGAGTGTATCTTATAAAAGAAGGTTAACGAGGACTGAGGTAATGGCCAAGTATGACCGACCTAGTATATGAAGATAGATAGATAGACTGCTCACGACGGGCCTCCAACGATGGCCACTCCAGCTCATCAAGCATTTCACCAACACTACTTCTGTTCCTCGCCTGCAGGTGTATCGGGCAGCCCTCCTCTGAACCTTCTCAACCTGTTGAACCTGAGTTTTAAGATGGGCGAGGGGGAAGGGGGGAAGCAAACAGGTGATGCATAATCGAGTTGAGGTCGAACAAAGGTTTTGTATGCAACCATTTGTCTGCCTATAGGAGCAAAAGCCAAATTGCGTCTAAGAAAAGTAGAAGTAAAACAAAGATCAGGAATTGATACAATTAACTTACTCCATCCATAAAAGACACCAAAGGGAAAGAAATACAAACATTAAGCGACCAGACCATAATGGAAACCTAAACAAAGGAAGGCCATATGGACAGTTACTTTCCCACAAAATGGCCATATGGCCATCCAAAATTAAAAGACACAAGTGATACACACAGTAAGTAACAAACAACAACATAAATAAATCGCCACGGAAGAGCCGCCCTAATGTCCTAGTTGCTTTAGATGTAATCTCAGAAATATGTTGACCGCAATCGAGATTATCAGTGATGGTGATGCCAAGACATTTTGCGGATTGGACATGTTCCAATATATGCTGATCTAGTGAGTAGTCGAATTTAATCTGCTTGTCCGGAGGGTGCCGTGACACCCTCATTGATTGACATTTGGCCACATTGAGCTTCATTTGCCAATCGGCCTCCCAACGTGTTAGGCTATCCAGGTCATCTTGTAAGATAAGGCAGTCAGAAGAAGTATATACATTCCTATACAAAACACAATCATTAGCAAACAAACGAACAGCTGACCTGATATTATCCGGAAGATCATTAATAAATATCAAGAAAAGGACAGGTCCAAGTACTGAACCCTGTGGGAACCAGACAAAACAGGGACTGGATCCGACGCTTGGCTATCAAGTACAACGTGTAACTGACTTCAACACTCGTGATAAATTGTTAACGGCTAAACCTTTTAATCAGGGATATCGGTACCATAATATACGCAAAGACTTTTTCAAAATTTTATAGACGCCATTCTGATTTAATTTCAAAATTCAATATTGGACCTAAATCTCTTCTGCAACAAAGTCTATCGGAACCCGCATTTTATGGCGACTTAGTGTATAAATTCAGAAAAATTTATAACCGCAATGGCTTCAGCACCCAATTTCGTAAAATCATTCTTCTATATAAAAAGGTACAACATAAATATTATACGACAGACTGCATGCACGGTAGCTAACCCAATCTTTAATTGCACGCCGGTGGGTCAGGCCTCAGATTCTATGACGGTTCCAACGTATAGGCTTATATGTTGGTTGCTTCCTGATGCTCTGTCTCTGGTCGGGCCCATCGGAGTCTAACTGTTGGTTTTCTTTTGCGTCAGCATTTCAGTTGTTTCTTGCTGTCGAGTCCTCACCGTTGTTTCATCTCTGTGGTTGTTTGATTTTTGTGTTCACGGAGATGTTGCACTGATGAGTTGGGAGGCCTGCATGCGGACTGAACAGATTATTAGTCTTATTCGCGACGGAACTAAGGGCGAGGATTGTGGCCATGTAAAATCGATTTAAGCCCCCCCCCCTCCCAGTGGAATTCGTTTCCGCTGACCATTCCAAGGCGGTTCTTCTGTCGCGGTTTATTTTTGTTATGGTTTGTCTTTGGGTGTTTGTGTCGCTTATATTATTTTATTTTGGATAGCCTATTGGCCATTTTGTGGGAAAGTAACTGTCCTTTTGGCTTTCCGCTGTTGGTGTTTCTGTTGGGGTCAGTTGCTTCATGTTTGTGTTTCTTTCCCTTTGGTGTCTCTAATGGGAGCTGTGGGTTAACTGTACCGATTCCTGATCATTGTCTCCACTTCTATTTTGTTGTGTGCGTCCAGAGAGCCATGAGCTAACCCACTTCAGTGTGGATCCTCTTATCCCATAATGACCCCATTTGTACAATAGCCTCCTGTAAGCTACCTTGTCGAAGGCCTTGGTAAAATCCATAATAATCAGGCCAGTCTGTTTGTGGCCACGATTAATGACCCCATCAAGATTGTTCACTATGTCATGGTAAGATTGAACTAGTTGAGTTTCACAAGACCTTCCTTTCGCGAAAGGAACATTTTTTCTACAAAAGGAATGGATTTCTGAGGCACTAGGAGTGAATTTACATATGAAAGGGTATCATATACATATATACTGATTTAATTGAAGTATGGTATTTTGCCAAAGTTGCGGCATATGGGGATTGACTAGACCTTTTATTTCGACTGGACCTTTTATTTCCCGAAAGGAAAGTTCATTTCGTGAAAGGATATATTTTGTCTACAATAGGATGATTTCGTTTGCGAAAGGAAGGTTTTGTTTATGAAAGGAAGGTTTTATTATTGTATATAATTGTATATAGTGTTGCACTCGTATATATTTTTTACGAAATTACCAAATTTAGAAATGAAGGTTTTGTCTACGAACAGAAGTTTTTAGGAAAAAAAAATCACGATAAAATTTGTTTAATAATAATAATAATAATAATAATAATAATAATAATAATTTATTCATTCATTCATTTGACACGTGCGCTGGAGAGAAGATCGTATTCGTAACTCTTATTCATGTTTTCTCTGTTTCTTATTGCATATATAAACGATTCTCATTTTTAAGTTGGAAATGTACCTTATTTTCATAGTACATATGGGATTTGGTTGAAATAAAAAAAAGGTTATATTTGGTTTTAAGTCCATGGTATAGTTTGACATGGCTCTTAAAATTTTCCGACGACGTGTTTATCTAAAGTGTAAAGTATATCTGTCGAGTGTTTATTCCCTGACGCAGTTGTCAGAGAGTGGTTATAAACCTAGATGCTATGCATATAATCTACCGAGGTAGATAATGAAAGGGAGGTAATGCTGTCCGTAACACACCCCCTATTCAAGGAAGCCATCATATATTTGATGACGTGAAACCAACTTCGGCACGAAGCCATTTTTCGGCATATAAAGTCCCATCCCTGACAGACTGCCCCCATCTTACGACATGAAAGCTGTAACAAAGGAAAGAAGCATAGCCTGAAAAAAATCCCCACCTATTGTGGGATTCGAACCAGGGCCGCTCGGGTGACAGTCCAGAAGATCGTATTCGTAACCCGTATTCATGTTTTCTCTGTTTCTTAATGAATATATAAACGATTATCATCTTTTAAGTTGGAAATATAGATTATTTTTATAGTACATATGGGGTTTGGTTAAAATAAAAAAGGTTATATTTGGTTTTAAGTCCATGGACCTGGCTCTAAATTTTTTTTCGACGACGTGTTTATCTAAAGTGTAAAGTATACCTGTCGAGTGTTAATTCCCTGACGCAGTTGTCAGAGAGTGGTTATAAACCTAGACGCTACCAAGGTAGATAATGGAAGGGAGGTAATGCTGTCCGTAACACACCCCCAATTCAAGGAAGTCATTTATATGATGACGTGAAGCCAACTTCGGCACGAAGAAATTTTCGGCATATGAAGTCCCATCCCTGACGAGCCCCCATCTTACGACATGAAAGCCGTAACAAAGGAAAGAAGCATAGCCTGAAAAAATCCCCGCCTATGGTGGGATTCGAACCCGGGCCTCTCGGGTGAGAGTCCAGAAGATCGTATTCGTAACCCGTATTCATGTATTCTCTGTTTCTTAATGAATATATAAACGATTATCATCTTTTAAGTTGGAAATATAGCTTATTTTCATAGTACATATGGGGTTTGGTTAAAATAAAAAAGGTTATATTTGGTTTAAGTCCATGGACCTGGCTCTTAAAATTTTTCGACGACGTGTTTATCTAAAGTGTAAAGTATACCTGTCGAGTGTAATTCCCTGACGCAGTTGTCAGAGAGTGCTTATAAACCTAGACGCTATGCATATAATCTACCAAGTAGAAGTAAAACAAAGATCAGGAATTGATACAATTAACTTACTCCACCCATAAAAGACATTTTAAAGGTAGATAAAGGAAGGGAGGTAATGCTGTCCGTAACAAAGTTGATGAAGACGACGTCGGGTCGGTGGTTCTTCAGCTCTCTGAACATCCCCTCGAACTTCTCTCTTGCAGACATGCCACTGACACCGAAGAATCGAAATCGAGAAACACCAAGTCTCTCTTTTGTAAACCACTGTAACCACGTCGTAATTATATTTGAATAGAAAATAAAAGATTTATAAGTCACGTTTCTAACGCATAGCAAAACGCTCAGAGATTAAGTTGGCGAAAATTTATTTAGAATTCGGGATACAACGGACCACCTAAAATGACCAGGCTGTGGCTTCTAGCCCAAAACGAATTAATATTTAGGAATAACATGTACAGATTCGGGGTACAACTGGCCACCTGTAGCGTCCTGGCTGTGGCTGCTAGCACCGAAGAAGTACTATATACAAAATGAAAGAAAAATATAATGGGGAAAAAGACTGTTTCGGGATACAACTGGCCACCTGAAGTGACCAGGCTGTGGCTTCTAGCCCCGAACAAAATACAAGGAATCGACACGATTAACCCAAAGCTCCCATCAGTGTGATATACAAATTAAAATAGCCATTAATGCTGTAAACTACATATACATACTAATGGGAAATTGTTTTCCTTTGCATTATAAATACGATCGGGGTCTGTTGATACATATAGCTGCACAAGCAATGCTCTCGTTCGATGTAACCACCCCCACCCCAAGATAATAATAATAATAATAATAATAATAATAATAATAATAAAATAAAAAATGGACCCCCAAAGACACACACACACACACACACACACACACACACACACACACACACAAGGCTGGTAGACTTGTTGCTTTAGAAAGAATAAGGTTGTATCAGTTTCAGCAACAAGACCTAGTCACACCGCCACGAGTCACAAGTATATACACTCTTGTGCGGTGCTAGCTAGAAACTGGGGATAATATATTATCCACAGGCTAACATGACAGGTCAGAGAAATAATATCAGAAGAAAAGAATCTCCTTTCTCGAATATTTAATTGATTTTTTAAACCAGTAACCTGTAGCCATTTCATGGTATCATAAATATCTTCCTTTCGTACAAAACCTTCTTTTCGCGGAAGGAGCGCTTGTTCCTCAAAATGCACCTTCCCTTTTAACCCCGTTTGTCTATTATTTTTTGCAAAAGTACCTCTTTTCATATGTATCCCTATATATATAAAATACCACTATAGGTCTCATAAATATCTTCCTTTCGTACAATACCTTCCTTTCGCGGAAAGGAAAATACATGTTCGCTTTTATCCCCGTATGTCTATTATTATTATCATTTTTGCAAAAGTACCACATTTCCACAAAATTGTTTCGTAAGTATCCATATATATATAATATATCACTATAGGCCTCATAAATATCTTCCTTTCGTAGGAAAGTCTTCCTTTCGCGAAAGGAAGCTTCCTTTCTTCCTTTCGCTGTTTAGCTATACGCCAGGAAGACACCCCTTAATTGAACGATTCTTCCCGCAATCCCCACGATACGATTTGAGTCTCCTCGCAATGCAAACCATGTAATGGAATATATATGAAATAAAAATAATATACAAGATGTTGTGTTTATTTAGAAAAAAGTTTATCTATGAACTTGGAAATTGTAGGTTTGGGGTCATTGTTTATTTGTTTATATTGTTGGCACATGTCGGTATGCAAAATGATCAATAATCACTTTACGTTGTTACCTTTGTCGACATCTGCCTTAAAGTAACAAACAGGACGATTATAAGTTTACTCAAACCTCAGTCATTATTGGGGCACGTGCCAACCATCCATAAGTTTATGTCTCTAATGCGTGTCTGTTTCTTGCTTTCGGTTTCGTTTTATGAATGTTATTGGGCAGGGACACATCGATAGCTATAAGTGGGCCTAGCGCCGGGGCTCAACGAAGACTCACATCCGCGATCATGACCAAACAGTGTGGTTGAGCAAGCTGATCTGTGTATACTGGGCCCGTGAAGTAATCAAAGCTTCCTCACGCCTCCAACGATCATGACCATACTGTGCGGTTGAGCTGGGTATGCTGGTCAAGCTACACTTGACACTTAACCCTGGGATAGAAATACTTTTTCTACCAAGGTTAAGGATAAAAATCGAGAATTTTTACGTGTTTGATATGAACTGGTTGAATAGGATGCCATGTATGCTATCGTTAGGTTTGAGGTAACTACACGTCCATTAACGTCAAAAATCCCGCGTTCTTGCATAAATATCTATGCGCATGGCTGTTTGAAGCTATTGCCAAATGGACCGAAAGCCGTGCCCAAACTGCAAAAGCCACGTTCAAATCATGAAATTCTCGTGCTGTTTAAACATGGGTTTTGAGCTTCTGATATCACAAGACTGGCCTTGCTTTGTTTACGTTACGTTGAGCGGTGAAACGTTATCGCCCTGAACGTAGCGTTTTATGGTTCTATGATGACGTCAGATGGTTACTGTGTAACAACGTCATTGTAAACAGGCCGCCATGTTGGTTCGCCGGTCGCATTTGAAGAGTTTATATGGAGTTTATATGGAGCTTTTGGGCGTTTTATTCAAACCTGCTGTCGGAATCGTAAGTTATGCAAGAACAACGATCATCCATGGTTATTTCAATGCATTAACATTTGCCGGATCCCTCGGAAGATATTTGAACTGGCGGCCTAATGTTCAAACAGCTTCCTCGGGACCCGGCGAATGTTAATGCATGAAAAACTATGGTTGATCCCTATATTACTGCCAGTGCAGTGACGTCAAACTGAACGATGACGTATGCGACGTCATATTCAACCAGTGCACATCAAACACGTGAAAATTCTCGACATTTTTCATATCTCTGGGTATGATAACCTGGGTAGGATAAGAATTTCTATCCCAGGGTTAAGTTTGGGATTTCCTTATCTTGTATGTAAGAAAGTTATCTATTACTTCTCTTGCCAGGTATACATGCAGAAAACATGTACACTCCATATTTTTTCGAGTTCTGTGGTGTATTCCTTGCTTCCAAAGGATAACCCTTTCTAGAACATACCTAACGTCACTACAGCTGGTGTCTGGGAATGTGTGGCGGCCGTAAAAAGTCTCCCTGCCCTGCATCATAGTGAAGTTTATCTTTTCTTGTCCTTGGGGATAAATGATGTCATTGAGGAATTTTGAAAATATTTGAGGGTCACTGATGAGTCCTAAATGGCCAAAACTGGCTTGTCTGACACAGAAAACATGTACACTCCATATTTTCGAGTTTTGTGATGTATTCCTTGCTTCCAATGGATAACCCTTTGTAAAACATATTTAACGTCACTACAACTGGTGTCTGTGAATGTGTGCCGGCCGTAAAAGGTCTCCCTGCCCTACATCATAGTGTAGTTTGAATTTTCTTGTCCTTTGGGAACATTGATTCCATTGTGGAATTTTGAAAATATTTGAGGGTCAGTGATGAGGCCTAAATGGCTGAAACCAGCTAGTTTGGTCCAGAAAACATGTACACTCCATATTCTCGGCATCTCCTTGCTTCCAGAAGATAACCCTTTCTATAACATACATGCAAGTCTCTTATATGGAAGTAGCAAGGCATTTTCACTCGAGGATCACTTGTGTATTAAGCCAATAATGAGTTGGAGAGCAAGGTAATGATTATTTCCCTATCGTTAAGTACATGATGAATACGTCTTGGTATAGGAGTAAGCAGCCGCAGAAATCACCACTCTTTGGCATTTCAGACCCCACTGCAAGAACTGATATATACAAGGATCCTTCTTCCCTCAGACCATTATTGGAATCCCGATTCGGGAAGGTGCAAACGATATCTTTGATGTGAGCTAGGGACTTCCCAGCAGGCACTCAACGTTGAATTAACGTTGAAACAACGTTGAAAACGTTGTTTCAACGGTAGTTCAACGTTGCGTCAACGTTTTCTGCCTGCAGGGTAACGTCCCGTTTGACAGATCCTGGTGAATGAATGTCATTTGACGTGTCACCAGTATAACGAATCTGATTCTGGATCGATCGTGTTCTGGATAAAGATCAACCTAATGTTCCGATGGATTTTCCAATATTCTCGGAGTTCACATTGCCTCCGCTCGCCGCCTCGCGCCGCTTCAGAGAGGCAATTATCTCCGTCAACGAAATCGACACCTTCTCTGTGGTGGTTTCAAACCGACTCAGGCTTTTCTTAAGAGCTCATAGAATTCGTTGATGGTCGGCCCATTTGCCGACTTGGCTTGGCCGATGCTATCGCGTAGCAACAATCGTAGATCGTCGACGACGCTCTCCTCTCGTTCTGCCTTCTCTGTTGCGGCATTGGGTGTCTCCTCCTCTGTTGCGGTATTGGGTGCCTCCTCCTCTGCCCAGAGCATCTGAACCCTCGCAGCGCCGACGCCGAACTGCTTCTTCAGCCTACTCACAGACGCCTTACCTCGCAGGGCCTTGATTTCCTGGATCTCCTCCTGGGTTAGAACTCTCTTGGGAGCCATCGTTTGTCCTATGATTTCAGAGTTCTTTAGATGGACCGCCCCAGTTCCTCAACGAACGCGTCCATCTCTTGTTGTGTGATGTAATCTTTGTAACCATAAGCCTGTGTGTCAACTCTGTTTTCTGCGATCCAACGCTTGGAATCGAAGGGCGACAGCGACACCTTGTTGAGATGCTGCCCGTAGATGCGGTGACGCTCCGACCTAAGAACATCCATACCATGGCGGAAGGTTTGCTTCTCAAAGAGGGCCTCTTTGAACTGCTCATGCCTGATGCACTACTTGACAGTTGCTTTTCTCACACCCTTGGCCTTCTTGATGTTCTTTCCAGATGCCTGGAGGATGGAGTACATCTTCGGCCGCAGGCCCAAATATTCGGCGATTGACTGCCCGGCGCATTCGTCTTTCATCTTTCCGAGAACCTTCTTGTTCTCTGTGCTGTGCAGCGGGTGGTCTTTCGGGTAGTCGGACGTGTCGTAGAGGCCCTGGTGCTTGGCCATGTCCTCGTAGACATCCTCTGTCTCGATTTTCAGGAGCAGGCTGTCGGTGTCCGTGCAGAGGAGCTGGCAGCGGTCTTCGTACTGCCTCTGGAGCCGTTTGTAATAGAAATCGTACTTCAGGGTTTTTGAAAGGTCCAGAATGCTCATACCTACGTAAATCGGGCGATTGAGCACTAGACGGCTTTTTTCATCTGGACTGCTGCAAGATCATCGTCGAAGATGTTGGCTCTGGCAAAGGCTGGGCTGGCGATGAGACGCCTGGGTTTATCTTCCTCGTTGGCGCGGACAAGCTTGACGTCGACACGCCTGCGGAGGTTCTCCATCGTCTTGACGAAGACCGAATTGTTCATGAGCTTGAAGAGATCCTTCTCAAAGTCACTGGTGGCCTTCTTCCGGAGCTCAGTATTCATCCGGATGTAGGGCTCCATCCAGGGGCTCTGCTGGAACCGGAGGGCGCGATGACTCTTGGTCAGACGCATACCCAGAGATATGTATAGCTGGATATTACGATAGTGGAGCACGTAACGGTCTTTGTTGCGAAGGTTGGGTACCAACTTCTCAACCTCTGTAGGTGCTCCCCCCAAAGCTGCATCGAGATTCGCGCTGGTACTCCGACATCCACTCCTTCTTGACAACTAGGCGTTCTGGTGCTAGCGGGTAGGCATTGTGTGCCTTGTGCAGCTCTGCTGGATATTCCATATCTACCTCTAAGATATAGCCCTCTTCATTGTCTGCGGGTAGTTCTGCAATGGTTTCTGCGAGTCCCGATACATCGACCCACTGGAAGTCTCTGATGGGGAGGGCCTGGCTCATAGCCCATCCATAGAGATTGTTCGCATCGAGATATAAGATATATCTACTGGGGTTTTCTGGGTCATAATCCTCCACCTGAGGATTGTTGGCCTTGGCATATCGTTTTGACACCATCGAGATACCTCCGCGCATCCCCTTCTCGACAAACAGGTGTTGGTCGTAGTCTGTAAGCAGCTCGAGCTCCACTCCTGCCTTTTTAGGAAGGCGTCCCACGAAAGCCCCGGGCTGGTGTAGTAGTGCGCTGGGTCTAAACCGTACTGCGTCAGGGATGTCTTTCGGAATTCATCAAAGACATCTGCCAGCAGGAGAACATCTGTGCGATTGTAGAGGTCTTACACCCACAGACCTCCCATACTTTATGCGCGTGGGCGAAGTCGTCGTCGCTGATGTGCTCGTCGGTGAGCTTGGTGTAGAATACCTCTTTCGGAGGGAGCTTGGTCTCGGCGAAACGGTCCCAGGAGTCCATATTATCGTAGGGGTAGACGCCCTTCCGGGCCAAGAGCTGGAGCCTCTGACGGTTTGGTTCGTATTGGGATGTGATCTTGAAAGCTTCTGGCTGGTTTAACGCCACCAGTTTGTCGAGGGAAGCGAGCAGGAACTGGGCGCTATCGATGAAACGGAGCTGCCCGAGAGAGAATGAGATGTATTTTTCTGTGTTATTGGGATGCAGGAGACTCTGCCTTCAGCCGTCGAGATGGCCTGCATGAGCGGGTGGGAGTCGTACCCTCTGAGGTTGTGGAACGACATGGGAATAACGATGGTCTTTTGGCTTAGCCTCAGCTTAAGGTTGCAGGCGTTGTGAGCTGCCCCTCGATATTTACCCGTGATATGGCAGTGGTCGCGGACAGAGTCACCGTTTAGCGGTTTTTCCCATACGTATATAGCAATTCGCGGCATTGTTATGGGTCTGATAGTCCTTTCGTGTCATCCTTATGTTTTTAGGGTTGGCTAGCACGCTCTAAATCATGCGCTCTTCCTCCTGGAGTGATTTTAAGAAGTGCTCTGTTGCATTTGGGCCGCGATACTCGACAGGCGGCTTTGTCGTTCCATCACACCGCACCACGATATAGCAGTAGCTGCAAGCCTCATGTTGTTGTGTTCGTTGGGTGTTACTTTTTGTAGGATCGCGTTCGGGGCCCTTGATCTTGGTGGTGAGAGCCTCAAAGTCTGCATAGATGACGAATGGGGTTGGTTGCTGCTTGCGGTGGTTCTGGAAGGTGAGTTTGTTCTTACCGTCCTCTGGCATCTCCACCCGGACAGCCGTCTGGCCGATGCCTTCGCACTCAAGCTTGTGGGCCTCCAGCAGATCTTTTCTCGTGTATCCATGAAGACATCGCTCACAGAAGTGCTTCTAATTACTGTGCTTGCTCTGGTCAAATAAAAGGCGGCTGAAGTGCTTGATCCAGGTGTAGTGGAATTTACCGGCCTTTTCGATTAGCAATAGGTTGATCCTTGGTTTTTCTTGTGGCTGCTTTCTGAGGCGGTGTATGATGATACCCTTGTCCCTGCCAAAGATATTGATGGCTAGGTTGTTCTGCCGCTCAAATTTTGGTATCTGTGAGATGGGTGTGGAACTATCAATCCCTTCAAAGTTCAGCCATCATTGGTAGGATACCAACTTGGTATCTGTGGGTTATGTGGTGGTGGCTGATTTGCCAGAGCCGCTCGGAGCGTCCATCGAAAGCAGTCTTGGTCCTTGTTAGGGCCCCGCACTGAAAGTGTGGGTGCCCTATAGTAATCACTCTGTCCGTCCGTCTGTCTGTCTGTCCGTCTGTCCGTCCACAAATTTCTGATAGCGCTGCCGGGGCCCTAGTAAGTTTCACTGACAGCTCTAGTTCTTTATGTTAACCAGTGCCTTCTTATATCTTAATTCTGCTGGGAGTGGAATGTAGGACCTACTCCGAAGAGGCTGATATCTGGCAATGTCCAGCCAAAGGGTCTGTACCTGATCTACAACCCAGCCAGACCCTCTCTGCGTCCACTTTTCGAGTGTTTCCTGGATCTGTTGGAAGGTTTTATCGAGAGCCCCCTTGATTTCGCTGGCCTGGAGAAGGGCCTCCTGTTTGTGGCGCAGCACGGGGGTTGTGTACTCCTCACTATCGTCTGGGTTGTCCTTCCGAAGCTGAATCTTGAGAGCCCACTGGAACTTCACACCACCCAGCGCCTCGATCTCTTCCTCGAGCTTGCTACTGATTTGGGGCACCACAGCCTCGAGCAAAGTCCTGGGGTCTGCACTATGAGGATTATTGGCAGGCACGTCCATCTGCCAGCCCCTCAAGAAGTCGCCAATAACCCATGGGGTCTGCCTGAAGATTAGCTGTTGCTCAGCAGACGTAAACAAATCCGGGATCTTATCTTGATATTCCTTGACGGATATCAGGACTTTCTCGCGGGAGATAGGGTCAAATTCCTCTTCGATGGCTTTTCTTTTGGCGGCCTTCTTTTTGCGTGGTGGTTGGGTAGGTCGATATTTTTCAGGCTGTAAGGGTTTTAACAGGCGCCCTTCGACAGAGTCTGGGATAGGCTCATCCAAGATGTTTTGAACCACATGATGGAGAGTCGAATTATTATCAGGTATTTCTGCCAGTAGTGGGGTGGGGGTTGTTCCAGAACCCTCATTGTGAATACTACTACATTCTTTCGCCAGAAACTGACAACTGCCCTGTTTGAATCAGCGGGAGGGAGAGAATGACAGTAAGAAAGATTTCATTATCAATCTCTACGAATGCCGGCAGGTATCGAACCCGCGTCCTCCTGATCACCATTCAGACGCGCATCCGATATTGCTACCGAGGCCGGCTATGTTTGTAGTAAAATGAGACAAATATCAGGCCATTACATCAGTAAAATGTCATTCGTAGAAAGAAAGCATTTTCTTGCATACTGAATAAGAACATCGGTAAAGAAATTCATATATCATCGCGATTGTCTCATCCTCTTTATCCTGCACTGCTATGCACTGTTTGCAAAGCATGCTTGGTATAGAGCGACAACAAAGAGGCTATGGAAGATTTGCATTTAATGTATTAAAGATTCATTATTGTTTGTACTGCGCGTTTTACCTGCTTTTAAGGAAGAACCAATTATAACGCGCAACCATGTAACCGGAATATACACCACGATTTCATTATAACACTATTCGTTTCAAGAGGGATCCAAAAAGGTATAGATTACATAGATAAATGACCATAAAATGGTTATTTTTCTATATAATCTAGACATTTTTGTTGGATATATAGTACATATATGGTTAGTGTCTTTAATAATAAAATATAATCGATGAGCCTTAGACAGTTTTATAGGGGTTAGCTGTAGCGAGCCCCTATAAAATTGTCGCGGCGAACCGATTATATTTTATTATTAAAGAGACTAATTGTGTATTTAGTTTATACCGCAATTCAAAACAATCAAGGGGTTTTGCAATAATTTAGCTAAATTAAGCAAAAAAGACAGCAGACAGTGTGGCATGTTAAACGGCATTCAGTGCCATGGCGCGCACACGTAGTATAGCGTGACGTCAACGAGTGCAAAGTTTCTGACGTCACCGCGCTACAAAGACGTAGGAAACAACATGGACGCTCGAATAAAAGTTTCTCAGCGCTTTACATTCTGTATGAAAATCTGCAAGTATATAGTTCATTTTAACTTTGGAAATTATTTTCGAGGTTGAGACTGTTACGAGATGGAATAGGAAACCTCTCTGGTGCTTATGCACATCTAAATTATTTTAGTAGATATATGGTAGGGCGGTGCGAGTGAAATATTTTAGGTGAAATATGGTACGCAAACTGTGCGGCTCCATGAACAAGTCATGCACATATCATACGATGTATGCATGAGTGGTTTATAGAGAGCTGTTTTTACAATACAGGGGGCCGCTAAAAGGCCGAGTCCTATAGAATTTGCCTAAAAATCGCCAACCGCCAAATTGTTCCATATATGATTTTTATTCCCGTCACGTGTTGTGTGGGTGTTCGTTTTGACAGGAGTCATGTCATTGATTATAGGGTCGTTTCATCAATTTTTCCTATGGGAAATGTACTATTTGAACGCAAATCCATTATCTACTCGATTTTGCTATCTGGCTTTGTTTGTGGCCGGTATCTCCACCTCGCCACGAATTGAGCAAGGTAATAAGAGAAGGCATGATTTTCCGGTAGTATTCATAGATATATAAACCCTGAAAAAAGCGGACACTTTAGCAGCAGGTCAAGTTGTAAGAGTGAACACAACATTGTGACGGGGAAATAGAAAGTATATTGAAAGGTATGTTAAATCTATGTTTAGTATTATTTTTGTATGAACATGCGTGTAGGTTTTGGAGGGGTTTACTTCTAGTATACCCCAACTTTATGAAGCCTATTCTGAATTTAATGTTGTGGCCTGTAGTGATTAGGCTACTAGCTTTGCCAGCTAGACGTCGCAGAATTGATCCCAGGCTTCTCCAGTAGTAGAATGAGTCTTTCTAAGTGAGGTCCTGTCTCATGCTGACCCTAGATGTTGGTGAGACGTAAAGTTTGGACACCCGCTCATTCTGGATTCATTTAGGCTTTTAGACCCCTTTTGTAGAATGTAATTAATAACGCCGGGTCACTTGTTTGATCCATGACTTTTGACTAGCTGTGGTTAGAAAACCGTGGTTCCGTCCCAATATGATATTAGGTGTAGAGGGGACGTAAACTTAAGACGGGTTTAACCATATCTTCATCATCAGGGCAAACTCTTACAAGAGCCTGTTGGGTTATCCGTGATGATGAACCGTAATGAATTTTATTTTACAAGCATGTTCACGTTGATTAGAAATAATTTTGTTCAAGAAGAATTACGAGTTCATTTTGTAATGATGCCGTTTTTGTCTGATAACTCAGTTTGTGCATGTATGTACATATAAAGAACGTGATGATGATAAGTGGGAGTATTTGGTCGCCACACGTCATAGCGGCCTGAGCGGCGGGGATGACGTCAGCTGCGTCATCGGCGTCGCGAGGACGGTTGTGACGGGGTGCCTACTAAATAGAGAGAATTTACGGCAAACAGTGTTGGCCCATATGAGACACTAACAAATGTTGTAGATTATAGATGAAAATCTTCTGTTGTAGTTTCTATCTGTTATTAATGTATTGAATTTGTGAATAGCTATATTTGTGAGCCGTGTCGCGGAGAAGGATTTGAAATAGAGATTGTTATGTTTCCTGTAATTGGCAGCTGACCAGGTAGCGCAAAGGCGTGGTCTGTTCAATTGCCTCTTACTTGTGATAATGTAGTGAGCACAAATTTGATGAGTATCATGCTCAGTAGTAGTGAGCATTAATTGATTTCTGTAGTGCTCAGTAAGGAAACATGAACTTTGAGTATTATTGTGTCAAGCGCTGGGTGCTGATAATTTGATGCACAGTCAAGTTGAGTTCTGCTGTACGGTTATTTGTCGCGTGCACTAATCAGCCTGTATGTCTGGTCGGCGCATGCGCAATAACGGTATATGCATGAACATATTCTTACTTCTCCGGGAGGGGGATCATGATATAGCATGTATGTTTTGTGACTCGTTTCTAGTCCCGTTATCGTAATTTGCAGGCATAACAATGTGTGGCTTCATAGCAGCAGGTACTGGTACGACGCTAGGCGTTAGGGTCCAGCAAGGGCGGACAGACCGCCGTAATCAGCGCCTACCAGGATAGAAGCAGATTCTTCTAAATCATTGTTCGTTGTAAACAAATGTGATCATGGAAGAGGTCAACTTACCTTATTTGGACGATCACTAAACGTCTGATCAGCAAACGTGATCGCTAATCCTAGGATTATCAACTATGTTGATAGACTAGTTCTACTAGTTCGCGAGAGGAAGTGTCACGCGAGTGGGGGATTCACCCTAAGTTATAAACTGGCCAGTCGCGTCTTGTGTTGATTCTTTTTTTTGTTTTTCTTGTTTTTGTTGTTTGCTTCTGTAGGTATTCACGTCACCCGTTCCGAGCACAGAACAGTGTTTTGCCTTCGGAGCGGACGTCGTGAGTTGGCTACAGAAGCAACAAATTGTGATGTTTTGTGTTAGTAAGTGTTGTATGTAGATACTGTAAATAATTCATGTCATTCATTTAACATCTTTCTTGTGCCTTACCCCACAGCTGCCCGTACACCTGTCAGAGATCACCCTCGGTTGTCTTGTCAGCATGGGGGTTTGCGGGACGCCGTAAACCCACATGTAACAGAGACGCAACTGCAGTAGCAGTGCGCAGTTATTCTAACGGGCCTTTCAAACCAGGAAAGGCCGTGAAGGTAAGAATTTAGCAGAAATTTCTGCAAATTTTTCAAATAAATATTGCAAAGATTTTAACTTGCAGTTCCGTTGTTTTCCCATGTATAAAAGGTTGTATGTTATTGTTTACATTTGAAAATTTGTGACCTGAAAAGTAGGTCCGGTCTATAAACGGTCACTAGACGTATTATAGGTCAGTAGAAGGTATTATAGGTCACTACCGATTATACCGTGCAGTTATTCGACCCCCTTTATTAGGTTACTAGAATGCCTAATTGCGGTATAAAACACGATTTGTAACTAACACGGTTTTTGCTATGGACCCCATTAACAGTGTTAAAAAGAGGTTATGGTGTATTGTGCAATGGAAACGCAATAACGAACACGCGCGAGAGGTAATCCTGTTCACCAACATAAATAATCATTTATCATATGACGTCGCGTCTGAGAATGTAATAACGCCATGTAATAAATTCGATAATCCACTAGTGGATTAAATATGCAAATGAGTTAGATACGCTCCGTAACGTTACACGTACGACGTCCCTAACGACGTCGCGTTTACTTATGGTGGAATGTTGACATTTTTGTTAAAACATCGTGAATAAAATGCGTTTTAAATGTTATATGATAAATAGAATCTTGTATTCGTACTCATGAATTATTGAATTTATTAAACTCGTTGGGGAAAAGGGATAAAATGCTCGACACAGCCTCGCATTTTATCCCTTTTCCTCAACCAGTTTAATAAATTCAATGATACATGAACACTCGTTTAAGATCCTAATAAAAAAGTTATGCTATGTAGGAAAAAGATTCTTGAGTACGGATTCGATACAGTCATTACCAACCTTTGAGGTCCTCGGGTCGGCTTAGCCTCAGTTTCGATCGGCCCGGGCACATCTTGGGTTGGAACATAAGAATCTTACATGGGTCTGAGGGGTGGATGGAAAATCCGTCCCGAGGGTTACTACCCGGCATCACGAGGCTTGTCGAGTGATGCTGGACAGTGATCCCGAGGGACGGATTTTTCTATCCGCCCCTTACACCTATGTGGGATTCTTTTTCTTGCATACTTTCCATTTCTGAGCGCGGATTTTTAATACTGCAGTCACGTCGATTGCCGACGTCCGCCATATTATGTGACACCACCACGATGTTTAGTAACGTCACGTAACGACGATGCATTCGAGGTCGTATGCAACCAGAGCATATTAAACACGTGAGAATATTCGACCATGGGTAAGAACACCAGGATAAGAACAGAGTGTCTATCCCAGGCTAAAACTGCGGACTTCCTTATCTGGTGTAAGATATTGGGTTCTGTTGTAGATGGGCATTTCCAACCCGAGGGATGACCGTGCTGAGCGCAACCATATTAGATTCTTTTTCAGGCTTGTACAACACCGCCGAAAATTTTCATTTACTTCATTTAACGTTTTTTTTTCGCACACTATACTTGTGTAGTGTGCCCGGGTAAGAACAGACTTTCTTGCACATCAGATAAGGAAATACATAGCTTTAGCTTGGGATAGAAATACTGTTCTAACCCTGGTGTTCTTACCCCAAATCGAATTTTCTCGCGTGTTTGATAAATGCACTGGTTGAATACAACCCCATATGCGCCGTCGTTAAGGTTGACATCACATCACGTAAAGTGACGTCACTAATCATCAGAATATGGCGGACGTCGGCAACCGAAGTGACTGCAGTATTAAAAATCCACGCTCACAAATGGAAGGTATGCAAGAAAAAATCCTACATGGGTGTGAGGGGTGGATAGAAAAATCCGTCCCTCGGGATCACTGTCCGGCATCACACGGCTTGCCGAGTGATGCCGGCCAGTGATCCCTCAAGACGGATTTTTCCATCCACCCCTCACACCCAAATAAGATTCATATATTCTATCCAAGGCTAAAACCGCGGATGCCCTTATCTGGTGTGCAAGAAACGCCTATCCGATACTCATGAAAGATACTTCTAATCTCACATGAGCTGTGTCTTTCTCCAGTGATGTACAGTGAAATTCCGTTATAATGACCACCTAAAATTAAGACTAATTCTGCTTTAACTCTTGCCCTGCTATTCACGACAACCCCTATCTTTGGAAACAGTGTATATCCAGATCAGATGGCTTCTGAAGAAGCCATCTGATCAGGAACTACACTATTTGACATTCAGTTTATGGATTTGTAAGAATGAATTACATCAAATAATCTGATTGGTTCCAAGTCAGAGATGGGTGTGGCTAAAATGAATATTCAGCAGGATAAGGGTTAAAAATCTTATTTTGAAGGCTGCTGTTATTCTTTCTTTGTGCTTTCTGCCCGCAGTGTCCTCTGGACAGGAACCATCTTTGGGACTGTTCAAAAGTGGTCTTTAAGACCACTTTTGAACAGTCCCAAAGGTGGTCTTAATACAGGTATTTTACTGTATTTTGCTAAGGAGCAGACGTTAATTCTTTTAAGACAAACGATTGCAATTTGTCTTCGAATCCATTAGTTTGTAATATTAACGCACTGTTCCAGTTATCATAAGCAATTCCTCCCGGCCACCTCAGACCATGATTATCTGATAAAATGATTCCCAGTTTAACGCCATTTTCAGTGATCTGATGAACGTTTCCAGAGTATTGTCCTATGATATATATACTACCATGGCCATCCGTTGTAAGGCTGGATGGCACCTTCAACTGTTTGTCCTTGTAAACAAACACAACCCCGCCTTCAGCATCTATGCACGTGACTTGGTCGGTTCCGCTGTCTGACACAACAATTCGTTGTCCACCATATACTGATGTCATATGAAATGGACAGACAATAAAAAAATTTGACAATGCATCGTTCGTTATTGTTCTCACTATAAATCCTTCGAAATTAAGAAGTCGAATCATATTTTTATCCACCATATGTACATTTTCAGTTTTGCCGTTTGCAGGTGAGGATGATTCTTTTACGACCTTGACCTTTAGTGTGATGCCAACAACCAAACCGTTTTTCCATGTCGTAATTCCCCATTTTTGACCATCAAGACGGACAGGACCTATGGCATTTAATCCTTCTTCCACGTTAATTAAATGAATTGTGTCAATATCTGTGACGTAGATTTCATCTAAAGATTTATTTGATGTACACATGTCTGTCGGAAACTGGTCTAGTGTCAAAACAGATGTGATCCGAAATTCATTGTCGTAAAGTTTCAAGACTTTATTATTGTTGTCGGCAACGACGATGTCCCCTGACGACAATACAAGTGACGCACAAACCAGTGTTCTGTCTGTGTCGGTCGGCAGTTTAAGACTATGTTCTGCGACGAAGGTCGCTTTCTTTTTCTTAACATGTTTGAATTCAAGACGATTTCTTCTGACCGGTTTTTGGAAACTGACCTGTTTATTCATGCTGAAATCTGTGAACTTGGCAAGAGACACCGTCTGCGTTGAATCATGTTGTTTAGATTTCTCTGACAGCCCACTGTTGCATCTTTTGGCATAAAATCAAATAAAATGGAATCAGGTTTGGTTTAATACGTACTAAAGGGGACCAGCGTTATAACGACATTCGTTAAAACAGCAAAACTCTTATAACGACAATTTCAATGGAATGAATTCTTAGCTCAAGGTTTAGCCTCAATTCCGAGCGGCTTGGGCTTCCCTCGGGTTGGAAATGCTCAAATCGAATCCATAGTCCTGAAAGACTGTTGTAATTTAATACTCCAAGAAACAACTGTTATAGACATTTGTTATAATCGCCTCGAGGCGATTATAACAAATGTCTATAACATGTGTTTCTTGGAGTAATGTTTTGGAAAATACCTTTTACAACCTTTCATAATCCTAACTGGGATTCTTTATAACGGCAAATTCATTATAACGGCACAATAATAGAGAACAAATACTGTCGTTATAACGCGGATCCCCTGTAATCGAATTACACACGCGTGGTTTTCAAAACTGATATTCCAACAAATATTAACTTTTATGTACACAATTTTGTGTTTACTAATTTAGCCGGTTTAATCAGGTAAAGACAATAACTGACACAGAAAACTACATGTATACTTTAAGTCCATATCCATGTAAAATAATTTCAAAAGAAAACGATACTTTGGCTTCGATACAAGACTTTAAGCGCGTTTTCGAACCAACTCAACAGTGACGAACCAGCTAAACAGTTTTCGAACCAGCTTAACAGTGACCGAACCAGCTCAACAGTGACCGAACCAGCTCAACAGTGATCGAACCAGCTCAGCAGTGACGGAACCAGCTCAACAGTGATCGAAAAAGCTCAACAGTGATCGAACCAGCTCAACAGTTATGGGGTGCCGTTTTGGTTTTACTATTTAATCCATATTTATAGATATCCATAATTCGATTTATGGATGTTCATAATTCGAATTGTGGATATCCATAAATCAGCCGATTAATGGATATCCATAATTCCAATCATAAATATCCATAAATATCCATAAATCGAATTATGGATATCAATAATTCCAATTATGGATATCAATAAGTCAAAATAAGGTTTTCTATTATTTCGCTGATTTTTGGATATCCATAATTCGAAATATGGATATCTATAAATCGGGCTGAATTATGGATATCCATATTTCGAATTATAGATATCCATAATTCACCGCAAAAGCCTTTGGTTTCAGTCATTATTTATTGTATTTATTTGCCAAGCCGAATTATGGATATCCATAAATCGAATTATGGATATCCATAAATGGACCGAATTATGGATATCCATAATTTGAATTAATGATATCCATATTTCGAATTATGGATATTCACAAATAATTATTGATATCCATAAATAATTATAGATATCCATAATTCGAATTATGGATATCCATAAATAATTATGGATATCTATAAATAGGGAATGAATAGTAAAAGGCCGCCCCATAAACAGTGATCTATATATATATTTATATACAGGTCGCTGTGCTCAACGAATCTATTCGCACGATATGTTGGATAAGGCAGCGAATGCTACCGGAAATACAGGAGTCCGAAATGAAGTACATTTCTGTTCATGTTGATCATAGTCTGTGCTGGAATCACATCTCACTTTGTTGTTTTTTTTTCTAGACTAAGCCAAATACTGATATGTTTTTATTTTTAGCTCACCTGTGACAAGGTGAGCTTTTGTGATCAAATTTTGTCCGTCTTCCGTCGTATGTGCGTGCGTCCGTGCGTGCGTAGACAATTTCTGGTCCGCACGATAGCATCTTCATTTATGATTTGATTTTAACCAGACATGCACACAACTTGTACCACCACAAGATCTGGATTCCGTTCTTGAACCAGCCATATCCCATCATGTGTTTCGGAGTTACGGCCCCTGAAAGGGCAAAATTTGCCTATTTTGGTCTTGTCTGCACAATAGCATCTTCATTTATGATTTGATTTTAACCAGACTTGCATACAAATTATACCACCATGAGATCTGGGTTTCTTTCTTGAACCAGCCATATCCCATCATGTGTTATGGAGTTACGGCCCCTGAAAGGGCAATATTTGCCTATTTTGGTCTTGTCTGCACAATAGCATCTTCATTTATGCTTTGATTTTAACCAGACTTGCATACAAATTATACCATCATGAGATCCGGGTCCCTTTCTTGAACCAGCCATATCCCATCATGTGTTACGGCGTTACGGCCCCTGAAAGGGCAAACATTGCCTATTTTGGTCTTGTCTGCACGATAGCATCTTCATTTATGATTTGATTTTAACCAGACTCGCACAAAACTTGTACCACCATGAGATCTGGGTTCCTTTCTTGAACCAGCCATATCCCATCATGTGTTACGGAGTTACGGCCCCTGAAAGGGCAAAATTGCCTATTTTGGTCTTGTCTGCACGATAGCATCTTCATTTATAATTTGATTTTAACCAGACTTGCACACAACTTGTACCACCATAAGATCTGGGTTCCTTTTTGGAATCAGCCATAACCCAATCATGTGTTACGGAGTTACGGCCCCTGAAAGGGCAAAAATTGCCTATTTTGGTCTTGTCTGCAGGATAGCTGTTTCATTTTTGATTTGATTTTAACTAAACTTGCACACAATTTGTAACACCACACAATATCTCGGTCAAGTTTGAATATGGTTCATGTCGGGTCAAAAAGTAGGTCAGTAGGTCAAATCAGAAAAAAACCTTGTGAAGACACTAGAGGCCAGAGTTTTGGTCCGATCATAATCAAACTTGCCCAGAATGATCATCTTGACAATATCTCAGTCAAGTTGGAATATGGTGTTGTCGGGTCAAAAAGTAGGTCAGAAGGTCAAATCATAGGAAAACCTTCTGAACACACAAGAGGCCACAGTTTATGTCCAATCATCATCAAACTTGCTCAGAATGATAATCTTGTTCGAATATGGGCCATGTCAGGTCACAAAGTAGGTCAGAAGGTCAAATCATAGAAAACCTTTTGAATACACTAGAGGCAACAGTTTTTGTCCAATCATTATTAAACTTGCCCAGAATGATCGTCTTGACAATATCTTGGTCAAGTTTGAATACGGGTCATGTCGGGTCAAAAAGTAGGTCAGTAGGTCAAATCATAGAAAAACCTTGTGAACATACTAGAGGCCACAGTTTTGGTCCAATAATCATCAAATTTGCCCAGAATGATCACCTTGACAATATCTGAGTCAAGTTTGAATATGGGTCACGTCGACTCAAAAAGTAGGTCACTAGTTCAAATCAGAGAAAAACCATGTGAACACACTAGAGGCCACAATTTTGGTCCGATCGTCATCAATCTTGCTCAGAATGATCATCTTGATAATATCTTGGTCACTTTAGAATATGGGTCATGTTGGGTCAAAAAGTAGGTCAGTAGGTCAAATCAGAGAAAAACCTTGTGAACACACTAGAGGCCACAGTTTTGGTCCGATCATCATCAAACTTGCTCAGAATGATAGTTTTGACAATATCTCGGTCAAATTCGAATATGGGTCATGTCAGGTCAAAATGTAGGTCAGTAGGTCAAATCATAGAAAAACCTTGTGAACACACTAGAGGCCACAGTTAAGGTCCGATCATCATCAAACTTGCCAAGAATGATCATCTTGACAATATCTGAGTCAAGTTCGAATATGAATCATGTCGGTCCAAAAAGTAGATCAGTAGGTAAAATCATAGAAAAACCCTCTGAACACACTAGAGGCCACAGTTTTGGTCCGATCATCATCAAACTTGCTCAAAATGATCATTTGACAATATCTAAATTAATTTCGAATATGGGTCATATCTGGTTAGTAAGTTGGTCAGATTGTTGAAAAACCATGTGGGCACACTAGAGGCCCCAGTTTTGGTCCGATCATCATCAAACTTGCTCAGAATGATCATCTTGACAATATCTGGGTCAAGTTCGAATATGGGTCATGTCAGGTCAAAAAGTAGGTCAGCAGGTCAAATCATAAAAAAGTTTTGAACACTCTAAGAGGCCACAGTTTTAGTCAAATCATCATAGAACTTGCTCAGAATAATCATCTGGACAATATCTCAGTTAAGTTCGAATATGGGTCATGTCAAATCAAAAAGTAGATCAGTAGGTTATTTTGTTATAACATTGAACCGTTCGAGATAGAGTATTCATATTTGGCATGTAGGTTCCTTGTGACAAGAGCTTCCCACTCATATAAAGATTTCTACCTGTGACCTTGACCTGTGACCTACTTTATCATAACTTTTGAACTATATGAGATAGAGCCTTTATATTTGGCAAGTATGTTCCTTTTGACAAGGTTTTCTCAACCATTCAAAACTTTTGACCCCTGACCTTGACCTTTGACCTACTTTGTCATAACTTTTGAAGCATGTAAGATACAGCCTTCATATTTGGCATATATTAAAGACTAATGAAAGTCTGGAGACGCCTGGGATCGATCCTGCTACCCTGGTTTACAAGGCAAGTAGCATGACCACTTCACCATGAAGGCTTCTAAACTTCATTGGAATGTTGTGTAGATGACCCTCTAGGAAAATAGCATAACGAATAACAAATGGTCACAAGAGCTAAAAATAGAAAAACATTGTATTTGCTTCAAATGCGAACTCCTTCTAAACCTTTGAGCCATTTGGATTTAAAACTTCACAGGAATGTTGCTTAGGTGACTCCCTACAAAAATTGTTAAAACTCATTCCACTCCGATAACACGATGGCTGCCAGAGCTAAAAATAAAAATAAATCTTCAAACGAAAATTCCTCCTGTACCCTTGGGCCAATTTCATTCAAACTTCGAAGTAATGTTGCTTAGATGACCCTCTACCAAAAAAGCTAATACAATCCCGCTCCGATGAACAAAATGGCCACCGGAGCTAAAGATAGAATAATATTGTAAATTTGATTCAAACGTGAATCCTTCCTCAACCCTAAGGCCAATTTGATTCAAACTTCACAGTTTTTCACCTACCAAATGAGCTAAAATCACTCTGCTGATGAACAAGATGGCCACCATAGCTAAAAATAGAATGAACTCGAGACAGTGACACACAGGTGAGCGAATCAGGACCCTCTTGGCCCTCTTTTTTTGTTTTGGTTTTACGGCCCTTTCAAGATTATTTCATATCGAGCCGATCGTTAATCAGAGGTGGGCGAACACCGGAGTACCCGGACAAGAACCACCTGACCTTCCGTTGCAGAACTTGGCGTCTCCCATGTGACCCGAGCGAGGCTCGAACTAGACCACGGAGGCCCGTAAATTACAGATATGTAATGAAATAGTATGCACCTTTTACTAACATGGGCACGAAAACACGCCTATATAATTCTGACCCCCTTCAACCCCACTTTTGTATAGAAAAACTGGGTTTTACAGGGGTAAACCTTATTTTTCTTATTTCTGCTTTAAAATATAGATTGTGGTACTCGTTAGAACCGCCTCATCGAGTTGGTTCGAACGTGTATTCGAAATCTATATTTTGAGCAGAAATAAGAAGAAAAAAATATCACAATTTTTTTCCTGAATGTTTTCGTTTTTTCGGCGGTATAAGTTACAATGGATTTGTATAGGCGTGTGTTCTACTCTTAAAGGGAAGACTAATTCTTTCCTTTAAGAGTTGGACCTATTTAGAAAGGGATACGTATCTCCTAAACGGAACTGAAACAGGGGAATGGGAACACCTTCAGGGGAGGCAACTCCTTCAAAAGTATGTTTGTCTCCCATGTCAATAGGGGTCAACTCTTAAAGGGAAGAATTTGCTCCTGATGAGCAAATTCTTTCCTTTAAGAGAAGACCCCCTTTTCAGTTAGACAGTGCTGATAGAAAAGCGACCAGAAAGTCCCGAAAGTTGTCTCCCTTTGAAAAATGGCGGCGAATCTTTCAGGTGTTCCCATTCCCCTTAAGGTAACCGGGCACTATAAGCACATTGGGATCTCTAATCGTTCCTCTTTCATTTCTCGTAACCGTGTCTATTACTATTCATTCAGGTGCAGCCATTTGTTTTAAGTTTTCAAAAATATTCAATGAACTGAAAAATATCACATGTATTGACTTATATTAACCCTTTTTGTACCGAATGGAATCTTACACCTTATATACAGTAAGTCCATTTCAAAATTTAGGGGTGTCAGGTTGTATTTTCATCAAACTTTATATTGAAAATGACTGAACTTTTAGCAAACAGTGGAGGCCCTGATCAGACGCCGCGTTCTGCGGCGTTTGATCGGGGCCAGCACTGTTTGCCAAGGTAGCCCTTTAGGGGTTTCTGGTACTGAATGGGTTAAACTCCTTTACCAGCCATTAAACCGTCAATAACAAAAAGAAAATAAGATTGATAGAAAGTGTTGTTTTTTTTCTGCACTTTCAAGAATATATCACTTATTTTGAAACCGGAGTACCCGGAGGAAAACACAGAGCTTGGCGTAATACATGTGGGCCGAGCGAGGCTGAGAGACCTAATGATTAAGAGGCAACGCTCTTACCCACTGAGGCAGAGAGAGAGAGAGAGAGAGAGAGAGAGAGAGAGAGAGAGAGAGAGAGGGAGAGAGAGAGAGAGAGAATGATTAAGAGGCAACGCTTTTAGCCACTAATCCACGGAGGCCTAGAGAAAGAGAGAGAGCACACAGCAGTGAGAGACCTAATGATTAAGAGGCAACGCTCTTACCCACTAATCCACGGAGGCCTAGAGAGAGAGAGAGAGAGAGAGAGAGAGAGACAGACAGACAGACAGACAGACAGACAGACAGACAGACAGACAGACAGACAGACAGACAGACAGACAGAGAGAGAGAGAGAGAGAGAGAGAGAGAGAGAGAGAGAGAGAGAGAGAGAGAGAGAGATCATTAACATTTTATTATTTTTTTCTTCTGAAAAATTGACAGGATTCAGCGAGAGCATTACGATAACACATCCGTGTAATATACATGTAGTGCATTTTTCAAACCTCAAAAAAAGATTTTTTTCTGATGAAAAATTGTTATATTTTTCTTATTTATACTCCAAACCTAGGTTTTGGGAGCTCGTTAGAGCCGCCTCATTGAGGCGGTTCTAACGAGTACCCACAACCTATGTCTTGGAGCAGAAATAAGGAAAATATGTTTACCTCCGTAAACCCCAGTTTTATCTTGGGGGTTTAGGTGGTGGGAGGGGGGATATTTATTTCACGGACTTGTTCACGTGATTAGGGAGCTATTAAATTGACCACTTGTCGATTTCGTGCTGAGTCATGTAGGGAAATAAATTTCATATATTGCAAAAAATCAAAGAAAGCCTATTTTGAATGAATTTATTATCGATTTACCGCTGCTTAAAACTCAGTTTTTTAATATAAGTTTAACTTCTTTTTTCGAAGTTTCTTAAAGCACCGCGTCCGTGATCAGCATGTCTTCGTTTTAAAGGTTAATCGAACATAAAAAAGGATTACTGGGTTCACAGGAGTCGCGCCATTCAAAAGCGTGTCTTGGACCCGATGGTCGCCCAGTGAAGTCTTCGCCGGGCACTGTTAAGGCATTACTTACATCAAGGTTTCTCTGGGCAGGGACGGAAGGGGCGTGCTCGGATTGATTTCGTGCCCAAATGGATATGTGTATTGGCTAAGCGCAGAGGCCCGAAAACACCTTTTTGCGTGTTGCGGCTGGTTTGGAAAGAATATATATTTTCAGAAACTGTAGCCGACCTGGTGTTGGATTCAGTCGAGGACAAAGGGCGAAACGGCAAGTAAATCAAGGGGAGAATTGGACTAATACATCATGTTAACAGGTCCGTGTAATGAACACCCCTCTAAAACCAAACTTTTAATAATACTTATTGGACTTTACTCTCCGGGAAGTAATTATTTCCTTAAGAGTGGGCCTAACAAATAATTCTGAACAGTGAAGTAAAGTAAAATTCCTAAATTAAGACCACCTTTTGGACTGTTCAGGACCACTTTTGGACAGTTCCAAAGGTGGTCACTGACCAGGGGATACTGTATGCAGAAAACACAAAGAAAGAATATCTGCAACCTACTAATGACCCTTTTTATAGCAGAATTAGTCTTACTTTTTTAGGTAGTCTTAATGGTGGAATTTTAGTGTATATCTGTTTGGTCGATTCCAAAGTCACTAAGCGCAGAAGCAATGCATCACCTATGTACACGTGACTATTGGCTCCTTATTCGTAGCGTTGTGAGGTCACAGGGTTACCTTTAGAATCGATCTGGATTGACCGCTCGTGTTGGGTTTGGTAAACAGTGTAGACCAAGATCAGACGTCACAAAAAGTGGCGTCTGATCAGGGTCTACACTGTTTGCTTACAGGAATCTAAAGGTTAAACCGACACGACAGTGCTTTAAGTGCGTTGATTACTGTGCTGCGGTGCATTCCTTTCTTAAAAAGGATAATTTTTTATAGAACATACAATAACTTTACTATAATAAGAGCACGTTTGGGACTGTTCAAAAGTGGTCTATTAGACCACTTTTGAACAGTCCCAAAGGCGGTCCCTGGCCAGAGAACACTGTGTGCTTAAACCACGAAGAAATAATAACTGCACCCTTCTAAATAAGCTTTTTAAAGCAGAATTAGTCTTAATTTTAGGTGGTCTTAATAGCGGAATTTTACTGTATTTAACTTCACTATGCTGTTCGATACCGTAAAAAGTCTCCCTGTACTTCATCATACTGTAGATTATACGTGCATTTGTGGTCCTTTGGAACCATGTTTTTCATTGGATCATTAATGATGCCTACCTGACCTAAACTGGTTAGTCTGTCTCAGAAAATCCACACTCCACAGTTTTATATGCCCCCGTGGTGTAGTGGTTATGCTACTCGCCTCATAAACTAGGGGTCATGGGTTCGATCCCAGGCTTCTCCAGACTTCTTTGGGTTTTTAAACCTATGTCCCGTCTCCGTATGACCTTAGCTGTAATAGTAGGACGTAAAACAAACACACAGACACACCCTCCACAATTTGCCTTTCTGTGGTGTATTCCGTTTTATACAGAACAAACATGTATTTGATTAATCACGCTTTGGGCCAGTGCACAAGATGCGCGGTCTGGGAACGGCCTCGGATCAGTCTGCATACCCTGGAAATATCATAACGAAAACACGCCTATAAAAATACATTGTAAATTTTACCGCAGAAAAAAAATAAGATGACAAATTGAGATATTTTCCTTATTACATATTTGCTCAAAATATAGATTCGAGGCGGTTCCAACGAGTACCCACAATCTTTATTTTAGAGCAGAAATAAGCAAAAATAAGGCTTATCCCTGTAAACCACTGTTTGACCATATAAAAGTTGGGTTCAAGGGGGGGGGGGGGGGGGGGGGGGGCAGAATTATATAAATGTAGGCGTGTTTTCCTGATGTAGTGAATCTTTTCGTCACATTCTACTGGCCTTGTAAACCAGGGGTCGCAAGATCGATCCCGGGCTTCTCCAGACTTTCGGATGAGTTTTTAAACCGAGGTCCTGTCTCCGCATGACCTTAGCTGTTGGTGGGACGTAAAACTCAAACACTCACTCACTCGTCACATTCTACAATACAGATGTTTATTGTTGGGGCGGTGGCGGGTACCTTTGAATCTCATCCTGTGTATTGGCTGACCGTATTACGCAGCGTCTAATCAGGGTCTATAAATTGCTGTCAGAATGCAGGAATTTAAGGGTAGAAGTTCAGGACAAGCGCTCGACAGAGGTACATATGTTATTTTTACATTTTTGTTTTGCATCGTTTAAGAATAATCTGTACGCAAACCAAGAAAAAAAATACTAGAAATAATAATTCCACCATTTAACATCGTTTACCATATGGGGACCACACTTACAGGAAAGAATTTGCTCCCTTTAGGGGGCAAATTCTGAATTTGCTCCCTTTAGGGGGCAAATTCTTTCCTGTTAGGATGATCCTCGCGGCAAAGAAAGAAACTATGTTAGCTATTAATTAGTGTTGTGTATATCTTAGACACATACATATCTTCTTCTTTTTTTTTCTTCTTCTTCTTCTTCTTATTCTTCTTCTTCATCTTATGAAATGTGCACGCAAGTGCGTATCTGCGTAAAGGATGTTACGCCTCTGTTCCCTTCTTCTTCTTCTTCTTCTTCTTCTTCTTCTTCTTCTTCTTCTTCTTCTTCTTCTTCTCCTTTTTCTTCTTCTTCTGTAATGTGCACGCAAATGCGTATCTGCTTAAAGAATGTTACGCCCTTGTTTATAGCTCCAAGCAGATTTTTTTCTTAATTTTAAAAAATCACAACTTTATGCATATTAGATTTCATTTCAAGTCTTGTTGCAAGAGGTGCATTGTTATTGACCCTTTTTGTACCAAATGGAATCTCCGTCTTTATATATAGCAGGAGTCCATTTCGAAATTTAAGGGTGCGGTTGTGTTTTCTTCAAAAACTATTTGTAAAATGACTGAACTTTTAGAAAACAGTGGAGGCCCTGATCAGACGCCGCATTCTGCGGCGTCTGATCTGGGCCTGCACTGTTTGCCAAGGTACCCCTTTAGATGTTTCCGGTACTGAATGGGTTAAGATGCAGATTTTGATAATTTATTTTCCATCTGGTAAAATGAGAAGTAGGTTTGATTTTGAAAATTACAACGTATTGTCTGCACAAACAGATTTCAGATACTACCATTACTGTAACCTAAAACATGCTTATTAAACCCATTTCATGCGGGAACCCCTAAAGGAGCCACGGGCAAAATGTGCAGGGCCCAGATCAGACGTACGCCGGAGAACGCGGCGTCTTATAAAGGTCTTCACTGTTGCAGAAAGGTCTGCAACTTTTTAAATAAAATTCTAAGATTTCTTTAGATTTTAAAACGGACTCTTGTAACTGATAAAGGCGGAAAATTCATTCCATTCAGTACGAAACGTAAGATGGTCCCCAAGAAAAAATATAATATCTAAAAAAGGCCGAATCAGGGAATAAGGATATTGCCATATTTGTCCATTACAATAACATACTTTTTTGATATATACATCCGAATAGTTGGCCCCCGCCCATTGGGGCTTGAAGAAATAGATGGGCTGTATGATGCTTCCACGCAGAGCTGAAACCGACCGCACACGAGTACTGGTAAACCGCTTAGAGGATCTAAGACTGTCCAGGCAAAGCGGTGCGAGTCGGATCGTACATGCTTATAACCCTATTGGTTTCATTGGGCGACAGGGCTTGAGATGTCATTTCATTTCAATGTCGGATAAAAGTCGCACAAAATTGGAAGCAACGTCTCCAGAATGACATATACAGTGTTGACGGGGACGTTAAACCTCAAATCAAACAAACAAAACATCCAAATAGTTCATGTTTCTGATGATGTTTTTTAAATATTTTTCTTAGTTTTACTCCAAACATAGCTTTTGGGTGCTCGTTAGAACGATTACCCACAACCTATGTCTTGGAGCAGAAATAATTAAGGAACATAATGTTTACCCCCGTAAACCCTCGTTTTCTCTTTATAAAGTGGAGTTTGAATAGTGTTCATTACACAAGCTTGTTAACATGATGATTAATCAGGTGGTTGACCCAATTTTCTGCCATATTATATATATACCAGGTGTGCATTTCGAAAGCTTAGGATGCATCCCAGCAAGCACACGTCGCTGGACATTGCATAAACGTTATGACCTCGCACCGACGTTGTTCAATGTGACGTCACAAATACGCCATGTGCCTGCTGGGATACTTGGATTGCAAACTGCGACATGCGCTTGATAGTCAAGGTTCTTTTAACGTTTAATGTATATATTTGTGTATGTTTTTCAGTTTGTATCATTAGGTGCGAAAATGCATACATGCTTATATAAATGTTACAATGAGGACCATATGTTAGACTGGCGCTCGTGCCAAATATGTCGCTTGAAATAAAGAGGCAGTTCGATAACCATAGTTAACCTGTGGTTAACCAAACTTTGATCGAACGACCTCTGGTTCCTTGGCGGGAAAGTCATGACGTCACTCTAGTCCAACCAGACTAAAGCATTGGTTTCTCTGGTAAACAGTGTACAAGATGGCGGCGAAAAGTAAGAAAACCTGTTGGCCCAAGGGAAAATACATTATTTTTAGTGTTGTTAAAGCATGTTTATTTGTAAGATGTAAAATGTGCACAATATGAGAGACAGAATCGACGCTGCTATTTCTGCAGTGTTCAAAATGGTGATAACGAATAACGAAATCCATCCAGAAAAAAAGAAAGATATTGACTGCGTTTAAGTTTCGGTCGGACGAACGAACGGACGAGAGCAACGTTATATACCCTTCCACCATTCTTCATATATAAGATAAGGATTTTTTTAACCCAATGTCGTATATATAAGACGATATATAGTAAAGTGATCTGAACAATATTGTTGCCGGGGTCAAATAAATTGTAATTAAATGCAGAAAGTTGACACGTTGTACTTAAACATACTTATCAGTTGACGAGATGATTATCTATCATCTTTGGGATCGGTTTTTTATGCAAATATAGTGTAACTAGAAACCTCAATGGCTCGAACACTGGTGGTTCGATGACAGTGGCTAATTAGAAATGACGCTTGAGTCCCTGACAGTCTTTTTGAAAACATTTGAGGGCCACTGATGAGGCCCTACATCATAGTGTAGTTTATATTTTCTTGTCCTTTGGGATCATTGATTCGATTGTGGTATTTTGAAAATATTTGAGGGTCACTGATGAGGCCTAAATGGCCGAAACTAGCTAGTCTGGCCCAGAAAACATGTGCACTCCATATTTTCCAGATCTGTGGTGTATTCCTTGCTTCAACAGGATACCCCTTTCTAAAACATATTTGACGTCACTACAGCTGTTGTCTGGGAATTTGTGGCGGCCGTAAAAAGGATCCCTGCCCGACATCATGGTGTAGTTTATATTTTCTTGTCCTTTGGGATCATTGATTCGATTGTGGAATTTTTAAAAAAAATATTTGAGGGTCACTGATGAGGCCTAAATGGCCGAAACTAGCTAGTCTGGCCCAGAAAACATGTACACTCCATATTTTCCAGTTCTGTGGTGCATTCTTTGCTTCCAAAGGATAGCCCTTTCTGAAACATAATCCACCAGCTCTAGATTTCCATATATTTGGACATACAGTCGAACTTCGATAATTCGAATACCTTCGGGACCAAGGAAGTTTGAGCTACTGAGGGTTACTTATACTGCTAGGCTAAGACATAATGGGAAGGGAGAGAATGGCCGTAGAAAAGGTACATGATCAATCTCCACGAAAGAATGTTGCCGACCCCGGCAGGTATCGAACCTGCGCCCTCCTGATCACCAGTCATTCGCGCATCCGACTGAGCTACCGAAGCCGGCTGTATATTATTATTATGGATAACTTATATCTTTCCCCTCTAAAAGCTGTGTTTTCTACGGCCATTCGCTCCCTTCCGCTGATTCAAGAAGGACAGTTGTCAGTTTCTGGAGAAAGAATGTGCACCGTACTGGTTAACTGCTTACGTATAAGCCTGCCCAGGAAAAGTGTGGATAGGTATTTACTGACGGCTAAAAAATGACCTAAATTAGTCTTGACTGTGCCGTTAAACTCAATCAAACAAACCATCACTGATTTAAACGTATCATTGAGTCCTTGGGGAGTTATTCCCATATAAGTTGAACTTCAACAACTCAGTCGAACAACTTCGGTACCATGACATTTTGTTCGAGAGTAGCTGCAGATATCCATATTTGGACATTTTTGGGCAAATTTCCTGAATTACTCTTGAAAAGATATGTTATGTATACCCATAAGAATCGCCTCAATGAGGCGATTCTAATAATGATATGTTGTGTTTTCTCATTATAATCGGCTCTGTGAGGTGTTCGACTGAACATATTGTTCTGTGAGATCGGCCAACACAGCAGAATGAATACGAGCCAGCCATGCCCATGACTTCACGAGAGACAAAGAAATGACAAAGAAATGATTTTTACACTGGGCGAATTAGCATTACGAGCCCACCAAAGGCGACCAGCACATTCTAGAAGAGGTCCCCACCTTCCTCCAACCCCACCTCCTCTCGTCGGGGGGTGGGGTGGTGTTCATTGGGTCTGTCCCAAGAAAAAAGCGAAACTCAACATGCATGTTGGTGTATTCCTAGCCTTTTCTGAAGCCTGTTTTGTTTCGCTCCCGCCCATCGGGGCTTGAAGAAATAGGTGGGCTGCATGGTGCTTTCACGCAGAGCTGAAACCGACCGCACACGAGTACTGGTAAACCGCTTAGAGGATCTAAGCTTGCTCTGCCGCACACGAGTACTGGTAAACCGCTTACCCTGGCAAAGCGGTGTGAGTCGGACAGTCCATGCTTAAAAACCCTTATGTTTAATTGGGCGACAGGGCTTGAGATGTCATTTTATCTCAATGTCGAGTAAAGGTCCCATAAAATTGGAAGCAACGTCTCCAAAATGACATGTACAGTGTTGACAGGGACGTAAATGCTCAAACAAATCAAAAGTTGGGTATATTAATATTACGAGCGTGCCAAAGTCGACCAGCACAACCTAGAAGACGAAAAGACGTCCCCACCCTTCCTTCGTCCCCACCCCCTCTCGTCGGGTGTGTGTGTGGGGTGTTCATTGTGACTGTCCCAAGGAAAAAGTGACACCCAATATGCATGTTGCTGTATTCCTAGCCTTTTCAGAAGCCTGTTTAGCTCGCCCGAACGAATTCAAGGAACAGCCATTACACTGTCTCTGGCGACGGCATCGGAGTCGGTGTTGATGTCTGCGTCGACATGTGTTAACGTCTGAGAGACTTGCTTCAAAGTTGCAGTCATGATGGGTTATAAGCTCAGAGCTTTATTCAGCAATATTCCTGCCCACGCCCATAAACTTAAGGTCAAGGTCACAGACTTAGAAATTGTATGTTAAAGTTTTATTAAAGCTTTTATCATAATTATTATGACGTCGCGTATGAGAATGTAACAACGCCGTGTAATAAATTCGATAATCTACTAGTGGATTAATTATGCAAAATAGTTAGATACGCCCTGTAACGTTACATATACGACATCCTATGACGTCGCATTTACTAATGGCGGAATATTGACATGTTTGTTAAACAAACGTGAATAAAATGCGTTTAAAATGTCATATGAAAAATGGAATCTTGTATTCGTGCCCATGTATTATTGAATTTATTAAACTCGTTATGGGAAAGGGATAAAATGCTCGGCTGAGCCTCGCATTTTATCCCTTTTCCTCAACCGTCGTTTAATGTTCATGTATTATTGACTTTATTAAACTCGTTAAGGAAAAGGAATAAAATGCTCGGCACAGCCTCGCATTTTATCCCTTTTCCTCAACTCGTTTAATAAATCCAATAATGCATGAACATAAATGTAAATGAACACTCATGTAAGATCCTCTTTTTAAAAAAAATGTGAAGCTACTAGTAACTTTGAATTGATTGACAATCAGTCGACCCAAGGAGCACCAAAACGCAAGATACACGGGTCGTTCCAGGTTTTTTAAACCAATGCCGTGCTTGCGTAATTTTCGCTCTTGGTAGATACAGTAAATTCCTATATTAAGACCACCTTTGGGACTGTTAAAAAGTGGTCTTTGAGAGACCACTTTTGAACAGTCCCAAGGTGGTCTATGAGCAGAGGGCACTGTAGGCAGAAAACAGAAAGAAAAAATAACTGCAACCTACTTAATAAACTTTTTTAAAGCAGAATTAGTCTTAATTTTAGGTGGTCTTAATAGCGGAATTTCACTGTATTATTTACATTTGATGTGTTTAAATTGATTAAAATCTTGTAACACTCCGTCATGTTAAAATCTTAGTTACAAGGATTTTGAACAAACGCTTCAAAATTGTGCATAAAACCGAAAAACATGCATTTCCATTTAAATTAATTTCAAATTGTAACTTAAGAAGGAATGAAATGCAAACCTAATATACCGTTGGCACACTTCATCAGATTTCAAAACATATTAAAACCCCGAAAATATTTGATCTCTATTCAAAATGACAAGTTTTAGAAAACGCTTAGTCGAACGCTCTTTAGACTACCTAAAATTTAGTCTAATTTTAAGCTTATTTAAACTATGTCCTCTGGTCAGAGACCACCTTTGGAACTGTTCAAAAGTGGTCTCAAAGACCACATTTGAACAGTCCCAAAGGTGGTCTTAATATAGGAATTTTATTGTATTTATAAGTACTCATGTTCGGTCGGGTTCAGCTCTGCCCGGAAGCTCAATGTAGCTCAATCATTATTTCCAAGCCCCGATGGGCGGGGGCAAGTCCGTATACAGAACACCCTGGGGACGCAAACAGCCTTGCACACTTTTTCTTCCGTTTGTTTCAGTCTGGTGCATATACGATATGCATATCGTATAAGCCTGTCCAGGAAAAACATGGTAAGATAAACTGAAATGCTCGCTATAACCAAAATAGTGTTAACTGGGTCGTTAAACTCAAGCAAATAAATAAACAAACAAACAAACAAACAAAGTATTTCAATAAATCCGCATCTCCTATTCCTATCTGTTATTTACTTCCAAAAGGAAATTTCATAGATTTTGTGGTTAAGTTATGTCATGTGGTTTTACGCCCCAGTCAATAGCTAAGGCCATGTGGGCCGGTGAATTACCTTCGCTGTTCCTGGACAAAGCGGTTTAGCACTACTTGGTGAGATTGCCCCTGGCAGTGACTGTTTGTTTGGTTGAGTTGAGGTTTTACGTCCCCGTTAACACTATGAAGGTTATTTTGGAGACGTTGCTTCCGATTTTGTTGGGCTTTTACCGGACATTGAGATGAATGACACCTAAAGCCCTACCGCCCATAGAAACCGCTAGGGTTTAAGGAGCGGACAGCCTCGCATCACTTTTCCGATGCTTCCGATTTTGTGGGACTTTTACGCGACATTGAGATGAAATGGCCCATAGAAACCGCTAGGGTTTAAGAATCGGTCCGACTTGCATCAATTTTCCTGGGCAGACTTAGACCTAAGCTGTTTACCAGTACTCAAATTCGGTCGGTTTCAGCTCTGCGCGGAAGCACCGTGCAGCCCAATCTTTTTCTCCAGGCCCCGATGGGCGGGGGCGCTGACGGTGACTGATATCAGCCAGATGATCAACGACCGAGTCCTCAAACAACTCCGTCCATCTCAAGCTCTCTACCAAGAAAAATGAAAGATAGGAAAGAGTAGATGAAAAACACACTACAGTCGAACTTCGATAACTCGAACACCTTCGGCACCATGAAATTTGGTTCGAAATAGGGTAGGTTCGAGTTATTGAGGGATACTGATACTTCTAGCGTAGACATAATAGGGTGACCTAAGGATATATTTTCGACTTTTTTTTAAATAAATGTATGATGTGTGTACTCATTAGAATCGCCTCAATGAGGCGATTCTAATGAGTACACACAGCATACTTTTTAAAATTAAAATGAAACAAGCCTCCATTAATTGACCAAAACACACGGATTTCTGGAGCTATAGGAACAGTTCTCTAAGGACCCAAGAGTGAGTTCGAATTAGCCATGGTAAACGAATGATCCGTATTCGAGTCATCAAAGTTTCACTGTAATAAATCGTAATACAGTAGAACTTCGATGGCTCGAACACCGATGGCTCGTTTACCATGGATGTGTCGAACCCATTCTTGAGCCCCTAGCGAAATCCTCTACATAAGATATAGTGGTGGATAATTAAGGAGATTTTAGTCTTTTATCTTGCAAATGTATGCTGTATGTACTCATTAGAATCGCCTCGATGAGGCGATTCTAATGTGTACATACAGCATACATTTTCATTACAGAACACCGAAAAGATGTCTAAAAGTATCTCGTTATGCCTCCTGACAGTAACCTCAGTGGCTCGAACTACCCCTGTCTCGAACAGATTTTCGTGGTCCCAAAGGTGTTCGAGCCATTGAAGTTTGACTGTATATCCCCATCCCGCAGCTGCTTCAAGTACACCAACCCCTTGCCCTACTGAGACCCTCCATCGGGGCTTGAAGAAATAGATGGGCTGCATGATGCTTCCACGCAGAAATTGATATTGTCTTTATAACGAGTTTTGCCGTTATAACGAATGTCGTTATAACGCGGGTCCTCTGTACTAAAAATCCGTCGGTTTAAGCTCTGTGCGAAAACACCATGTAGCACAATTTATTTTTCTAAGCCCCGATGTGACACCCGCCCATCGGCGCTTGTAGAAATAGACTGGGCTGCATGATGCTTTCACGCAGAGCTGAAACCGACCCGCACACGATCGAGTACTGGTAAGCCGCTTAGAGGATTTAAGCCTGCCCAGGCAAAGCGGTGCGAGTCGGACCGTCCGTACTTATAAATCATATTGGTTTCATTGGGCGGCAGGTCTTGAGATGTCATTTCATCTCAATGGCGGGTAAAAGTCCCACAAAATTGGAAGCAACGTCTCCAAAATGACCTTTACAGTGTTGACGGGGACGTCAAACCTCAAATCAAACAAACAAAAACAATGTCCTCTGGTCAGATACCACCTTTGGGACTGTTCAAAACTGATCTTAAAGACCACTTTTGAACAGTTCCAAAGGTGGTCTTAATATAGGAATTTTACTGTACACCAAACCCTTGTCCTATTAAAACGCCCTGGCAATGAAAGCTACACAGCGCATGCTCACACCGCCCCATTCTCTTTGTGGTATGTATGCCCTCAGAAACCAGGAAAATGAATTGTACAGCCCAGGTGCGTTTTACCATCAGCGTATATAATTATCTTCTTAGATATTGAAATTATGTATTTCAATCTCTTCTCACAATATCCCATGTTGTAATAATATTTTGACACCAGGATGCGGTGTCATACAGGTCACAAATATCAGCCCAGTTGACTCGATTTGTAGGTGTGACGACGATAATTGCACAGCCCGTCAGTGCTTTGAGGTTTAACGTCCCCGTCAACACTATTTAGGCCATTTTGGAGACGTTGATTCCAGCTTTGTGGAACTTTTACCCGACGTTGAGATTTTGTTTTGTTCGTTTGATTTGAGGTTTAACGTCCCCTTCAACACTGTATAGGCCATTTTGGAGACGTTGCTTCCAATTTTGTGAGACTTTTACCCGACATTGAGATGAAATGACATCTCAAGTCCTATCGCCCAATGAAACCAATAGGGTTTATAAGCCTGAGATAAGTGGTTTACCAGTACTAGTGTGCGGTCGGATTTCAGCTCTGCGTGGAAGCATCATGCAGCCCATCTATTTCTTCAAGCCCCGATTGGCGGGGTCCGTCTCAAGGCCTGCCGGCCAATGAGACCAATAGGATTTATAAGCTTGGACGTTCCGGCTTGCACCACTTTGGCTGGGAAGACTTAGACCCTCTAAGCGGTTTACCCGAGTAATCATGTGCGGTCAGTTTCAGCTCTGCGTGGAAGCATCGTGCAGCCCAATCTATATCTTCAAGCCGCGATGGGCCGGGGCGGAAGCTCGCCAGTGTGCGTGCGTGGGTGTGTGTTTTGAGTTTTACGTCACACCAGCAACTAAGGTTTGAAAACTCATTAGAAAGTCTGTAGAAGCCCGGACACGAAACCAAGACCCCTAGTTTATTAGGCGAATAGCTTCACCACCACACCGAGGATGCTTCTATGTTGGGCGTTAAGACCAATTGCTTGGCTCGTAAATGTTGGGCAATTGTGCAAGATTTGGTTCGTATTATATAGTCAAGCCACCTTTTTAGCTCACCTGAGCCGAAGGCTCATGTGAGGTATTAGTATACCACGAGCCGGCGTCCGTCGTCCGTCGTCCGTCGTCGTCCGTCGTCCACACTTTCAAAGAAGTATATCTCCGGAACCAGTGGGCCAATCTTGATCAAATTTCATGTGAAGCATTATCAGGTAGGGGAAAGGCTGCATACTGTTTTCGGGCAGATCGGATTGGAACTCTGGTTGCCATGGCAACAAATAGCTCCCATAGACTTAACATAGGAAAAAGTTTGTCATCACTCTAGCTCCGTCAATTTTTTTCTGATCGACTTCATTCTTGCAGATAACAAGGACAGGCATGAAATCTCGATCAAGTTCGATTTTGGGCTGAATCGGATTATTCACTCAGGAGTTACGTGCCCTTGAGCGTTGAAAAAATTGCCTATTGACTTAACATGGGGAGAATGTTGTCATCACCGTAGCTGCTTCAATTATTTTCAGATTGGCTTTATTCTTGCAGATAACCAGCACAGCCATGAAATCTCGGTCAAGTTCGATAACTGGCAGAATCGGATCATTCACTTAGGAGTTACCTGCCCTTGTGTGTTTTTGCATTAGGGTTAATGGGAATTTCAAAAATGTATATCTTAAAGACTACTTGGCCAACTTTGATCAAATTTCATGTGTCGCATTATTGGGCAAGTGGAAAGGCTTCATTAGGTTTTCAGGCAGATCTGAGTGGAACTCTGGTTGCCATGGCAACATCTAGCTCCCATAGACTTCACATAGGAAAAAGCTTGTCATCACTCTAGCTCCGTCAATTTTTTTTCTGATCGACTTCATTCTTGCAGATAACCAGTACAGGCATAAAATCTCGGTCAAGTTCGATTTTGGGCCGAATCGGATTATTTGCCTTGGAGTTACCTGCCCTTGAGCATAAAAAAAATACGTTGTGACCACGATAGCAACTTTATTTTTATTCAGATCAGCTTCAAACTTGCAGGTAACGTGGACAGGCATAAATTCTCAGTTAAGTTCGAATCAGAATATTGACCTCGGAGTTACATAACCTTGAGCGACAAAAAATTTGCCCATAGACTATACATAGGGAAAATGTTGTGACTACGATAGCGACTTGAATTTTTTTTCAGATCAGCTTCAAACTTGCAGGTAACGAGGACAGACATAAAATCTCGGTTAAGTTCGATTTTGGGCCGAATCGGATTATTTGCCTTGGAGTTACCTGCCCTTGAGCATAAAAAAAATACGTTGTGACCACGATAGCAACTTTATTTTTATTCAGATCAGCTTCAAACTTGCAGGTAACGTGGACAGGCATAAATTCTCAGTTAAGTTCGAATCAGAATATTGACCTCGGAGTTACATGACCTTGAGCGACAAAAAATTTGCCCATAGACTATACATAGGGAAAATGTTGTGACTACGATAGCGACTTGAATTTTTTTTCAGATCAGCTTCAAACTTGCAGGTAACGAGGACAGACATAAAATCTCGGTTAAGTTCGATTTTGGGCCGAATCGGATTATTTGCCTTGGAGTTACCTGCCCTTGAGCATAAAAAAATACGTTGTGACCACGATAGCAACTTTATTTTTATTCATATCAGCTTCAAACTTGCAGGTAACGAGGACAGGCATAAAATCTCGGTTAAGTTCAATTTTGGGCCGAATCGGAATATTGACCTCTGAGTTAAGTGACCTTGAGCCACAAAAAATTTGCCCATAGACTTAATTAGGGAAAATGTTGCGACTACGATAGCGACTTGAATTTTTTTTAGATCAGCTTCAAACTTGCAGGTAACGAGGACAGACATAAAATCTCGGTTAAGTTCGAGTTTGGGCTGAATCGGAATATTTGCCTTGGAGTTACCTGCCCTTGAGCATAAAAAAATACGTTGTGACCACGATAGCAACTTTATTTTTATTCATATCAGCTTCAAACTTGCAGGTAACGAGGACAGGCATAAAATCTCGGTTAAGTTCGATTTTGGGCCGAATCGGAATATTGACCTTGGAGTTACGTGACCTTGAGAGACAAAAAAATTTGCCCATAGACTTAACGTAGGGAAAATGTTGTGACAGAAATAGCGACTTGAATTTTTAGCTCACCTGAGCCAAAGGCTCCAGTGAGCTGATAGTATACCAAGGCTCCGGAGTCCGTCGTCTGTCGTCCGTCCATCCGTCGTCCACACTTTCAATGAAGCATATCTCAAAAGGCAGTCGACCAATCTTGTTTAAATTTTACGTGTAGCACCATTGGGCAAGGGGAAAGGCTGCATTAGGTTTTGGAGCTAGTCTGGTTCATTTGTTCCTTCATTCTTCTTTCTCTCCATATAGAGATAATAGACCAATGTTAAATTTTTAATCAAAGATTTCTCAGGAACTATAAAAGCTAGAAGCATCAAATTTGGTATTCAATAGAATAATGATGACTTATTTTGTGTAAGAGACATTGGGCTTTCTCAGCTTATTTGTTCATCTGTTCTTTCATTCTTCTTTCTCTCCATTTTGACCAATGTTAAATTTTCGTCAAAGATTTCTCAGGAACTATAGAAGCTAGAAGTCTCAAACTTGGAATGCAATGCAATAATGATGACTTATATCCTGTAAGGGTCAATGGGCTGGATTCTATTAGCAGATTTAGTAGTCAAGTCTGTGAATTGTTAAAACTTAAGTTCCTCAGGTGAGCGGTTTAGGCTCATTGAGCCTCTTGTTAACGGATTTGAAGAAACATCCAGTAGTTGGTCAATTCTTAGTTCTTTAAAAATTCTTGTTTTTCATTGATCGCCGAGAGTGGATAGCTGTAAAAGCTGCTAAAGGAATAGTTTTCCTTTTTTCTTGTTACATGTGTAGAAACATACCGGCATGTATTTTGTGAGTACTTGTTAGAATCGCCTCAATGAGGCGGTTCTAACGAGTACCCACACTATATATTTGAGCAGCAATAAGAAAAACATCACCATTTTTCATTTTAATTTGCAGTTTTTCCGCGATAAAGGTTTCAGTGTATTTAGTTTACACTAATTTATTTTAGTTCGATTGCGATGGAAGCTTCAAGCTTATTTAATCGCTCTCGAACACTCATTCCGTATGTTTTCACGCGCGCCAGAGGGAGGCAGTGACTATTACACCACTGCTACCCATTTACACCTGGGTGGAGTGAGGTAGTGTCATTACGTGTCTTGCCAAGGACACACCTCGATACCGGGTGCCGGATTCGAAAGCACAACCTCTCGATCATGAGTCGAACGCGTTTATATATTTGTATAGGCGTGTTTTCGTGATGTCATAAATGGCGTATCATGTATGCTAAAAAACACAGATTTTTATTAACCATATTAGCATCTATTGCCACTAAATCTGACAATTTCAAAACAGATGTCACGTGTCAAATAAAATTTAATTCGATGTACCTGCCAGACCAATATACGTTGAAATAACACACCGATAAAAAACAACGACACCTGAGAGTAACTCAAAACGGTGAAAATTAACCAAATTCTATAAAAAAGATAATTTTATTAGCTACAAATAGGATTAAATTTCATTCTAGAGGTGGTCCCTCTTCGCGTCATAACAATGGGACACATCTGTACATAATCAGTTAAGGATGCACCTTCTATATTTTCATCAAGTTTAACAAGGGCGACAACCATTACGAAGCTACAGTAAAATTCCTATATTAAGACCACCTTTGGGACTGTTCAAAAGTGGTCTTGAAGACCACTTTTGAACAGACCCAAAGGTGGACACTGCAGGCAGAAAACACAAAGAAAAAATATTTACAATCTAGTAAATAAGCTTTGTATAGCAGAATTAGTCTTAATTTTAGGAGGTCTTATAGCGGAATTTTACTGTATATTGAAAATTTTGCCACCAAAAATAAACAAAAAATGAAATAAAGACTCGGATATTGTTTTTATATATCTGTACTAAACAAAGATTGTTGGTACTCGTTAGAACCGCCTCGACGAGGCGGTTCTAACGAGTACCCACAATCTTTGTTTTTGAGCAGAAATAAGAAAAGCTTTTACCCCTGTAGACCCCAGTTTTATTATATAAAAGTGGGGTTTTAGGGGATCAAATGTATTCCCTTAAACTCGGCGAGGCGGTTCGAACGAGTACCCACAATCCTTGTTTTTGAGCAGAAATAAGAAAATTGGTCACCCCTGTAAACCACAGTTTTGTTATATGAAAGTGGGGTTTAAGGGGATCAAACTTATATAGACGTGCTTCATATTGTTCCTCAACACCTTAACAGGTCTGAGTAATGAACACCTGTATACCCCCACTTTATATTCCGAAAACTGGGGTTTCCAGGGATCTATATTATGTTTTTCTTCTTCTGCGCCGAGGCGCAAGTTTTGGGTACACGTTAGAACTGCCTCATGGAGGCGGTTCTAACGAGCATCCGCAACCTACGTTGGGGCAATTAATCCCTCCAAAAATGGGGACTGCTCTGAAAGGACAGGAATTCACGTCAAAATGACAAAACTCTTTCCCCTCCGAATTCAGCCCTATTCAGTTCTATTGACAAGGGCTTTTTGTTCAAGTATTGCTGTCCTTGAAGCTGTACCGATTTCCCTTAAATTTCTTTTCCACCTTTCGTCTAATATGTTATTGTTACTGCCAAATGTAATTTGCTACTAAAATAGTTGTCATCTTTTAGAAATAAACTGTGCTGCTGTAAAAACAGTCCGCCCACATCACGAAAACACGCCTATATACATGTGACCCCCTTGAACCCAACTTTTATATAGTGAAACTGGGGTTTACAGGGGTAAACTTTATTTTTCTTATTTCTGCTCTAAAATATAGATTGTGGGTACTCGTTAGAACCGCCTCATCGAGGCGGTTCTAACGAGTACCCACAATCTATATTTTAAGCAGAAATAAGAAAAATATCACAATTTATATCTTAAAATTTTCATTTTTCAGCGATAAAGCTCAAAATGTATTTGTATAGGCATGTTTCCGTTTATGTGCAACGTGAAAGAAGTAGAAATTTTGGAATTAAAAGTACGCAAGCCCGGGAGGTACATTTACTTTCCGACATTAATCAGAAAAAAGAATGGAAATTAAAATCAGAAATGAGTACATGTAAAAACAGACAGGGATTGCCAACCGCAAACTTTAAATGAGACACGTAATGAGAAAACCCGTTTTTGTCAACTGCCAACAACCATCGCCATTTGAGTGACGTCATGAGAAAACAAGTTTTTGTCATCTGCCAACAACCATCGCCATTTGAGTCACGTCATGAGAAAACCTGATTTTGTCATCTGCCAACATCCATCGTCTTTTAAGTGACGTCATGAGAAAACCTGATTTTGTCATTTGCCAACAACCATCGTCTTTTCAGCGACGTCATGAGAAAACCAGATTTTGACATCTGCCAACACACCTCGCCATTTGAGTCACGTCATGAGAAAACCTGATTTTGTCATTGTCCAACAACCATCGTCTTTGAGCGATGTCATGAGAAAACTTGATTTTGTCATTTGACAACAACCATCGCCATTTGAGTGACGTTATGCGAAAACCTGATTTTGTCATTTGCCAACAACCATATCCATTTGAGTCACCCGTCATGAGAACACCTGATTTTGTCATTTGCCAACAGCCATCGCGATTTGACTGACGTCACGAGTAAAAAAAAAAAAATTTCGTCATTTGCCAACAACCATCGCGATATGAGTGACGTCATGCGGAAACTTTTTTGTCATTTGCCAACACCCATCGCGATTTGAGTGACGGCATGAGGAAACCTGCTTTTGTCATTTGAGAGCAGCCATCGCCATTTGACTGACGTCATCAGAAAACCTGATTTTGTCATTTGCCAACAGCCATCGCGATTCGACTGACGTCATGAGAAAATATTTTTTTTGTCATTTGCCAACAACCATCGCGATTTGAGTGACGTCATGAGGAAACATTTTTTTGTCATTTGCCAACAGCCATCGCGATTTGAGTGACGTCATGAGGAAACCTGATTTTGTCATTTGCCAACAACAATCGCCATCTGACTGACGTCATCAGAAAACCAGTTTTCTGTCAATTGCCAACATCCATCGCCATTTGACTGACGTCATCAGAAAACCTGATTTTGTCATTTGCCAACAGCCATCACGATTTGACTGACGTCATGAGGAAACATTTTTTTATCATTTGCAAACAGCCATTTTGATTTGAGGAAACCTGATTTTATCATTTGCCAACAACCATCGCCATTTGAGTTCCGTCATGAGAAAACTTGATTTTGGCATCTGCCGACAACTTTTACATTTTAAGACACGTCATGAGAAAACCTGATTTAGTGATTTGTCAACAACCATCGTCTTTTGAGACACGTCATCAGAAAACCTGATTTTGTGATTTGCCAACAACCATAGTCTTTTGAGTCACGTCGTGAGAAAACCTGATATTGTGATTTGCCAACTACCATCATCTTTTGTTTTCACGTCATGAAAAAAACTTGATTTTTTTTTTTTTTTTTTTTTGCCAACAAAATAGAAGTGGAGGCAATGATCAGGAATCGATAGAATTAACCCACAGCTCCCATCAGAGACACCAAAGGGAAAGAAGCACAAACATGAAACAACAGACCCCAATGGAAACACCAGCAGCGGAAAGTCAAAAGGACAGTTACTTTCCCACAAAATGGCCAATAGGCTATCCAAAATAAAATAATATAAGCGACACAACGTTAACACCCAAAGACAAATTATAACAAAAATAAACCGCGAGAGAAGAACCGCCTTGGAACGGTCAGCGGAAACGAATTCCACTGGGGGCTTAAATCGATTTTTTCGCACCTACTTCCGTCGCGATTTAGACACATAATTTGTTCAGTCCGCATGAAGGCCTCCTAAAACTCATCAGTGCAACATCTCCTTGAACACAAAACATCTACCGCCATTTGAGTCATGTCATGAGAAAACCTGATTAGGTTATTTGCCAACAAACATCGCCATTTGAGTGACGTCATGAGAAAATTTGATTTTGTCATTTGCCAACAACCATCGTCTTTTGAGTCACGTCATGAGAAAACCCAATTTTGTGATTTGTCAACCACCACTGTCTTTTGTGTCACGTCATGAAAAAACTGTTTTTGCCATTTGCCAACAACCATCGCCATTTGAGTCCAGTCATGAGAAAACTTGATTTTGGTATGTGCCATCAACCTTCATATTTCAAGACACGTCATGAGAAAACCTGATTTAGGTATTTGCCAACAAGCCATCGTCTTTGGAGTCATCTTATGAGAAACCCTGTTTTTGTCATTTGCCAACAACCATCGTCTTTTGAGTCACGTCATGAGAAAACCGGATTTTGTCATTTGCCAACAACCATCGTCTTTTGAGACTCGTGAGAAAACCTGATTTTTGTGATTTTCCAACAACCATCGTCTTTTAAGTCACGTCGTGAGAAAACCTGGTTTTGTCATATGTCAACATCCATCGGAATTTGAGTTACGTCATAAAAAACCTCTTATGTCATTTGCCAACAACCATCGCAGTTTGAGACACGGCATGAGAATACCTGAATTGTTATTTGCTAAAAACCATCGCCATTTGAATCACGTCATGACAAAACTTGATTTTGTCATATGACAACAACCATCGCCATTTGACTGACGTCATGAGAAAACCATATTTTATCATTTGCCAACATCCATCGTCCTTTGACTAACGTCATCAGAAAACCAATTTTGTCATTTGCCAACAACCATCGCCATTTGTTTTGTTTGTTTGATTTGAGGTTTAACGTCCCCGTCAACACTGTGAAGGTCATTTTAGAGACGTTGCTTCCAATTTTGTGGGACTTTTACCCGACATTGAGATTTAATGACATCTCAAGCCCTGTCGCCCAATGAAACCAATAGGGTTATAAGCATGGACGGTCCGCCTCGCACCGCGGTTCCTGGACAGGCTTAGATCCTCTAAGCGGTTTACCAGTACTAGTGTGCGGACCGGATTCAGCTCTGCGTGGAAGCATCATGCAGCCCATATATATCTTCAAGCCCCTATGGGCGGGGGCTTACCATCGCCATTTGAGTTACGTCATGAGAAAACCTTATTATGTCATTTGCCAACAACCACCGTCATTTGAGTCACGTCATGAGAAAACCAGTTGTTTTCCTTTGCACACAACTATCGTCCTTTGAGTCGTGTTATCAGAAAACCAGTTTTTTTTTGTCATTTGCCAACAACCATCGCCATTTGAGAAACGCCAGGAGAAAACGTTTTTTTTGTCATTTGCCAACAACCATCGCCCTTGAGTCACGTCAAAAGAAAACCAGCTTTGTCATTTTCCAACAACCACTGCCTTTGGAAACACGTCATGAGAAAACCTTATTTTGTCATTTGCAAACAACCACCGCCATTTGAGTCACGTCATGAGAAAAACAGTTTTTATCATTTGCCACCAACTAACATCACTTTTGAATCACGTCATGAGAAAATCTGTTTTTGTCATTTGCTTACAACCATCGCCCTTGAAGTCACGGCATGAGAAATCCTTATTTTGTCATCTGCCAACAAACATCGCCATTTGAGTCACGTCATGTGAAAACCTGATTTTGTCATTTACCAACAACCATCCCCTTTGGAGTCACGTCATGAGAAAACCTGATCTTGTAATTTGCAAATAACCATCGCCATTTGAGTCACATCGTAAGAATCGAAGGTTTTGTCATTTGCCAACAACTAACATCATTTTTGAGTCACGTCATGAGAAAACCTTATTTTGTCATGTGCCAACCACCGACGACATTTAAGTCACGTCAAGTAAAAGGTTGTTCGTGTATTTTGTCAACAACCAACGCCGTTTCAGTCACGTCATCAGAAAACCGGTTTTGTCTTTTGCCAACAACCAACACCATTTGTGGCACGTCATTAGAAAACCTGTTTATGTCATTTGTCAGCAAGAAACATCATTTGTGACATTTCATAAGAAAACCTGTTTTTGTCATTTGCCAACAAGAAGCATTGTTTGAGTCACTTCATGAGAACACCTGTTTTTGCAGTTTGCCGACAACAAACGTAATTTCCGTCACGTCATAAGAAAACCTATTTTGTCATTTGCCAAAACGAAACGTCATTTTTGTCTCGTCATGAGAAAACCTGTTTTCTTTTTCATTTGCCAAGAACAAACGTCATTTGTGCCATTTCATGAGAAAACGTGTTTTGCCATTTGCCAACAACAAACCTCACTTGGGTCACGTCATGAGAAAACCTGTTATTGCCATTTGCCAACAACAAACGCCATTTGAGTCACGTCATTAAAAAAATTATTTTCCCATTTACCAAAAACGAACGTCATCACAGTCACGTCATGAGAAAACTTGTTTTTGCAATTTGAAAACAACAGGCGTTATTTGAGTCATGTAAAAAACACACAAAAAAAAACAAGCAACCTACATGCAAAATATGAAGGATGTATCACAAATGGTTCAAAAGTTATGACCAAAATGTTATTTTTTTATTTTAAGTAGGTCAAAGGTCAAGGTCAAGGTCACAGGTCAAAATTTGTTGCATGAATGTAAAGCTTTTGTCGCAAGGAACATACATGTCAAATATGAAGGCTGTATCTCAAGCGGTTCAAAAGTTATGACCACTGTTATGTTTTCTTTAAAGTTGGTCAAAGGTCAAGGTCACAGGTCAAATTTTTGTGCATGAATGTGAAGCACTTGTCAAAAGGAACCTTCATGCCAAATATGGATACTCTATCTCCAACGGTTCAAAAGTTATGGCCAACGTTAAAGTTGTCCACGTATAAACCAACAAACAAACAAACAGACAGGGCAAAAAAATATGTCCCCGCTATCGCTATCGGGAACATAAAAAAAACATTTAACGAGTCACGTCATGAAAAAACTGTTTTTGACATTTGCCAATTTGAGTCACGTCACGAGAAAACCGATTATTGCCATTTGTAAACAACCAGTGTCATTTGTGTGACGTCATGAGAAAACTTTAAAACTTTTTTTTGTGCCATTTGCCTTCAGCAAACGTAGGTGTAGGCTGGGTAAATAAATGGTACTCCTTTCAGACAGTGTAGACGACCTTAAACGTCGCGTACCTTGGCGTCCTATCTGGGTCTGCACTGTTTGCCCAACCCAACACAAAAATCAAGTCTAGATCGATTCTACAGGTTCTCTTTGCAGAGGACATTCTGACCGCAAACTGATAAGAATTTTTAGGCTATTTTCTATAAATAACCTTTACCTTTCACTTTGTCAGTGAGACACGTGGATATCAGCAACGTATATTGTTTGATTTGAGGTTTACCGTCCCCGTCAACACTATTTAGGTCATTTGGGAGACGTTGCTTCCAATTTTGTGGGACTTTTACCCGACATTGAGATGGAATGACATCTCAATCCCTGCCGCCCAATGAAACCAATAGGGTTTATAAGCATGGACGGACCGACTCGCAGCGATTTTCCTGGGCAGGCTTAGACGTTCTAAGCGATTCCCAGTACTCATGTGCGGTCTGTATCAGCTCTGCGTGGAAGCATCAATCTATTTCTCCAAGTCCCGATGGGCGGGGCGGAGCAATGTATATCTACTAACCCCGTAACATTAGTCGATTGACTTACAATCGATTTAAAAGCATGCACCCCATATGTGGATCTTGTAACACACTGACTGGCACGAGAACTGTGTAATTGTCAGTTTAATATTTCAGAGGGCCGCTTAAAATGAACCGACTCATGAGAGAAGGTCCCTTAGCATTTCTCGATTTATTTCTTTAAACACGCATGCGCAGTCAGACACTTCTTACTTGTTTGTTTGTTAGTTTGAATCATCACGAAAACACGCCTATATAATTTTGACTCCCTTGAACCCCAGATTTTGATAGTAAAACTGGGGTTTGTAGGGGTTAACCATATTTTTCTTATTTCTGCTCTAAAATATAGATTGTGGGTACTCGTTAGAACCGCCTCGTTGAGGCGGTTCTAACGAGTACCCACAATCTATATTTTGAGCTGAAATAAGAAACATATCACAATTTTTCATCTTAAAATTTTCATTTTTTCGGCGATAAAAGTTACAATGCATTTGAATAGGCGTGATTTTCGTAATGGTTTTTTTGTTTGAATTGAGGTTGTGCGTCCCCCGTCAAAACTATACACAGTCGAACGTCAATGGTTCAAACACCTCTGGTACCATAAAAATGTTCGAGACAGGTGTAGTTCGAACCACCGAGGGTTGATTTTAGAGACGGGTCAGGGGGCATAATATGGTCATCTTTTCAGTTTTCTATAAAATAAATATATGTTGTGTGTACTTGCTTGTTTGTTTAATTTGAAGTTTAACGTCCCCGTCAACACTGTAAAGGTCATTTTGGAGACGTTGGTGTTGTGTGTACTCATTAGAATCGCCTCATCGAGGCGATTCTAATGAGTACACACAACATCAACCTTCAAGTCCAAATAGACAGTTTTACCAAATATATTTATATATTTCAGTTATGGAATGCTTTTGTATGGAATCAAGAATGAGCTCGAAGTTTAATCATATTTTATTGCATATAAACAGCTCGAAACAGCCAGGGTAAACAAGCCATCGGTGCTCGAGCCATCAAAATTTCACTGAATGTCATTTTGGAGACGTTGCTGCCAATTTTGTGGGACTTTTACCAGACATTAAGATGAAATGACATCTCAAGCCTTGCTGTCCAATGAAACCAATACGGTTTATATGCAAGGGCGGTCCGTCTCGCACCGCTTTGCCTGGACAGGCTTAGATCCTCTGAGCGGCTTACCAGTACTCGTGTGCGGTCGCTTTCAGCTCTGAGTGGAAGCACCGTGCACCACCAATTTATTTCCACAAGCCCCTATTGGGGGAATATACAGTCAACCCGCGTTATACAGACATTCGTTATAACGGCAAAACTCGTTATAACGCCAATTTCAATGGAATGACTTCTTAGCTTAAGGCATAGCAACTTGGGGTTCCCTCGGGTATGAAATGCCCAAATCGAATCCATAGTCATGAAAGATTCTTGTAATTTAATACTCCAAGAAACAAATGCTATAGATATTTGTTAGAATCGCCTCACCGAGGCGATTCTAACAAATGTCTATAACATTTGTTTCTTGGAGTAGTGATGTGGAAAAACATTAAATGACCTATCCTACTCCTAACTGGGATTCTTTATAACAGCAAATTCCAGCCCCCGCCCATAGGGGCTTGAAGAAATATATGGGCTGCATGATGCTTCCACGCAGAGCTGAATCCGGCCCGCACACTAGTACTGGTAAACCGCTAGGAGGATCTAAGCCTGTCCAGGAACCGCGGTGCGAGGTGGACCGTCCATGCTTATAAACCCTATTGGTTTCATTGGGCAACAGGGCTTGAGATGTCATTTCATCTCAATGTCCGGTAAAAGTCCCACAAAATTGGAAGCAACGTCTCCAAAATGACCTTAACAGTGTTGACGGGGACGTTAAACATCAAATCAAACAAACAAACAATAACAGCAAATTCAGTATTACGGCACAATAATAGGGAACAAATACTGTCGTTATAACGCCGGTCCTCTGTATATCTATGTGATCAGCCTCTCTGTGATCAGCCAAACCAGCATAGGCGCAGACTCGCCTGCGGTTTTGCTGGCCGCTTGTGGGATAATTTTCCTTTTTTCATGAACCGGCCTAAATGATAATTATCCGAAAACATATATCTCCCAAACCAGTCTGAGGTGTGGCGAAATTTGATTGACGCTTAAATTCGCCTTTTAAATGGGTAGATGAGTTTCAAAAAAGCTGTATGCCTACGTATAAATATGTTCAGTCATCCTAACCATGGGTTAAATATATTAAAATATAAAAAAGGATATTCAGAAAAGCATTTTCCCCTGTAAAAAGACTGAACATTTTCAAAATATCACATAAATAGATACAAATAGTTCTAAAATACGTGCCTAAGATTATGATTTTTTTTTTTTTAGAAAAAAAAAAAATAATAATAATAATAATAAAAAAAATACATGTATATTCGATAATTTGTAATAGTTTTTGTTCATAAAAAGAGATATATAGAAAATGCGTGTATAATTAACGTACTCATAAAATTAGCATAAGTATTCCGAGGAACAGTTTGCTGAAAAAAAATGAAAACTAGTGGTGGACCAGAATTATTTACAGCCGGGTCAAGAAAGGTAATATGCATTTTTTGTCATTCATTTCCGGGAAGGGACATTCAATTTAATTTTTAATATGTTGTGCGAACACAGTATTAAGTTGTGCGAACAAGATATTATATTGTGCGCACAAGATATTATCTTGTGCAGACAACATAATTTATCTCGTGCGGACAACATATTATCTTGTTTGCACAACATAGATCACACAAGATCCACACAAGATATTAAGTTGTGCGCACAAGATAATATGTTGTGCGAACAAGATGTGCGCACAACTTATAAAAAAATAATGTCTCTTCCCGGGTTCCGTACATTTTCTGTCCATGGCATAAAATCACGCTTTTTTCTATAGGAATACACTCTATCATATTAACTAGACAATCTACCATGTCTACAGAACTTCCTTGCTAAATATGGTGTTCCTAAAGATATACATTGTTTAAGTCCCTATAAGTCCTAGGGTAGGCGTCGCTTGCCTGAGGCCTCCAGTTGACCTGTCTCATGAGCTACGTCGGTCGGGGTTTGCTCGGAGGGGGATGTGCTGTGTTTGCCGGGTTTTGTCCATCATCCGTTTCGGTTTCAGAACTTTGGGGTTGAGACACACTGATGAAGATTAAATATCAGAAAGGTCTCTGCGTACTAAATAGAGGATATTTACTTTTTTGAGATGAATACCAAAAATATTTCATCGAGTGTGTTGAAAATTCTGATGTTTTCAACACACGAGATGAAACATTTTTGATATTTATCGAAAAAAGTAAATTTTCTTTTTATTTGATAAATTTTAGGACACTAACTGTAATTGATCAATTGGATCTTACGTCACAATTTTTGACTTGGCTATGACGTCACAACTGTCAGTTGCAAACCATAAACAGATCGCCATTTTTAATACAGGATTTTTACACAGTTGACCATCGTACAGTATCTGAAATCGGAAGCTGCTGCTACTGTACGCCCAAAAATCGTTAGCTGCTTTACATGGTATTTATAAATAACACAAAAAATCAATAAAATTCATTAATGAGACTTTTGTTGAACACATGTTTTGGAAGGTAAGAGATTTGTTTGTTTGATTTGAGGTTTAACGTCCCCGTCAACACTGTAAAGGTCATTTTGGAGACGTTGCTTCCAATTTTGTGGGACTTTTACCCGACATTGAGATGAAATGACATCTCAATCCCTGTCGCCCAATGAAACCAAAAGGGTTTATTAGCATGGACGGTCCGCCTCGCACCGCGGTTCCTGGACAGGCTTAGATCCTCTAAGCGGTTTACCAGTACTAGTGTGCGGGCCGGATTCAGCTCTGCGTGGAAGCATCATGCAGCCCATATATTTCTTCAAGCCCCTATGGGCGGGGGCGCTGGAAGGTAAGAGACGTTTCTTTTCAAATTTGCTTCGATTTGCAATCATAATGGGTCCTGTTCTTCACATGAAAACGATTCTGATGCCGCATCAGTCATTTATCTCATCCTCGGTTGCGGCGATCGTTACTATTTTACATTTTGTCTGTCATGTGGTCAGTTTACACATGTAATAAATTAGCGAGAGCCAAATAAGGTTATAAACCAGCATATCTCAATACCCATTTACTAGTTTTATATTCCTGCCATCAAAATAATAACTGCTTTGTTCAGGGCCTGTCATGTTGGCAACTACGATTAGCTGCTAGCTTCGTTTTTTTTTTTCTTTGTACGATCAGCTGCGATTATCACTGCCTGCATGTTTTGATTAGAGACGTAGTTAAGCCTTGATATATCCCATTTTGATAACTTGACTGAATCACGCCTGTACAGAGTAACGGTAAACAATGCTATCGGAGTCAGAATGGTGATACTACGACCACTATGTATAGGACCCGCGATACAGGAAGCTAGTCCCTAGCATTTTCACCAAAGAGGTAAACTTCGCTACAGTATCCCCACCACTTTGAGCCGTGGAAATGTTCGGATCGGGAAGAGCATTCCAATCTCTACTGGCTCGAGGGAAGAATGGATTTTTGTGAATGTCATTTCTTGAACGCCATTGAATGGTGATTTCTACACCTTCTAGCTGGTAGAGCAAGGTCATCTGTTTGAATGCTTGCAGCAACCTTTAGACCTTTGTTATACAGAAATAGCATACTGTCTCCTCTCTCTGGTGAAAGAATGTGCCTTGTACTGGTTATGCGATAGACTGATAGCAAGCGGTTGGTAGCTCTGCTCCATAGCGTAGATTGCGAGTTTTGTTTGTTTGTTTGTATTGGAGTTTAATGGCCCACTCAACACTATTTAGGTCATTTTTGAGCCGGTCAGTTTACCTATCCACACTTTTCCTGGGGAGGCTCATACGTAAGTAGTTGACCAGTACAGTGCACATTCTTTCGCCAGAAACTGACAACTGCCCTTCTTGAATCAACGGAAGGGAGAGATTTAATTCTCCTCGTAAGAATGTTGCTGACCCCGGCAGGAATCGAACCCGCGTCCTCCTGATCACCAGCCAGACGTGCATCCGACTGAGCTACCGAGGCCGGCCGTAGATTGTGGGTACTCGTTTAAACGCAATATTATAAGTACAAAATATTCAGTACATTTTTTTGTCTTTTTGTGTTTCAGTCTTACGCGTTTATGTTCGATAGCCGGAAAGGCCCGTCAACGGGCTACGGTTTATTTCGTCTGTATCCCGTAAACGATACAATGATGCCAGCAACAGTTGTCGTCTGCTGTGTTGTCTGTCGGGTACTGTTAAAGTTATTGTTGCTCCTCAAGGAGCAGTTTGATCAGGATCCAAATTGTTTGCCTACATATACAATATGTTTAAAGTTGGCAAGAATGGGAAGCAGACGACCTAAACCGTAGAAATTTCAGGTGAAGTATTGTTTTTACTTGACATCTTACAGCCCCCATTGGGGCTTGAAGAAATAAATGGGCTGCACGATGCTTCCACGCATGAATGAATGAGCTGCATGAATCTGACGAGTACTGGTAAACCGCTTAGAGGCTCTAAGCCTGCCCAGGCAAAGAAGTGCGAGTTGGACCGTCCATGCGTATACACCCTATTGGTTTCATTGGGCGACAGAGCTTGATATGTCATTTCATCTCAATGTCGGGTAAAAGTCCCACAAAATTGGTTGCAACGTCTCCAAAATGACCTTTATAGTGTTGACGGGGACGTTAAACATAAAATCAAACAAAACAAACTTGACAGTAGAAAGCCCTGACTTGAGTTTGTTTGTTTGTAGGTATTTGAGTTCAACGGCCGATGCAACGCAATTTAGGCCATTTTCCACACTTTTCCCGTAAGGGATAAACTATAGGGCGCCGTTTTACTATTTAATCCGTATTTATAGATATCCATAAATCGAATTATGGATATCCATAATTCGATTTATGGATATCCATAAATCAGCCGAATAATGGGTAATTCGAATTATGGATATCCATAAATCGAATTATGGATATCCATAATTCGATTTATTGATATCATTAATTCAGATCGATTTATGGATATCCATAATTCGATTTATGGATATCCATAATTCAGATCGATTTATGGATATCCATAATTCGAATTAAGGATATCCATAGACCACCGCCAATGCTTTTGGTTTAATGATTTCTCCCTAAGACTCGTGATTGTTTAATGTAAAAATCTTCAAAGTCTTCAACATCGCTGGAAGATGATGGTCAGTCAAAGGGACCGCTCTGCCGTGCTGCCTTTCGGCCCGTAAGGCTTCCAAAGCAACGGACGCCATACGCTGAACGCCCGCCACGTGTGCAGTTAAATATCGGAACTAGATCTGGAAATTCCGGCCAACGCATCCTGTCCCTCGGAATCACCTCTATGAGGACTGCGCACCTAAGGACACTGGAAGTCGGACGTAAGATTATGATGATCCAAACAGGCAATCCGTGCATGCTTTCTGGAGAAAAAATGCACATGGTGGTTATACAGTAAAATTCTTATATTAAGACCACATTTGAACAGTTCCAAAGGTGGTCCCTGACCAGAGGACATTGTGTGCAGAATTCACGAAGAAAGAATAACTGCACCTTCCTAATTTAGCTTTTTAAAGCAGAATTAGTTTTAAATTTAGATGGTCTTAATAGCAGAATTTCACTGTATATAGTATTAACATATATCCATATAATACTCTACTTGAGATGTATGGAGTACCAGGCAAATTCAGATATACCTCCTGGTTCCGGCCAATTGGGGCTTGGAGAAATAGATTTGGCTGCATGAGCTGAGAGAACTGGTAAACCGTTTAGAGGGTCTGAGCCTGTCCAAACAAAGTCGTGCGAGTCAATGGGCGACAGAGATTGTGACGTTCGTTTGTTTGTATTTGAGTTTAACGGCCCAGTCAACACTTATTTAGGTCATTTTTGGGCCGGTCGGTTTACCTATCCACACTTTTTCTGGGCATGCTTATACGTAAGCAGTTAACCAGTACAGTGCACATTCTTTCGCCAGAAACTGACAACTGCCCTTCTTGAATCAGCGAAAGGGAGAGAATGACAGTAGAAAATATTTCATGATCAATCTCCACGAAAGAATGTTGCCGACCCTGGCAGGTATCGAACCCGCGTCCTCCTGATCACCAGTCAGACGCGCATCCGACTGAGCTACCGAGGCCAGCTTTCATCTCAATGAAGGCTTAATGCCCAACATAACTGGAAGCAACGTATTCAAAATGACCTAAATAGTATTGAAGGGGATGCTAAACCTCAAATCAAACAAAACATATCTCTCTTACACCATAGGCCACCACTAAGCCTACCCTACATTACCTCCACCCCACCCCGGCTTTTATTACACATCTAAATCGGGAACCTGACGCGAATAGTCGATTTTTTTTGCAAAGGGAGCAGTCATTATTCATTAGGTTTATTTGCAGAGTTGAATTATGGATATCCATAATTCGATTTATGGATATCCATAAATCAACCGAATGATGGATATCCATAATTCGAATAAAGGATACCCGTAATTCGATTTATGGATATCCATATTTCGATCTAAATTAATGATATCCATAAATTGATTTATGAATATCCATTATTCGATTTAAGGATATCCATAATTTGATTTATGGATATCCATAAATCAGCCGAATAATGGATATCCATAATTCGATTTATGGATATCAATAATTCGAATAATGGATATCCATTATGCGATGTATGGATATCATTAATATAGTTCGATTTATAGATATCCATAATTCGAATTTTGATATCCATAAATAATTATGGATATCCATAAATAATAATAGATATCCATAATTTGAATATTGGATATCCATAATTCAAATTATCGATATTCATAAATAATTATGGATATCTATAAATACGCATTAAATAGTAAAACGGCGCCCCATAATAAACCAGTGCAGTGTACATACTTTCACCTGAAACTGCCAACTGTCCTTCTTGAAACAGCGGAAGGGAGAGAATGTCCGTAGGAAATTTATTTGAATTGAGGGTTTACGTCCCCGTCAACACTGTATAGGCAACTTTCAATTTTGTGAGACTTTTACCCGATATTGAGATGAAATGACTTCTCAAGCCCTGCCGCTCAATGAAACCAATAGGACGGGCCTCCGTGGCCTAGTGGATAAGTGCGCTGACTCTTAGTCATTAGGTCTCTCACCGCCGTAGGTTCGAGCCTCGCTCAGGCCACGTGTGGGACGCCAAGTTCTGCAACGGAAGGTCAGGTGGTTTTTCTCCGGGTACTCCGGTTATCGCCCACCTCTGATTAACGATCGGCTCGATATGAGTGAAATAATCTTGAAAGGGCCGTAAAACCCAAAACCAAAAAAAAAAAAAAAAAAAAAAAAAAAAAAAAGAAACCAATAGGGTTTATATGCACGGACTCACACCACCTTTCCTGCTTGGCAGGCTTATATCATCTAAACGGTTTACAAGTACTAATGTGCAGTCGGTTTCAACTCTGCCTCGAAGCATTATGCAGCCTATTCTATTTCTTCAAGCCCCGATGGGCGCATGAAGGCCTCCTATCTATCTATCTATCTATCTTCTTATACTGAGTCGGTCATATTTGGCCATTACCTCAGTTGGGTGGGTGGCTAAATTTAGAATTTAGCACACAAAAAAAAATCATCTCTGGATGAGTCCTTAAAACTATTTACAATCCAAGCACAGAGGTATCCTAAAACGCATACCTCTGAGTCTCAATCTTATACTGTGCGGGCTTTGAACTCCTCTGCAGTCTTGGCATTCACCGTAGAAGATGGAAGACAATTCCACTGAGGAATAGTTCTAGGAAGAAAGAGTTTTTCAGGGCATCACTATAGGACTGGTACCTACGATACTGTGAGTTATTTGCTCTTGATGCCCTTGTCCGGGTTGACACTGTTGCAGGGGTCAAATACCTATCCTTGTTAATTGATACTGTACCAGAATGTATCTTGTAGAAGAAGGTTAAGGAGGACTGCTCACAACGGGTCTCCAGGGATGGCCACTCTAGTTCATCAAGCATGTCACCGACGCTACTTCTATTTCGCCATCGTCTGCAGGTCCATCGAGCAGCTGTCCTCTGCACCTTCTCCACCTGCTGAATCTGAGTTTTAACATATGGATGCCAAATGGGTGATGCATATTCAAGCTGAGGACGAACCAATGTTTTATATGCAACATCCTTTGTCTGCCGAGGTGCAAAAGCCAAATTACGTCTAAGGAATCCTAAGGTCCTAGTTGCTTTAGATGTTATTCAGAGATATGTTGACCCCAATCGAGATCGTCAGTGATGGTGATACCAAGATATTTGGCGGAATGAACTTGCTCCAAAGTTTGCTGGTGTAGTGTGTAATCATGCTTAATTTGCTTGTCCTGAAGGTGTCGTGACACCCTCATTGAATGGCATTTGGCTACATTGAACTGAACTTCATCTGCCAATCTGCTTCCCATTGTGCAAGTCGATCCAGGTCAGCTTGTAAAATGCGACAGTCAGAAGAAGAATATATGTCCCTATACAGGACACAATCATCAGCAAACAAACGGACAGATGACCTGATATTATCAGGGAGATCATTGATGAATACCAAAAAGATGACCGGTCCAAGGACCGAACCTTGTGGGACACCGGATAGAATCCTAACTCATTAGTGCAACATCTCCGTGAACACAAAAATCAAACAACCACAGAGAAACTGCCCAGGCAAAGCGGGGCGAGTCGGACCGTCCATGCTTATACACCCTATTGGTTTCATCTGGCGGCAGGGCTGGAGATGTCATTTCATTTCATTGGCGGGTAAAAGTCCAACAAAATTGGAAGCAACGTCACCAAAATGACCTTTACAGTGTTGACGAGGACGTTAAACGTCAAATCAAACAAACAAACAAAAACACTTTTTTGCGAAACAACGTGCCAAGTACATGTACCTGTGCACTGAATGTACATATACACACACATGTCAAGTTAGCTTGCTGTGAAGAAAGCATAATGACGTCATTTGAATTGAATGCCGCCGCATTTGACTAATCTCTCTCTCATTCTCTCTCTCTCTCTCTCTCTCTCTCTCTCTCTCTCTCTCTCTCTCTCTCTCTGTCTGCCTCTCTCTCTCTCTCTCTCTCTCTCTCTCTCCCTCTCTCTCTCTCTCTCTCTCTCTCTCTCTCTCTCTCTCTCTCTCTCTCGTTTTGCGCGTATGTATATGTATATATAGCTGTATGTATAAGAGAGAGAGAGAGAGAGAGAGAGAGAGAGAGAGAGAGAGAGAGAGAGAGAGAGAGAGATTAAACGGGTGACACTCAGATCGCGTATCTGTAAACTTCAAATGATAAAATTGATTTTTTTATGACTGTTATTAACTCCCTCTCACTCTTTTTATCTGATTTTGACACTGCAATATCGCGCATCCATTTTTTTTTCAACCAGGCCTTAGGTTTGGGCTTCTTTACACCGAGGTCCCGTCTCCGTATGGCATTATCTGTCGGCGGGATGTAAAAATGTAATTCTCTCTCTCTCTCTCTCTCTCTCTCTCTCTCTCTCTCTGGACTTCTCCAAAATTTCGGATGAGTCTTTAAACCGAGGCCCCGTCTCCGTATGACCTCAACTGTCGGTGGGATGTAAAATGTAATTGACTCTCTCTCTCTCTCTCTCTCTCTCGTTTCGTGCGTGGGTACATACATGTGTGTATATGAGAGAGAGAGAGAGAGAGAGAGAGAGAGACAGAGAGAGAGAGAGAGAGAGAGAGAGAGAGAGAGAGAGAGAGAGAGAGAGAGATTCAACCTAAGGCCTGGTTGAAAAAAATGGATGCGCGATAGAGAGAGAGAGAGATTTTACTGGTGACATCTGTAAACTTCAAATGATGATTTTTGTTAACTCTCTCTCACTCTTTTTTTTTTTTTTTTTTTTTTTGATTTTGACACTGCAATAACGCTCATCATTTTTTTTCAACAAGGCCTTTGGTTGATTCTCTCTCCCGCCCCGTCTCCGTATGACCTTAGCTGTCGGTGGGATGTAAAATGTAATTGGCTCTCTCTCTCCATCTCTCTCTCCCTCTCTCTCTCTCTCTCTCTCTCTCTCTCTCTCTCTCTCTCTCTCTCTCTCTCTCTCTCTCTCTCTCTTTCTAAAACGCACAATCAAACGATCGAACGGACGAGCAAACTGACTGTTATCGTTTTCTGGAGAGATTCATAGTATTCTACTTTCACTTTCAACGCAGTAATCATTGTCACAATTCTGAACTTTCTTCATTAAAAGAACCACCCTATATGTATTAGATCCCAGATACAGTGACACACTCTCGAGGAATGTACCCTCTAAGTGTAAGAAGCCTCAATTTTATTTGCTCTTCTTAGTTAGTTATCGGCATAATATTGCAGTTAACGGACTTAAACCCCATCCCCATTTTCGTGCCCAACAACCTAGTATTATCTATATTATTCTGAATTTCCCGCTAGCAAACACAGTTGTACTTCTGAGTCTGTTTCAGTGGAAATATAATGTACAGGGAGAATAAGACTGAACCAAGAACAGTCCTTTGTGGGACCCCAGACAAAAATGTAGCTCACATTAACAACAACTCGCTGTTTTTTGTAGCAAAGACAGTAACCCGTCCGATTGAGAGCCTCTCCCCAACCCCAATGCTGTAACAAAATACCTGTTTGCTCAAACACATAGATTGTGGATACTCATTAGAACCGCCTCGCCGAAGCCGTTCTAACGAGTTACTACAATGTATATTTGTAGCAGAAATATGGAAACTTTCATTTTTTGTCTGAAATTTTCATTTGTGGTGGTATATTTTCCAATATATTTCAATAGGCGTGTTTTGGTAATGTACGCTGACATCTCAAGCCTTCTGCCCAATGAACCCAATAGGGTTTATATGCATGGATGGTCCGACTCGGACAACTTTCCTGAGCTGGCTTAGAACCCTCTTAGCAGTTTACCAATGGTCTCAGTTCTGCGTGGAAGAGTAATGTAGCCATATATATTTCTTCAAGCCTCGAAGGGCGGTGGCCAACTAGCCCATGTAATAACACCCATGCGTATGCAAATGCAGATCAAGAAAATAAATGGTGTTCATAATATAAATATTAAACTACTGTTCAAAACATCACAACCAGCTCGTCGTGTCCTTGTACCCTTGCAGTCACTGTACAGCACTTGCGGTATCGGCGTATGTTGTTAATATCTCGCCCAGTGAAAATATTTTGAGATAGTTGCGTTAAAAATACCAGCACGAAAACACGTCTATATAAATTTGACCCCCTTGAACCTACTTTGATATAGTAAAACTTGGGTTTCTGGGGGTATACCTTATTTTTCTTATTTCTGCTCTCAAATATAGATTGTGGGCACTCGTTAGAACCGCCTCGACGGTCTATATTTTGAGCAGATAAAAGAAAAGATCACAATTTTTCATCTTAAAATTTTTGTATTTTTTCGACGATAAATGTGGCAATGTATTTGTATAGGCATGTTTGCGAAATGTAAAACATGCATTTTTATATTATATTCTAACATTTTAAATGTCCTTGTCCGTCATTGTCAGTCCTTGTCAGTCCAGTAGTGTTTAGTAGGACCGTATATTTTTGTGCACAAATAATAAAAATAACGTTTACCCCTGTAAACCCCGGTTTTACTGTATAAAAGTGGGGTCCAAAGGGGTCAGAATAATAAAAGCGTGTTTTCATGTTGCTAGACAGCTGTTACAATAGACAAGTGATTTTAGAACTATGTCAATCATCGCGAAACGTTGAATCTATCAGAACGTCTGTCTGTACAAATTTTCTTTGTAATGGTCCAAATTTCTCTTGCATAGCGATGGACCACAACGTGTATATGTCATGATGTCAAAACCCTTCACACGTTCAGTTTTTATATGCTGCAGCTAAGCGTACAGTCTTTTTTCGACTTTTGCAGCTAATGATTGCTAGTATGATAGGCCCTGAATAAAGCAGTAAGTTTTTTGAAGGGAGGCAGGCAGAAATAGCAAATGGGTGCTGAGATGTGATGGTTAATGATTGTTTTATGTCTACGCTTATTTAGAATAAGTGTAAACTGGCCATAAGACAGATAAAATGTGAAAAAAATAATGGTCGCTGCGAGCGATAATGAAAAAAATCACTGATGCAGCACAAGAATCATTTTACTGTGCAGAACAGGGTACCTTATGATTCCAAATCGAAGCAAATTTGAAAAGGGATGACTCTTACCTTCCCAAGCATGTGTCCTTTCCGGGTGTTAATACCGAATTTTATTGATTTTTAGCGTTTTTAATAAATATCGTGTAAAGCAGCTAACGATTTTTGAGCGTACAATATCAGCAGCTTCCGATTTCAGATACTGTACGATGGTCAACTGTGTTTTACAGTTCAAAGAATGCTTTTTCAAGGTTTTTACAGAATTATTTTATAGATACATGTAACATAAGAAGTTTGGCGAGAAAAGTAGTCCGGGCTGCTACTGTGAAAATTACATGGTCATGTTATTTTTCACACTGTGACCATATCATTTATTTTTTCACAATATCACTTTTATTTGTTTCAGATATGCATTGATTTCACTGCTATGTATAAAATAAATTTGGTATAGTTACGCCTTAATTTCATTAATATTGTTCAAAAATATAATTTGGGGGAATTCATTGTTCTTTCAAGCACGCACAATCTATGTTTCACTCGGAAAGAAGATACTTACCAAAATCTTTCACGAGAAATTTTGTCATTTAAGAGAAATGAAGGACAAATGTAACTTACATGAGTGTGCTATGCAAATGAGGAATGTTTTAAGTCTCTCTCTCTCTCTCTCTCTCTCTCTCTCTCTCTCTCTCTCTCTCTCTCTCTCTCTCTCTCTCTCTCTCTCACACACACACACACACACGCACATACATGTACACATAAAAACAAACACACATAGACTCACACATAAAACGCACACAGGCACGCAGCACCCCCCATACAATCACTGTTTCTGGGATGGTCCTTGCCTTCGCATCTGCGAATCATGACACATTTTAGTCTGGCGCGGTTCAGTAATCATCACGAAAACACGCCCATTACGAATACACACCTGTTGAAATATATTGAAAATTGTACAACAATTTTTCAAATAAGATATTCTGATATTCTTCATATTTCTGCTCGAAACATAAATTGTGGGCACTCGTTAGAACCGCCTCAATGAGGCGGTTCTAACGATTACCCACAATTTATGTGTTTAAGCAGAAATAAGAAAAATAATATATACCCCTGTAAAACCCCACTTTTAAATAAAGGTGGGATTTAAGAGATCAAAGTTATATAGGCGTGTTTCGTGATGTATATAATTTTGATCCCATTAAACCCCAATTTTATATAGCACAACGGGGGTTGTACATTATTTTTCTTATATCTACTCGATGAGGCGATCCTAACAAATATCTATAACATTTGTTTCAACGAGTATTAGATTACAAAACCCTTCCATGACTATGGACTCGGTTTGTGCATTTCCAACCCGAGGGAAGCCCACACCACACGAAACCGAGGCTAAGCCTTTAGCTAAGTAATCATTGCATTCAAATTGCCGTTATAACGAGTTTTGTTGTTATAACGAGTGTCGGTATAAAGAGGGCTGACTGTACATGTAATGAAAATAAAGTAATAACGAAACACACGAAACAATGAAAGATAACATTATAAGGCGTATGAGTATTAAATCATTTAACAAGTCCATGTAACGGACATCCCCGGGTGACAAATAAAATGTAGCCGTTTAAATTAAAATGTAACACAATGTAACACAATACCTGTTTTTATATACATGTTACATAAAATAAAATAAAAAAACTAGGAATGGTGTTGCATTTGAGTTCTTTCTGAGTGTCTTTCCCATTGAATGCGGGCACCCATTAAAACCGGCTCGTAGAGGCGGTTCTAACGGGTACCCACAATCTATGTTTTAGAACAAAAATTATTATTCAACCTTTCATAAAAAAATAAATAAATAAAAATAAAGACATTAATTAAAGCCTTATTTTTCACAGGTACAGTAAAATTCCTATATTAAGACCACCTTTAGGACTGTTTAAAAGTGGTCTTTAAGACCACTTTTGAACAGTTCCAAATGTGGTCCCTGGCCAGAGAACATTGTAGGCAGAAAACGTAAAGGAAAATTAAGTGTACCGTTCAAAATAAGCTTTTTATAGCAAAATTAGTCTTAATTTTAGGTGGTCTTAACAGCGGAATTTTAGCCCCCGCCCATTGGGGCTTGAAGAAATACATGGGCTGCATGATGCTTCCACACAGAACTGAAACCCACCCGCACACGACTACTGGTATACCGCTTAGAGGATCTAAGCCTGCCCAGGAGGCAAAGCGGTGCGCACGAGTCTGACCGTCCATGCTTATAAACCCTATTGGTTCCATTGAGCGACAGGGCTTGAGATATCATTTCATCTCAATGTCGGGTAAAAGTCCTACAAAATTGGAAGCAACGTCTTCAAAATGACCTTTACAGTGTTGACGGGGACGTTAAACCTCAAATCAAATAAACAAATCAACAATAATACAGAGGACCCTCGTCATAACGACAGTATTTGTTCCCTATTATTGAGTCGTTAAAAATAATTTTCCGTTATAAAGAATCCCAGTTAGGAGTATGATAGCCTATAAAAAGCCTTTTCCCATCATTACTCCAAGAAACATATGTTATAGACATTTGTTAGAATCGCCTCGATGAGACTGTACATGCAATGAGAATAAAATAATAATAAAACACACGGAACCATGAAAGATAACATTATAAGGCCTATGAGTATATAATAATTTAACAAGTTCCTTTAATGGACATCCCCGGGTGACAAATAAAATGTAGCGTTTAAATTAAAATGTAACACAATGTAACACAATACCTGATTTTATATACATGTTACATAAAATAAAATAAAAAACTAGGAATGGTGTTGCATTTTAAGTCTTACTGACTGTCTTAACCATTGAATGCGGGCGTCCATTAAAACCGGCTCGTAGATGCGGTTCTAACGGGAACCCACAATCTATGTTTTAGAAAAAAAATTAGTATTCAACCTTTCATAAAAAAATAAATAAATCAAAATAAAGGTATTAATTAAAGCCTTATTTTTCACAGGTACAGTAAAATTCCTATATTAAGACCACCTTTAGGACTGTTCAAAAGTGGTCTTTAAGACCACTTTTGAACAGTTCCAAAGGTGGCCCCTGGCCAGAGAACATTGTAAGCAAAAAACATAAACCTTCAAAATAAGCTTTTTATAGCAGAATTAGTCTTAATTTTAGGTGGTCTTAATAGCGGAATTTTATCCCCCGCCCATTGGGGATTGAAGAAATACATGGGCTGCATGATGCTTCCACGCAGAGCTGAAACTGACCCGCACACGAGTATTGGTAAAGCGCTTAGAGGATCTAAGCCTGCCCAGGGTATGTGGCGCGAGTCGGCCTGTCCATGCTTATAAACCCCTTTTGGTTTCATTTGGCGGCAGGGCTTGAGATGTCATTTCATCTCAATGTCGGGTAAAAGTCCCACAAATTGGAAGCTACGTCTCCAAAATGACCTTTACAGTGTTGACGGGGACGTTACACCTTAAATCAAACAAACAAAACCCACAATCTATGTTTTAGAACAGGAATTAGCAATAAACCTTTCATCTAAAGTATGAATACATGTAATTAAAAATAAAGGCATTATTAAAGCCTTATTTTTCACAAGTATTTACAATAATGCTGATTCTTTCTCCATAGAAAAGCAAATCACAGATTGAGAAGAAAAGGCGGGCCAGAATAAACAGCTGTTTGGAAGAACTGAAATCTATTGTTGGACAGCCCAAGAACGATGTAAGTAGTGGTGTATATTGCTTATGAAATAGATCAGCGTTAACTTCGATTTGTTGAGTAATAAATCACAGTTTGGAGGTCAGTTGTAAAGTAGATCAAATCACGAGCGCGTAGCGCGCGTGATTTGTCTACTTACAACTGACCGACAAACTGTGATTTATTACTCAACAAATCACAAACGAAAATTCTAACAGGCTGAAAATCGGTTATAATGCTGTTGTTTCCTTCAAAATCTCACAACTTTTCGCCATTGTTAGAAGAACTCCCGCTAAAATATCGACTGAAATACATGTTTTTATATACTTTTCTATCGGTATCGATGCGAGAATATGACGTTACACCGTCTAGCGTCAAGGAAATCGAATAGTGACATCATAAATAATGCCACTCGTCACGCTCTTCCTTGCCAACAAAAACAAAAAAAAAAAAAAAACAGAGTTATTTTCCATTGCCTATATAGGCGCGCTGTGTTAGAATTACTGGCACAGCGTAACAGTTCAGTTTAGTGAGGGAATTTTACGTCTCCCCTGTGTCCGATCCTTTGTCAACGGAGTCGTGTACAGGGATTTAAGTAGGCCGTAGCCCCGCACGGGTGATCCACAGTGCCACAGACGTGGCGCGGCTTAACACTTGCCTCCTGAATAAATTGATTTGGTCAAACGCGTTTCTGACTATCAACCAATCAAATTACTGGATATGATGAAATCATTCAATTCATAAATAAATGACAATCTGTGTAACTCCTGATCAGATGGCTTCTGTCTATCGGGAGAAATAATTGGGCTGCACGGTGCTTCCCCGCCGAGCTGAAACCGAAGGTAAGTACTGATAAACCGCTAAGAAGGTCTAAGCCTGCCCAGGAGGCAAAGTGTTATGTCCCCAGGGGATTGTTTGGGTGGTAAGGCATCCGATGTCAGTCCCACAAAAGTGGAAGTGACCTAAAAAGACCTAAATAGTGTTGGCGGGGATGTAAAACCTCAACAAAAGCAAACAAATAAGGAATATCCATTATTTTCCGCCTTTGTACTTGTTTGATTTGAGGTTTAACGTCCCAGTCAACACTGTATAGGTCATTTTGGAGACGTTGCTTCCAATTTTGTGTGACTTTTACCCGACATTGAGATGAAATGACATCTCAAGCCCTGTCGCCCAATGAAACCAATAAGGTTTATAAGCACGGACGCTCCGACTCGCACCGCTTTGCCTGGGCAGGCTTAGAACCTTTAAGCGGCTAACCGTACTCGAATGCGGTCGGTTTCAGCTCTGCATGGAAGCATCCTGCAGCCCATATATTTCTTCAAGCCCCGATGGGCGGTGGCCGGGACGCGTACTTATTAGAAGTTTAGGGATTTTTATAAGGAAAATGCATGTTGTGTGTCCTCATTAGAATCGCCTCACCGAGACGATTCTAATGAGCTCACACAACATTCCTTTATCTTATGGGAGATCAGAGTATATACTTCAGTCATACCCATTATGCTTCATGGTCTGTTGCAATGATTTTACCTCATTAGTTCGAACAACCCATATCTCAAATAAATATTGATTGGGCAAAATACGGCCCCCGCCAAACGGGGCTTGAAGAAATATATGGGCTGCATAATGCTTCCACGCAGAGCTGAAACCGACCCGCACACGAGTACTTGTAAACCGCCTGCTCAGGCAAAGCGGTGCGACTCGGCCCGTCTATGCTTATAAACCCTATTGGTTTCATTGGGGTTTCATATACGCAGAAGCCTCCGCCTTGTAAACCAGGGATCGCAGGATCGATCCCGGGCTTCTCCAGACTTTCGGATGAGTCTTTAAACCGAGGTCCCGTCTCCGTATGACCTTAGCTGTGGTGGGACGTAAAACTAAAACTCACTCACTCACTGTATATACGAGTTACAAAGAAGCATCCGTGGTGTAGTGGTTAGGCTTCTCGCCTTGTAAACCAGTGGTCGCAGGATCGATCCTGGGCTTCTTTAGACTTTCGGATGAGTCTTTAAACCGAGGTCCCGTCTCCGCATGACCTTTGCTGTTGGTGGGACGTACATGTAAAACTCAAACACTCACTCACTCGAGGTTTTGAAGTTCGATTGCATAATACAGGGCCCCGTGGTTATAAAACTTTTTTCATGCTCAACTCAAATGAGCATGATATGTGTAATGCTGATAAATATTAAAATAAATCAAATCAGACACTTTATCTGTTCAAACCAACAAAGAACGTTAATTGTCCTGCTCATAAATTTTAAAATGCCAACGACTGTTGGCATTTTAAAATTTATGATCAGGATGAATTTCATGCTTGAGTGAGTTCAGCACGAATGATTAAAGTTTTAAAATACAATCAAATACAATACTTTTCCTGCTCAAATCAGCAAAAACAAAACAAAACAAAAAAAAAAAAAAAAACAATAAAACGCTGCTTGTCCTGCTCATAAATTTCAAAATGCCAACACATAATGTTGGCATTTTACAATTTATGTACAGGATATATTACAAACTCAAGTGAGTTGAGAACGGAACGTTTAAGCGTTAAAATTCTATCAAATCAGACACTTCTCCTGCTTAAATCATCAATTGCGTTTACTGTTCATAAATTCAATAAAATGCGAACATATGAGCAGGACAAATTTAATACTCTAGAGAATTGACCACGAATTATTGAAGTAGTAAATTACATTCAGATCACTTCTCAAAGCAACAAAGAACGTTATTTATCCTGCTCATAAAGTTTAAAATGCCAACAGTTGTTTGCATTTAAGAAATGCATTTTATTAAAATTAAGTACATTTTTTTATATTTACATTCTTTGCCACTCATCACTGGGCGAAAAATGCTTATAGGGAAAACTTTTAAAGCTGAAAAACATTTACACGCTATTTTTTTACAAAGCGCGGAAAAGCGTCACTTGACGTCACTGAAAATATCGCGACTCGATGCGTTCATGGAAGTATGAACTACATTGTTTTCTATGGGTTTACATTAGACTTTACGCTGGAAATTTAAATGTTTTAAAATTTATGAGCAGGACAAAATTCATACTGAGAGTTAAGCATGAAACAAAGTTTTATAACCTCGGGCCGGAAAGATAGACCTAAATTATTCCTGTTTTGCCGCCTACGAGTAACCTTCAGTGGCTCAAACTAATCCTATTTCGAACACTTTTTCATGGGTCCTTGGGTGTTCGAATTATTAGAGTTCTTCTTTTTTCCAGGCAACGACGGTGTCGAAGCTGGAGAAGGCAGATATTTTGGAGTTAACCCTTCATTATCTGAGGAAGGTTCATCCAAAAGGTAAGAAAAAACCTCTTTCGAAAGAAGTACGAGTCAAGTCTGCGGAAAGCGGGTCCCTGTGTGAATGCCAGAAGGTGTTTGCAAAAAGAAAAACCACAACAACAAAACAACAACAACAAAAAAAAAACAAAAAAAAAAAAACACGCACACACACAAAAAAAAAACAACAAAAAAAAAAAAAAAAATTCAAACGTAAAAGAAAAAAAGATGCTTGATCAATACAGGTCCATATCAACTTACAGTGAAACTTCAATACTTCGGACACGGACTGTTCGTTTTCAATGGCTAATTCGAGCTTGCACTTACGTTTCTTGGGAATTTTTCCCATCCCTGAGGCCTCCCATTGATGCTTGAAGAAATAGATTGGACTGCATGATGCTTCGAGACGCAGAGCTGAAGCTGGCCGCACATTAGTACTGGTAAACCACTTGGAGGTTCTAAGCCGGCCCAGTAAAAGAGTTGGGAGTCAGACCGTCCATGCATATAAATCCTATTGGTTTCATCTGGCGGCAGGGTTTGAGATGACATTTAATCTCAATATCGGGTAAAAGTCCTACAAGATTGGAAGCAACGTATCCATAATGGCCAATACAGTGTTGACGGGGACGTTAAACCTCACATCAATCAATCAATCAATCAATCAATCAATCAATCAATCAATCAATCAATCTTCCCATCCCCTTTGAGGCCGTTCTAATGAGAACATGGTAAAACATACGAGAGAGAAAAACATCAACAGAAAATTATTATTAAACCTGTTTAGTGGCCACCTACATTAAACAAGAAACCTGTCTAAAGCAAGCATGCCTTCATTTCCCGAAAAAGGGAAATGCATTAAACTCCACCTGTATTTAGTAAGCACCTTTCTTAAGCAAGCACATTTTGATTATCCCCTAGGTGCTTGTTTAACACAGGTTGGACTGTATATTTGTTTCCAGTTCTCGACTACTGAGTTTTAACTTTGGCTGTTTAATAGAGAGAATTAAGGTAATCAATATGGCACTGGCTTGTAGAGAGAGATGGCTGATCACCAGAACTTAAGAGGTTAAATATATTTAAACCATTTGGTACCGGAAACCTCAAAACGGGTAATTGACAAACAATGCAGGCCCAGATTAGACGCCGCAGAACGGGGCGTCTGATCAGGGCCTACACTGTTTGCAAACATTTCAGCCATTTTCCACATAAATTTTGAAGAGAGCACAAGCTGACACCCCTAAATTTTGAAATGGACTCTTGCTATATATAAGGAGAAAGATTCCATTTGGAATCTTTTGATGGAATAAGTGTGTTGCTGAAGAGAGGTGGCTTTAAGCAGAGGTGACCGTTAGTGGAAGTTTTGCTGCACTTGCTGAAGTCAACATTTGATTTTAGCCCAGCGACTTCTTTAGGCTTTAAAGGCTTTAAACAATCAGGCGCAGAATATTATGGTTGATTTAAGAAACAGATTAGCTCTAACTGTGATTTGTTGAGTAATAAATTACAGTTTGGAGGTCACTTGTAAAGTAGATCAAATCACGAGCGCGTAGCGCGCGTGATTTTTCTACTTACAACTGACCGACAAACTGCGATTATTTATTCAACAAATCACTAACTAGAGCTGATCTATTTCGATTCTAACAGGCAATGCTGTTGTTTCCTTCAAAATCTCACAACTTTTCGCCATTGTTAAAAGAAATCCCGCTAAAATTATCGACGGAAACACATGTATTTATATCCTTTTCTAACGTTTTCGATGCGAGAATAAGGCGTTACACCCTGTAACGTCAAGGAAATCGACCAGTGACGTCATAAATTGGCAGTTTTTTTGTATTGGAGTTTAACGGCCCAGTCAATACTATTTAGGTCATTTTTAAGCCGGTCAGTTTAACTATCCACACTTTGCCCGTGCAAGCTTATACGTAAGAGGTTAACCAGTACAGTGCACATTTTTTTCGCCAGAAACTGACAACTGCCCCTCTTGAATCAGCGGAAGGAAGAGAATGATCGCAGAAAAGATTTCATGATCAATCTCCACGAAAGAATGTTGCCGACCCTGGCAGGTATCGAACCCGCGTCCTCCTGATCACCAATCAGACGCGCATCCGACTGAGCTACCCAGGCCGGCGAATATTATGATTGATAGTTAATGCTAGTTTTCTTAATTTTATTCCAGGAGTCGCAGGATCGACCCCGTGCTTCTCACGACTTTCGGATGAGTCTTTAAACCGAGGTCCCGTCTCCGTATGACCTTAGCTGTTGGTGGGACGTTAAACTCAAACACTCACTCACTCTTAATTGTATTCCCTGTGTTGTCAATAAGTCATAAAGTACAAAAAAAAAAAAAAAAAAAAACTGGTCAAGTGGCACTCTGTGCAGTGTCTATGAACACCCAAACAATGTAAACGCCGTGCCACATAGATGAAAATCTAAAATAACATTACATTAAATCAACTAAAAAGTTTCACTTACGTGTCTTTACGGCCCCCGTCCATCGGAGTTCGGGGAGAAATAGATTGGGCTGCATGGTGCTTCCACGCAGAGCTGAAATCGACCGCACACGAGCACTGATAAACCGCTTAGAATGTCTGAGCCTCCCCAGACAAAGTGTTGCGAGCCGGACCGGACCGTTCCTGCATATAACCCTATTTGTTTGTTAGGGTGGAAGGGCTTGAGTTGTCATTTCATCTCAATGTTGGGTAAATGTCCAACAAAATTGGAAGCAACGTCTCAAAATGACCAAAATAGTGTTGACGGGACGTAAAACCTTAAATAAAAAAAAGTATTCCTTCAGTATACAGTCGAACTTCAATGGCTCGAACACCTTTGGTACCATGCAAATTTGTTCGAGAGGGGTAGTTTGAGCCACTGGGGGTTAATAATTTCTCCAGGTCAAAAGGCATCCTAAGAATATATTTTCAATTTTCAATCAACTAAACGAATGTCGTGTGTACTCATTAGAATCGCCTAATCAAAACGATTCAAATGAGCATACACAACATATTTTCAAGACAAAAATAAGAAAATTATTCCAAATACTTTTATATTAATAAAGCAGTTACCCTCTATATTAATTACATTGTAGCTCATTGACCTGATAAAGATATGCTGTCTCAGGACAAGTGAGCTTTATCCGGTCAACATGATATTGCACTTTTATGAATGAAAAAATGACAAAAATGTTATTATTACTGAAAAAAAAAATGGAAAAATATCAAAGTAAACAATATAGTCAGCCGATACTAAATATATCGACCGCCGGAATGCTGGGACGCACTGAGGACCATCAGTAACTGATCGTAAATTGCTAATTTAAGAGTGTACAGGGGATAAACTGATTAAGAGAATATCAGATTCGTTCCATCTGGTATCAAGTTTATCAGGCTCGGCTTCGAGAACGCATGTAGAATGAGCCGTGATACTTTGTTTGATTCATTTGAGGTGTAACGTCCCCTTCAGCAGTGTATAGGTCATTTTGGAGACACTGCTTCCACTTTTGTGGGACTTTTATCCGACGTTGAGATGAAATGACATCTCAAATCCTGTCACCCAATGAAACCAATAGGGTTTATAAGCATGGACGGTTCGACTCGCACTGCTTTGCCTGGGCAGGCTTAGATCCTCTAAGCGGTTCATCAGTACTCGTGTATGATCGGTTTTAGCTCTGCGTGGAAGCATCATGCAGTCCATCATTTTCTTTAAGCCCCGATGGGCCGCATAAAGTTGGGCTCGTTGTTTTTATCATTTATCTTATGCGAAGTAGTTATCGTGATGCGAACTACATGTACCACTACTACTTCTACTGAATGCGCCTCCGTGGCTGTTGGTATGACACTGTCTTTTAATCATTACATGTAGATGTATCTTTGCTAGGGGTTCACGTGTGAGACGTCAATGTCTTCAACGGAAGGTCAGGTGGTTTTTGCACACCTCTGATTAACGATCGGCGAATAAGTGAAATATTCTCGAAAAGGCCGAAAAATATGACCCCCCCCCCAAAAAAAAAAAAAAAAAAAAACCCTACTGTTAAAAAAATCTAAAAAAAAAAAAAATATGCGATCAGCTAAGACTCAGATCAGCCTGCGCATCCGGAGTCGAAGTCTTCGCTGATCGCATGTTTCTTCAACAGCCTCCGGACTGTCCAAATCAAAGCACTGGCAGCACTGGTGGGTCGATTGTCTCTGAGTGTTGGCGGAAAATAGTCCTGAAGGATGACTAAGACTGTTTCGTTTAATCCTTAGTTTCTTATAATTCAAGCAAACCGTGTGTACCCTGATCAGACGCCGCTTAATGCAGCGTCTGATCTGGGTCTAAACTGTTCGCCAATGTCCCAGCACAAGAACCAGTCAATGTTTAACAGATCTATTTGTTTGTTTGTTTGATTTGAGGTTTGTCGTCCCCGTCAACACTGTAAAGGTCACTTTGGAGACGTTGCTTCCAATTTTGTGGGACTTTTACCCGACATTGAGATGAAATGACATCTCAAGCCCTAGCGCCCAATGAAACCAATAGGGTTTATAAGCATGGACGGTCCCGACTCGTACCTCTTTGCCTGGGCATGCTTAGATTCTCTATAACAGACCTATAGTCCTCTTTACACACCACTCAGATAACACAACGATAAGAGTGGTGTGTCTATAATTTTCTATAAATAACCGTTACCTGGTCTTCATACAAATCAGTGACAGTCTCGTGGACATCGACAATGCAAAGCTACTGCGTTTGGTAATTTTGGATCGATTGACAAATAACCGAACAAAACGAAAACTTTGCGATAACGAGTGCAGTTGCAGACCGATCCGAGAATTCGGACTCCACATAGGCCATATGGTAGGGTTTGTAATGCGCTGACTCATATAGTATTTATATTGCAGAACAGACAGATAACTCCCGGGATTCTAAAGAATATGTAGAAGGGTACTCGGCTTGTGCGAATACCGTCTTAAGTTTCTTCAAGACAAATAAGCTGTCGGATAACCAGTCAAATGTTTCATCTCAGATCGAGGCTCTTCAGGCATTGATCTTCAAGCAACAGGCGAAAGAGGGTGGACATTGTAAAAGTACAAATGATGGGAAGATATACGCTACATCCTCTGTGAACATTGGTGGACAGTCTGACTGTGTGCTTGCTGGCAACTTTGTTAATTCAGGAGGAACTATAGACACAGGAAGTGGGTCAAGTGTTGGAAGTTTCAGAAACACAAGAACCGAACCAGTACAACGATCACCATGGACAAGGCAGAACCAGCCAGATAATATATTACCAGAAATTAAGAATAGCTCAACAACGATATCAGACCACAATGATAATAATAACGATTGCGAAAAACGACCGTTAGTCTGTCCTGGTGGTGACAACAGATCAGAATACATGTCACTGCCAATGAATACCTTTGTCGCACAAAATAATGCCAATCAGCCCTTATATCCAGTAGCTGTTCTTTTGCCTAGTGTAGGTCCAAAAGAACATTCTTTGGTTCCTGTCTACGGCTTTATTGTTGCAAAAGAAAATGACTTCACAGTTGATAAAGCCTGTTCAGAAACAGAAAAATATCATTTGACTATCAAACAAGCGCAAACCACTACAAACAGAGTTGCACATGATTTAAATAAATATGCAGTGCAAACCGAGGACAGTTCTCGCCAAGAACGCTGCCCCGTTATGGACACTATTGAGTGTCCCTGGGCAACACATTGCTCAGATGTAAATGGACATGATTGCAAAGAGAATTTTCTAAATGGTTTAAATGGTTGCGAACTGTATGGAACCTGTTGTCACAGAAGTACAGGGGGATTATCTAGTTTGACTGGAGATATAGGATCAGATTCTTGGAAACCGTACGCTCACGCTCAGAATTGCCTCGCAAAGCCAATTTTCTATACAAACGATATCACGAATGAGATGCACAGTTTGGTAAATAGTGACGTTGCCATTAACAAAAACACTGATGCTAAGCAAACAATATTCCAACTTGTCAAACACACAGCAGAAATAGAATCAAATCTTTGTGCTGTGAATACTTGCTATGAGACGGGAAGACAAATGCATAACATTTCTTTAACGGACCAGAGCAGTTTTACAGATTGTAGTCGCAATGTGTCAGATAGAAAGCAAATATTATGTGACCAACCAGTGCTTTGGAGGCCATGGTGAAAATCAAATGAAAAACCAAAAAGCCAAACTGCAGTGGCTCGAACCTTTTAAACCGGGAAAAATTGTTTTAGACACAGGTAGTCCGAGTCATTGGTGATAAACTTAATGCCAAGAAACGATACTGGCCCCCGCCCATCGGGGCTTATTGGTGATAAACTTAATGCCAAGAAAGGATACTGGCCCCCGCTCATCCAGGCTTAAAGAAATACATTACGATTACACATCCGTGCGATAAAGTGCATTTTTCACATCTCCAAAATGGCTACTTTTCTGATGAAAATCAGTGATATTTTTCTCATAAATACGGCAAACATAGGTTGTGGGTGCTCGTTAGAACCGCCTCATTGAGGCGGCTCTAACGAGTACCCAAAACCTTTGTTTTGGAGCAAAAATAAGAAAAATAATGTATACCCCCGTAAACTCCAGTTTTCTCTATATGAAATGGGGTATAGGGAAGGGGGGTGTCTTCATTTCACGGACTTGTTCACGTGATGGATTTGGCTGCATGATGCTTCAACGCTGAGCTCAAACTGAAACTGACCGCGTGCCTGCCCAGGCAAAGCAGTGCGTGTCGGACCGTCGATGCTTATAAGTTCTATTGGTTTCATTGGGCGACAGGGCTTGAGATGTCGTTTTATCTTGAAGCCGAATAAAAGTCTCACAAAATTGGAAGCAACGTCTCCAAAATGATATATACAGTATAGTTGGCCATCCAATCCCAAAAAAGATTGATATTTTTACTTTTGATTGCAAAATTGAGTAGAGTACGGCACCCATGCTAAATGTAATCCTTGATATGTGTCAACAATCATAGGGGTGGATGCCACGTCTGGAAATGTGTCTGGGGCTCAGAAGTAGGTCAAAGGTCAAATTAGTGCAAAATAAGCATAAAACTACTCATAACTCTCTTTTAACACATATTTGAGGAAATCGCTTGCTTAAAATCACCACAAAACTATTCAGGTGCAGTGAACAATGGAAAATTATTTTAAATGTACCCTCAAAGTATGTCAGTCTTATAGGTCAGGGGTCATTTAAGTGCAAAACTCGTGAAAAATGGATGTTTTCTGATCAAATTTTGTCATATTCAGGATAAAGCTGTGTTAATGACCAGTATTTATTATCAAAATATTAAAAATACATTTGTTACATTTTAATGATTAGAAAATCTGCCTGAGTACATGGATATGGGTTAAATGGGATAAAAAGGGATACTAATGTTACAGACTTGAATCATTGATGACCCCCGATATTGATATAGCACTGGATTCTTTCTTTGTTACTTTGTTTCTGCCATGGGTGTCAGTGAAACAGTGCCTTTGCGCAACTAAGTCAAAGCGTGACTTCCGGTGAGCTATCCTGTCCGTCGACAGGTCTTTTGAGTCAGCCCCCACCCCCAGCTGACTGAACCGGGTCGCCAGGCCGGTTTTTATCATGATTTATCTTTTACAACATAGCCATTGCTACAACAGAAAAGTCGGTATAAAACTATTTTACAAGCATTAAACTGTTATTCTATTATGAGCAGGACCGAGTTTAACACATTTCTTTGTATTAGACAATTAAACATCCGGCAAACTTTAACCTTATGCCCTTAATTAAAATCTCGCATCTCGGATAATCGGCAATAGATAAACCAATTGACAAACTTTATGTGTGACTAAGCAGATGCAAAAAAAGATTGATGGTTTTACTTTTGATGGCAAAATTGAGTAGAGTATAGCACCCATGCTAAATGTAATCCTTGATGTGTGTCAACAATCATAGGGGTAGGTGCCACGTCTGGAAATGAGTCTGAGACTCAGAAGAAGGTCAAAGGTCAAATGAGTGCAAAATAAACATTAAACTACTCATAACTCTCTTTTAACCTATATTTGGGGAAAGTGCTTGCTTAAAATCACCATAAAACTATTCAGGTCCTGTGAACAATGGAAAATTAGTGTAAATGTGCCCTCAAAGTATGTCGGTCTTATGGGTCAGGGGTCATTTAAGAACAAAACTCGTGAAAAATAGATCTTTGCTAATCAATTTTTGTCATATTTAGCATAAGGATGTGTTGATGACCAGTATTTATCATAAAAAAAAATAATAATAAAAATACATTTCTTATGTGCTTTTGATTGTCAAAGACAGATTTGAATTCCTTAAGTTAGTATCAAAGATGGCTGTTAGACAGTTATCCACTTCTCTTATAAAATAGAAGTGAATGCAATGATCAGGAATCAATAAAATTAATTCACAGCTCCCATCAATGGCATCAGAGGGAAAGAAACACAAAAATGAAATAACTAGACCCGAATTGAAACATCAATAGCGGAAAGCCAAAAGGGCAGTTACTTTCCCACAAAAAGGCCAATTGGTTATCAAAAACAAAATAATATAAGCGATACACGCACTCAAAGACAAACGAAAAACAGAAGAACGGCCTTAGAATGGTCAGCGGAACGAATTCAACTGGCGGGGATTAAATCGATTTTATGCAGCTGCAATCCTCGCCCTTACTTCCGTCGCGATTTAGACAAATAATTTGTTCCGTCCGCATGAAGGCCTCCAACTCATCAGTGCAACATCCCTGAGAACAAAAAAAAATCAAACAACCACAGAGATGAAACAACGTTGAGGACTGGACAGCAAGAAACCACTGAAATTCTGGAGCAAAAGAAAACCAACAGTTAGACTCCGATGGACCCGATCAGAGACAGAGCATAAGGCACCAACCAACATTACATAAAATTAAATTCTTTCTAATTGTCAGTAAGCCTTACTCTGGAACCATCATAGAATCTGAGGCCTGCCAAGGCAAAGTTGTGCGAGTCGGACCGTGCATGCATATAAACCCTACATTGGTTTCATTGGGCGGCAGGGTTTGAGACCCCATTTCATCTGAATGTCGGGCAAAGTCCCACAAAATCGGAAGCAACGTAGAATCTGAGGCCTGACCAACCATCGTAAAATTAAAGGGGGAAGCAATGTTGCCAACCGTGATTGGGTTAAATACCATGCATGCAGTCTGTCGTATAACATTTATGTTGTACCCTATCGGGGCTTGAAGAAATAGATTGGCTGCATGTTGCTTCCACGCAGAGCTGAAACCGACCGCACACGAATACTGGTAAACGGCTTAGAGGATCTGAGCCTGCCCTGGCAAAGCGGTGCGAGTCGGACCATCCGTGCTTATAAACCCTATGGTTTCATTGGGCGACAAAGCTTGTGGTGTCATTTCACCTCAAGCAACGTCTTCAAAATGACCTCTACAGTGTTGACGGGGACGTAAAACCTAAAAAAAAAAAAACTTTTTTATATCGAAGAATGATTTTACGATATAGGGTGCTGAAGTCGTTGCAATTATATTTTTTTCTGAATTTACACACTAACTCACCATAAAATTCGTGTTCGTATAGACCTTGTTGCACAAGAGATTAAGTCCAACATCGAGTTTGAAATTAAATCGGAATGACGTCAATAAAATTTTGAAAAGGCTTTGCGTAGTTTATGATACCGATAACCCTGATTAAGAAGTTTAGCAGTTAACAATTTATTATGAGCATAGAAATCAGTTACATGACTACTAACACTGGTAGTTCGAATTAATTACGAAATATAAACGCCATAGGATGCCGCACGAGGAACATCACCGACCAACAAAGGAAAATTTACTATCTCAAATTCAAAATCATCGTGTTTGTCATACATTTTGCGGGAAACAAACCCATCTACGTGTAACAATAGACAGATGTAATTCCAAAAACGGGGCCTCGGTATCAGAAAAAAAAATGTTTTATTTAACTGAAGTTCTGGGGGTAAATTTGACTGATCAAACCATCGAAATAGGTATTGTCAATATTTAATAAATCATCAAAATATCTAGAAGTCGAGTTATGAAGTTAAAATTGCCTGTTATTTATATATGACTAGGTCTATCATTTCAGATTATGCGGAAGAGAGTTTGAATCAATGATATAGGAGAAACCCCTATTTGGTTTGCATTGCATAGACTTGTCAATGTTGAAATAAAAACACTCAATCATATGGGCGCAAACGCGAACTGTTCCGCTTTACATTATAGTGATCTGAACAGCTCTTACTTGTAAAAAACAAACTTTGAATACTGTTTAACACTTAATTTAAGCGGCCGCAAATTTTAACGCTTTTTATGAGTAGACCTTTTCGTGGATTTATATTTCGGCGAATTTCCGATTTCCGAAGAAAAAAATCGGTCGAATCTCCAAAGCCCTGTAGGATGACAAAAAAAAAATCATCGGAGTCGATCATCAACAGCGTCATGCAAAAACTGTGGTAATTAGTTAAAAGTTTTGTGTTCAACGCATGATTAACCTAATGGGCTACCTTGACAATCCAAATGTCTGTCTGGAGGTGTATAACTTTGCTCTTATCTGATTGGTTTGCCCATCCTATTGAGCTCAGAGTTAAAGCCATCAATCAATTACCAATTATATCCACAATTTTCATAATAACTCTCAAGGTGTGTTTGTTTTCATCCAGCCGTTTTGAGATGTCTTATGACTAGGACATTGTCTTTCTTTATTTCTACGTCTAAAGAAGTAAATACACTTTTTCTTTTGTCACCGATCGGATGATGCCTATGACCAACTGACACATCATAATTGTGATGTGTAGAATATCTTCTCTTGCACTTTTTTAAGCTTTATTGGCGGATATTTATTTTGGCGTTTTTTCCTTGACTGAAAATAGCGCCAAAATAAAATGACCACCAAAAAAAAAGTGTTTTACGGCAGCTGCACGTGGCCTTTGATGATCACCCAGTTGTGTTATTATTAGATATATCGTCATCATATACTATATCCTTGAGATATCATTGTGACGTTTAGGAAGAACTCAGACGATTTGGAATGTTACTTATAATAATGGATGACATGTCAAGAATCAACGTATTTTGCAAAATAAACACATTTTGCCAAATATGTACTTAAATGACCTTTGACCTGCGGCCGATTAGGTTGACCATTATGCTGTTTGTATAATGTTTGGGTTTTTTGCTTCCTAGATAAGGAAATGGCAACTCATGTGACTTTGTTTCAGTTGACATACTAGATATCCCTTTGTACAATAAATATTGATGCATATTTAAAGAAAATTTGTACTTAAATAACCTTTGACCCTGACCAAATTTATGATATAACATCTTTTCTCATATATAATGCATAAGCAATATGTCCTAAGTACATTGCTGGTGTTTTGATTAACTTTATTTGGTCTGTTTAGATAGAGAGAGAGTATAAATACCGGTATGTACAAATTTTATGTATCTTTGCACTCATTTGACCTTTGACCTAATTCTGAGGCTCAGGGGCACTTTCAGAAGTGGCATCCACCCCTATCACTTTTGCAACACACTAAAGAACACAATTAGCATGGATGCCAAACTCTACTCAATTTTGCCATCAGAAGTATTTTTTCGTGGTTTGGATGGCCAACTAGTATTGACGGGGACTTTAAATCTCAAATCAATCAAATAAAAATCAAACTGACCGCGCATGGGTACTGGTAACACGCTTATAAAGACTAAGCCTATCCAGGAAAAGTGGTACGAGTCAGACCGTCCAATGCGTATAAGCCTTAGTGGTTTCATTGGGCGGCAGGGCTTGAGGTGTCTTTTCATCTGAATGTCGGGTAAATGCTCCACAAAATTGGAAGCAATAATTCCTAAATGACACGAATAGTGTTGACGGGTACGTTATACCTCAATTCAAACAAACAAGCCAAGAAAGGATACATGATAAAGATATTTGCGGAATATTTTCCATTCTTCTATCAAATAAAGGCAAAATGTGTGTGTTTCTAATGAGTAAACACAGCATACCTTTTCAACATGAAATAAAACTTTTGAATGTTTACGTTGGGGTTTAACGAACTGTCAATCCTTGGGAGTCATTTGTGTGGTCTGGCAGAGAAAGGGAGAAAAGAGTTAGAAGAGATATTGGAGGAGATGAAAGTGTGAGACAGGGGAGATGGTGGAAAATGAATGGAAGTGTAGAAACAGAATAAACAATAACATTTACCCTCTACCTTTATATACTGCAAGGACTTCACCTGCTGCAAGGACAGCAGGTATTGCCCAGCTGCATCACGAAACCACGCCTATATAGTTCTTTGCCCCTTGAACACCTCTTTTATATAGTAAAATAGGGGTTTTACAGGTGTAAACCTAATTTTTTCTTATTTCTGCTTGAAAAATAAAGATTGATGAGGCGGTTCTAACGAGTACCCACAATCTATAATTTGAGCAGAAATAATAAAAAAATCCCAATTTTTATCTATTTTTTCTGCGGTAAAATTTACGATGTATTTGTACAGGCTGGTAAACCAATATCAGTTGGACGCCCAGCCTCATCCACCGGCCAGCCCCTAAAAACAAGCCTCACCCACCCAGCACCTAAAAAACAAAACAAATCCCCCATATTACCCTTAAAGTGTGCCGGCATCGGTAGCTCATTCGGATGCGCGTCTGACTGGTGATCAGGAGGACGCGGGTTCGATACCTGCCGAGGTCGGCAACAAATCTTTTCTGCGGTCATTCTCTCCCTTCCGCTGATTCAAGAAGGGCAGTCAGCATTATTTTAGGTCATGTTTTGAGCCGGTCAGTTTATCTATCCACACTTTTCCTGGACAAGCTTATACATGTACGTAAGCGGTTAACCGGTACAGTGCACATTGACGACTGGCCTTCTTGAATCAGCGGAAGGGAGAGAATGACTGTAGAAAAGATGTTATGCTCTATCTCCACGAAAGAATGTTGCCGACCCCGGCCCCGCGTCCTCCTGATCACCAGTCAAACGCGCATCCGACTGAACTAACATTATAAGGCCTATTTTCTCGTGGAGATTGATCATGAAATCTTTTCTACGGTCATTCTCTCCCTTCCGCTTTATTCAAGAAGGGCAGTTTCTGGCGAAAGAATGTGCACTGTCCTGGTTAACCCCTAACGTATAAGCCTGCCCTAACGAATACGAAAAATATCACAATTTATCATCTTCAAATTTTCGTATTTTTGGCGGTTTAGTTTACAATATATTTGTATAGGCATGTTTTCGTAATGTTCCAATTAACGTTCTTCGAATGTGCATTTGCTGCAATCTAAAAGATTTGAGGTTTAACGTCCGCGTCAACACTGTAAAGGTCACTTCAAATTTTGTTGGACTTTTACCCGACATTGAGATGAAATGACATCTCAAGCCCTGCCGCCCAATGAAACCAATAGGGTTAATAAGCATGGACTCCGACTCGCACCGCTTTGTCTGGGCAGGCTTAGATCGTCTAAGCGGTTTACCAGTACTCGTGTGCGGGCCGGTTTCAGCTCTGCGTGGGAGCATCATGCAGCCCATCTATTTCTTCAAGCCCCGATGGGCGGGGGCGAAGCAATCTAACAGGGCTTGCATGAATCTATATCACCAGATTGCGAAAATATACGCCCGTGCAAAAGAGCGCATTCTTTCATATCTCCAAAAGTGTTATTTTCTCATGAAAATCTATCATACTTTTCTTATTTATGCTGCAAACATAGATTGTGTGTGCTCGTTAGAACCGCCTCATTGAGGCGGTTCTAACGAGTACCCACAACCTATGTCTTAGAGCAGAAATAAGAAACACATATTGAATACAGAAATCTTATATCCACAGTGGAGCGCTGTGGTGCAGTGGTAAAGCATCGGATATGAGATCGAGAGGTAGCCGGTTCGATCCTCGCAAGCGCCACGTGTTGTTTCCTTGAGCAAGAAACTTTATCCACATTGCTTAGTACTGGTTCCTACTCAGGAAAAGAGGGTAACATGGAAGATTAGTACTAAATGTGTTACACTCTATAAATAAGGTCGATTATTATCATTATTATTACGAAGTGGCTATTGCCAGTTAACTGGTAATAGCGGTTTTACGATAAAATTGCTATTGCCAGTTAACTGGTAATAGCGATTTTATCGTAAAACCGCTATTGCCAGTTGACTGGTAATAGCCATTTTAACGTAAAACCGCTATTACCAGTTAAAAGATTAATATAAAATATCTTATGACAATTTTTTATTGTTATTGAAGCATGAATGAAAACGAACTACTGAAAATAAACAAATGAATGAATTTCTGACACGTAGACATACATATATGCGAATATTTTCGGAAGAAATATGTAAAAGGTATGTTCCTACTGCAATTACACCGGTGCGAAAAGCAGGTTACTCAAATTAACCTGCGCAGCCATCAATGACAAGAACTTTAGCGAGTGTCTCTTTCCGCAGACTCTGATCAGACAGCGCGGATGCGCAGGCTGGTCTATGTCTTCTCTTGTCGCCCAAGCATTCTTGTAGGTTTTGTCATGTGCTGGTTCAAATATAAAGACTCTTTAGATTATTAGCTAGTTGAATGTATATGTTGTCTCTTGGTTATCCCTTGCGCATACATCTTAGACTGATTAAACTGGTGGATGCGCATATTAATCTGAGTCGTCGCTGGGTTTTGCTTGGTGTTTGATGATATTTTACGTCCTCGTCAAGACTAATTAGGTCATATTTGAGACGTTGGACTTTTACCCGACATTGAAATGAAATGTCATCTCAAGCCCTACCGTCCATAGAAAACGCTAGAATTTAAGGACGGTTCCGACTAGCATCACTTTTTAGGGATACAGTCCTAAACTGGCGGAAATGTGTTAGACTTAATTGGGATAATTTCACTTTACATATTCAAAGTTTCCCTAGCTTCGTTGTAATAAAACTGACAGAACCAACTGTCTTTCTCTTCTTGTTGTTTTCTTTTCAGACTTCTTACTCGTACATGTACGTGCAGCACCCTCAAATATGTCTATGTGTCCTCATTAACTTACACATTTAAAAACAATTCAGTCTTTATTTTGCTACGAGTAAGAAGTCTTACTTTTGTCCGAGAACTGGAATTCACTTACATGAAACATGTCTTTGTAATCTAGCTGGCTGGGATTACATGAAATACATGTTGAACAACATAGATTGTGGATACTCGATAGAACTGCCTTGTCGAGGCGATTCTATCGAGTCCCAGCAATCAATGTTTTGAACAGATGTATGAAGAATATCTTTTAGCTTCTTAAATTTCCATTTCTGATCAAAATTTGGCAATGTACTTGTATAGGCGTGTTTTTGTAATGTATGTTTGGAATAACAATTCATTATGAAAACGCGCCTATAAACATTTACTGTCTAAATTTACTGATATACTTCATATTTCTGCCCTAGACTCACTAGAACCCCTTCAAAGAACTGGTTTTATCAATAACCCGCATTCTTGGACTGTTACCGGACTTTGAGATGAATTGACATCTCAAGCCCTATCGTCCAATGAAACCAATAGGGTTTGAATGCATGGGCGGTCCGACTCGCATCACGCTTTAAACTTCTAAGTGGTTTACCTGTACTCATATGCCATGCGGCTGGTTTCAGTTCTGCATAGAAGCATTATGCAACCCATTCTATTTCTCTTGAAGCCCCGATGAGCTGGGGCGATTATGGATTACATATGCAAAATATGGAAATGCTTGGTCAAAGCAGAAAAACAAAAACATGCATTTAAGCCATTACATTCATAACTGTAAATGGAATAATTCTGCACGTCAACTGGCAATAGCGATTTTACGTTAAAATTGCTATTACCAGTTAACTGGCAATAGCGATTTTATCGTAAAACCGCTATTACCAGTTAACTGTCAATAGCAATTATATCGTAAAACCGCTATTACCAGTTAACTGGCAATAGCGATTTTATCGTAAAACCGCTATTGCCAGTTAACTGGCAATAGACCTTTCCTTATTATTATTATCTGTAGATATTTTCTTTTTATATATTTGCTTGCTTTTTATTTCGTGAGTGAGTGAGTGTTTGAGTTTTACGTCCCACCAACAGCTAAGGTCATACGGAGAATTAAAAATTTAAGTGGATATTCGAAAAAGAATGTAAAACCTTGAGCCGCTTGCACAGGGAAGATATTCATATAAGTTTTTATTTTATGGGGAAATAATTATCAAGTTCCTAAATGAATCTATGTATTACCTTTACCTGGATGTCCGTTAACCAATTTGTACCAGAAACCCCAAAATGGGTACTTTGGCAAACAGTGTAGGCCCAATCAGACGCCGCAGAATGCGGCGTCTGATCAGGGCCTACACTGCGAAAAGTTAAGCCATTTTCCAAATAAATTTTGAGGAAAACAACCTGACACCCCTTAATGGACTCCTGGTATTCATGAGGAGGAAGATTCCATTTGGTGTGTGAGTGAGTTTTACGTCCCACCAACAGCTTAGGTCATATGGAGACGGGACCTCGGTTTAAAGACCCATCCGAAAGTCTGGAGAAGCCCGGGATCGATCCTGCGACCCCAGGTTTACAAGGCCATTAGCGTAACCACTGCACCACGGGGGCTTCTAGATTCAATTTGGTACAAAAAAGGTTAAAATTCGACATGTAAAGTTTCTGATTGGTCTAATTGGCCGAAACTAGCTGGTATTAAACATGTCACAGTTTCTGCTCTATGGTGTGTTATGTGAAGACTTTTTACAGTCGCTACACATAATTGAGGTGAGGTTAAGGCAATCCTTTGGGAACAAAATATACACTTGTGCAGTGTTCAGTATTTTCTGGACCATACTAGATAGTTTCGACCAGCAAAACCTCATCATTGACCCTCAGATGTTATGAAGTTCCACAATGGAATCAATGACCCCAAAGGACGAAAAATACGAGGGCAAATCAATAAGTAACCAGCCTATCCCATTTCCAATTGACCGAGACAACCAAGATTTTCATTTGCCCCCGCCCATCGGGGCTTGAAGAAATAGATTGGCTGCATGATCCTTCCACGCAGAGCTGAAACAGACTGCACACGAGTACTGGTAAACCACTTAGAGGATCTAAGCTTGCCTAGGCAAAGCGACGCGAGTCGGCCTGTCCATTCTGATAAACCCCATTGGTTTCATTGGACGACAGGGCTTGAGATGTCATTTCATATCTCAATGTCGGGTAAAAGTCCCACAAAATTAGAAGCAACGTTTCCAAAATGACTTATACAGTGTTGAAGTGGACGTTAAACCAAATCAAACAAACAAACACAATTACCAGCCTTGTTTTAATACATGTTTTAGACATGAGGGCAAAATTGCACCCTTATCGTGTCATTCACTCATAAGATATTGAACGTCAAACATGGCTGGCGATGCAAAAGCAAGATTTTCGTCAAAAGTTGAGTACCGTGCTGTAATGATAAGGGAAAACAAGTCAGGAAATACATTGCGAGTTGACCAATGTTTATGGGTTTTCTGCACCATCGTATGCACAAGTTAAATTCTGGGTTTGGGAATTCAAACGCAGAAGACAAAACCAGGTCTGGACGCCCATCAGATGCCACCGATGAAGAAATGTGTAACAAAGTACGGGATCTGATGTTCTCTCTGATGGACGAATTAAGATGGAAGAAATAGCGAATGCATTACAGAGTTCACATGGTAGCGTTTCAACAATGTTACATGATCGCTTGGGCATGCGCAAGTTAACAGCACGTTTGGTCCCAAAATCCCCTAGCGACGAGCAAATGGCAACCAGAGCAGCAGTATGCAGCGCATTGTTGAAGCATTTGAGGTCAGATGAAGATGATTTTCGTTCACGTCTGGTGACTGTAGATGAGACCTGGGGTCATTAGTATGAGCCAGAGAAAAATACTCAAAGTCGCCAGTTGGTATATAGGACCGTGGTCTCCGAGGCCAAAAAAGTTCAAAATGCAACCATCTGCTAGCAAGGTGATGGCAGATGTATTTTGGAACACATAATGCGTTACTATGTTGGAGTTTCTATGTTGGCCACGTAAAATCGATTTAAGCCCCCAGTGGAATTCGTTTCCGCTGACCGTTCCAAGGCGGTTCTTATGCCGCGGTTTATTTTTGTTATGGTTTTTTCTTTGGGTGTTTGTGTCGCTTATATTATTTTCTTTTGGATAGCCTTTTAGCCATTTTGTGGGAAAGTAACTGTCCTTTTGGCTTTCCGCTGTTGGTGTTTGTTGCTTCATGTTTGTGTTTCTCTCCCTTTGGTGTATCTGATGGGAGCTGTGGGTTAATTGAATCGATTCCTGATCATTGCCTCTACTTCTATTTCTAGCAAAGAAAGGTAAAATAACATGCAGGTGCGTATTATGCAAATTTGCTCGAGCAACTGAGAACTTCGATCCGTGAAAAACGCCGAGGTAAACTCTCCAAAGGGATTCTGCGCCAACAGGACAATGCAAAAGCCCACACTTGCAAAATTGCAATGGATGCTGTTGAACGGGTATGGTGGGTACGAGCTAATACCGCAACCCGCATATTATCCGGACTAAGCTCCTATTCCCAAACTTGAAAAAGGATATCCGTTGACGTCATTTCCTGACAAACGAAGATGTCGTGGCTGCCATTGAGGAGTTGGTCGGAGACAAGGCGGACCCTGGCTTCTTTAGCTCTGGGCTGATGGGATTTGGTCGAATGGTATTGTTCTGGAGGGCAATTACATCGAAAAAGAAGAGACTACCAATGATGCGATGATCCGAAAGAACTAGAAACCGAAATCTACACTATCACCGCGTCCAATCATAACGCCGAATGAGTGGCCGCAACACCGCATAAGTGGTCGTTTCACGCCGAATTGTGGTCCTTTTTGATAGATTCGCCGCCATTTCTCGCTCAAGGAGACACGGTGAGTAGAAACAAAAGTTTATTTGAAATATACAAACATGTAAATCAGCTATGAAAAGTAGCCTATCCGGATCTACATACATGCTTCTAACTGCCAAATCTTCAGTTGATGCATAAACTTTCCTGAATTTGTCAAACACTTCGCGAGATTATTGTTGTATAGGTTCGGCCATACCACAAATAAGCATTCGTACCAGAAAGCTTCGTATTTTTCAAATTTACTCCAAATCTATGAACAAATGGTGAATACAAATGCCTCTGAAAATGACATTGTATCATAATATTGCTATTCAGTAAAAGAATATTGCCGAAGAAACAAGCACAGAGACACACTCGACGAAATTGTAGGTAACGCCGGATAAGATGGTATCTGATTGATCAGTTAATTGCCAGTTGTCTGTCTGAGAAACTGTGCATACTTAGTCAAATGCCAGTTAATATCAGTCTTCTACCCTATATTGATCGTAGTCCGTCCGTATTAACACAAGAAAATTCGTTTTTGGCCCGAGATGAAGTCATTTAGATGAGGTGAAACGGCAACACTCGTGTTTTAGTGGTTTGGTTTGGGTTTTGACCCTTTCAAGATTATTTCACTCATATCGAGCAGATCGTTAATCAGAAGTGGGCGAAAACCGGAGTACCCGGAGAAAAAAACACCTGACCTTCCATTGCAGATCTTGGCGTCTCACACGTGACCCGAGCCAGGGTCGAACCCACGGCGGTGAGAGCCTAATGACTAAGAGTCAGCGCTCTTATCCACTAGGCCACGAAGGCCCGTTAGTGGTGTCAGTTAATTTACGTTTCTGTTTTCAATGGTTATCCTTTGGAAGCAAGGAATACACCACAGAACTGAAAAACATGGAGTGTTCATGCTTTCTGGGCAAAATTCCACAATGGAATCAATGATCCCAAAGGACAAGAAAATATAATCTACACTATGATGTAGGGCAGGGAGACGTTTTACCGCCGCCACACGACTTTTAACTGGGACAATGCGAAATGAACACTCCATGTTTTTCAGTTCTGTTGTGTATTCCTTGCTCTCAAAGGATAACCTTTTTATAGAACACATTTAACTTCACTACAGCTGATGCGTCGGACTGTGTGGCGGTGGTAAAACGTCTCCCTGCCATACATCATAGTGTAGATTATACTTTCTTGTCCTTTGGGATCATTGATTCCATTGTGGAATTTTGAAAATGTCTGAGGGTCACTAATGAGGTCTAATTGGCCGAAACTAGCTAGTCGGGCCCAGAAAGCATGAACACTCCATGTTTTTCAGTTCTGTGGTGTATTCCTTGCTTCCAAAGGATAACCATTGATAACAGAAACGTAAATTAACTGACACCACTAACGGGCCTCCGTGGCTTAGTGGATAAGAGCGCTGACTCTTAGTCATTAGGCTCTCACCGCCGTGGGCTCGGGTCACGTGTGAGACGCCAAGATCTGCAATGGAAGGTCAGGTGTGTTTTTTTCTCCGGGTACTCCGGTTTTCGCCCACTTCTGATTAACGATCTGCTCGATATGAGTGAAATAATCTTGAAAGGGTCAAAACCCAAACCAAACCACTAAAACACGAGTGTTGCCGTTTCACCTCATCTAAATGACTTCATCTCGGGCCAAAACGAATTTTCTTGTGTTAATACGGACGGACTACGATCAATATAGGGTAGAAGACTGATATTAACTGGCATTTGACTAAGTATGCACAGTTTCTCAGCCAGAACACTGGCAATTAACCGATCAATCAGATACCATCTTATCCGGCGTTACCTACAATTTCGTCGAGTGTGTCTCTGTGTTTGTTTCTTCGGCAATATTTTTTTACTGAATAGCAATATTATGATACAATGTCATTTTCAGAGGCATTTGTATTCACCAGTTGTTCATAGATTTGGAGTAAATTTGAAAAGTATGAAGCTTTCTGGAACGAATGCTTATTTGTGGTATGGCCGAACCTATACAACAATAATCTCGCGAAGTGTTTGACAAATTCAGGAAAGTTTATGCATCAACTGAAGATTTGGCAGTTAGAAGCATGTATGTAGATCCCGATAGGCTACTTTTCATAGTTGATTAACATGTTTGTATATTTCAAATAAACTTTTGTTTCTACTCACCGTGTCTCCTTGAGCGAGAAATGGCGGCGAATCTATCAAAATGGACCACAATTCGGCGTGAAACGACCACTTATGCGGTGTTGCGACCACTCATTCGGCGTTACGATTGGACGCGGTGACTATAATGACACAAAATTATGGACAGCAAAATTTGTGTTTGAATTAGTTGATAACTGTATTCAAAATTGTCATTTGGGGAGGTAAATCGGAGGTTTTACGGTCGGAAATTTCGTTTTACGGCGACGCGTCAGCGGAGCCGTGAAACGTAATTTGCGATCGTAAAACCGACGATATACCTCCCCAAATGACAATTTTCATTACAGTTATCCCCATTCTAATGCAACCATTTACTTGTTTCGTTAAAACTTGAACTATTTTGCACATAGCGGCAACCGCTGTGAGCTGCGCAAAAACCAAATAGCAACCAATGAAAAGCGACGTAACGTGATGACGTCGTGTTTTCCGACAGTATATCGCAGACTATACTGTCGCAAATTTTTGACGTTATCCAATCAGACGTCGCGTTACATACGAAAGTGCATTCGAATTGACGTTTAACGCCCCCGTCAACACTGTATAGGCCATTATGGAGACGTTGTTTCAAATTTTGTGGGACTTTTATCCAACATTGAGATTGAATGACATCCCAAACCCTGTCGCCCAAATGAAACGTGTTTATAATCATGGACGGTCCGACTCGCACCGCTTTGCCTCGGCAGGTTTAGATCCTCTAAGCGGTTTACCAGTACTCATGTGCGGTCGGTTTCAGTCTGCGCAGCCCATCTATTTCTTCAAAAAAAGTGGGGGTTAGAAAGGTATATGAGCCGGGGCACAGCATTTCCTACAATTTACATGTGCGCCAAGACTCAGATCAGCCTGCGCATCCGTGCAGTCTGGTAAGAGACTTTGTTGTTCGCTCTAAGGATAGCTAAGGGCCTAGTGCTTCTTCATGCCAGTGACGTCTCTGGTCAGACTATATTGATGCGCAGGCTGATCTGATTCTTCGCTGGGCGCACAGTGTAAATTGTAGGAAATGCTGTGCCCCGGCTCAGTTATATTAGCTTACTTATGTTTTCTAAAAAATTAATTATGTGAACTTGTTTGACCCCCCCCCCCACCACACACACATTTTGATGTCTCTATGATTGTTTTTTGTTTGTTTGTTCGATTTGGAGTTTAACGGCCCAGTCAACACTAGGTGATTTTAGGTCATTTTTGAGCCGGTCAGTTTACCTATCAACACTTTCCTGGGCAGGCTTATACTTAAGCGGTTAACCAGTACAGTGCGCATACTTTCACCAGAAACTGACAACTGCCCTTCTCGAATCAGCGGAAGGGAGGGAATGACCGTAGAAAAGATTTCATGATCAATCTCCACGAAAGAATTTTGCCGATCCCGGCAGGTATCGAACACGCGTTCTCCTGATCACCAGTCAGACGCGCATCCGACTGAACTACCGAGGCCCTGTGATTGTTGTAGTAGTTAATACTAGGTAAATACAATTCTTATACAGTGTCATCAGAAAACAACAACAACAACAAGCACAACAACAGCAACAACGACAACAACAAGCACAACAACAACAACAACGACAACAACAACAACAAGCACAACAAAATAATGACACTTTTGGGAACAGAAAATAATGCACTGTCCATCGGGTGTGACACTGACAGGTACAGCCCCCGCCCTTTTGGGGCTTGAAGAAATAAATGGCTGCATGATGCTTCCACGCAAAGCTGAATCTGACCACACGCGAGTACTGATAAACCGCATAGAGGCAAAGAGGTGCGAGTCGGACCGTCCATGCTTATAAACCCTATTGGTTTCATTGGGCGACAGGGCTTGAGATGTCATTTCATCTCAATGTCGGGTAAAATTCCCCACAAAATTGGAAGCAACGTCTCCAAAATGACCTTCACAGTGTTGACGGGAACGTTAAACATCAAATCAAACAAAACAAAGACACTGACAGCACTATCTGTACATGTAGACTTGGAAAATAGTCCTGAAAGGGGACTTAGACTGTTTTTCGCGTTTAACACTAAAAATTCCTGTTCTTTAAGCAAACAGTGTAGACCACGATCAGACGCCGCTTTCTGCGGCGTCTGATCTGGATCTACACTGTTTGCCAATGGCCCTGCACATGAGCGGAGTCAATGGTTGAACAGATGTTACTTTACATAATGCTCAATCTGACGTCACAATGCTAAGAATATTCAGGTTATAAATAACCATGTAGTCACGTGGACATCAGCGGAGTAAAACTGCTGAGCTTAGTAACTTTGGGTCGATTGACTTACTATCGATACAATGTATACATAATGCCGAATATTGGCTTCGCCACTAAGAAGAGTACAGACGATTTTCTTTTCAACTAGGTAAACTATGGTCTCACCGAGCGAAAAGGGATTTTCGAGTATGAGCTCTTAGCAAAGACTCAGATCAATCTGTGCTTCCGCGCAGTCCTATCAGGGTTTTCTTCATTTGCTATAGGATGGTCAGTGACACAAAGACTGATCATGTTATCAGACAATGTTGCATTCTGAATATGTTTGTGTATAGTCTGATTTGAGTCTTCGCTGAGCGCACGAGCTAGAAGATCCTCGCTGAGCGCGGACGCGCGAAGACTGTCGCCACGAGCTAAGCGCACATTCTCGAAAACTGTCGCTGAGCGCACAGCTAAGCGCGCATGCTCGAATAATGTCGCTGAGCGCACGAGCAATTCGCGCATGCTCGAAGACTGTCGCTGAGCGTACGAGCTAAGCGCGCATGCTCGAAGACTGTCGTTGAGCGTACGAGCTAAGCGCGCATGCTCGAATACTGTCGCTCAGCGCACGAGCTAAGCGCGCATGCTGGAAGACTGTCGCTGAGCGCACATGCTCGAACACCCTCTCTGAGCGCGCATGCTCGAAGACGCATGCTGAGCGCGCATGCTCGAAAACTGTCGCTGAGCGCATGATTGAAGACCCGCGATGAACACACATGATCGAAGACACACGCTTCGATCGAAGATTGGCTTGGCCCATTTATTATTACAGTAATGCCTCAAACGCCACACACGTCGCCGTAAAACGAAATTTTCAATTGTAAAACCGACGATTTACCTCCCCAAATAACAAATTTGAATACAGTTATCCCCTAAATATACCCGGAGGTCCTACACGTATTACTACACTGCAGACGTAACTGTGACGTCACGTCTTTGTCGGTACAACGTCATGACACTAACGCAACGCCACACCTACGCCGGTTGCGTACGTTGCCATAGCGACGTGTGCCTGCTGGGAACGCATTTCCAACTGTTTCCTATGCCTTAATATGTTTTGCTGCGTTTTAATCTGCATTTTATAAGTTTAGTAGGTTTTGGTAGATATTGCTACGAGGACTGTTCAAATATGAATGCAAGTAGAACGTTTTCTCATGCACTAATGCGAAAATCTCCTGGAAATAAATATCACAGCGTAGAAAAACATTTTACCTATACATTGATACCAAACCTGTTAAAATCCGTGCAATTTAGCCATGTAAATCGTTCGATAAACAATGTCTACTCTTGTATACTAATACAAAATATGGTTGGAAGAAGGTCAGAGTACGCCGTTGAAATACGGTCCTATATTAAGAATCGTTGTATTCTTGGTATACGGTACAAAGACATTTTTGATGAAATATGTTCGGTTTATGGGCATAATGAAATGTCTTTTCCGACAGTTTTTCGTTGGTGTAAGAAATTCAGCTGTGGGCTAGGCTCAACAGAAGATGCACCACATGATCGTCGGCCGAAAAAGAGCAACATCTGCCAAGATGGTTGCTAGAGTGAAAGAAACAGTTGCTACGGATGCACGATACATCACTAGTTAAATAGCTAGTATGGTTGGCATCTCATTAGGAGCAGCTCATACAATTCTGAAACGGGATTTGAAAATGAGAAAGATCTGTTTTTAAGAAGTGTTAATGGGTGAATCTGAAGTACGACGTAACAAATGTAAATTGCTGTCCTTTTATTCCTTTCCTGATCGAACACACTACTTGAATACAGAATTGGTTGTCTCTGCGTGTGTGTGCGTACCTGTTGTATTTCAAACCTACAGTCCCCGTGCTACCATCACCTCAGAACCCCTGTACGTTACAATGACTTTTGGCGGGAAAATTCTATTTATGGAAACTATGCTTACTGCGCATGCGCAAAGAATGGACAGGAAGCACCGCGCCCATATTAATCGGAACCACGAGCGAATGGAATGTATAACAGAAACTGTTTAGGGTTTCATGAGGAGCAGAGCAACACGTGGCACCACAAGAAATTAGTAATAGAAGAGCATGTTAACACATTTAGAACAATTTAAACACATCAAAATGACATATATAACACAACCCTTAGAGGGAACGGTCCTCGAGAATGTGGACTCCATTAAATACCTTGGAGTGACAATCTCACACAACTTGAGATGGAATACTCATATTAGCAACATGTGTACTAAGGCAAATAGAACGCTTGGTTTCCTGAGGCGAAATCTTCATCAGTGCCCTCAGGATGTAAAAGAGGCAGCATATAGAGGTCTTGTTCGCCCAATCTTGGAATATGGTAGTTGTATCTGGGACCCCAGTGGAGTGGTCCTTAACGATGAAATTGAGAAAGTTCAGAATAGAGCTGCTAGATTTGTAACAGGCAATTACTGCTTTGAAACTGGGAGCATGACTGGAATACTTGGAAAATTAAAATGGCAGCCTCTCAAGAAAAGGAGAAAAGACAGTAGGCTAATCCTTTTATACAAAGGTCTAAAGGGTGCTGCCAGCATTCCAACAGATGACCTTGTTCCCCCAGCTAGACACTGTAGAAATCACCATTCGTTGGCGTTTCAGACCCTTAGCGCAAGAACTGACATTTATAAAGAGTCGTTCTTCCCCAGAACCATTAGAGATTGGAATGCCCTTCCCGATTCGATTATTTCGACAGCTGAAGGTGCTGGTGATTGTGTAGCTAAGTTTACCTCTTTGGTTAGAGCTAGGGACTAACTTCCCACATCACAGGTCCAGGTGTATGAATGTCATTTGACGTGTCACCAGTAACATTTCTGATTCTGACAACTTATATTCACCCCTTTCATGCGAATACTGTGATGACGAAGCTTGATAAGATATAAACGGAAACATTCGTGCATGGGGTAGTAACTCAATACTCGCAAAAGCAAACGAGAGGCATTGCGCCACATTAGCCTCGTCATTACAGATGCGCATCAATAAGGCAAAGAAATCATTTAGTATTCTTAGTGTATATTCCTATGAGCGAGCTTGGCTTAACTGGCTTAATACATTTCGCACCTTGACCCTTGAGTGATATCGATGTTTGCTATTAAGAGCAATTACCGCGTAATTAATAAGTTAAGTTTTAATCGCCGACTCTGGTAATTATGAGCCACACAAACACATAATTTCAACATTACTCTGCAAAATCGGATGAATTGCTTATATGTAGTTATACGGTCAATATTTTTAAGAGAAGGTTAAATATAACATAAGTGGACATAACTAGCATTTCAAGACACAGTTCTACTTTATTAATTTTACCTGTTACTGTATTTACTTTTTCTATTTAATTATGCAATTTTCTGTATAATCGTCTTTTTTCCTATTCAATCAATCATTTATATATATATGTGTACCAATTAGCTAGAACATTTATTCCGTGCTACATTAATTCATCTATTATTCTTTTTAATATTGAACTTTCCTATTTTTCTTCATTTTCTATTTATTAATGAATTTTCAGTCTGATCAGTCTGCGCAGTCTGATCAGAGTCTTCGCTGTGCGCTCTAAGTATAGGTAAGGGCCCAATACTCCTTCATACAACAAGAGAAGTCTCTGGTTAGACTATATGGATGCGCAGGCTTATCTGAGACTTCGCTGAGCGCATATGTCTTATTGTAGGTTTTGTCGTGCGCTGGCTCAATTCAAATTTTAGAAAAAATAATAATAATAAAACAACCTCCGTCAAAAAGCTGATAGTCTCAGAATTTCGTTGTCCCAGCAGGCACATGACGTAATTGTGACGTCACATCGACGTCGGTACAACGTTATGACGTTAATGCAACGTTAAATCAATGTCGGTGCAATTTGACGTTGCAACGACGTTGATTTGACGTTGCCCTAGCGCCGTGTGCCTGCTGGGGTGCAGCATATCAATTGCAGTTTTCAATGCAGCGCAGAGGTAACGTTTTCAAAGTTTATTCAGTGTGCGGGCTACCGCCCATCAAGGCTTGGAGAAATGATGTTTCGCGCAGAGCTGAAAACGACCGATTTGACAGATGTCATTTCATCCAAATGTCGGGTAAAAATCCCTCAAAATTTGAAACAACGGTCCTTATGACATGAAGAGTGTTGACGGGGTCCTAAAATCTCAACACATACAAACAAAATTGGCCAGTGTGGAAACGCATGTCTCGCGGTTGAAGGACAAATATACCTCGGACCTATTTGGTCCAAGAAGAATACAAAGCAAGCAAATGCAATATGGGGGAATAACCTCTGCCTTTCTTTGTTAAATTGTTTATATTTACATTCCCAGTGTAAAGTCTAATGTAAACCTATAGAAAACTATTGCGTTCATACCATGAACGCATCGAATCACATGATTTTCAGTGACCTTAAGTGACGTCATTCTAAACCATTGTTCTCTACGGGCGTTGATGACGTCAACGCTGCTCCGCTCTTTGTAGAAAAACAGCGTGTAAATGTTTTTCAGCTTTACAAGTTTGCCCTACAAGCATTTTTTCACCCAGTGATGAGGGGCAAATAATGTAAATATGAAAAATAAACTTAATTTTTTCTGCTTTTCATGAAAGTATGAACGACAGTGGGTCGCTAGAAAAGTTTACATGAACCCCGAATTTACTTTGCACGCGACCCACTGCGTTCATATTTCCATGTCGGGCAGAAAAATAAATTTCATTTCTTAAATAACCGTCTCCACCCTCATACAGGCTTAGCTACCTGTACCCAGATACGCACTTGCGTACACATCACAAACGTAAAAAATAGACGTAGAAGAAAAAAGAAGAAAAAGAAAGAAGAAGAAGAAGAAGAAAAAGAAGAAGAAAAAGAAGAGAGAAGAAGAACTATAAGACGAAAATGATGATGGTGGCGACGACGACGACGACGAAGAAGAAGAAGAAGAAGAAGAAGAAGAAGAAGAAGAAGAAGAAGAAGAAGAAGAAGAAGAAGAAGAAGAAGAAAACTGTATGCGTCTAGGATATACGCAACACTATTTTAAGCTAGCATAGTTTCCTCCTTTGCCACAGGGACCGCACTTACAGGAAAGAATTTGCTCCCTAAAGGGAGCATACTCTTTCCTGCAAGAGTGGTCCCCAGTTGGTAAACGGAGTTATTTTTTTTAGTATTTTCTTTGGTTTACGTACAAATGATTTTCTTCAAGCTACCGCGCTGCTCATACGGCTATGTTTAGAAAGAAATATGAAGATTTAAGACAAAACCGTGCAGAGGAGGAGAAATATCGATGTTTCAATTTGCCGCCATTTTGTATAGTAAACTGTCTCTGTTGAAGGGAGCTTACCACTAAATATTTTCCATAGACGACAATAGTAACATTTTTCCATCTCCAACAAAAACTGTACATGCAAAATATTTCAAACCTTGGTGGTTTGTAGAGCAACTCTAGCTGAATAAATCCCAAAGAAAAAATCCACATGTAGCCCGTCTCCTTTTTGAGCTATTGTCCGCCATATTGTTGATGTGTAGCGCCGCAGTGAATAACAGAGCAATTTTTTCTCAAAGGGGTGACCATGAAAATGTGGCAGCAATATTTTTGGGCTTGCAGATATAAATGCAAAACATCTATTATTTTGTTTTGCTATAAGTACCCTTTTCTTAAAATGAAATAAATCCAGCCTATATAACCAATGAAATGCACAGCTGGTATTTGATCCTCTATCAAATCTTCTGTCCCAAAGTGCTGGTTCCCCGGCTCAGCAATATTTAGTGTTAAGCTACCTATACCAAACCCTTATTGTCTTTATGATCCATCAAAAGCATTGTCAAATAGAAATTTAGATCATATCTAATAATTTAAGCATGCATAATAAATGTTCATTGACAAAGAATCTTTGAAGTTTGCGAAAAAGTTATCGCTTTCAGATTCTACAATGAAAGCCGAACAAACAATATTTTGTGAAAAAGGGCAAAGTTTACCTCTTTCTGGAATGGAACCCAGACACCGGCTGGCATCAGTGGTTCTTCTCCTATGTCTTTGGAACACTTCAATCCTAAAATGCACTAAAGTATGCCTTAATAGCATACCAACTGGTATTTATGGCTGATTTCACACCTATACCCCCTATTTTATGTAAAAATGGCATTTTGAGGATATTTTGATGATAAAACTTTGACAAAAATGATTATAAATGCCTCAATACCATGAGAAATAGTGGATATATATCTGTTCAGACCCTTTAACATGAATCTAATCAATAAGAACCAATAAGAGATGAGAAAACTTATCGCGATATTGCAGCAGAGACAATTTTGAAGTTTTGCTTTCGCTAGAGACCAAGGCCAAAAACCAGGTAACCTTAGTGTTAAATTCCAGATGGAGTAGATCCTTTCTCTTGTGTTTCTGGTTATACACTTACTGTTAGACTTTTTCCAAAACAAACCCATAAACAATTGATTAACATGGCTTTAAAGTACCCCCCCCCCCCCCCCCCCCATCAAAATGCACAGATCAGAAGCAAAAACTGATCAAAACACCCAGTTAGACCTAAATTACCACAAACCTTACACTTTTTTACAGTTTCTATGGCAAACCACATGCCAGGAATATCCATTTTATGATACAGAATTGGATAGAACCTACCAATGTGTGAAAATATGATGTAATGACTGAAAACTGGAGTGTGGGGCTGATTTTCCAACTTTTGGTATAGGGAGCTTACCACTAAATATTTTCCATAGACGACAATAGTAACATTTTTCCATCTCCAACAAAAACTGTACATGCAAAATATTTCAAACCTTGGTGGTTTGTAGAGCAACTCTAGCTGAATAAATCCCAAAGAAAAAATCCACATGTAGCCCGTCTCCTTTTTGAGCTATTGTCCGCCATATTGTTGATGTGTAGCGCCGCAGTGAATAACAGAGCAATTTTTTCTCAAAGGGGTGACCATGAAAATGTGGCAGCAATATTTTTGGGCTTGCAGATATAAATGCAAAACATCTATTATTTTGTTTTGCTATAAGTACCCTTTTCTTAAAATGAAATAAATCCAGCCTATATAACCAATGAAATGCACAGCTGGTATTTGATCCTCTATCAAATCTTCTGTCCCAAAGTGCTGGTTCCCCGGCTCAGCAATATTTAGTGTTAAGCTACCTATACCAAACCCTTATTGTCTTTATGATCCATCAAAAGCATTGTCAAATAGAAATTTAGATCATATCTAATAATTTAAGCATGCATAATAAATGTTCATTGACAAAGAATCTTTGAAGTTTGCGAAAAAGTTATCGCTTTCAGATTCTACAATGAAAGCCGAACAAACAATATTTTGTGAAAAAGGGCAAAGTTTACCTCTTTCTGGAATGGAACCCAGACACCGGCTGGCATCAGTGGTTCTTCTCCTATGTCTTTGGAACACTTCAATCCTAAAATGCACTAAAGTATGCCTTAATAGCATACCAACTGGTATTTATGGCTGATTTCACACCTATACCCCCTATTTTATGTAAAAATGGCATTTTGAGGATATTTTGATGATAAAACTTTGACAAAAATGATTATAAATGCCTCAATACCATGAGAAATAGTGGATATATATCTGTTCAGACCCTTTAACATGAATCTAATCAATAAGAACCAATAAGAGATGAGAAAACTTATCGCGATATTGCAGCAGAGACAATTTTGAAGTTTTGCTTTCGCTAGAGACCAAGGCCAAAAACCAGGTAACCTTAGTGTTAAATTCCAGATGGAGTAGATCCTTTCTCTTGTGTTTCTGGTTATACACTTACTGTTAGACTTTTTCCAAAACAAACCCATAAACAATTGATTAACATGGCTTTAAAGTACCCCCCCCCCATCAAAATGCACAGATCAGAAGCAAAAACTGATCAAAACACCCAGTTAGACCTAAATTACCACAAACCTTACACTTTTTTACAGTTTCTATGGCAAACCACATGCCAGGAATATCCATTTTATGATACAGAATTGGATAGAACCTACCAATGTGTGAAAATATGATGTAATGACTGAAAACTGGAGTGTGGGGCTGATTTTCCAACTTTTGGTATAGGGAGCTTACCACTAAATATTTTCCATAGACGACAATAGTAACATTTTTCCATCTCCAACAAAAACTGTACATGCAAAATATTTCAAACCTTGGTGGTTTGTAGAGCAACTCTAGCTGAATAAATCCCAAAGAAAAAATCCACATGTAGCCCGTCTCCTTTTTGAGCTATTGTCCGCCATATTGTTGATGTGTAGCGCCGCAGTGAATAACAGAGCAATTTTTTCTCAAAGGGGTGACCATGAAAATGTGGCAGCAATATTTTTGGGCTTGCAGATATAAATGCAAAACATCTATTATTTTGTTTTGCTATAAGTACCCTTTTCTTAAAATGAAATAAATCCAGCCTATATAACCAATGAAATGCACAGCTGGTATTTGATCCTCTATCAAATCTTCTGTCCCAAAGTGCTGGTTCCCCGGCTCAGCAATATTTAGTGTTAAGCTACCTATACCAAACCCTTATTGTCTTTATGATCCATCAAAAGCATTGTCAAATAGAAATTTAGATCATATCTAATAATTTAAGCATGCATAATAAATGTTCATTGACAAAGAATCTTTGAAGTTTGCGAAAAAGTTATCGCTTTCAGATTCTACAATGAAAGCCGAACAAACAATATTTTGTGAAAAAGGGCAAAGTTTACCTCTTTCTGGAATGGAACCCAGACACCGGCTGGCATCAGTGGTTCTTCTCCTATGTCTTTGGAACACTTCAATCCTAAAATGCACTAAAGTATGCCTTAATAGCATACCAACTGGTATTTATGGCTGATTTCACACCTATACCCCCTATTTTATGTAAAAATGGCATTTTGAGGATATTTTGATGATAAAACTTTGACAAAAATGATTATAAATGCCTCAATACCATGAGAAATAGTGGATATATATCTGTTCAGACCCTTTAACATGAATCTAATCAATAAGAACCAATAAGAGATGAGAAAACTTATCGCGATATTGCAGCAGAGACAATTTTGAAGTTTTGCTTTCGCTAGAGACCAAGGCCAAAAACCAGGTAACCTTAGTGTTAAATTCCAGATGGAGTAGATCCTTTCTCTTGTGTTTCTGGTTATACACTTACTGTTAGACTTTTTCCAAAACAAACCCATAAACAATTGATTAACATGGCTTTAAAGTACCCCCCCCCCCCATCAAAATGCACAGATCAGAAGCAAAAACTGATCAAAACACCCAGTTAGACCTAAATTACCACAAACCTTACACTTTTTTACAGTTTCTATGGCAAACCACATGCCAGGAATATCCATTTTATGATACAGAATTGGATAGAACCTACCAATGTGTGAAAATATGATGTAATGACTGAAAACTGGAGTGTGGGGCTGATTTTCCAACTTTTGGTATAGGGAGCTTACCACTAAATATTTTCCATAGACGACAATAGTAACATTTTTCCATCTCCAACAAAAACTGTACATGCAAAATATTTCAAACCTTGGTGGTTTGTAGAGCAACTCTAGCTGAATAAATCCCAAAGAAAAAATCCACATGTAGCCCGTCTCCTTTTTGAGCTATTGTCCGCCATATTGTTGATGTGTAGCGCCGCAGTGAATAACAGAGCAATTTTTTCTCAAAGGGGTGACCATGAAAATGTGGCAGCAATATTTTTGGGCTTGCAGATATAAATGCAAAACATCTATTATTTTGTTTTGCTATAAGTACCCTTTTCTTAAAATGAAATAAATCCAGCCTATATAACCAATGAAATGCACAGCTGGTATTTGATCCTCTATCAAATCTTCTGTCCCAAAGTGCTGGTTCCCCGGCTCAGCAATATTTAGTGTTAAGCTACCTATACCAAACCCTTATTGTCTTTATGATCCATCAAAAGCATTGTCAAATAGAAATTTAGATCATATCTAATAATTTAAGCATGCATAATAAATGTTCATTGACAAAGAATCTTTGAAGTTTGCGAAAAAGTTATCGCTTTCAGATTCTACAATGAAAGCCGAACAAACAATATTTTGTGAAAAAGGGCAAAGTTTACCTCTTTCTGGAATGGAACCCAGACACCGGCTGGCATCAGTGGTTCTTCTCCTATGTCTTTGGAACACTTCAATCCTAAAATGCACTAAAGTATGCCTTAATAGCATACCAACTGGTATTTATGGCTGATTTCACACCTATACCCCCTATTTTATGTAAAAATGGCATTTTGAGGATATTTTGATGATAAAACTTTGACAAAAATGATTATAAATGCCTCAATACCATGAGAAATAGTGGATATATATCTGTTCAGACCCTTTAACATGAATCTAATCAATAAGAACCAATAAGAGATGAGAAAACTTATCGCGATATTGCAGCAGAGACAATTTTGAAGTTTTGCTTTCGCTAGAGACCAAGGCCAAAAACCAGGTAACCTTAGTGTTAAATTCCAGATGGAGTAGATCCTTTCTCTTGTGTTTCTGGTTATACACTTACTGTTAGACTTTTTCCAAAACAAACCCATAAACAATTGATTAACATGGCTTTAAAGTACCCCCCCCCCCCCCATCAAAATGCACAGATCAGAAGCAAAAACTGATCAAAACACCCAGTTAGACCTAAATTACCACAAACCTTACACTTTTTTACAGTTTCTATGGCAAACCACATGCCAGGAATATCCATTTTATGATACAGAATTGGATAGAACCTACCAATGTGTGAAAATATGATGTAATGACTGAAAACTGGAGTGTGGGGCTGATTTTCCAACTTTTGGTATAGGGAGCTTACCACTAAATATTTTCCATAGACGACAATAGTAACATTTTTCCATCTCCAACAAAAACTGTACATGCAAAATATTTCAAACCTTGGTGGTTTGTAGAGCAACTCTAGCTGAATAAATCCCAAAGAAAAAATCCACATGTAGCCCGTCTCCTTTTTGAGCTATTGTCCGCCATATTGTTGATGTGTAGCGCCGCAGTGAATAACAGAGCAATTTTTTCTCAAAGGGGTGACCATGAAAATGTGGCAGCAATATTTTTGGGCTTGCAGATATAAATGCAAAACATCTATTATTTTGTTTTGCTATAAGTACCCTTTTCTTAAAATGAAATAAATCCAGCCTATATAACCAATGAAATGCACAGCTGGTATTTGATCCTCTATCAAATCTTCTGTCCCAAAGTGCTGGTTCCCCGGCTCAGCAATATTTAGTGTTAAGCTACCTATACCAAACCCTTATTGTCTTTATGATCCATCAAAAGCATTGTCAAATAGAAATTTAGATCATATCTAATAATTTAAGCATGCATAATAAATGTTCATTGACAAAGAATCTTTGAAGTTTGCGAAAAAGTTATCGCTTTCAGATTCTACAATGAAAGCCGAACAAACAATATTTTGTGAAAAAGGGCAAAGTTTACCTCTTTCTGGAATGGAACCCAGACACCGGCTGGCATCAGTGGTTCTTCTCCTATGTCTTTGGAACACTTCAATCCTAAAATGCACTAAAGTATGCCTTAATAGCATACCAACTGGTATTTATGGCTGATTTCACACCTATACCCCCTATTTTATGTAAAAATGGCATTTTGAGGATATTTTGATGATAAAACTTTGACAAAAATGATTATAAATGCCTCAATACCATGAGAAATAGTGGATATATATCTGTTCAGACCCTTTAACATGAATCTAATCAATAAGAACCAATAAGAGATGAGAAAACTTATCGCGATATTGCAGCAGAGACAATTTTGAAGTTTTGCTTTCGCTAGAGACCAAGGCCAAAAACCAGGTAACCTTAGTGTTAAATTCCAGATGGAGTAGATCCTTTCTCTTGTGTTTCTGGTTATACACTTACTGTTAGACTTTTTCCAAAACAAACCCATAAACAATTGATTAACATGGCTTTAAAGTACCCCCCCCCCCCCCCATCAAAATGCACAGATCAGAAGCAAAAACTGATCAAAACACCCAGTTAGACCTAAATTACCACAAACCTTACACTTTTTTACAGTTTCTATGGCAAACCACATGCCAGGAATATCCATTTTATGATACAGAATTGGATAGAACCTACCAATGTGTGAAAATATGATGTAATGACTGAAAACTGGAGTGTGGGGCTGATTTTCCAACTTTTGGTATAGGGAGCTTACCACTAAATATTTTCCATAGACGACAATAGTAACATTTTTCCATCTCCAACAAAAACTGTACATGCAAAATATTTCAAACCTTGGTGGTTTGTAGAGCAACTCTAGCTGAATAAATCCCAAAGAAAAAATCCACATGTAGCCCGTCTCCTTTTTGAGCTATTGTCCGCCATATTGTTGATGTGTAGCGCCGCAGTGAATAACAGAGCAATTTTTTCTCAAAGGGGTGACCATGAAAATGTGGCAGCAATATTTTTGGGCTTGCAGATATAAATGCAAAACATCTATTATTTTGTTTTGCTATAAGTACCCTTTTCTTAAAATGAAATAAATCCAGCCTATATAACCAATGAAATGCACAGCTGGTATTTGATCCTCTATCAAATCTTCTGTCCCAAAGTGCTGGTTCCACGGCTCAGCAATATTTAGTGTTAAGCTACCTATACCAAACCCTTATTGTCTTTATGATCCATCAAAAGCATTGTCAAATAGAAATTTAGATCATATCTAATAATTTAAGCATGCATAATAAATGTTCATTGACAAAGAATCTTTGAAGTTTGCGAAAAAGTTATCGCTTTCAGATTCTACAATGAAAGCCGAACAAACAATATTTTGTGAAAAAGGGCAAAGTTTACCTCTTTCTGGAATGGAACCCAGACACCGGCTGGCATCAGTGGTTCTTCTCCTATGTCTTTGGAACACTTCAATCCTAAAATGCACTAAAGTATGCCTTAATAGCATACCAACTGGTATTTATGGCTGATTTCACACCTATACCCCCTATTTTATGTAAAAATGGCATTTTGAGGATATTTTGATGATAAAACTTTGACAAAAATGATTATAAATGCCTCAATACCATGAGAAATAGTGGATATATATCTGTTCAGACCCTTTAACATGAATCTAATCAATAAGAACCAATAAGAGATGAGAAAACTTATCGCGATATTGCAGCAGAGACAATTTTGAAGTTTTGCTTTCGCTAGAGACCAAGGCCAAAAACCAGGTAACCTTAGTGTTAAATTCCAGATGGAGTAGATCCTTTCTCTTGTGTTTCTGGTTATACACTTACTGTTAGACTTTTTCCAAAACAAACCCATAAACAATTGATTAACATGGCTTTAAAGTACCCCCCCCCCCCCCATCAAAATGCACAGATCAGAAGCAAAAACTGATCAAAACACCCAGTTAGACCTAAATTACCACAAACCTTACACTTTTTTACAGTTTCTATGGCAAACCACATGCCAGGAATATCCATTTTATGATACAGAATTGGATAGAACCTACCAATGTGTGAAAATATGATGTAATGACTGAAAACTGGAGTGTGGGGCTGATTTTCCAACTTTTGGTATAGGGAGCTTACCACTAAATATTTTCCATAGACGACAATAGTAACATTTTTCCATCTCCAACAAAAACTGTACATGCAAAATATTTCAAACCTTGGTGGTTTGTAGAGCAACTCTAGCTGAATAAATCCCAAAGAAAAAATCCACATGTAGCCCGTCTCCTTTTTGAGCTATTGTCCGCCATATTGTTGATGTGTAGCGCCGCAGTGAATAACAGAGCAATTTTTTCTCAAAGGGGTGACCATGAAAATGTGGCAGCAATATTTTTGGGCTTGCAGATATAAATGCAAAACATCTATTATTTTGTTTTGCTATAAGTACCCTTTTCTTAAAATGAAATAAATCCAGCCTATATAACCAATGAAATGCACAGCTGGTATTTGATCCTCTATCAAATCTTCTGTCCCAAAGTGCTGGTTCCCCGGCTCAGCAATATTTAGTGTTAAGCTACCTATACCAAACCCTTATTGTCTTTATGATCCATCAAAAGCATTGTCAAATAGAAATTTAGATCATATCTAATAATTTAAGCATGCATAATAAATGTTCATTGACAAAGAATCTTTGAAGTTTGCGAAAAAGTTATCGCTTTCAGATTCTACAATGAAAGCCGAACAAACAATATTTTGTGAAAAAGGGCAAAGTTTACCTCTTTCTGGAATGGAACCCAGACACCGGCTGGCATCAGTGGTTCTTCTCCTATGTCTTTGGAACACTTCAATCCTAAAATGCACTAAAGTATGCCTTAATAGCATACCAACTGGTATTTATGGCTGATTTCACACCTATACCCCCTATTTTATGTAAAAATGGCATTTTGAGGATATTTTGATGATAAAACTTTGACAAAAATGATTATAAATGCCTCAATACCATGAGAAATAGTGGATATATATCTGTTCAGACCCTTTAACATGAATCTAATCAATAAGAACCAATAAGAGATGAGAAAACTTATCGCGATATTGCAGCAGAGACAATTTTGAAGTTTTGCTTTCGCTAGAGACCAAGGCCAAAAACCAGGTAACCTTAGTGTTAAATTCCAGATGGAGTAGATCCTTTCTCTTGTGTTTCTGGTTATACACTTACTGTTAGACTTTTTCCAAAACAAACCCATAAACAATTGATTAACATGGCTTTAAAGTACCCCCCCCCCCCCATCAAAATGCACAGATCAGAAGCAAAAACTGATCAAAACACCCAGTTAGACCTAAATTACCACAAACCTTACACTTTTTTACAGTTTCTATGGCAAACCACATGCCAGGAATATCCATTTTATGATACAGAATTGGATAGAACCTACCAATGTGTGAAAATATGATGTAATGACTGAAAACTGGAGTGTGGGGCTGATTTTCCAACTTTTGGTATAGGGAGCTTACCACTAAATATTTTCCATAGACGACAATAGTAACATTTTTCCATCTCCAACAAAAACTGTACATGCAAAATATTTCAAACCTTGGTGGTTTGTAGAGCAACTCTAGCTGAATAAATCCCAAAGAAAAAATCCACATGTAGCCCGTCTCCTTTTTGAGCTATTGTCCGCCATATTGTTGATGTGTAGCGCCGCAGTGAATAACAGAGCAATTTTTTCTCAAAGGGGTGACCATGAAAATGTGGCAGCAATATTTTTGGGCTTGCAGATATAAATGCAAAACATCTATTATTTTGTTTTGCTATAAGTACCCTTTTCTTAAAATGAAATAAATCCAGCCTATATAACCAATGAAATGCACAGCTGGTATTTGATCCTCTATCAAATCTTCTGTCCCAAAGTGCTGGTTCCCCGGCTCAGCAATATTTAGTGTTAAGCTACCTATACCAAACCCTTATTGTCTTTATGATCCATCAAAAGCATTGTCAAATAGAAATTTAGATCATATCTAATAATTTAAGCATGCATAATAAATGTTCATTGACAAAGAATCTTTGAAGTTTGCGAAAAAGTTATCGCTTTCAGATTCTACAATGAAAGCCGAACAAACAATATTTTGTGAAAAAGGGCAAAGTTTACCTCTTTCTGGAATGGAACCCAGACACCGGCTGGCATCAGTGGTTCTTCTCCTATGTCTTTGGAACACTTCAATCCTAAAATGCACTAAAGTATGCCTTAATAGCATACCAACTGGTATTTATGGCTGATTTCACACCTATACCCCCTATTTTATGTAAAAATGGCATTTTGAGGATATTTTGATGATAAAACTTTGACAAAAATGATTATAAATGCCTCAATACCATGAGAAATAGTGGATATATATCTGTTCAGACCCTTTAACATGAATCTAATCAATAAGAACCAATAAGAGATGAGAAAACTTATCGCGATATTGCAGCAGAGACAATTTTGAAGTTTTGCTTTCGCTAGAGACCAAGGCCAAAAACCAGGTAACCTTAGTGTTAAATTCCAGATGGAGTAGATCCTTTCTCTTGTGTTTCTGGTTATACACTTACTGTTAGACTTTTTCCAAAACAAACCCATAAACAATTGATTAACATGGCTTTAAAGTACCCCCCCCCCCCCCCCCATCAAAATGCACAGATCAGAAGCAAAAACTGATCAAAACACCCAGTTAGACCTAAATTACCACAAACCTTACACTTTTTTACAGTTTCTATGGCAAACCACATGCCAGGAATATCCATTTTATGATACAGAATTGGATAGAACCTACCAATGTGTGAAAATATGATGTAATGACTGAAAACTGGAGTGTGGGGCTGATTTTCCAACTTTTGGTATAGGGAGCTTACCACTAAATATTTTCCATAGACGACAATAGTAACATTTTTCCATCTCCAACAAAAACTGTACATGCAAAATATTTCAAACCTTGGTGGTTTGTAGAGCAACTCTAGCTGAATAAATCCCAAAGAAAAAATCCACATGTAGCCCGTCTCCTTTTTGAGCTATTGTCCGCCATATTGTTGATGTGTAGCGCCGCAGTGAATAACAGAGCAATTTTTTCTCAAAGGGGTGACCATGAAAATGTGGCAGCAATATTTTTGGGCTTGCAGATATAAATGCAAAACATCTATTATTTTGTTTTGCTATAAGTACCCTTTTCTTAAAATGAAATAAATCCAGCCTATATAACCAATGAAATGCACAGCTGGTATTTGATCCTCTATCAAATCTTCTGTCCCAAAGTGCTGGTTCCCCGGCTCAGCAATATTTAGTGTTAAGCTACCTATACCAAACCCTTATTGTCTTTATGATCCATCAAAAGCATTGTCAAATAGAAATTTAGATCATATCTAATAATTTAAGCATGCATAATAAATGTTCATTGACAAAGAATCTTTGAAGTTTGCGAAAAAGTTATCGCTTTCAGATTCTACAATGAAAGCCGAACAAACAATATTTTGTGAAAAAGGGCAAAGTTTACCTCTTTCTGGAATGGAACCCAGACACCGGCTGGCATCAGTGGTTCTTCTCCTATGTCTTTGGAACACTTCAATCCTAAAATGCACTAAAGTATGCCTTAATAGCATACCAACTGGTATTTATGGCTGATTTCACACCTATACCCCCTATTTTATGTAAAAATGGCATTTTGAGGATATTTTGATGATAAAACTTTGACAAAAATGATTATAAATGCCTCAATACCATGAGAAATAGTGGATATATATCTGTTCAGACCCTTTAACATGAATCTAATCAATAAGAACCAATAAGAGATGAGAAAACTTATCGCGATATTGCAGCAGAGACAATTTTGAAGTTTTGCTTTCGCTAGAGACCAAGGCCAAAAACCAGGTAACCTTAGTGTTAAATTCCAGATGGAGTAGATCCTTTCTCTTGTGTTTCTGGTTATACACTTACTGTTAGACTTTTTCCAAAACAAACCCATAAACAATTGATTAACATGGCTTTAAAGTACCCCCCCCCCCCCATCAAAATGCACAGATCAGAAGCAAAAACTGATCAAAACACCCAGTTAGACCTAAATTACCACAAACCTTACACTTTTTTACAGTTTCTATGGCAAACCACATGCCAGGAATATCCATTTTATGATACAGAATTGGATAGAACCTACCAATGTGTGAAAATATGATGTAATGACTGAAAACTGGAGTGTGGGGCTGATTTTCCAACTTTTGGTATAGGGAGCTTACCACTAAATATTTTCCATAGACGACAATAGTAACATTTTTCCATCTCCAACAAAAACTGTACATGCAAAATATTTCAAACCTTGGTGGTTTGTAGAGCAACTCTAGCTGAATAAATCCCAAAGAAAAAATCCACATGTAGCCCGTCTCCTTTTTGAGCTATTGTCCGCCATATTGTTGATGTGTAGCGCCGCAGTGAATAACAGAGCAATTTTTTCTCAAAGGGGTGACCATGAAAATGTGGCAGCAATATTTTTGGGCTTGCAGATATAAATGCAAAACATCTATTATTTTGTTTTGCTATAAGTACCCTTTTCTTAAAATGAAATAAATCCAGCCTATATAACCAATGAAATGCACAGCTGGTATTTGATCCTCTATCAAATCTTCTGTCCCAAAGTGCTGGTTCCCCGGCTCAGCAATATTTAGTGTTAAGCTACCTATACCAAACCCTTATTGTCTTTATGATCCATCAAAAGCATTGTCAAATAGAAATTTAGATCATATCTAATAATTTAAGCATGCATAATAAATGTTCATTGACAAAGAATCTTTGAAGTTTGCGAAAAAGTTATCGCTTTCAGATTCTACAATGAAAGCCGAACAAACAATATTTTGTGAAAAAGGGCAAAGTTTACCTCTTTCTGGAATGGAACCCAGACACCGGCTGGCATCAGTGGTTCTTCTCCTATGTCTTTGGAACACTTCAATCCTAAAATGCACTAAAGTATGCCTTAATAGCATACCAACTGGTATTTATGGCTGATTTCACACCTATACCCCCTATTTTATGTAAAAATGGCATTTTGAGGATATTTTGATGATAAAACTTTGACAAAAATGATTATAAATGCCTCAATACCATGAGAAATAGTGGATATATATCTGTTCAGACCCTTTAACATGAATCTAATCAATAAGAACCAATAAGAGATGAGAAAACTTATCGCGATATTGCAGCAGAGACAATTTTGAAGTTTTGCTTTCGCTAGAGACCAAGGCCAAAAACCAGGTAACCTTAGTGTTAAATTCCAGATGGAGTAGATCCTTTCTCTTGTGTTTCTGGTTATACACTTACTGTTAGACTTTTTCCAAAACAAACCCATAAACAATTGATTAACATGGCTTTAAAGTACCCCCCCCCCCCCCCCCCATCAAAATGCACAGATCAGAAGCAAAAACTGATCAAAACACCCAGTTAGACCTAAATTACCACAAACCTTACACTTTTTTACAGTTTCTATGGCAAACCACATGCCAGGAATATCCATTTTATGATACAGAATTGGATAGAACCTACCAATGTGTGAAAATATGATGTAATGACTGAAAACTGGAGTGTGGGGCTGATTTTCCAACTTTTGGTATAGGGAGCTTACCACTAAATATTTTCCATAGACGACAATAGTAACATTTTTCCATCTCCAACAAAAACTGTACATGCAAAATATTTCAAACCTTGGTGGTTTGTAGAGCAACTCTAGCTGAATAAATCCCAAAGAAAAAATCCACATGTAGCCCGTCTCCTTTTTGAGCTATTGTCCGCCATATTGTTGATGTGTAGCGCCGCAGTGAATAACAGAGCAATTTTTTCTCAAAGGGGTGACCATGAAAATGTGGCAGCAATATTTTTGGGCTTGCAGATATAAATGCAAAACATCTATTATTTTGTTTTGCTATAAGTACCCTTTTCTTAAAATGAAATAAATCCAGCCTATATAACCAATGAAATGCACAGCTGGTATTTGATCCTCTATCAAATCTTCTGTCCCAAAGTGCTGGTTCCCCGGCTCAGCAATATTTAGTGTTAAGCTACCTGAAAGCTTACAATTTATCGAGCGTCTGCTTATATTGATCCGTTTCAATATAAAACTTCCGGTGTAAACAAATGCCTTTGCCACGTCAGGTAGGTTGCATATGTTTTTGGTTTTATTGTAATTCTTTTTATTTTGAATTGTCATTTGCTTTTGAGCGTGATAGCTCAGTGGCTAGTGCACTTGCCTCTGATGCTAGAGGCCCCCGGTTCGATCCCCGGAGGCGTTATTATTTCGGTCTCCGAACACGCTCCATTGGCATCATTTGCAGGGATGAACAGTGATGAATGCCAAAAAGTGCACCGTCCTTCGGATCGGGACGTTAACTGGAGGCCCTCTGTGCAGGAAGAGTCATCTCATGTGCAGGTTAAAGACCCCTACAGTAATTACATGATTCCTGTGTTGGCTTTCAACACTGCAAACCTTGAGTGTATCTGTGTATGCAATGACTAATGTACACCTGCGAGTAATTGTCAAATGTGACCGATCGCAGTATAAGTAGACAGAATGAAAGACAGAAAGCATAAACAATTAACTTTTCTTTATTTGTGCGGAGGTAGAAAGGGCATTTGTATTGATTTCACAGTATCGTCGAGCAATAACCTTTAGGCATATGTAGCTAGGCCTTCATACACGTATAATTGTAGTTTATACACAAGTTAAGATCAATTTATCCGTAAAGTAAGATGCCTGGATGTAAACCTATATTAGATCTTTTTTTTATAGCTGTGTACTAGCAGGAGCATTCGTGAGTGAAATTATATGCTCCTGGTACTGGTTATGTATATTTGAACCCTTTTTGTACATAATGGAATCTCCCTCCTTATATATGCCAGGAGTCCATTTCGAAATTTAGGGGTGCCAGGTTATGTTTTCTTCAAAATTTAGTGGGAAAATGACAGAATTTTTTGCAAACAGTGTAGGCCCTGATCAGACGCCGTGTTCTGCGGCGTCTGATCTGGGCCTGCACTGTTTTCCGGGGTACCCGTTTTGGGGTTATCGGTACAAAATGGCTTAAATTAGGTACGTTTGTCCCCTGCTGGTTAGACCCGTAGAAGGGGCTTGTCAATGTGCAGGTTAAACGTCCCCGTCAACAATATTTAGGTCATATTGGAGAGGTCGCTTCAATTTTTGTGGGACTTTTACCCAACATTTAGACATCTCAAGCCCCGCCGCCCAATGAAATCAATATGGTTTATTTGCATGTACGGTCTGACTTGCACCACTTTTCCTGGGCAGGATTATACCAGTACCCATGTGCAGTCAGTTTCAGCTGTTCATGGAAGCACCATGCAGCACAGTCTGTTTCTCCAAGCCCTGATGGGCGGGTGGGGGGGGGGGGGTGGCTTATTCTTTTTTTCTTTTTCTTTATTTTTTTTTAGATTTCCTGTATGGATACTTCTTCAGCGGCGACAGCTCTTTCAAACATACTTTTGTCTCTCTGGTCGAAAGAGGTCTACTCTTTAGGGAAAGAATTTGCCCCTCAGGAGCAAATTCTTTCCTTAAAGAATAACACTTTTTTTTCAGAGTAGCTTGCTTTGCCAAAACCATTGCGCCAACAAGTCAGTGTTACCTGTAAAAACTCCACGCCGAATTAAACATAGAAAAGTGAGGTTTAAAAGGGTACATGCTTATATGTGCTTAAAACTCAAAGGTTGTGCGTACCCGTTAGAACCGCATCATTGTAATCACAGTATGACAGTGTGTTTGTAGCATTAATAGGAAATACAGTGGCTGTCGGTGGCCCCCGACAATCGGGGCTTGGATAAATAGTTTGGGCTGCATGGTGCCTCCACGCAGAGCTGAAACTGTCCACAAAACTGACCATACAAAATTACTGGTAAACCGTCGCCCCCACCCCCACCCCCTCCATCGCAGACTGTTGCTTCCAATCAGAGCTGTAACTGACCACTCATGAGTACTGGTTAACCCCATAGAATGACTAAGCCCGCCCAGGCAAAGTGGTGTGAGTCAGACCGTCCATTGCATATAAACCTTTCGGTTTCATTGGGCGACAGGGCTTGAAATATCATTTCATATCATTGTCGGGTAAAAGTTCCACAAAATTGGACGCAACGTCTCCAAAATGACCTAAATAGTGTTGATGGGGATGGTAAACCTCAATTCAAACAAACAAAACTGGTAAACCTCATAAAAGGCCAAAGCCTCCCCATGCAGGAAAAATGATTAGAGTCAGACCGTCCAATGCATATAAGCCTTTTGGTTTCTTTGGGCGGCAGGGCTTGAGATGTCATTTCATCTCAATGCCGGGTAAAAGGCCCTCAAAATTGGAAGCAACGTCTCCAAAATGACCTAAATAGTGTTGACGGGAACGTTAATCCTCATTTCAACAAAATAACTCGTTCTTGAGTCCTCGGGAATAATTTTCCATGACTGCACATCACCGAATTTTGACCTTCTTATACCAAACTTTTATATTGCAAAACTAGGGTGTACAGGGATGTACATTATTTCCGAAGTTCTTGTTTCTGCTCAAAAACACAGATTGCAGGTACTCGTTAGTACGTTCTAACGAGTTCCTACCATCTGTTTTTGAGCAGAAATAGAATAAATAACAGAATTTTTTTTATTTAAAAATTTTCATTTTTTTTTTTTTCGGTAGTAAAAGTTTCAATATATTCGAATAGGCGTGTTTGCGTAATGAGATATTAAATACATGTATGTGGGGTATTTAAGGGAGATTTTTTTTTCTCATTTTATCTTTAAAATGTGTGTTGTGTGTGCTCATTAGAATCGTCTCGATGAGGCGATATAATGAGCACAGACAACATTGACACCTCGACGAAGCGATTAGCACTCCAAGCATTTATGTACCGTTATTTTAAAGAAATTCGAAAAGATATCATGCATGTCTCCAAACGTGGCGCTTTATTAATGACCCTGAGGGGCTTGAACCACCCATTTCTCGAACAAATGTTCACGGTACCGGTCCCAATGGCATTCAAGGCATTGAGTTCGACTTTATATCACAAAACGTCCCGGTCCCCGCCCATAGGGGCTTGAAGAAATATATGGGCTTCACGATGCTCCACGCAGAGCTGAATCCGACCCGCACACTATAGTACTGGTAAACCGCTTAGAGGATCTAAGCCTGTCCAGGGACCGCGGTGCGAGGCGGACCGTCCATGCTAATAAACCCTATTGGTTTCATTGGGCGACAGGGCTTGAGATGTCATTTCACCTCAATGTCGGGTAAAAGTCCCACAAAATTGGAAGCAACGTCTCCAAAATGACCTTTACAGTGTTGACGGGGACGTTAAACCTCAAATCAACCAACCAACGTCCAAGAAACCATTACGAATACACGCCTATATAAATACATTGTAAACATTACCGCCGAAAAAAAAACGAACATTTTTAGATGAACATTTTTGATATTTTTCTTTTTTCTGCTCAAAATATAGATTGTAGGACTCATTAGAACCGCCTTATCGATGCAGTTCTAAGGAGTACCCACAATCTGTATTTTGGAGTAGAAATAAGAAAAACATAGGTTTACCCCTGTAAACCCCAGTTGTACGACATGAAATGGGGTTCAAGGGGGTCAAAATTATATAGACGTGTTTTCGTGATGAGCGCACTGTAAAGGGGAATTGAACGCCTTGAGGGGAGGCAACTCCTGCAAAAGTATTTTTGTCTCCCATGTCAATAGGGGTCATCTCTTAAAGGAAAGAATTTGCTCATGAGGAGCAAATTCTTTCCTTTAAGAGTAGACCCCTTTTTCAGTGGCACAAGTCTTATAGAAAAGTGAACAGGAAGTCCCGAAAAGTATCTCCTTTTGAAAAATGGCGGTTGAAAAATGGCGAAAATTCTGCCAGGTGTTTACATTCCCCTTACATAATGAAGACAAATAAGGAGTCCTTAAAATATAAATTAGGTGAAACAATATGGTAGCTGTTTTGTTTTGTTTGTTTGAATTCTTGTTTACCCCCCCCCCCCCCCTCACACACACACACACACGCACGCACTCAACACTATTGAGGCCATTTTGGAGACGTTGTTTTCACTTTTGGTGCGCTTTTACCCGACATTGCGATGACATGACATCTCACGCCCTGCTGCTGGGGCTGTATCCATTTCTTTTAATAAATGCCTGCTGCCTCTTATCTTCCCACCCTACTAGCCGCCAACTGGCCTCGGGAGCCCAATCGGATGCGAGTCTAACTGATTATCAGAGTTTGTTCTTTGCGTTTTATATGAACTAATCACTCGTGTAAGATCCTCTTTGTGTGAATAGTATAAGTCCTATATTAAGACCACCTTTGGGACTTTTCAAACGTGTTATTAAATTAAGACCACCTTTGAGACTGTTCGAAGTGGTCTTAAATCAAGACCACCTTTGGTGCTGCTCAAAAGTGTTCTTCAAGACCACTTTTGAATAGTCCTATATAAAGTTGGTTTTTATTATGTATGAGACACTGGGTGTAGAAAAACAGAAAGAAAGAATAAATGAACCCTTCTGGATAAGCTTTTAACCCTTATCTTGCTGTTCACGACAACCCATATCTTTGCAAACAGTGTAGATCCAGATCAGATGGCTTCTGAAGAAGCCATCTGATCAGGATCTACACTGTTTGGCATTCAGTTTATGAATTTGTAGCAATACATTACATCAAGTAATTTGATTGGTTGACAGACAGAAATGGGTGTGGCTTAAATGAATATTCAGCAAGAGAAGGGTTAAAAACAGATTTAGTCTTAATTTTAGGTGGCCTTAATAGCGGAAAGTTACTGTAATTTCAGACAAGGTAGTATGTAAGACCATGTTTCCATGATGACGGGCGGTTGCAATGGGTTCTGTGCAGCTTTCTGGCGGCGTATCAGCAAACGTAAACATGTCAGCGAGGACGACACGAGTACCCAACTCAGACGGTGCCTCAGTACCAAACGCCTCATATTCATCGGGGTCGGGAAAACAGTGGGCGTTGGGATTTATGTTCTGATCGGAGTAGCCACACAGAATGCTGGTAAATAGTTAGCCACTTGGCAATGAAATACCTATATGATTACGTGAGATGAGAGGAGACTTGTTCCCTCCTGCACCACATGACATTTTGCTCAAATTATTCGCTTGTTGATATATGTTTAACGCATCGTTGTAGCATGCTTGGTCCATTTCAGACAGGAAGCCCCTAAAGGGGTACCTTGGCAAACACTGCAGGTCCAGATCAGACGCCGCAGAAAGCGGCGTCTATCAGGGCCTACACTGTTAGCAAAACGTTCAGCAAGTTTCCAAATAGATTTTGAAGAAAATACAACCTGACACCCCTAAATTTTGAAATGGACTCCTGCTATATATAAGGAGGAAGATTCCATTTGGTACAAAAAGGGTTAAGCAACCAGTAAAGACTCAGTACAGTCTGCGCGAACGCGCAGCATAGCAACAAATAAGGTTGGTATTTTGTGATAACTGAAGGATAGTTTTCCTTATTTCTCCATATAAACCTATGTTGTGGGTATTCAATAGATCCGCCTCGTCGAGGCGGGAGTATTCATTAGTTGGTTGGTTGATTTGTGGTTTAACGTCCCCGTCAACACTGTAAAGGTCATTTTGGAGACGTTGCTTCCAATTTTGTGGGACTTTTACCCGACATTGAGATGAAATGACATCTCAAACCCTGTCGCCCAATGAAACCAATAGGGTTTATTAGCATGGACGGTCCGCCTCACACCGCGGTTCCTGGACAGGCTTAGATCCTCTAAGCTGTTTACCAGTACTAGTGTGCGGGCCGGATTTAGCTCTGCGTGGAAGCATCATGCAGCCCATATATTTCTTTAAGCCCCTATGGAGTATTCATTAGACCCAACTCGTCGAGGCGGTTCTATCTAATGAATATCCACAACGGAGAATTGACAAAAAACTATCCTTCAGTTATCAAAAATACATACCTTATCTGTTGCAATGGCGCAGGCTGATCTGAGTTTTCTACGCTGGTCGCACATATCCTCTTGTAGGTTCTACTATGCACGTGTTGATTTGCGTTCGTTGAATTTGACTCTACAGCGCTGTCAACGCTATTAAGGCCATATCGAGTACAGTTCTTCTAAGCGCATTTAATCACCTCCAGTAAATGACAGCGGCCAGCTTTGGTTGATTGCTTATCAGTCGACCCAAAGTTATAAAGCGCATTAGCATTTCAACACTGATGTCCACGTGACTATTACTGATTTGTAGGGAATCTAGGTAACGGTTATTTATAGAAAATATCCTAGATATTCTTATCGCTGAAAGGTCAGAATGTTACGTAAGAGAGTTAGCTATAGAATCTGGGCTGGAATCGTTTGTTGGTTTTGGCACACAGTGTAGACATAGGTTAGACGTTCTGTGGCAGAACGCGCGGCGTCTGATCAGGGTCTACACTATTTGCTTACAGTGCAGGAAGTTAAGGATTTAACCAATTCATCACGAAAACACGCCTATATTATTTTGACCCCCTTGAACCCCACTTTTATATAGTAAAACTGGGTTTTCCGGGGGTATACCTTTTTTCATATTTCTGCTCTAAAATATAGATTGTGGGTACTCGTTAGAACCGCCTCGGTTCTAACGAGTTCCCACAATCTATATTTTGAGCAGAAATAAGAAAAATATCACAATTTTTCATCATAAAATTTTCATTTTTTCGGCGATAAAGGTGGCAATGTATTTGTATAGGCGTGTTTGCGTAATGTTTTTCAACCTTTAACCTGCACTCAGAGACAGTCGACCCACCAGTGTCGTCATTGCTTTGATTTTTCAGCGGAAGTGTGAACTGATCACTTTCCTTCTCGACGAGAAGCCTCCGTGGTGTAGTGGTTACGCTACTCGCCTTGTAAACCAGGGGTCGCAGGATCGATCCCGGGCTTCTCTAGACTTTCGGATGAGTCTTTAAACCGAGGTCCCGTCTCCATATGACCTTAGCTGTTGGTGGGACGTAAAACTCAAACTTTCACTCACGTCATCTCAATGAGTGGCCCACATCCCGTCAATATATTCATGTGATAAATATCCATCACGAAAACATGCCTATATAATTTTTACGCCCTTGAACCCTATTTTTATATAGTAAAACTGGGGTTTACAGGTGTAAACCTTTTTTTCTTATTTCGCCTCTAAAACATAGATTGTGGCTACTCGTTAGAACCGCCTCGATGAGGTGGTTCTAACGAGTGCCCAAAAAACATAGATTGTGGGTACTCGTTAGAACCGCCTCGATGAGGCGGTTCTAACGAGTGCCCAAAATATATTTTTTGAGCAGAAATAAGAACAATATCCCAATTTTTCATCTTAAAATTTTGGTTTTGCGGCGATAAAATTTACACTGTATTTGTATAGGCGTGTTTTCGCAATGCATGCAGTCGCTACTTTTTACTTGTATATCATGACAGTAAATTGAGGTTTATGTTTTCGCCAATGAATAGATTGTAGTACGGGATAGGATTTGCAAAAGATAGATACTTGCTTAATAACTGTGAGGCTTTTTGTGAAAATGAACGCAGGCTTGCTAAAACATGTTGCTTGCTTAACAGAGGTGCTTACTATTTTGTTTGTTTGATTTGAGGTTTAACGTCTCCGTCAACACTGTATAGGTCATTTTGGAGACGTTGCTTCCAATTTTGTGGGACTTTTACCCGACATTGAGATGAAATGACATCTCAAGCCCTGTCGCCCAATGAAACCGATAGGGTTTATAAGCATGGACGGACCAACTCGCACCACTTCGCATGGGCAGGCTTACGAGAGTCTCCCTGTGCGGTCGGTTTCAGCTCTGCGTGGAAGCATCATGCAGCCCATCCATTTCTTCAAGTCCCGATGGGCGGGGTCCGAGAGTGGCTTACTATATATAACACTATTAACTTCGCAGTTTTTTTATTGTAGGACCTGCAGTTGTATTGTCGTTTCTGATTGGTGGATTGGTGACACTCCTGAACGCCTTGTGTTTCACTGAGTACGCGGCTAAAACACCAAAAACAGGGGCCCAATATACATATATGTATGAAACTATTGGAGAAGGCGTGGCTTTCCTCGTGGGCTGGACCGCTGCCATAGGTAAGACCGAAGATATTAATAACTTTAACCCATATATGTACATGACAATGGATTCTTCCAGTTTACAAGTGTGGAATGGCCTATTTCTAATTATAGGGGTGTCAGATTTATTGTATGTTTCATAAAGTTTACAAAAAATATACATTGTATGTACATGTACTTTGAGCAAACAGTGTTGGTCCAAATTAGACGCCGCGTTGTGCGGCGTCTGATCTGGATCTACACTGTTTAGCTTACATTTGATAGTATAGTATAAACATATTTTATTGCATTATAAATAAAGCAACAGGGTCGGGCCACAAAATCTGCCAACATTAGTTACGGCCCTCCCTACGAAACAGTATTTCAACAATATACATGACCATTATAGTTTTGATAGTTCCAGCCAAGCTAGTTACGTGAATAATCAAAGCACTGAGAGTACTGGTGGGTCGATTGTCTCTGAGTGTAGGCTGGCAAAATACACGTAGTTCTGAACTGAGAGTTTGACTGTTTCGTTTAACTCGTAAATTCATGGGCCCCGTCCATCGGGGCTTGGGGAAATAGACTGGGATGCATTGTGCTTCCACGAAGAGCTGACACTGACCGCACATGAACACTGATAAACGGCTTAGAAGGACTAGGCCTACCCAAACAAAGTGGTGCGACTCGGAACACCAATGCATATAAACCTTTTTTGTTTCATTGGGCAGCAGGGCTTGAGATGTCATGTCACCTCAATATCTGGAAAAAGTCTCACAAAATTGGAAGCAGCGTCTCCAAAATAATCTAAGTAGTGTTGTTGTTTTTCAGTTTCCCTGTGTCGCGGGGATTCAGCTGGTGGGGTCCCAAGGAACGAATCCATGCTGACACTACACCGTAGCCGTTCGGTGGTACCCCTATTCCCCGTTGCCAGTGAATAGGGAGACCATCGCTCGGCTCCAGTCCATCTAAGTAGTTTTGACAGGGACGTTAAAGCTCAATTTTGTTTGTTTGAAATACTAAAGAAATATGGCGCGATTTCTTTGAACAATCGCGAAAGGTTGGAAACAACATAATTATTGCTGATTTTCATAGTTGTCAGAATCGAAATAGATTAGGCCCCGAGGTTATAAAACTACTTTTCATGCTCAACTCAACTGAGTATGACGGCCCCCGCCCATAGGGGCTTGAAGAAATATATAGGCTGCATGATGCTTCCACGCAGAGCTGAATCCGGCCCGCACACTAGTACTGGTAAACCGCTTAGAGGATCTAAGCCTGTCCAGGAACCGCAGTGCGAGGCGGACCGTCCATACTAATAAACCCTTCTGGTTTCATTGGGCCACAGGGCTTGAGAAGTCATTTCATCTCAATGTCGGGTAAAAGTCCCACAAAATTGGAAGCAACGTCTCCAAAATGACCTTTACAGTGTTGACGGGGACGTTAAACCTCAAATCAAACAAAAAAACAAAACTGAGTATGAAATTTGTCCTGCTAATAAATTTTAAACTGCCAACAATTGTTGGCATTTTAAAATTTATAAGCAGGAAGAATAACATTCTGTGCTGATCTGAGCAGGAAAATTGCCTCTTTCATTTGCATTTTAAAGGTGCATTATTGAGCTATCGGTAAACAATGCTTCCAAAATTAAAATACATATAGCCGGTATTTTTCTTTAAAACAATACAAATAAATGCATTTTATGCAAAGATGCGAACAATTATGATGACAGGTAAACGAGTTTGAGAGGGATTCCCTAACTAGGTTTCGAACACTTGTTAGATCTATTTTTAGTTCGTGACAAAAATAGAATCCCGATATATGACGTTATGCGACGTTCATTTTTGGCCTTATTTGCTTAGGCCATGCCTGAATCGGAAAAAAATATGACGCTGAATACCATGCCATAAGTAACGACACTCAGAGACGATACTGTCGCCATGTCTGTGTAAAGTGACAGATTTATTTTTAGAACAGAAATTCCGAACACATGTTCAGAGCGAAGGGTAAACACGAATGAAAACGACCATTTTCACAAAGTTCTGAAGCTGTATTTGGCTCCAAAAGTGTACACATGACAAAGGAGTATGAATTGAAGATAAAAACCAGAAAAAAAAATTGAGACCCGGTAGCTCAATAATGCACCTTTAATATTTATGAGCATAATAAATTTCATGCTCAGCTGAGTTGAGCATGAAGAAAGTTTTGTACCCTCGGGGCCAGGTCTAGTGTCTGAGTTGTTGAGTTGTTATACGTAAGCGGTTGAGTCATAGTTTGTTCATCAGTTGTTGGTAGGCACACCACTCATTCTACGCAAACTATACCTCCACATAAGGAAAACATGTCCATATGAAATAATGGCGTCCAACATGGTGTCAGAAATGACAAGTTTGGGAGAACTTGAAGTTAACAACAAAATTATTGCTGATTTTCATTGTTGTCAGAATCGAAATAGATCAGGTCTAGTGTCTGAGTTGTTATACGTAAGCGGTTGAGACATATAGTTTGTTCATCAGTTGAGACTGAGGAGTTGAAATAAATCATGGGAAACGAATCATTTTGTTGAAGTCACTGAAATTTTACTGTACACCTAGGTAGGCACACCACTCATGCTACGCAATTTATACCTCCACATAAGGAAAACATGTCCATGTGGAATAATGGCGTCCAACATGGTGTCAGAAATGATAAGTACATGTATTAGTAAATTTCTTATTTCAGCTTTCAGAATAGATTGTGGGTACTCGTTAGAACCGCCTCAATGAGGCGGTTCTAACGATTACCCACAATCTATGTTTTTGAGCAAAAATAAGGAAGGTAATGTTTACCCCGCTAAACCCCAGTTTTCTCTATATAAAGTGATGTTTAGAGGGCGCTCCTTTTCACAGGCGTGTTATCGCGATGACTTGTTATAACCTGAGACTCAAGACTGAGGAGGTTGAATAAATCACGGTAAACGAATCATTTTGTTAAATCACTGAACATTACGAAAACACGCCTATACAAATACATTGTAAACTTTACCGCAGAAAAAGTAAAGGTTTTAAGATGAAAAATTGTGATATTTTTCGTATTTCTGCTCTAAAATATAGATTGTGGGTACTTGTTAGAACCGCCTTATCGAGGCGGTTCTAACGAGTACCCACAATCTATATTTCAGAGCAGATTGTGGGTACTTGTTAGAACCGCCTTATCGAGGCGGTTCTAACGAGTACCCACAATCTATATTTCAGAGCAGAAATAAGAAAAATAGGGTTTACCCTAAACCCCAGTTTTACTTTATAAAATTGGGGTTCAAGGGGGTCAAAATTACGAAGAGATGTTTTCGTGATGACTTTTACTGTACACCTTCTTTTACTGTTTAATTTTAGGCACCATATCAGCCTTTTCCCTGGCTTCTCGAGGCTGGAGCGGCTATTTCGACTCTCTGTTCAACCATGCCATCAAAAACTACACCATGACACACGTCACTCATTGGATAGAGGGTCCTTACTTCCCGGAATACCCGGATTTCGTCGCCATTTTTATTGTACTGGTGGTGATGTTCATTTCGTCAATTGGTGTCAATTTCTCCTCAAAGCTGAACACAGTCCTAGCCGCAGTTTCTGGATGTCTGTTGATTTTCATCACTTGTGCCGGTTTTGCATTCGCTGACTCTAAAAACTGGTTTGGACAAGAGGGCGGATTTTTCCCTCATGGAATTAAAGGCGTTTTTAAGGCAGCTGGAGCGTGCTTTTATGCATTCCAAGGATTTGAAATAATCGGGTATTCTTCAGAAGAAACGGAAAACCCCAAAAAGGTTATTCCTCGCGCTATGATAGGAACTTTAGTAATTGTAACTATTCTGTACATGGGAGTTGCAATCTCATTTTCACTCATGATACCGTATACTCATATCACAAAAAATGCTCCATTCCCTGGTGCCTTTGCCTACCATCATGTAAATTGGATAAAATATATAGTGGCTATTGGTCCACTGTTTGCTCTATTCAATTTATGTATCCTTGAACTTTATACAATATCAAGGACTATCTATTCCATGTCATCAGATGGACTTTTATTCAGGTTTTGTTCAGTCGTGAATCAGCGAACCAAGGTCCCATTGGGACCGATAATTGTGTTCGGACCTGTTGTGATTGTTTTGGTCCTTTTGACAGATTTAGAAAATCTGCTAGACTTCATGGTCATGTACACGTTTGTCTGCTATTCATTTTTCGCGGCATACATGATAGTGTTGAGATACAGTCCGCCGCTTTTGCCAACAAAGACACGAATCAAAGAGGAACACGATTATGAAGAAGAAATTCAAGTGAGAATTACAGAATCTCAGAACCACAGTAGTGAATCTCAGGACCACAGTAGTGAGATTGATCTTTGTGATACTGCCACTGGAATTGAGAGAGACACTGATAAGTTAATAGATAACGATGACAGTCAACAGATGGATGGAACAATGCAGAGTGATTTGGACCAAATTCCAGGTGACGAAAATAAATCGACAAAGAGTAAATTATCGGCTCTCTTTACAGTGACTAAGCTTGTGTTCATTATATACATCTTTTCGTTTTTCTTAGCTTTACAGCTTGTTAAAGGAGGGGAATATATAGCCAACGGAAACAGTCTGTCAATTTTCTCAGCTTTGACGTTGGCATTGGTGGTCTTAATCTGCTGTTTAGGAATATGTTTACGGAAACAACAGTGTCGATCAGATGGATTTCAGGTAAATGCGATGTTTTCCAGTTAACATCTACATACTTCTAAATTAGAAACACCATAAATATGCAGTTTAATGTTATATTTAATGACTTTAGGAATTTCATTGTGCTGATTAAAGTTTGGTAATTTCTGTGTTTCGTGAGGGGTACACATAGCTTAACAGTATGTTTCATAAAAGGGTTATTCTTTGGAAGCAGGGAATTCTGCATAGAACTGTAAAGTATGGAGTGAACAATGTTTTTTTTCTGGGCCATACAAGCTTGTTTCGTCCAGTAAGACCTCACAAGTGACCCTCAATTATTTCATAACTCCACAATAGAATCAATGATCACAATCTACACCATGATGAAGGGGAGACTTTTTACGGCCGCCGCACATTCCCTTAACACTAGCTGTTGTGACGTTAAAAGGGTTATCCTTTGGAAGCAAGGGATAGTGGGATACACTGTAGAACTGAAAATTATGGAGCATATAAGCTTTCTGTTGTGTCAGACTAGCTAGTTTCGGTCAATAAAGCCTCATCAGTGAATCTCATATATTTTCAAAACTCCACACTGGAATCAGTGATCCCAAAGGACAAGAAAATATAAATGTATCAGTGACACTGGGGTATTTTCAAAAGTCAACAATGAAATCAATGATGTAGAACAGGGAATAGAACACTGTAGAACTGAAAAGTATGGAATTAACAAGCTTTCTTCCGGGCCAGACTAGCTTGTTTCAGCCAATAAGGCCTCATCAGTGATCCACAAAAATGTTTAGAACTCCACAAAGGAATCAATGATCCCAATGGGCAAGAAAATATGAACTGCACAATGATGAAAGTCTGTGTTATGAATACTCGTGTAAAACCCACTTTACATAGAGAATTTGTTTGTTTGACTTGAGGTTTAACGTCCCCGTCAACACTATTTAAGTCATTTTGAAAACGTTGCTTCCAATGTTGCATGATATATACAAAAACTATTTTGCATGATGATATGCATTGGTCCGAGGCTCCACTCGGCCCTACCGAGACCTCGTTTTCAATAAAATGGTCGAGCTAATTTGCCTTGCGGCTGGCCTTGGTACATGTTTTTGGGCCTTTTACATAAACAATATAATATGAGCCGAGGCACACGATTTCCTACGATTATCATATGCGCCCAGCGAAGACTCAGATCAGCCTGCGCATCCGCGCAGTCTGATCAGAGTCTTCGTTGTGCGCTATAATTAAAGCTTGGGGTCCAATGCTCCTTCATGCAACAAGAGAAGTCTCTGGTCGGACTATATGGATGCACAGGCTGATCTGATACTTCGCTGCGCGTACGTGTAAATTGTAGGAAATGCTGTGCCTCGGCTCAAACAGTCTTGAAAGATTTGCTTTTGTTTCCCCATCATGAAAATTATGTGTTTCGGCAGGTACCTCTGATGCCTTTTCTACCGGTGTTATCAATCTTCTTCAATATGGTGATGTTGGTGTCAGTAGCTGATAGTGCGAGCGTCATAGCTGCTCTTACAATGGCCGGAATAGGTAAGATTCTACATTTGCTTTAACATTACAAAAAGACGCCTATACATATACATTGTAAATTTTACTGCCGGAAAAAAACGTAAAGTTTTAGATGAAAAATTGTGATATTGAGAATATTAAGATTCTCTAAGAAATGCAAAATACTAACCACAATCCATGAAGTCTTCTGCACAATGGTCAGTTGAACAGAAAAGAAAAGAAAGAAAAGAAAAGCCTTCTGTTTTACTCGCAAAATAATATTTTAAAATCGTCCTATGATAACCATTTTTGCGTAAAATACGGAAAAGTAGATCCAAGTACTTATTTTGTAATGATAAGATTTAAAGTAATTGTTACTATTGCTATGAAAGTGAGGCACGGTTCCTGCTTTCCGAAGTGTATATTTTGGGTCACATTTGGATACAGGGCTATTATCTGTACAATTATAAAAATAGAGGATCTTACATGAGTGGAAATGTAGTATTGAATTTATTAAACGAGTTGAGGAAAAGGGATAAAATGCAAGGCTTTGCCGAGCATTTTATCCCTTTAAAGCCTCGCATTTTATCCCTTTTCTTCAACGAGTTTAATAAATTCAATATTGTATTTATCATATGCCATGACATTTAAAACGCATTTTATTCACGATTGTTCAACAAAAATGTTAATATTCCTCCCTTAGTAAACGCGACGTCGTTAAGGACGTCGTACATGGTACGTTACGGGGCGTATCTAACTAATTTGCATATTTAATCCACTAGTGGATTATCGAATTTATTACATGACGTTATTACGTTCTCAGACGTGACGTCATATGATAAAATGACGCTTGACACTTGAATAGTAGGTTCTTGAAATTAAATTGTTCTACGGGTGACTTCACGAATATTTAGTCATAGCATAACAAAAAAGTTCAATTTGAGTTATGAAGAAGTTTTGGAAAATAAAATATGGATATCTGTTAATTTCTAAAAGGAGATTCTCTACACCAAGGCACATGAGTCGGCACACAGTAAAGTGCGTCTAAGTCCAAACTGTCAATATTAGTTGGTTAGTTGATTTGAGGTTTAACGTCCCCATCAACACTGTATAGGTCATTTTGGAGATGTTGCTTCCAATTTTGTGGGACTTTTACCCAACATTGAGATGAAATGACATCTCAAGCCGTCGTCCAATGAAACCAATAGGGTTTATAAGCATGGACGGACCGACTTGCAACGCTTTACCTGGGCAGGGTTATATCCTCAAAGAGGTTTACCAGTACTCGTGTGCAGGTGGGTTTCAGCTCTGCGTGGAAGCATTATACAGCCCATCTATTTCTTCAAGCCCCGATGGACGAGGCCCTCAGTTAGGGCCGGACTATTTATTTATTTATTAGCTGAAGTATATTGTGGTGCATGAACTTATTTTGGTTTCAGTTCTCACCAACTGAACAGTAAGTAAATCCAAGATGGTGAACATCACAATTCAGCGAAGGCGAGCTTTTTTCACGGATAATACAGAACCTAATTGCCCGTACGGCTTGGAAATTTATGTGCAGTATTATATTTTGTTTGTTTGTTCTGACAGGCACAGCCATATATCTGTTGGTAGTGGTGACAGACATTATCAGGAATCCCGCCAAAAATTCAGCCAACGATAGGTCAGCGCAGGAATACAGTCAGCTGTTAACAACGACAGAGGATAGTTACCTGGATGATGGTGAAGAGCTGAATCAAAGCAATGACACCGCCGGCGGGTCTATTGTCGCTGAGTGAAGGCTGGCAAAATGATCCTGAACAATTTAGACTGATTTGTGTGTTTGGTTGTTTGTATTGGAGTTTAACAGCCCAGTCAACACAATTTAGATGATTTTTGAGCCAGACAGTTTATCATTCCATACTTTTCCTGGGCAGGCTTATAAGTAAGCAGTTAACCAGTACAGTGCTCATTCTTTCGCCAGAAACTGACAGCTGCCCTTCTTGAATCAGCGGAAGGGAGAGAATGACCGTAGAAAAGATTTCATGATCAATCTCCAGGAAAGAATGTTGACCACCGAGGCAGGAATCGAACCCGCGTCCTCCTGATCACCAGTCAGACGCGTATCCGACTGAGCTACCGAGGCCGTCAAATTAAGACTGTTAATATTTCGTTTAACCTTTGCATTTCTGTGTTATACGCAGATCAAAGTACTAGCAGCACTGGTGGGTTGATTGTCTATAAGTGAAGACTTTAAAAGACTTAGACTGATATCATTTCGTTTAAAGGCATTTATTCTTGAACAGTAGGACACACCGTGTGTTCATAATTGTTGTATTGCCCCCCCCCCCCCCTGTGATATACTGTCTATAGCAGATCAAAGGCAGTCCTTAATAGGGTGATTAGTAGCTCTAGTTGAATCCTAAGTTATATTTAACTCTAAGTGTGTCGATCACGACCACTGCCGACGACGTTTTCATTGATTTATTGTTATCAATTCTATTTTTTTTTGTGAAAATTCGGTTTCGTCTTGCTGAGTACAGGGTACATGTAGCAAATACAGGGTACATGTAGACTATTCGCGTGGCTACCAGGGTCCAAGGTTTTAAAACTTTTTTTTTCATGCTGAACTCAGCTGAAAGAGGCAATTTGTGTCATCAAGAAAACACGCCCATATAATTTTGACCCCTTTGAACCCCTCTTTAATATAGTAAAACTGGGGTTTCCGAGGGTATACCTTATTGTTCTTATTTCTGCTCTAAAATATAGATTGTGGATACTCATTAGAACCGCCTCGATGAGGCGGTTCTAACGAGTGCCCACAATCTATAATTTGGGCAGAAATAAGAAATCGAGGCGGTTCTAATGAGTATCCACAATCTATATTTTAGAGCAGAAATAAGAAAAATATCACAATTTTTCATCATAAAATTTTCATTTTTGCGGCGATAAAGGTGACAATGTATTTGTATAGGCATGTTTGCGTAATGTGCTCAGATCAGCACAGAATGTTATTTGTCCTGCGCATAAATTTGAAAATGCCAACATTTGTTGGCATTTTCAAATTTATGAGCAGGACAAATTGCATGCTCAGTTAAGTTGAGCATGAAAAATAGTTTTATAACCTTCGGGCCAGATTTTATATGAAATTTTTGGCAAACACCGACGGCCTGTACAGCAGACCGAGGAGCCATCGGTTCGAGAGTCACCAAAGTTTTACTATTCCATTATGTGTAATTAATTAAATTTTAATATATGTATATTTGTGACAAATAAATTATCAAGTGCACACAAAGTTTTATTATTATCAATTTTATTTTTTGTGAAAATTCGGTTTTGTCTTGGCAGTACAGGGTACATGTAGACTATTTACGTGGCTACCAGGTGTTATATGAAAGTTATGGCCAAAAGCCGACGGCCTGTACGGCAAACTGAGGAGCCATCAGTTTGAGAGTCACAAAAGTTTTACTATTCCATTACATGTATGTGTAATTGATTAATTTTAATATATGTATATTTGTGACAAATAAATTATTAAGTGCACACAAAATTTAATTATTATCAATTTTATTTTTTGTGAAAATTCGGTTTTGTCTTGGTCAGTACAGGGTACATGTAGACTATTTACGTGGCTACCAGGTGTTTATTACGAAAACAGGCCTATACAAATACAATGTAATTTTACTACCAAAAAAAAAAAAAAAAAAACGACATTTTTAGATGAAAAATTGTGATATTTTTCTTATTTCTGCTCAAAATATAGGTTATGGGTACTCGTTAGAACCGCCTCGATGAGGCGGTTCCAATGGGTACCCACAATCTATATTTTAGAGCAGAAATAAGAAAAATAATGTTTACCTCGGTAAACCTCAGTTTTTCTATATAAAAGTGGGGTTCGAAGGAGTGAAAAACTTATAGGCCTGTTTTCGTGATGATATGAAATTTATGGCCAACAGCCGACGGCGTGTACGGCAAACTGAGGAGCCATCGATTTGAGAGCCAGCAAAGTTTTACTATTCAATTATGTATATTAGATTAAATTTTAACATATGTATATTTGTGACAAATAAATTATTAAGTGCAAACAAAGTTTTATTTTTATCAATTCTATTTTTTTTTTGTTGTGAAAATTCGGTTTTGCAGAATACACGTAAACTATTCACGTGGCTACCAGGTGTTATATGAAATTTATGGCCAAAAACCGATGGCCTGTACGGCAGACCGAGATGCCATCGGTTTGAGAGCCCCCAAAGTTTTACTATTCCATTATGTGTAATTAATTAAATTTAAATATATGCATATTTGTGACAAATAAATCATTAGGTGCACACAAAATGTCATCATTATCAATTTTATTTTTTGTGAAAATTCGGTTTTGTCTTGGTCAGTACAGGGTACATGTAGACTATTTACGTGGCTACCAGGTGTTTATTACGAAAACAGGCCTATACAAATACAATGTAATTTCACTGCCCCAAAAAACCCGACCTTTTTGGATGAAAAATTGTGATATTTTTCTTATTTCTGCTCAAAATATAGGTTATGGGTACTCGTTAGAACCGCCTCGATGAGGCGGTTCCAATGAGTACTCACAATCTATAGTTCAGAGCAGAAATAAGAAAAATAATGTTTACCCCTGAAAACCCCAGTTTTTCTATATAAAAGTGGGGTTTGAGGGAGGGGGTCAAAAACTTATAGGCCTGTTTTCGTGATATGAAATTTATGGCCAAAAGTCAACGGCCTGTACTGAAGACCGAGGAGCCATCGGTTTGAGAGCCACCAAAGTTTTACTATTCCCTTATGGGTAAAGAATTAAATTTTAATATATGCATATTTTTGACAAATAAATTATTAAGTGCACACAAAATTTAATTATTATCAATTTTATTTTTTGTGAAAATTCGGTTTTGTCTTGGTCAGTACAGGGTACATGTAGACTATTTACGTGGCTACCAGGTGTTTATTACGAAAACAGGCCTATACAAATACAAAGTAATTTTACTACCAAAGAAAAACGAACTTTTTAGATGAAAAATTGTGATATTTTTCTTATTTCTGCTCAAAATATAGGTTGTGGGTACTCGTTAGAATCGCCTCGATGAGGCGGTTTCAATGAGTACCCACAATCTATATTTTAGCGCAGAAATAAGAAAAATAATGTTTGCCCCTGTAAACCCCAGTTTTTCTGTATAAAAGTGGGGCTCGAGGGGGTCAAAAATTATAGGCCCGTTTTCGTGATGATATGAAATTTATGGCCAAAAGTCGACGGCGTGTACGGCAAACCGAGGAGCCATTAGTTTGAGAGCCACGAAAGTTTTTTCTATTCCATTATGTGTAATGAATTAAATTTTAATATATTTGTTTTTGTGACAAATAAATCATTAAGTGCACACAAAGTTTTATTATTATCAATTCTATTTTTTTTTTGTGTGTGAAAATTCGGTTTTGTCTTGGCAGTACAGGGTACATGTAGACTATTTACGTGGCAACCAGGTGTTATGTGAAATTTATGGCCAAAAGCTGACGGCGTGTTCGACAGACCGAGGAGCCATCAGTTTGAGAGCCATCAAAGTTTTACTATTCCATTATGTGTAATGAATTAAAATTCTAATATATTTTGTTTTTGTGACAAATAAATTATTAAGTGCACACAAAGTTTTATTATTATCAATTTTATTTTTTTGTGAAAATTGGGTTTTGTCTTTCTGAGTACAGGGTACATGTAGACTTTTTACGTGGCTACCTGCCAGGTGTTATATGAAATTTATGGCCAACAGCCGACGGCCTGTACGGCAGACCCAGGAGCAATCGGTTTTAGAGCCACCAAAGTTTTACTATTCCATTATGTGTAATTAATTAAATTTTAATATATGCATATTTGTGACAAATAAATTATTAAATGCACACAAGGTTTTATTTTTATCAGTTCTATTTGTTGTGAAAATTCGGTTTTGTCTTTCTGAGTACAGGGTACATGGAGACAATTTACGCGGCTACCAGGTGTTATATGAAATTTGTGGCCAAAATCCGACGGCGTGTACGGCAGACCGAGGAGCCATCGGTTTGAGAGCCATCAAAGTTTTACTATTCCATTATGTGTAATTAATTAAATTTTAATATATGTATATTTGTGACAAATAAACCATAAAGTGCACACAAAGTATGTTTCTATCATTTTATCTTATATACAGTAAAATTTCTATATTAATACCACCTTTTGGACTGTTCAAAAGTGGTCTTTAGACCACTTTTGAACAGTCCCAAAGGTGGTCAAGGGTCCATGTAACACTGTGTGGAGAAAACACAAAGAAGAATAAATGCAACCTACTAAATAAGCTTTTTAAAGCAGAATAAGTCTTAATTTTAGGTGGTCTTAATAGCGGAATTTCACTGTATATTCGAACTTCAATGACTCGAACTTTGGGGCCCCGAAAATCTGTTCGAGACAGGGGTAGTTCGAGCCGCCGCTGAGAGTTACTGCCAGGAGGAATAACGGGATTAATTTTGGACATTTTTACGGTGTTCTATAACGAAAATGTATGCTATGTGTACTCATTAGAATCGATTCTAATCGCCTCATAGAGGCGGTTCTAATAAGTACACACAGCAAAATGCTATGTGCACTCATTAGAACCGCCTAATTGAGGCGATTCTAATTATTAAACACAGTATACATTTGCGAGATAAAAGATGAAAATCTAAATTATCCCCCACTATATTTTATGTAGAGTATATCCCTAGGGCCTCAAGAACGGATTCGACTCAGACATGGTAAACGAGCAATCGGTGTTCGAGCCGTCAAAGTTCTGCTGTAGAATGAGTACACACAGCATATATTTGCAAGATAAAAGACGAAAGTGGCCTAAATTGTCCCCCACTATGTCCTATGTACAGGATTTCCCTAGGGCCACAAGAACGGGTTCGACTCAGCCATGGTAAATTAGCCATCAGTGTTTTAGCCATCGAGGTTCTAATGCAACTTACCCATACCCCTCATATCAACAAATTACAAGAATTTTGCAAAATTACCAAAACATTTGGATAACACACAGCTGTGTGACCATTACATTCTTTCATATCCAAATTCGGCCCCCGCCCATAGGGGCTTGAAGAAATATATTGGCTGCACGATGCTCCAATGCAGAGCTGAATCCGGCCAGCACACTAGTACTGGTAAACCGCTTAGAGGATCTAAGCCTGTCCAGGAACCGCAAAGCGAGGCGGACCGTCCATGCCGCAGTAATAAACCCTATTGGTTTTATTGGGCGACAGGGCTTTAGATGTCATTTCATCTCAATGTCGGGTTAAAGTCCCACACAAATGGAAGCAACGACTCCAAAAAGACCTTTACAGTGTTGACGGGGACGGTAAACCTCAAATCAAACAAACAAACAAACAAACAAACAAAAATTCTTTCATATCTTAGTGATATTGTTTTGGTCTCGTAAGCTGTTCTAAAGAGTACTCACAATCTGTGTTTTTTGGGCAAGAATTAGGAACCTAATGTACATCCTTGTAAAACCCAATTTTCTCCTTATAACATCAAGTTATCAAGGCTGTGTAATGAAAACCTCTCTAAAAATGAAAATTTTCAGATGAAACAGTGTGATATTTATGTTATTTCTGCTCAAAACATTGATTGTAGATATTCGTTAGAACCGCCTCGGCGAGGCGGTTCTAACGAGTACCTACAATCTATGTTTTTGAACAGAATTAAGAAAAAATAATGTATACCCCTGCAAACCCCAGTTTTACTATATAAAAGTATGGTTTAAGGGGGCTAAAATTTTAAGCATGTTTTCGTGACTTAGACACTTCGGCACCAGATCTGTCTCCTGAAGAAAAGATTGACCATCTCGATATGACCTAAACGAATATTGACTAGGCTGCTAAACTACAAAACAGTGAATCAAGATCACAATCACATGCTTGAGTAAAATAATACCCTTGTTAAGTGAACTTTACACAGAGAAAAGTGGGGATTACAGAGAAAATTTCTTTATTTCTACTCATTACGAAAACACGCCTATTCAAATACTTGTATTTTTTTCACCAAAAACCCAAACAAATTGTGATATTTTTCTTATTTCTGCTAAAAATATAGATTGTGGGTGCACGTTCTAATCGTCTCATCGAGACGGTTTTAATGAGTACGAACAATCTATATTTTAGAGCAGAAATAAGAAAAGTAAGGTTTATCCCTGTAAACCCTGGTTTTACTATACAAAAGTGGGGTTCAAGGAGGTCATAGTTATAAAGGCGTGTTTTCCTGATGTAAAGAAGCCCCAGTGATGTACTGTTTCCTGATAAACCAGGGGTTGAGTGTTGGATTCTTGACTTCTTCAGACTTTCGAATTAAGAGTTTAATCGAGGTCCTAATTCCATATGACCTTAGTTGTTGGTGGGACATAAAACTAAAACACAAAGCTTTTATACACAAAACTTAAGAGAGCTGATTGATATGTTGTGAGCCTCATATTGAAGATTTGAATTTTGTTGGACATATTGTATTATTTTTCAACGTAACCCCCTTCAGTATCTATTTACTTTGCCAGCGGTGTTTAAGGGCCTCAGTGCCACTTTTATAGAACTCCTTTTCTTGGCTGTTCAGAAAGTCATCCACTGCATATATGACGTTATCAGTGGACTGAAAGTGGGTGCCCGAAATAGCCGTTTTCAGATTTGGAAAGAAAAGAAAGTGTGATGGAGCGAGATCAGGTGAATAAGGTAGATGCTCAATCAATTTAAAGCCACAATCATGAATGGCAGCCATAGCAATGACAGACATGTGAACAGGAGCATTGTCCTGATGGAACAACACTCCTTTAGTGAGCTGACAAGGATGGTGTGAAAAGGCCGCGGTGCTCAAGTTTAACCCATTTTGTACCAAATGGAATCTTCCTCCTTATATATAGCCGGAGTCCATTTCAAAATTAAGTGGTGTCAGGTTGTGTTTTCATCAAAATTTATTTGGAAAATGACTGAACTTTTAGCAAACAGTGGAGGCCCTGATCAGACGCCGCGTTCTGCGGCGTCTGATCTGGGCCTGCACTGTTTGCCAAGTACCCCTTTAGGGGTTTCCGGTACTAAATCGGTTAATATTTTTTACCGTTACTGCGTCAGAATTGAAGCATAGTATGTGCCATTGATTCTTTGTCCCTTTTGTGTTAATCTATTGGCAGAATGCCATCTGCATCCCAGAACCTTCCCAGCTGATGGAACAGTCTTTATCCTTTTTTGCCGGGGTGAGCCAGGGTGCTTCCATTGTTTAGATTGTTGTTTGGCCTCTGGGGTAAAATGATGGACCCGTGTTTCCTCCATAGTGACCAATCTCTGAATAAAGTTGGCAGGATCTTCCTCAAAAAAGGATAAAATTAGAACGTGATGATGTGCGCCAGGTATGCTTCTGATCAACTGTCAGAAGTCTTGGTACCCATCGGGCCGAAAGATCCTCTGTCGAAACGGAACGTACCCTTCCTTTGAAATACCAACTCTACTCTGTGACTCGTCTGTCAGTAATAACATTATCATGAACTTTATGGACCATTTCTTTGGTTGCAACATTGACAGGCCTTCCAGGATGGAGGGTCATCCTCAAGGCTCTCTCTGCCGCGCTTAAATTCCGCCACCCATCTTTTCACTGTAGCATATGAAGGGGCATCTTTCTCTTGTGTTGCTACCATATCATTATGGATATCCTTAGGGGTTAAATCTTTTTTATGCAAATATTGGATCACTGCTCTTTCATCGATTTTGTCCATATTGCAAAAGCTGCTTGACTTAATTTAGAGTGCTACCTCGTTGATATAAACTAACCAAATGAGACCAGTCCTTGGGTACACTGCCCCATATAGTCAGAGAAAAGAAGGACTTAAAAAGAACATCCCTGCGTACCTCCTTCAATATGAGGCTCACAACATACCAATCACCCCTTGTAGATTGTGGGGACTCGTTGGAACCGCGTCGGTTCTGATTCTGAACGGGCGCCCAAAATCTGTTTCAAACAAAAATAAGAAAAACTATCTAAAATTTCTTCATTGGCTAAGAAAATAATTTATATTTTGTTGTGTTCCTCAGTGGATATAGTGTTAGAAAACTTGGCAAGAGCTAACATTGAGGTCACATAGGTGTAAGACTCGGAACACCAAAATGGCCAGTAATCCGGGTAGTTGTTGTAACCATGGAAATCTATTGGCGCCAAGCGACCAAACCATTTCCGCTTTAAAAGAGACTGGTATTCGTCCTCAGTTGCAACTCCTCGGAATCCAAACGTATAATTGCTGTGAGTTTTCTGCGCTGGCAGGCTGTGATTTTCAGTCGAGTTTAATGTATCTCTCACGGGATAGGACGGATGTGTCTGCAAATGAAAGTAGTTTCTTTAAATATCATATTCTTACACAGCGCGCCTATATAGGCAATGGAAAATAACTGTTTTATTCTGCAACAAATCATGCCAAGGAAGAGCGTGACGAGTGATGTCATTAAAAGTTGCCAATTTATGACGTCACTAGTCGTTTTCCTTCACGTTAGACGGTGTAACGTCATATTGTCGCATCGATAACGTTAGAAAATAATATAAATGCATGTGTTTCCGTCGATAATTTTAGCAGGATTTCTTCTAACAATGGCGAAAAGTTGTGATATTTTGAAGGAAACAACAGCATTATTGCCGATTTTCAGCCTGTTAGGATCGAAATAGATCAGCTTTAGTTTGTGATTTGTTGATTAATAAATCACAGTTTGTCGGTCAGTTGTAAGTAGACAAATCACGCTACGCGCTCGTGATTTGTCTACTTTTCAACTGACCTCCAAACTGTGATTTATTACTCAACAAATCACAAACTAGAGCTGATCTATTTCTTAAATAATTTTTGTGTTTTAAAATTGAGATATATGCCTCATTAGTGAAGCACACACGCACTATCCTGCATAGCTCATGTTTCATATGCATTACGAAAACACGCCTATCTAATTTTGACTCCCTTGAACCCCACTTTTATATAGTAAAACTGGGGTTTCCGGGGGTATACCTTATTTTTCTTATTTCTGCTCTAAAATATAGATTGTGGGTACTCGTAAGAACCGCCTCGATGAGGCGGTTCTAACGAGTGCCCACAATCTATATTTTGAACAGACTGAATAAGAAAAATATTACAATTTTATTATCATGAAATTTTCATTTTTTCGGCGATAAAGGTGGCAATATATTTTTATAGGCGTGTTTGCGTAATGTGAAAAAAGGATAACATTCTTGTGTATCTGGCCTCATTGGTTTAGTCAGATGCTGGTGATCAGGAGGTCGCGTGTACAGGCAACTAGATGAATCCTGAAATCTTTTCTACGGTCATCCCCTCCCTACGTTTCTGGAGTAGGAATGTGCACTTACACATGGTTACGTTGTTTCAACGATATATTTGGCGTGTTTGGATGAAGTTGTGACGCTCATGTATTCCATGTTTATGCACCAAAAACTTTATGAGGCAGTCGTGTACCCACAATCATGTTTACGAGTGAAAATTGGCAAGATATTTTATACCCTTGTTAACCCAATATTTTCCTATACCACAAGGGGCTTTTCACTTTCACACCAAAATGAGCATGTGACTGACTCACAGAAAAATATCTTTAGAACCAAACTGAACCTAAGGGTGACGATAGTTGACTTATGTACGGAACCCGGGAAGGGACATGATTTTTTTTTATTTTATAAGTTGTGCGCACAAGATAATATCTTGTGCGGACAAGATATTATCTTGTGCTGACAACATATTATCCTGTGCAGACAAGATATTATATTGTGTGGACAAGATAATATCTTGTCCGCACAACATAATATCTTGTCTGCACAAGATATTATCTTGTGCGGACAACAAATTATCTTGTGCAGACAAGATATTATTTTGTCCGCACAAGATATTAAGTTGTGCGAACAAGATATTATCTTGTCCGCACAAGATTATCTTGTCCGCACAAGATAATATCTTGTCTGCACAACATAGATCTTGTGCGGACAAGACATTATCTTGTCCGCACAAGATATTTTCTTGTCCACACAAGATAATATCTTGTCCGCACAAGATAATATCTTGTCCGCACAACTTCCCAAGATCTATGTTGTGCAAACAAGATATGTTGTGCGAACAAAATAATATCTTGCACGCACAAGATATTATGTTGTGCGAACAAGATCATATCTTGTCCGCACAAGATAATATCTTGTCCGCACAAGATAATATGTTGTCTGAACAAGATAATATCTTGTCCGCTCAAGATATTATCTTGTTCGCACAACATAATAAAAATAAAAAATCATGTCCCTTCCCGGGTTCCGTACTTATGCCTTGACATTTCGATAATTTTGAAGGAAAAAGCTAAAAGTTTGAATAAAAAGCGAGCTGCTCAAAATAACATTTATAATAGTAATAATAACAATAATAATAATACTGCATTACGAAAACACGCCTATACAAATACATTGTAAATTTGTCGGTCACATTTGGCCATCTCCACGACAGACAGACAGACATACACATGGACAAACAATGGCGGATGGACAGACAGACAGACAGGCAGAATGAGAGGGAGAGATAGAGAGAGAGAGAGAGAGAGAGAGACAAACAGACAGACAGAGTGAAAGAAAGAAAGAGTGAAAGAAAGAGAGGGAGCGCGAAAGAGAGAGAGAGAGAGAGAGAGAGAGAGAGAGAGAGAGAGAGACTCTTACTTACAGTAAGCCCTTTTACAGAACCAGAAAAGAAGGCATTCCATGGCTGATACTTTTTGCCAAGAATATTCTCATTCACAAAAGTAGCAGCTTTAGTGACAGTGTCCTTGACCTCTTCAGGCGCTCCTGAAAATAAACATATTGGATGCACCTGGCAAATATTCATGTTAACAAGTCCATGTAATTAACTCCCCTCTAAACCCCACTTTCAGGGGCATAGCTAGGTATACGCAGATACGCACTTGCGTACACATTACAAACGTAAAAAATAGACGTAGAAGAAATAGAAGAAGAAAATGAAGAGGAAGGAGAAGAAAAAGGAAAAGAAGAAGAAGACAAAAAGAAGAAGAAGAAGAAGAAGAAGAAGAAGAAAAATAAGCAGAGAGAAGAAGAAGAAAAAGAAGAAGAAGAAGAAGAAGAAGAAGAGAAACTGTATACCGCCTCGAAGAGGCACCGCCTCTAAGAGGCGGTTCTAACGAGCACCAACAGCCTAGGACCTATGTTTTAGGTATAAAGTTTAAGTTAAACATTACATTAGAGAAGTAGCCCAGTTTGAGAAATGATAAATGCACTATGTGACACGGACGTGTTGATCGTAACATTTCCCGCCATTTTTGTGTTGCAAAAGAGACAACTCTTGGTACTTCCGGTTAACTTCCCAAATCAAAGCACTGACAGCACTGGTGGGTCGATTGTCTCAGAGCTTGGAAAGTTGTCCTGAACCGACAACAACTTGGCTATTTCGGTTAATCCTCAAATTCATGTAGTTCATACAAACAGTGTAGACCCTGATCAGACGCCGCAGAAAGCGGCGTCTGATCTAGGTCTACATTGTTTGCCAATGTCTCAGCAAACGAGCCTAGTCAATGTTTTACAAATAGATTAACACAACATTCTCATCACGAAAACACGCCTATACAAATACATTGTAAACTTTACCGCCGAAAAACGAAAATTTTAAGATGAAAAAAGTGATATGTTTCTTATTTCTGCTCAAAATATAGATTGTGGGTACTCGTTACATTGTAGAACCCCCTCATCGAGGCGGTTCTAACGAATCCCCACAATCTATATTTTATAGCAGAAATAAAAAAAAAAATAGGTTTTACCCCTGTAAACCCCAGTTTTACTATATAAAGGTGGGGCTCGAGGGGGGGGGGGGTCAAAATTATATAGGCGTGTTTTCGTGATGGAGGTCACATCGACAAGAACAGTACAAATCAGTGATAGTCATGTGGGCATCAACAAGTAAAGCTACTGTGCTTAGCAACTGTTTTTTTTTTCTTTTTTTACGGCCCATTCAACCCTAATAAGGCCACATCGAGCTGGCCAGCGTACATGCACCTGTCCTCACCTTTTTCTTGACAGGCCTGTGCCATTAAGGCATGTAGTATCATTGGGTAGATTGACAAATAATCGATTCTTTAAACCATATGATCACATGACGTCGCGTCTGAGCATGTAATAACTCAAGTGGATTAGTTAGATACATCCCGTAACGTTACATGCACGACCCCGCATTTATAAATGGTGGAATACGGACAATTTTGATTTGTTTACAAATCGAGAATAAAATGCGTTTTAAGTGTCAGAATTATGATAAATAGAATCTTACATTCGTGTTCATGCATTATTCAATTTATTAAACTCGTTGAGGAAAAGGGATAAAATGCTCGGCAAAGCCTCGCATTTTATCCCTTGTCCTCAACTCGTTTCTAAATTCAATTAATGTATTATTCAATTTATTACACTCGTTGAGGAAAAGGGATAAAATGCTCGGCGAAGCCTCGCATTTCACCCCTTTTCCACAACGTCGCATTTATAAATGCATGTGGAATACGGACAATTTTGTTTTGTTTACAAATCGTGAATAAAATGCGTTTTAAGTGTCAGAATTATGATAAATAGAATCTTACATTCGTGTTCATGTATTATTCAATTTATTAAACTCATTGAGGAAAAGGGATGCAATGCTTGGCAAAGCCTCGCATTTTACCCCTTTTCCTCAACTCGTTTCGAAATTCAATTAATGTATTATTCAACTTATTACACTCGTTGGGGAAAAGGGATAAAATGCTCGGCGAAGCCTTGCATTTCATCCCTTTTCCTAAACGTCGCATTTATAAATGGTGGAATACGGACATTTTTGTTTTGTTTACAAATCGTGAATAAAATGCGTTTTAAGTGTCAGAATTATGATAAATAGAATCTTACATTCGAGTGTATGTATTATTCAATTTATTAAAATCATTGAGGAAAAGGGATAAAATGCTCGGCTAAGCCTCGCATTTTATCCCTTTTCCTCAACACGTTTCTAAATTCAATTAATGTATTATTCAATTTATTACACTCGTTGAGGAAAAGGGATAAAATGCTCGGCGAAGTCTCGCATTCCATCTCTTTTCCTCAACTCGTTTAATAAATTCAATAATACGTGAACACTCATGTAAGATCCTCTATGTTGCGGTTCAAATGAATGTCACAGCCTATGTTTTTGAGCATACCAAAAGGAAATTACGGGCCTCCGTGGCCAAGTGGTTAAGAGCGCTGACTCTTGATCATTAGGTCTCTCACCACTGTGGTTCAAGCCTCGCTCGGGTCATATGTGAGACGCAATGTTCTGCAACGGAAGGTCAGGTAGTTTTTCTCCGGTTACTCCGGTTTTCGCCCACCTCTGATTAACGATCGGCTCGATATGAGTGTAATAATCTTGAAAGGGTCGTAAAACCAAAACCCCAAAGAAAATGATACTGGTGTTCAATACACAGGACGTATTTACGTGTTGCTTGAAGGTCTTTAGGGGAATGGGAACACTGACAGATTTTTTTCCGCCATTTTTCAAAGGGAGACAACTTTCGGGACTTCCTGTTCGCTTTTCTATAAGCCCTGTCCCACTAAAAAGGAGACTACTCTTAAAGGAAAGAATTTGCTCCTCAAGAGCAAATTCTTTTCTTAAAGAGTTGACCCCTATTGACATGGGAGACAAATATACTTTTGTAAGAGTTGCCTCCCCTGAAGGTGTTCCCATTCCCCTTAAGTAACGCTATTACCACTCTCTAGGCTATTCAGCAGACGACAAACTGATAATAGTTTTCTTATTATTTGACATTAGAGAAAATTGTCACCAATCGATGCAATGACAATGAACTTTAATAATCTGTTTTTGGATGAAAAATAAAATAAATATTCTAAAATGTAGTTTGCTGTATATCTTTTACCCAGAGTGCTAAGCATTAAAGATAATTATACCCGCTTTTTCGAAGAAAAATCGGGTATATTGTTTTCGTACCACAGTTCACTCCGGCGTCAGTCCGTCTGTCCATCCATCATGTTTCTTGTGATTAGATCTCCTCTGCAACCACTGAAGTTACACTTTTGAAACTTTGCATGTGGATAGTACATGGAATGTAGATGGCAGTGGGCAACTTTTTTGTGACCTTGACCTCAACATGACCCCAAGGTCAAAGTCAAAAATTATGATTTGCCATATCTCCTAAACTATTGGAGTTACACTTCGGAAACTTTGCTTATTGGATGGTCCTTGGAATATAGAATATGTCAGGTTACTTTTGGTGTGACCTTGACCCCAAGGCCAAAGGTCAAAAAGTATGATTTTGCCATATCTTCTAAACTATTAGAGTTACACTTCTGAAACTTTGGTTATTGGATGGCCCTTGGAATATAGAATAAATTTGGATACTTTAGGTGTGACCTTGACCTCAACATGACCCCAAGGTCAAAGGTCAAACATTATGATTGGCCATATCTCCTAAACTATTGGAGTAACACTTCTGAAACTTTGCTTATTGGATGGCCCTTGGAATATAGAATATGTTGGGCTACTTTTGGTGTGACCTCGACCCCAAGGTCAAAGGTCAAAAAGTATGACTTTGCCATATCTTCTAAACTATTGGAGTTACCCTTCTGAAACTTGGTTATTGGATGGCTGTTGGAATATAGAATAAATTGGGATACTTTAGGTGGACCTCAACATAACCCCAAGGTCAAAGGTCAAAAAGTATGACTTTGCCATATCTTCTAAACTATAAGAGTTACACTTCTGAAACTTTGCTTATCAGTAAGAATGTTCTTTGCAACTTTTTTCAACTTACATGTAGTTTTGGCTAGCTAGTACATAGTCATATTAGTGTTATTAATAGAAAAAGCGGGTATTTGCGATGGTATACCATCGACTGCAGATCTAGTTTTTTGTTTTATTTGAGGTTTAACGTCCCCGTCAACACTGTAAAGGTCATTTTTGAGACGTTCCTTCCAATTTTGTGGGACTTTTACCCGACATTGAGATGAAATGACATCTCAAGCCCTGCCGCCCACTGAAACCAATAGGGTTCATAAGCATGGACGGTCCGACTCGCACCGCTTTGTCTGGGCAGGCTTAGTTTGTTTTTGTTTGATTTGAGGTTTAACGTCCCCGTCAATACTGTAAAGGTCATTTTGGAGACGTTGCTTCCAATTTTGTGGGACTTTTACCCGACATTGAGATGTAATGACATATCAAGCCCTGCCACCCAATGAAACTAATAGGGTTTATAAGCATTGACGGGCTGGCTCGCACCACATTGACTGGACAAGCTTAGATCCTCTCAGCCGTTTACCAGTACTCGTGTGTGGGTCGGTTTCAGCTCTGCGTGGAAGCATCATGCAGCCCATATATTTCTTCAAGGTCAGGCTAAGATCCTCTAAGCGGTTTACAAGTACTCATGTGCGGTCGGTTTCAGCTCTGCGTATAAGCATCATGCAGCCCATCGATTTGTTCAAGCCCCGATGGGCGGGGTCGTATTACAGACAAGAAATGAACCTTGGGATAGAAATTCTGTTCTGTTCTAACCCTGGTGTTTGATAAATGCACTGGTTGAATACGACCTCATATGCGCCGTCGTTAAGGTTGACGTCACAGCACGTTAAGTGACGTCACTAAACATCACTGTTTTGTCACCACAGTCTTATCTTATCACAATATGGCAGACGTCGGCAACCGAAGTGACTGCAACATTAAAGCCCACACTAGGAAATGGATCGTATGCAAGAAAAAAGAATCCTACATGCGTGTGAGGGGTGGATAGAAAAATCCGCCCTTTGAGATCACTGTTCAACATCACTCGGCAAGCCTCGTGATCCCGGACAGTGATCCTCGGGACGGATGTTTTCCATCCACCCCTCACGCCCATGTAAATTCTTATATTCTGGAGCCGCTCAGTTTAATTATCTTCCTTGTAAAAAATGGCGACTTCTAGCTTAATGTCTAGCCTGAAAAGAATGCCGGGCAAACGTCACTATCGATATCGATACGCCGTGACAAAGGTCCCTAGTGAAAAAGCGACTACTACAGTCGACTTCGATGGCTCGAACACCGATGGCTCGTTAACCATGGCTGAGTCGAACCCTTTTTTGAGTCCCTAGGGAATTCCTCTGCAATAGAAAAAGTATTGGATAATTAAGGAGATTTTCGAGTTTTTTCTTGCAAATGTATGCTGTGTGTACTCATTAGAATCGCCTCAATGAGGTGATTCTAATGAGTACACACAGCATACATTTATGTAACAGAACACCGAAAAGAAGTCCAAAAATACCCCAGTTATGTTTTCTGGAAGTATACATCAGTGGCTTGAACTACCGCTGTCTCGAACAAATTTCCATGGCCCCTAATGGGTTGGAGCCATCGAAGTTCGACTGTAGCTCAATACCTAGCAATTAAAGAATGCCGCCGCTAACGTCGGGCCGAGTATCGGTATGCCGTGGCAACGGCCACTTGTAAAAACGGCGACTACTAGCTCAATACCTAGCCATTAAAGAATGTAGAGCCAATGTCGGGCCGATATCGATAGGCCGTAGTAATGGTCCCTTATAATAACGGCGACTATTAGCTCAATGCCTAGCTATTAAAGAATGCCGGGCCAACGTCGGGCCGATATCGATACGCCGTGGCATCGGTCACTTGTAAAAACGGCGACAACTAGTTGAATACCTAGCCAGTACTAAACGGCGGACCAACATCGGGCCGATATCGATACGCCGTGGCAACGGTCCCTTGTAAAATCGGCGACTACTAGCTAAATACCTAGCCAGTAAAGAATGCCCGGCCAAGGTCGGGCCCATATCGATACGCCGTGGCAACGAGCCCTTGTAAAACGGCGACAGCTGAGTCAATAACTAGCCATTACTAAACGCCGGACCAACGTCGGGCCGATATCGATACGCCTTAGGAATTAGGGGTGAAACGATTCATTGAAATCGTATCGTTTCGCGATCCTTTTGCTGACAATACGCATATCGTATCCTGGTGCTAATATCGCGATACCTGACGATACCGCAAAAGTACAATTTTCAAAGAAAATGACAGCGTTAACATATTTCAAGACCATTTTCATAACAAATTGTTACTGAGATACATTGGTCACTTCTATGACAAAAATGGGAATGTTACAGAGGCTTTGTTACACTAGATTGAATTCTGAGATGTTTTTTAGCCAGTTTGGAAACTTTCGAGACGTGGTGTAAACAAGAAAGTAGTATCGTGATATGTATCGTATCGTGAGGCAAGTATCGCGATACATATCGTATCGTGGGGTGACTATCGTTACAGCTCTAGTAGGAATGGTATATCGATGTCAACTCGAGGTTGACCAGCTGTTTTGTGTTGGCTGGGATGCATGTCAGATGTATGCATTGTCCGCAAATACAGACCCTTCTCCCAAACCAGCTTTTTTTGTTTGTCATCAAACACCGTCCAAGTGCTCAGCAGAGCGTTGATAGCCATAGATGTCGTGAAAAGCCGGTCCTCCCCTCGTATCTAAAAAAATATGATAAGCAATGCGTCTTTACATTACATATACAAAAACACAGTAATGTGCTTCATTGGCGTCTCTCATAATTGTTAGAACTAGGGCTGGCTAATCGGAGCTGAAAAGATAATCGATTATCAGTCCTGCCATTGCGATCGATTATCGATTAGTAATCATTAAGGTTTCTGTCATAATTTTACCTTTCTGGTTTTCTGTCTGAGCATGACTCGTTGCAGAACTTGGCGATATGTATATTTGAACAGACAGGCCTGAGCAAACAGTGTAGACCCAGATGAGACGCCACATAATGCGGCGTCTCATCAGGTCTGCACTGTTTGCCACTTATTCAGCTATTTTAGGTATAACTTTGGGTAGTAAATTGTACCTATCAAGTAATCGATTAAAAGCAAATTAGAAATGATAATCATTTTTGTGGGATTTATCGATCGATTAACCGATTATACGATTAATCGTGTCAGCCATAGTTAGAACTAGTATTTTCCAGATAAAAGTTTGATAATTTCCTGTTTGTTTTTTACTTCCCCAAAAAACAGGCTGTTGGTACACGTAAGAACCCCTTCAATGAGACGGTTCTAGCGAGTACCCACAATTTTTTGTTCTTCCCAAAACACAGGTTGTTGGTACACGTAAGAACCGCCTAAATGAGGCGATTCTAGCGAGTAACCACATTTTTGTTCTTCCCAAAACACAGGTTGTTGGTACACGTCAATGAGGCGATTCTAGCGAGTACCCACATTTTTTGTTTTTGAAAAAAAAAGATGTTCGGGTATAGCCTGTGAAACCAGACTTTTCCCCATCTTAAGTGGGGTTTACAATGGAGTTCACTATACAAACTTACATTACTTGACACCATTGGACGGCCCCCGCCCATCGGGGCTTGAAGAAATAGATGGGTTGCATGATGCTTCCACGCAGAGCTGAAACCGACCGCACACGAGTACTGGTAAACCGCTTAGAGGATCTAAGTCTGCCCAGGCAAAGCGGTGTGAGTCGGCCCGCCCATGCTTATAAACCCTTTTGGTTTCATTGGTTGACAGGGCTTGAGATGTCATTTCATCTCAATGTCGGGTAAAAGTCCCCCAAAATTGGAAGCAACGTCTCCAAAATGACCTATACACTGCTGACGGGGACGTTAAACCTTAAATCAAACAAACAAAGACACCATTGGAAACGGAATCTGGCAATGCTTGTTTCTTTAAAAACATTTTACAACATGCTGGTAATAAAGGTATAAAACACGCCATCTTTGCACATTGAAGCGTTGCGTAATCATGAAATGGGCATTATTATAACGCCCTTGTGATACTGGGCCCCCGCCCATCGGGGCTTGGAGAAATAGAATGGAATGCATTGCAGTTCCGCGAAGAGCTGAAACCGACAGAACTTGAGTACTGGTACATATAAACCGCTTATAAGGTATATAAGCCTGCCCACTGTCCAGAAAAAGTGGTGCGAGTCGGACTTCTTCTTAAACCCTAGTGGTTTCAATGGGTACTAGGGCTTGAGATGTCTTTTCATCTCAATGTCGGGGAAAAGTCCTACAAAATCGGTAGCGACGTCTCTAAAGTGATCGGTTCTAACGAGTACCAACAATCTATGTTTAGAGCAGAAATAAGAAAAATAAGGTTTACCCCTGTGAAATAAGAACAATAAGGTTTACCTCTGTAAACCCCAGTTTTGCTAAATAAATGTGAGGTTTCAAGGGAGGTCAAAATTATATAGGCGGGGTTTCGTGATGTCATCTGTCCGGGCATCCCAAGTGTTGGGAAACACTATTTATCATATGACGTCGCGTCTGAGAGTGTAATAACGCCATGTTTTATTTTCGATAATCCACTAGTGGATTAAATATGCAAATTAGCTAGATACGTCCCGTAACGTTACATGTACGGCGTCCTTAACGACGTCGCGTTTACTTATGGCGGAATATTGACATTTTTATTAAACAATCGTGAATAAAATACGTTTTAAAAGTCATATGATAAATAGAATCTTGCATTCGTGCTCATGTATTATCGAATTTATTAAACTCGTTGAGGAAAAGGGATAAAATGCGAGGCTCTGCCGAGCATTTTATCCCTTTTCCTCAACGAGTTTAATAAATACAATAATACATGAGCACTCATGTAAGATCCTCTATATCGTGTCGAATCTTGACAAATAAGAGAATTTGTTCTTGCACACTTTTCCTTACGATTTATTTATTACATTTATGGCGATTATTTCCGATAAACCGAATCACCTCTCGCATGTTTGTTTTGCTTTCCAATGGCACTTTCTGTTTGTTTGTTTGATTTGAGGTTTAACGTCCACGTCAACACTGTACAGGTCATTTTGGAGACGTTTCTTCCAATTTTATGGGATTTTTTTATTTTTGTTTTACGGACCTTTCAAGATTATTTCACTCATATCGAGCCATAGTTAATCAGGGGTGGGCGAAAACCAGAGTACCCGAAGAAAAACCACCTGACCTTCCGTTGCAGAACTTGGCGTCTCACATGTGACCCGAACGAGGCCCGAACCACAGCGGTGAGAGATATAATAAATAAGAGACAGCGCTCTTATCCACTAGGCCACGAAGGCCCGTTTTGAGGGACTTTTACCCGACATTGAGATGAAATGACATCTCAAGCCCTGTCGCCCAATGATATTAATAGGCTTTAAAAGCATGGGCGGTCCCACTCGCACCGCTTTGCCTGGGTAATGTGCTGTAAAAATACGGTAAAACGCATGTCAAAACAATCCAAAATAATAATAATAATAATAATAATAATAATGATAATAGCTGTGTTGAAACTCTTGCGCTTTTATGCATTGAGCGGCATTTGCAGCTTTGTTACCCCCTACAAATACGCCTTGCAAATAATTCAAATACTATTACACGGAGGGTGAGACAGACAGGGTAAGATAAGTTCCAGATTCGTGCCTTTTGATACCAAGGTTATCAGGCAAGGCTTAAAGAACGCTTGGAGAATCGCGAGACTTGCCGAGAGATAATACATGTGTTCTCGAAGCTGAGACTGATAAGTTTGACCACTAACAATTACTTTTAATAGATATTTTAGTGAAGGTTATTTTGCGGGATATATGGCAAACCTACAATGTTTTACCTCTACGTAAAAAGGTGACACGTCTATATTATCCAACTGCAGGCAAATTGTGTAGGGAAGCTTCAAGAAAGAATAGCACATAAAAACATGCGCAATTTCTTACATGGGAATAACCTTTTATACAGGCATGTATCAATCTGGAATTTTACCAGACCACTCTACTACTTTTCAGTTAATTAATATTTTCCAACATATATGTCCAACGTTTGATAATAACCAGTTTTCATGCATGGTATTTTGTAATGTATCAAAAGCCTTTGATAGGGTGTGGTATAAAGGGCTCATTTTTAAATTAAAACAGCACGGCATTAACGGTTCCCTTCTAAACTGGATTGAAGACTATCTAGCTAATAGAAGCCAAAAGGTTGTCATTAGGGCTTGCACCTCCAGTTCTAGAGGAATACACGCTGGGGTACCTCAAGGTTCCGTGTTAGGGTCACTTTTATTGCTTCTCTATGTAAATGATATTACAGACTCCGTTAAGTTTGACGCGACCTTTCGCTGATGACAGCTCACCATTTTGTGCAGCATCCTCAATTACTGACAAAGAAAGAATCATAGATCACGACTTACTTAATTCCAACTGCGTGGGCCAAGCAATGTTTGATTACCTTCAATCCTTTAAAAACTGAGGCAGCGTTTTTCACTCTTAAAAAAATCGAAAACTACACTCAGGTTCGTATGTACGGTTCCCTTCTAAACTGGATTGAAGACATGGACATCTGCGTTGAGTAATAATGGCCAATGGCACACATATAGAGAATAAAATAACTAGTGCATCCAAAGTAGTACGGATTATGCGAAAACTAAAATATACATTCAGTAGATCTGCTTCAAATCAGATATATATTTCGTATGTACTACCGGTCCTCGAATATTGCTCAATAGTATGGGATGGCTGCTCTGTCCAAGACATGCAAAGTTTGAAAAAATACAGAATGAAGCTGCTAGGGTCGTAACAGGAATTACAATGTCAGTGTCTTTGGTAAATCTTTATGGGGAATGTGGTTGGGTACCCTTATCTGATCGGCGAAATAACATCACGAAAACACGCCTATATAATTTTGACCCCCCCTTGAACCCCACTTTAATATGGTAGAACTGGGGTTTCCGGGGGTATACCTTATTTTTCTTATATCTGCTCTAAAATATAGGTTGTGGGTACTCATTAGAACCGCCTCGATTTCTGCTCTAAAATATAGGTTGTGGGTACTCGTTAGAACCGCCTCGTTCGAGGCGGTTCGAACGAGTACACACAACCTATATTTTAGAGCAGAAATAAGAAAAATATCACAATTTTTCATCATAAAATTTTCATTTTTTTCGGCGATAAAGGTGGCAATGTATTTGTAAAGGCGTGTTTGCGTAATGAACAGAAAATGGTTTTCATGTACAAAATTTATAACAATATTGTTCCTCCGTATGTATATAACTGATCTTATTCCTCCGCTAGTTAGAGAAGTCTCAAATTATCCCTTAAGAAATAGCAACAATATCACATTACTATCTACTCGCACTGAAATCTAAACAAAATCCTGTATTCCGTAGAAGCCTCCGTGGTGCATCACATTAGTCTAACTCCATACTGTTGTTGCTCAGACGTTGTCGAAGACGCTGAACACATCTTTTTCAAATGCCCTTATTTTCAAACAGAGCGTGTCTTAATGTTTCAGACAACAATGACCTTTTACCCTTTAAATTTGAATAAAATTCTGAACGGGGGTGGATCTTTGACCGAGTAAGATAATCCACTTATTTTAGTGCTGTCCAAAAGTTCACTAAAGACACAAAACGATTTAACAATTCCTAATGTAATCAAAATATCCATCTGTTGTTGTTTACCTGCTTTCTCTTACGCATGGCTACCGTGACTAACCGATTCTCCTGACATAACCATATTTATTCATTTATTTATTGCATTGCTATTATTACGTGCATATTCTAACACAGCGCGCCTATATAGGCAATGGAAAATAACTGTGTTTTATTCTGCAACAAATCACAGCTCGGAAGAGCGTGACGAGTGATGTCATTAAAAACTGCCAATTAATGACGTCACTAGTAGATTTTCTTGACGTTAGACGGTGTAACGTCATTATCTCGCATCGAAAACGTTAGAAAAGGATATAAATGCATGTGTTTAAGTCAATAATTTTAGCGGGATTTCTTCTAACAATGGCGAAAAGTTGTGAGATTTTGAAAGAAACAACACCATTATTGCCGATTTTCAGCGTGTTAGAATCGAAATAGATCAGCTCTTGTCTGTGATTTGTTGAGCAATAAATCACAGTTTGTCGGTCAGTTGTAAGTAGACAAATCACGCGCGCTACGCGCTCTTGAATTGTCTTCTTTACAACTGACCTCCAAACTGTGATTTATTACTCAATAAATCACAGCTAGAGCTGATCTATTTCATAAATGAATTTGTGTATGTAACTGTAGGGGAAGCGCCGTAACTAATGATGAGAGAACTTATGGTCCAACCCCATTCCTTACTATTATATGCAATAAAATATGATTAAACTAAAGATAAGTTCGATATCAAATGATACAAAGCTAGTAATCTATTTATCAGGTTATCCCCTTGTACACTCTTAAATAGGCAACTTATGATCAGTTATCGATTTTCCTCAGTGCGACCCAGTATTCCAGTGCGCAATAATCTATTGATATATTTAGTATCAGCGTACCGTAATTTCCCTATGATACTTTCTTCAGGCAGTTTTTCCATTTTTTTTCCAGTAATAACATTTTTCTCATTTTTCAAGTAGTCTGGTTCATTCTTAAAAGTGCAATGTCACGTTGACCTGACATAGCTATATTGTCCTTTAGCAGGTCAAGGTGTTGCAATGCATATAATATAGGGGGTAACTGATAAAAATCTATACTCTATGCAGATGTCGGATATTCGTATCTGTTATGCAAGAATATAAGCATCTGATAATGGGTTCTGTTGTAGATGGCGTTTCCAACCCTCAGGATAACAGTGCTGAGTGGAACCTCGGCTAGGTTCCGCTCAGCATGGACATCCCGAGGGTTGGAAACGTCCATCTACAACAAAACCCCAAAATAGATTCTTTTTCTTTCACAACACCACAGAAAATTTTCATTTTACTTTATTAAGCCTTTTACTAAGTTTTCGCGCAGTATACCTATGTAGTTTGCCTGGTTGAGAACACCAGGATAAGAACATAATTTCTTGCACCACCAGATAAGGAAATCCATAGTTTTAGCTTGGGATAGACATTCTATTCTAACCTTGGTGTTTTTACCCAAAATCGAATATTCTCTCGTGTTTGATAAATGCACTGGTTGAATACGACTACATACGCGCCGTCGTTAAGGTTTACGTCACAGCACGTTACGTGAGGTCACTAAGCATTCCTGTAGTGTCATCACAATATGGCGATCGTCGGTAACAGAAATGACGGCAGCATTAAAATCCACGCTTAGAAATGGAAGGTTTGCAAGAAAAAGAATCCTACATGGGTGTGACGGATGGATAGAAAAATCCGTCCCTCGGGATCACTGACCCGGCATCACTCGGCAAGCCTCGTGATGCCGGACAGTGACCCTCGTGACGGATTTTTCTATCCACCCCTCACACCCATGAAGGATTCTTATATTATTGCGAAAGTAGCTATGTGAAACGCGGTACCAGACGTGTCAAATGTTGACATCGCTTAAACGCCGAGTGTACAGTCTTTCCCGCTTATTTAAGTTTAAAAAAGAGATTCTATTGAATAACAAACATATAATCACGATAGTAATTTGATCTGCTGCTCTTGGATGTTTTCAGATCTTACGCACAAGAAGTTGATCGGGAAACATCCACTCGATGTGATATATCGTAGCAGATCAAGTAGCGCCCCGCCCATCGGGGCTAGGAGGAGCAGATTGGGCTGAATGGAGATTCCACGCAGAGCTGAAACCCACCACACGTGAGTACTGGTATACCGCTGGTCTAAATATGCTCTGTAAAAGGGGTTATCCTTTGGAAGCAAGGAATACACCACAGAACTGAAAAATATGGAGTGTGCTTGTTTTCTGGGCCAGACTAACTAGTTTCGGCCATTCAGGCCTCATCAGTGACCCTCAAATATTTTCAAACTTCCACAATGGAATCAATGATCCCAAGGACAAGAAAATGTATTATCATATACTTATTCTTGTATTGCCCTTGAGACAACAGATTTTGCACCCCCTATCTCACTATAGTATCACCCCTTATCTCACTATCTCGTCCACACAGGGCCGGGACAGACTTTCGAGGGCCGGGACAGAAGTCTGTCCCGCCCTTGAAACAACATGTCGGCCCTGCAAATATAAATACATGAGAAATGGCATAAAATTATTTAAATGACAATGATAAATAGCTGGAAAAGTCAAAATATGTTTTTTCATTCATTTTTGTGGGTTTTGTATATATATATAAATTTCAGCTAGATCTAAATTCTTACCTTCTCGGGCTTTCCTTGTTTGAATGGTCCGTTGGAATAATTGTGCACTGCTATTGCGGTTGAGTCTGAACATCGAAAATAATTTCTGAAGCTAAAATAAACTAGTTATATTTGCAGATTTTCATACAGAATGTAAAGCGCTGAAAAACTTTTATTCAAGCGTTCATGTTGTTCCCTACGTCTCTCTGGCGCGGTGACGTCAGAACCTTTGCACTCGTTAACGTCACGTAAACTACATGTACAAGTGCGCGCCATGCCCTGAATGTCGGTTTACATGCCAAACTGGCTGCTGTCTTTTTTGCTTAAATTTGCTAAATTATTGCAAAACCTCTTCAGAGTTTTGAATTGCGTAATTACTATAGAATTACCATATCTTAGAATATTTTTACGGAAATAAGTATACGATAAAAAGAACATGACACGGTTGTTTTGATATCGGCCCTGGCCTCGGCCCTCGGCCTGTCTCAGCCCTCGCCGTTCCGGCTCGGGCTGAGACAGGCAACTCGGGCCGAGACCAGGGCCGATATCAAAATAACCGTGTAATATTCTATATAACTACACTAAGATGTAGGGCAGGGAGACTTTCCCAGACATTCCAAGACACCAGCTGTAGTGACGTGAAATATGTTCTACTAAAGGGTTATCTTTTGGAAGCAAGGAATACACCGCAGACTAAACCTGCCAATGCAAAGTGGTGCGAGTTTTTATGGCCTACATATAAACCATTTTGGTTTGCTGGGTGGCAGGATTTGAGATGTCATTTCATCTCAGTGTCGGGTAAAAGTCCTACAGAATTGGACGCAACTTATCCACAATGACCTAAATATTGCTGACGGGGACATACAACCTCAATTCATACAAACAGGATACATAACAGATCAAGTTACTGTAGTATTGACGTGTACATTCTAGTAACCTAATAAAGGGGGTCGAATAACTGCACGCTATAATCGGTAGTGACCTATAATACCTTCTACTGACCTATAATACGTCTAGTGACCGTTTATAGACCGGACCTACTTTTCAGGTCACTTATTTACAAGTGTTAACAATAACATGCAACCTGGTAAAACAACGAAACTACGAGTTCAAAGCTTTGCAATATTTATTTGAACAAATTTTCAGAAATTTCAGCTAAATTCTTACCTTCTCGGCCTTTCCTGGTTTGAATAGCCCGTTGGAATAATTGCGCACTGCTACTGCAGTTGAGTCCCAACCTCGAAAATAATTTCTAAAGCTAAAATAAACTACTTACTTTCAGATTTTCATACAGAATGTAAAGCGCTGAGGGACTTTTATTCGAGCGTCCATGTTGTATCCTACGTCTTTGTGGCGCGGTGACGTCAGAAACTTTGCCCTCGTTGACGTCACGTTATACTACGTGTGCGCGCCATGGCACTGAATGTCATTTCACATGCCACACTGTCTGTTGTCTTTTTTGCTTAAATTTGCTAAATTATTGCAAAACCCGTTGATTTTTGAATTGCGGTATAAACTAAATACTTGATTAGTATCTTTAATAATAAAATATAATCGGTTCGCCGCGACAATTTTATAGGGGTTCGCTTTAAAGCTCGCCCCTATAAAATTGTCTAAGGATCATCGATTATATTTTATTATTAAAGACACTAACCATGTATTTACTATGTTCGTGATCGATATATATCTCGATTGTGTGGCTCTTTATGGGAGCCACCAATAAGCGCAATCGGCCCAGTGGCTTCAGAGAAGATGTTGTTTAAAAAGTGTTGACGGACGACGACGACGGACGACGACGACGGACATCTGCCTATCCTTTAAGCTGCCCCGGAACCTTCGGCTCTGGTGAGCTAAAACACAACCCACGATTGGAGTATAAAAAAGAAAAATACCACACATTTTCCGCTGATAAGTAACCGTTTTGGAGATGTGAAAGAATACATTTTGTCATATATCGCAGTTACGTCATGTGACTACAGGTGTAATAAAACATGGTTACTGATGCTGCGGGCTGACTGATCGGAGCTGAACTGATAATCGTTTATCGTGCGTGTCATTGTGATCGATGATCGATTAGTAATCGCTGAAGATTTTATCATAATTTTACCTTTCTGGCGTTGACTCTTACAATATGTTATACGATATTATATGTATTTCGACAGACAGGCCTTAGCAAACAGTGTAGATCGATCCTGATGAGACGCCGCGTTCTGAGGCGCCGCAGAACGCGGTGTCTCATCGGGGTCTGCACTGTTTGCCACTCATCCAGCTATTTTAGATACAACTTTTGGTAGAAAATTATGCTTATCAAATAATCGGTTATTAGCAAATTAGTAATGATAATCATTTAAGTATAATTTATCGATCGATTAATCGATTGTCTGATAAATCGTGTCAGCCTTACGGGCCAGTGCTGCATAACGTCATGGTGCCATCCGTGATAACCCTATGTTTCTTTTGAAATCACCCAGATTTAAATAATTATACGATTAACATAAGCTTTCACTCGAGATTATTTCATACGGAATTTAGAAAACTCGCCAGATGATCCGTTTCAAAAATTACATATGAAATGACCACTCGTGTATGATCCTCTATATGCCAAACGGGTGTATTATCGTAATTTATTAATTGACTATCCTGTATTGATCGGGGGTCATCCGTATTAACACTAGGTCAACCAATATTAACTGAGGTCAAGTGAGGTCAAAAATCAATAATCATGAATTTTTAATTGTTTCAATTAATAAAATTGTCATTGATCAATTAAATTCGCATTGACCCAGTTACAGGTCCTCGGTCCGCTGCATTAGCCCTCGGCCTCGGGCCTATGCAGCAAACCTCGGACCTGGACCTGGGCCAATACGAAATTACTTGATTAATAACATTATAATATAGTCATAACGCACCTTAGTGTGGTTTCGGAAATCTAGGTCACCATCTCCAACGAAATCATCATAAAATACAGTGTCAGCTGATAGGCCCTTCTGTGTAGCATTCAGAACAGCAGAGTGGCTCAGTCGGATGCGCGTCTGACTGGTGATCAGGAGGACGCGGGTTCGACTCCCGCTGGGGTCGGCAACATTCTTTCGTGGAGATTGATCATGAAATCTTTTCTACGGTCATTCTCTCCCTTCCGCTGATTCAAGAAGGGCAGTTGTCAGTTTCTGGCGAAAGAATGTGCACTGTACTGGTTAACCGCTTACGTATAAGCCTGCCCAGGAAAGTGTTGATAGGTAAACTGACCGGCTCAAAAATGACCTAAATAGTGTTGACTGGGCCGTAAAACTCCAAAACAAACAAACAAAATCAGAACAGCAGATGTCATGTGGTCGTGCAGAACCTCATCTAAAAGCTTTCTCACTGTCTCTAAAACCTGGAAATAGAGGATATTACGCATGTCAACTATTCGGACTGTATTTAAATTTGGTATAAAGTTTTGGAAATAGAGGATCTTAAATGAGTGTTCATGTATTATTGAATTTATTAAACGAGTTGAGGAAAAAGGATAAAATGCGAGGCTGTGCCGAGCATTTTATCCATTTTCCTCATCGAGTTTAATAAATTCAATAATACATGAACACTCATTTAAGATTCTATTTATCGTATGACATTTAAAACGCATTTTATTCACGATTGTTTACAAAAATATCAATATTCCGCCATTAGGAAACGCGACGTCGTTAAGGTCGTTACATGTAACGTTATGGGACGTATCTAGCTAATTTGCATATTTAGTGGATTATCGAAAATATTACATGGCGTTATTACACTCTCAGACGTGACGTCTTATGATAAAGACGTATATTTGCAAGCCGTGGAAATTATGCAGCAAGGACAAGAATCATCAATTTCACAGGAACGGAAAGGACAAAAATTAAATCGTTTCATTAGGAGCAGAAGTGTGTTGAAGCGACGGACAAGAACAAAAAAAAAACTACATTTACATGCCGCAATTAGCCAGTCCAGTAACCTAATAATCGGTAGTGACCTATAATACCTGCTACTGACCTACATGTTTAATACGTCTAGTGATCGTTTATAGACCAGACCTACTTTTCAGATACCTACTGTGGAAGTGTAAACAATAACATGCAAACAATTATACAAGGGAAAACATCCAAACTGCAAGGTATTATCTTTGCAATATTTATGTTAATAAATTTTCAGAAATTTCAGCTCAGTAGATTCTTACTTTCTCAAGCTTTCCTGGTTTGAATGGTTCGTTGGAAATAATTGCGCACTACTACTGCCGTTGCGTCTGAGTCTCGAAAATAACTTCCAAAGCTAAAAATAAACAATCTATTTGCAGATTTTCGTACAGAATGTAACGCGCTGACAATTTTTAATCGAGCGACTATGTTGTTTTTCACGTCTCTGTGGCGCGGTGGCGTCAGAGACGTTGCATTCCTTAACGTCACATTATGCTACATGTGCGCGCCAAGGCACTTAATGTCTTTAACAAACACAATGTCTGTAGTCTTTTCTGGTGAAATTTACATTTTTTTTTTATTTTGCAAAACCGTATGATCTTTTGGATTGTGGTATAAACTAAGTACATGATAAGTGTCGTTAATAAAAATATATAATTGGTGAGCCTTAGACAATTTAATAGGGGTGACCTTTTTGTCTAAGGCTCACCGATTATATTTTTATTATTAAAGACACTAACCATGAATTTACTATATGCACATGAACTGATCACTCTGGTCTACTCAACGAGTGGCTACCGTTACTTCTGGCTAAACTGAATGTAACGGGTGTCGGCCAGTAGTTCTCGTCTTTGCATCATCTCAGTGTTCGAATTTGATTTACATGTATCTTTTGTTTAAGAAATAGATCAGCTCTAACTGTGATTTGTTGAGTAATAAATCACAGTTTGGAGATCAGTTGTAAAGTGGATCAAATCACGAGCGCGTAGCGCGCCTGATTTGTCTACTTTCAACTGATCGACAAGCTGTGATTTATTACTCATTCTTGCATAAATACCTATGCGCATGGCTGTTTGAAGCCATTATCAAATGGACCGGAAGCCGTGCTCAAACAGCAAAAACCATGTTCAAATCATGAAATTCGCGTGCTGTTTGAACATGGATTTCGAGCTTTTGATATCGCAAGACGGGCCTTGCTTTGTTTACGTAACGTTGAGCGACGTAACGTTATCGCCCTGAACGTAGCGTTTTAGGGTTCTATGATGACGTCACTGCATGACAACGTCATTGTAAACAACATTCTGAACTGGCCGCCATTTTGGTTTGCCTGCCGCATTTGAAGAGTTTATATGGCGCTTTTGGGCGTTTTCGTCAAAATTTGCTGTCGGATTCGTAAGTTATGCAAGAACAACGATCATCCATGGTTATTTCATTGCATTACCATTTGCCGGATCCCTCGGAAGATATTTGAACATTCGGCCTAGCGGCCTCATGTTCAAACAGCTTCCTCGGGATCCGGCAAAGGTTAATGCATGAAAAACCATGGTTGAGCCCTATAACAAATCACAAACTAGAGCTGATCTATTTCGATTCTAACACGCTGAAAATCGGCAATAATGCTGTTGTTCCTTCAAAATCTCACAATTTTTCGCCATTGTTAGAAGAAATCCCGCTAAAATTATCAACTGAAACACAGGCATTTATATCATTTCCTAACGTTTTCGATGCGAGAAAATGACGTTAGACCGTCTAACGTCAAGGAAATCGACTAGTGACGTCATAAATTTGCAGTTTTTAATGACGTCACTCGTCACGCTCTTCCGAGCTGTGATTTGTTGCAGAATAAAACACAGTAATTTTCCATTGCCTATATAGGCGCGCTGTGTTAGAATTAAGAAATAGATCAGCTCTAACTGTGATTTGTTGTGTAATAAATCACAGTTTGGAGGTCAGTTGTAAAGTAGACAAATCACGAGCGCGTAGCGCGCGTGATTTGTCTACTTACAACTGACCGACAAACTGTGATTTATTACACAACAAATCACTGGCTAGAGCTGATCTATTTCGATTCTAACACGCTGAAAATCGGCAATAATGTTGTTGTTTCCTTCAAAATCTCACAACTTTTCGCCATTGTTAGAAGAAATCCCGCTAAAATTATCGACTGAAACACATGCATTTATATCCTTTTCTAACGTTTTCGATGCGAGAAAATGACGTTACACCGTCTAACGTCAAGTAAATCGACTAGTGACGTCATAAATTTGCAGTTTTTAATGACGTCACACGTCACGCTCTTCCGAGCTGTGATTTGTTGCAGAATAAAACACAGTTATTTTGCATTGCCTATATAGGCGCACTGTGTTAGAATTAAGGTTAACGTCAACAGTCCCCGCCAACACTGTATAGGTCATTTTGGAGACGTTGCTTCACGTTGCCTTGAACGTAGGGTATATCCGGCGCAAGAAGGAATGCTTGCTGGCTATTTCCAGAATAAATAGAGGATCTTACATGAGTGCTCAAGTATTATTGAATTAATTAAACGAGTTGAGAAAAAGGGATAAAATGCGAGGCTTTGCCGAGCATTTTATCCCTTTTCCTCAACGAGTTTAATAAATTCAATAATACGGATAAAATGCGAGGCTGTGCCGAGCATTTTATCCCTTTTCCTCAACGAGTTTGATAAATTCAATAATAAATGAACACGAATGAAAGATTCTATTTATCATATGACATTTAAAACGCATTTAATTCACGACTGTTTACAAAAATGTCAATATTCCGCCGTTAATAAACGCGACGTCGTTAAGGACATCGTACATGTAACGTTACGGGACGTGTCTGGCTAATTTGCATATTTAATCCACTTTTGGATTATCGAAAATATTACATGGCGTTATTACACTCTCAGACGCGACGTCATATGATAATAATGGTATTATCGGGGTTTGCGGTTGGGCGTTTTTAGTGATTAACGATTAAAGGCTATTGTTCAGCTCTTGGTCGATCATATCTATTTCTGTAAACAGCATTTTGTTATTTTAAAATATTCACGCGGAAACACTTAAGGTGAATAGATACACTTCAGGGGAAGCAACTCCTGCAAAAGTGTTGTTTTCTCCCATGTCAATAGGCGTCAACTCTTAAAGGAAAGAATTTTCGTCTCAGGAACAAATTCTTTCATGTAAGTGCAGACCCCTTTTTCGATGGGACTGGGCCTATAGAAAAGTGAACAGGAGGTTCCGAAAGTTGTCTCCTTTTGAAAAATGGCGGAAAATATGTTAGGTGTTCCCATTCCCCTTAAACATGTAGTCTTTATAATGCTTCGTGTTTTGTCGCCACGACTTGGCCTGAAACAAAGAAAAAAAATATTTGGCAAGCCCATTGTCTTGTACTTGTCAATCTTTATTAATTGGCCAAAATAATTAAAAAATAAATCGAAAAGTGTCCCAGCATTTTTCGCTGATTGACCATGGACGGGTGGACGGACGGGCGGACCTACAAAGTGAGCATAAAGGCTATTCCGAATCTAGGCCCATGACGATAACACAACCGTGTGATATAGTGCAATTTTTACATCTCCAAAATGGCTACTTTTCTGACGAAAATCTGTGATATTTTTCTTATTCATACTGCAAACAAAGGTTGTAGGTACACGTTAGAACCGCCTCATTGAGGCGGTTCTAACGAGTACCCACAAACTATGTCTTGGAACAGAAATAAGAAAAATATTGTTTACCCCCTTAAACCCCAGTTTTCTCTATATAAAGTGGGGTTTAGGGGGTGTTCATTTCACGGACTTGTTCACGTGGTGTCTTCCAAAATCCGATCTCATTATCGGGCGGAAACCTATGAAGTTTCATCACTTTCTTTCATATAGTTAATGACTTCTGCTTCCAAAAAAGCGTGGCAATCTTTGTTACATGTTCTGGATGGGCTAACCTTAAAACTATTTTCTTGCATAAATACCTATGCGAATGGCTGTTTGAAGCCATTGTCAAATGGACCGAAAGCCATGCTCAAACAGCAAAAACCATGTTCAAATCATGAAATTCGCGTGCTGTTTGAACATGGATTTTGAGCTTTTGATATCACAAGATTGGCCTTGCTTTGTTTACGTTACGTTGTGCGACGAAACGTTATCGCAGTAAACGTAGCGTTTTAGGGTTCTATGATGACGTCAGAGGGTTACTGCATAACAACGTCATTGTAAACAACATTCTGAACTGGCCGCCATTTTGGTTTGTCTGTCGCATTTGAAGTGTTTATATGGAATTTAAATGGAGCTTTTGGGCGTTTTCTTCAAAATTTGCTGTCGGAATAGTAAGTTATGCAAGAGCAACGATCATCCATGGTTATTTCATTGCATTAACATTTGCCGGATCCCTCGGAAGATATTTGAATATTCGGCCTTGCGGCCTCATGTTCAAACAGCTTCCTCGGGACTCGGCGAATGTTAATGCATGAAAAAACATGGTTGATCCTTATATTCTAGAAAGTATTAATTTCAATGTTTGCGAAAAATACATCGAAATCTCGTATGATCCATCACGTGAACATGTCCGTAAATGAACACCACCTAAACCCGACTTTATATAGAGAAAACTGGGGTTTACGGCGGTATACACTATTTTTCTTATTTCTGTTGTGGAGACACGTTAGAGCCGCCTCAAAGAGGGGGTTCTAACGAGTATCCACAACATATGAGTGTAAAAAAGAAAACAACATTCATCACGAAACCATGTCTATATAATTTTGACCCCCTTAAGCCCCACTTTTATATAGTAAAACTGGGGTTTGCAGGGGTATACATTTTTTTTCTTATTTCTGCTCAAAAACATAGATTGTGGGTAATCGTTAGAACTGCCTCGCCGAGGCGGTTCTAACGATTATCCACAATCCATGTTTAGAGCAAAAATAAAAAAAATATCACAATGTTTCAATTTGAAAATTTTCATTTTTTGGGTGGTAAAATTTACAATGTATTTGTATAGGCGTGTTTCGTAATGACAGATTTTCATCAGAAAAGTAGCCATTTTGGAGATGTGAGAAAATGCACTATGTTGATTGTTTGTTTGAATTGAGATTTAACGTCCCCGTCAACACTGTACAGGTCATTTTGGAGACGTTGCTTCCAATTTTGTGGGACTTTTTCCCGACATTGAGATGAAATGACATCTCAAGCCCTGTCGCCCAATGAAACATGAACAGGCGCGTTATCATAATGCATTACGAAAACACGCTTATACAAACACATTGCCACCTTTATCGCCGAAAAAATGAAAATAATTTTATGATGAAAAATTGTGATATTTTTCTTATTTCTGCTCAAAATATAGATTGTGGGCACTCGTTAGAACCACCTCATCGAGGCGGTTCTAACGAGTACCCACATTCTATATTTTAGAGCAGAAATAAGAAAAATAAGTTATACCCCCGGAAACCCCAGTTTTACTATATAAAAGTGGGGTTCAAGGGGGTCAAAATTATAAAGGCGTGTTTTCGTGATGCATACTGATAGCGACTGACGGCTACCGGTAAAGCAGGTGCACTGACAACCAACAGCGTTCAATCTCGACTGCACAGAGATTCTATCTTTGTATTTTGTTCTTGAATAGGTTCTTCAACTGCACTTCGATGTAGTTTTGAAAATCGTATTGTCCAGGTACTAACGAGTCTCAGTTATATCAAGGTTTTTAGCACGCCGGTGGGTCAGGCCTCAGATCGTATGACGGTTCCAGCGTAAAGGCTTACTGAGAATTAGAGAGAATCTAATTTTATGTAATGTTGGTTGGTGCCTGGTGCTCTATCTTTAGTCAGGCCCATCGGAGTCTAACTGTTGGTTATCTTTTGCTCCAGCATTTCAGTGGTTTCTTGCTGTCGAGTCCTCACCGTTGTTTCATCCCTGTGGTTGATTGATTTTTGTGTTCACGGAGATGTTGCACTGATGAGTTAGGAGGCCTTCATGCGGACTGATTAAATTATTTGTCTAAATCGCGACGGAAGTAAAGGCGAGGATTGTGGACACGTAAAATCGATTGAAGCCCTCCAGTGGAATTCACTGACCGTGCCAAGGCGGTTCTTCTGTCGTGGTTTATTTTTGTCATTGCTTGTCTTTGAGTGTGTGTGTTGCTTATATTATTTTGCTTTGGATAGCCAATTGGTCATTTTGTCGGAATGTAACTGTCCTTTTGGCTTTCCACTAGTGATGTTTCCATTAGGGTCTAGTTGTTTCATGTTTTTGTTTCTTTCCCGTGGTGTCTCTGATGGGAGCTGTGGGTTAATTGTATCGATTCCTGATCATTGCCTTCACTTCTGTTTTGCTATAAATCAACCCGCTATTCCGAATGGTATAAATGCCGACCTTGTTTGCTAACCTACAAAAGGACGGAGGGACTCACATAGTGAATTTCCTGCCTACTCCGAAACCCAGATGCGTAGCTGATTGCGCACAGTACGGACTCATAAACGATAGTTGATTAAATGGGTGGGGTACTTGCTGTCACATTTTTGTTCGGCTCGCCTTAGCCTCAAACAAGGAAACAACATGTTTGGCAAGCCCAATTTTTAGATCTAATCAAATATTCCGATTCGGCCCAAAATTGAACTTAACCGATATTTTATGCCTGTCCTCGTTACCTGCCAGTTTGAAGCTGATATGAATAAAAATAAAGTTGCTATCGTGGTCACAACGTATTTTTTTATGCTCAAGGACAGGTAACTCCAAGGCAAATAATCCGATTCGGCCCAAAATCGAACTTAACCGAGATTTTATGTCTGTCCTCGTTACCTGCAAGTTTGAAGCTGATCTGAAAAAAATTCAAGTCGCTATCGTAGTCACAACATTTTCCCTATGTAAAGTCTATGGGCAAATTTTTTGTCGCTCAAGGTCATGTAACTCCGAGGTCAATATTCCGATTCGAACTTAACTGAGATTTTATGCCTGTCCACGTTACCTGCAAGTTTGAAGCTGATCTGAATAAAAATAAAGTTGCTATCGTGGTCACAACGTATTTTTTTATGCTCCAGGGCAGGTAACTCCAAGGCAAATAATCCGAATCGGCCCAAAATCTAACTTAACCGAGATTTTATGTCTGTCCTCGTTACCTGCAAGTTTGAAGCTGATCTGAAAAAAAATTCAAGTCGCTATCGTAGTCACAACATTTTCCCTATGTTAAGTCTATGGGCAAATTTTTTGTCGCTCAAGGTCACGTAACTCCGAGGTCAGTATTCCGATTCTGCCCAAAATCGAACTTAACCGAGATTTTATGCCTGTCCTTGTTACTAGCTACAGTGATGACAACATTTTCCCCATGTTAAGTCGATAGGCAATTTTTCGGGCGCTCAAGGGGACGTAACTCTTGAGTGAATTATCTGATTCGGCCCAAAATCGAACTTGACCGAGATTTTATGCCTGTACTGGTTTTCTGCAAGAATGAAGTCGATCAGAAAAAAATTGACGGAGCTAGAGTGATGACAAGCTTTTTCCTATGTGAAGTCTATGGGAGCTAGATGTTGCCATGGCAACCAGAGTTCCACTCAGATCTGCCTGAAAACCTAATGAAGCCTTTCCACTTGCCCAATAATGCGACACATGAAATTTGATCAAAGTTGGCCAAGTAGTCTTTAAGATATACATTTTTGAAATTCCCATTAACCCTAATGCAAAAAAACACACAAGGGCAGGTAACTCCTAAGTGAATGATCCGATTCTGCCAGTTATCGAACTTGACCGAGATTTCATGGCTGTGCTGGTTATCTGCAAGAATAAAGCCAATCTGAAAATAATTGAAGCAGCTACGGTGATGACAACATTCTCCCCATGTTAAGTCAATAGGCAATTTTTTCAACGCTCAAGGGCACGTAGCTCCTGAGTGAATAATCCGATTCAGCCCAAAATCGAACTTGATCGAGATTTCATGCCTGTCCTTGTTATCTGCAAGAATGAAGTCGATCAGAAAAAAATTGACGGAGCTAGAGTGATGACAAGCTTTTTCCTAACGCTCAAGGGCACGTAACTCCTGAGTGAATAATCCGATTCAGCCCAAAATCGAACTTGATCGAGATTTCATGCCTGTCCTCGTTATCTGCAAGAATGAAGACAATCAGAAAAAAATTGACGGAGCTAGAGTGATGACAAACTTTTTCCTATGTTAAGTCTATGGGAGCTATTTGTTGCCATGGCAACCAGAGTTCCAATCCGATCTGCCCGAAAACAGTATGCAGCCTTTCCTTCTACCTGATAATGCTTCACATGAAATTTGATCAAGATTGGCCCACTGGTTCCGGAGATATACTTCTTTGAAAGTGTGGACGACGCACGACGACGACGGACGACGGACGACGGACGCCGGCTCGTGGTATACTAATACCTCACATGAGCCTTCGGCTCAGGTGAGCTAATAAGCAATATAGTAATGGCCCTTTGTCAGAATGTAGGTTTTTGTAATGTAAGTATGTGTGTGAAGTTTCATGAGAGTAGGACAAATACTTTTAAAATTTTGACCGGCGTTTAAGTTGTTTGGGTATGGCCTGACAAACACACACCCAAATGCAATTTGTCAGGATGTAGGTATTGTGATGGTAATTATGTGTGTGATGTTTCTTGAGAGTAGACACAATACTTTTGAAGTTATCACCGAGGTTAAGGTTTTTGGTTTAGGTGTGACAAACACACACGTTATTCTCCTTTGTCAGAATGCAGGTCTTGTGATGGTAAGTATGTGTGTGAAGTTTCATAAGAGTAGGGCCAGGTTAAGGCGTGACAAACACGAGTTTCATGGCATCTGATCTGGGCCTGCACTGTTTGCCACTTACCATAGTGCAGTTTATATTTTACTTTTGGTCCTTTGAGATCAGCGTAAATATTCTGAGAAATCAGAAATAAATTATTGGTTTAGATTCATATTCTAGACAGGTTTTTAATAATTTTGACCCCATTTTGATTTATATCAGTCTTTGAATCGACTGCCTATTCGAAATTCGCAAATTTACAGAATGTTTCCTCTGGCTTTCCTTGCCGGATCATTACAGGGTCACTGATGAGGCTTTATTAGCCGAAACTACGTAGTATGACCCATCTTCTTTCTTCGGAATGTTTTCATTGCTCTTAAAGGAACTCATTTTTTTTTATTTTTATTTGCCTTCACTGCAGCTGGTGTTGTGCCGTGTGGCGGCCGTAAAACGTCTCCCCGTACATCAACCATAGTGCAGTTTATATTTTACTTTTGGTCCTTTGAGATCAGCGTGAATATTCTGAGAAATCAGAAATAAATTATTGGTTTAGATTCATATTCTAGACAGGTTTTTAATAATTTTGACCCCATTTTGATTTATATCAGTCTTTGAATCGACTGCCTATTCGAAATTCGCAAATTTACAGAATGTTTCCTCTGGCTTTCTTTGCCGGATCATTACAGGGTCACTGATGAGGCTTTATTAGCCGAAACTACGTAGTATGACCCATCTTCGTTCTTCTGAATGTTTTCATTGCTCTTAAAGGAACTAATTTTTTGATTTTTATTTACCCCTTTTGGGGTTTCCGGTACCAAATGGGTTTAACCTAAAGTCTAAGAATTCCCCAGTTAGTGATTTTCAACAAAGACTGCAAAAATAAGGAAAAATGTAAGGCCCCTTCCGTGCAAGGGCATGCAAATCTTAAACCATAAGACAAAGAAACTCAGTTTTGTGTTCCCTAGTAAGTGATTTTCAATGAAGAATGTCACAAGGAATACATATGTGAAATATGAAAGCCCTATTACCCATGGTTATGAAACAACAGGAGATATTTTTTAAAAAAGGGGAGATAATTCAGTGAAAATAAGCAACATAATGATGGCCCTTTGTCAGACTGTAGGTTTTGTGATGGTAAGTATGTGTGTGAAGTTTCATGAGAGTAGGATAAATACTTTTAAAATTTTGACCGAGTTTAAGTTGTTTGGTAATGGCCTGACAAACACACACCGAAAAGAAATATAGTTATGGCCCTTTGTCAGAATGTAGGTCTTGTGATAGTTAGTAAGTGTGTGCAGTTTCATGAGAATAGGGCAAATACTTTTGAAGTTATGACCGAGGTTAAGTTTTTTGGTTAAGGCGTGACAAACACACGGACAAAAGCAATATGGGTTGTCAGACTGTATGTCCTGTGATTGTTTGTATGAGTGTGAAGTTTGACGGGAGTTGGGATAATACTTTTGAAGTTATAACCGGTTAAATGTTTTGGTTTAGATTTGAAACTGACTGACAAGGAGATTACTATAGGGCACCCAAAATACTGTGCGTGGCCCTAATTAAGAAGGGAAGTAACTCCGTAAATACTGTTGGTAGGGTTATGCTTCTTGCATTCTGTGATTTCTCTCATAGCCCCCTATCAGTGTATCAAGTTTCACTAAATTACCTTTAAAACTTTTAGAGATATGCTCTGGACAAGCTTAATATACCAAAAACTAAAAAGGGAAATAACTCTGTTATTACTTGTGATAGAGTTACAGTTCTTGCACTCTGCACTTCCTCTAATGGCCATCTATCAATGTATCACGTTTCACTTACCTTCTATACTTTCAAATGTTATGCTCCGGACAATCTATTCATTGAAATAGTTAAGAAGGGAAGTAACTCCATAAATACTGGTGACAGGGTTATGGTTCTTGTATTTTACGATTCCCCTCATCGCCCTCTATCAGTAAATCAAGTTTCACTTAAATACCTTTAATACTTTTAGAGATATAGAGCGTGACGGACGGACGGACGGACGGACGGACGGACAAAGCGGCGACTATATGGCTCCCCCTTCGGGCAGCATAAAAATCCACTGTTGTGCCTTTTTTTCCATACAAATGTCTGAGTAACCAAATTTGACCTTGCTGTAAAGCAGGTCAAGGTCAACTAAAGGTCATCGTTAAAAAATTTGGAAGGGCCCCCAAGTCCCTGATGCTGGATACCAAGTTTCAAGGTCATCGGCCATTCGGATCCTGAGAAGAAGATTTTTAAAGGTTTTTACCAAATATGGGCAATGACCGGTCACAGGTCAAAAATTTTGCATGGGTGGGAAGCCCTTGTCACAAGGTATCTACATGCCAAATATGAAGGCTCTATCTTAAATTGTTCAAAGGTCAAGGTCACAGGTCAAAGTTTTTGTATGGGTGGAAAGTCCTTGCAACAAGGAACATACATGCCAAATATGAAGGCTCTATCTCAAATAGTTCAAAAGTTATGATAAAGTAGGTCACATGTCAAGGTCAAAGCCATAGATCATGTTTGTATGAATAGGAAGCCCTTGTCACAAGGAAACTACTTGCCAACTATGGGGGCCCTATCTCAAATGCTTCAAAATTATAACAAAGTAAGTCAAAGGTTAAGGTCATATGACAAAATTTTTGAATGGGTGGGAAGACCTTTTCACGAGGAACATACATGCCAAATATGAAGGCACTATCTCAAATGGTTAAAAAGTTATAATAAAATAGGTCGAATGTCACGGTAAAGGTCACAGATCATTTTATGTATGAATAGGAAGCCCTTGTCGGTAGGAACCTACATGCCAGATATGAAAGCTGTATCTCAAATGCTTCAAAACTTATTACAAAGTAGGTCAAAGGTCAAGGACATGGGTCAAAAGTTTTGAATGGTTGAGAAAACCTTGTCACAAGGAACATACAGGCCAAATATGAAGGCTCTATCTCATATGGTTCAAAAGTTATGATAAAGTAGGTCACAGGTGAACGTCAAAGGTCAAATCTTTAGATGAGTGGGAAGAAAGTATTAATTTCAATGTTTGCGAAAAATACATCGAAATCTCGTATGATCCATCACGTGAACATGTCCGTGAAATGAACACCACCTAAACCCGACTTTATATAGAGAAAACTGGGGTTTACGGGGGGATACACTATTTTTCGATTTCTGTTCTAAGTCATATGTTGTGGAGACACGAGAACCGCCTCAAAGAGGCGGTTCTAATGAGTATCCAAAACATACGAGTATAAAAAAGAAAACAATATTCATCACGAAAGCATGTCTATATAATTTTGACCCCCTTAAACCCCACTTTTATATAGTAAAACTGGGGCTTACAGGGGTATACCTTATTTTTCTTATTTCTGCTCAAAAACATAGATTGTGGGTAATCGTTAGAACCGCCTCGCCGAGGCGGTTCTAACGAGTATCCACAGTCCATGTTTAGAGCAGAAAAAAAATATCACAATGTTTCATCTGAAAATTTTCATTTTTTGGTGCAAAAATGTACAATGTATTTGTATAGGCGTGTTTTCGTAATGACAGATTTTCATCAGAAAAGTAGCGATTTTGGCGGCCCCGATCATAGAGCTGAATCCGGCCCGCACACTAGTACTGGTAAACCACTTAGAGGATCTAAGCCTGTCCAGGAACGGCGGTGCAAGGCGGACCGTCCATGCTAATAAAACCCTATTGGTTTCATTGGGCGACAGGGCTTGAGATGTCATTTCATCTCAATGTCGGGTAAAAGTCCCACAAAATTGAAAGCAACGTCTCCAAAATGACCTTTACAGTGTTGACGGGGACGTTAAACCTCAAATCAATCAAAATCTAAGACATATGTTGTGGAGACACGTTAGAACCGCCTCAATGAGGCGGTTCTAACAAGTGTCCACAACATATGAGTGTAAAAAAAGAAAGAAAAAAAAAAACAAAACAATATTACAGATTTTCATCAGAAGAGTAGCCATTTTGGAGATGTGAGAAAATGCACTTTGTTGAACAGGCTCGTTATCATAATGCATTACGAAAACACGCCTATACAAACATATTGCCACCTTTATCGCCGAAAAAATGAAAATAATTTTATGGTGAAAAATTGTGATATTTTTCTTATTTCTGCTCAAAATATAGATTGTGGGCACTCGTTAGAACCGCCTCATTCTATATTTTAGAGCAGAAATAAGAAAAATAAGTTATACCCCCGGAAACCACAGTTTTACTATATAAAAGTGGGGTTCAAGGGGGTCAAAATTATAAAGGCGTGTTTTCGTGATGCATACTGATAGCGACTGACGGCTACCGGTAAAGCAGGTGCACTGAAAAATAACACCGTTCAATCTCGACTGCACAGATATTATATCTTGAATAGGTTCTTTAACAGCACTTCAATGTAGTTTTGAAAATCGTTTTGTCCAGGTACTAACGAGTCTCAGTTAAATCAAGGTTTATAGCAAGCCGGTGGGTCACGCCTCAGATCGTATGACGGTTCCAGCGTAAAGGCTTACTGAGAATTAGAGAGAATCTAATTTTATGTAATGTTGGTTGGTGCCTGGTGCTCTGTCTCTGGTCGGCCCCATCGGAGACTAACTGTTGGTTTTCTTTTGCTCCAGCGTTTCAGTGGTTTCTGGCTGTCGAGTCCTCACCGTTGTTTCATGTCTGTGGTTGATTGCTTTTTGTGTTCACGGAGTTGTTGCACTGATGAGTTAGGAGGCCTTCATGCGGACTGAACAAATTATTTGTCTAAATCGCGACGGAAGTAAGGGCGAGGATTGTGGCCACGTTAAATCGATTAAAGCCCTCCTGTGGAATTCATTTCACTGACCGTGCCAAGGCGGTTCTTCTGTCGTGGTTTATTTTTGTTATGGCTTGTCTTTGTGTGTGTGTGTGTGTGTGTGTGTGTGTGTGTGTGTGTGTGTGTGTGTGTGTGTGTGTGTGTGTGTGTGTGTGTGTGTGTGTGTGTGTGTGTGTGTGTGTGTGTGTGTGTGTGTGTTGCTTATATAATTTTGTTTTGGATAGCCAATCGGCCATTTTGTGGGAATGTGACTGTCCTTTTGGCTTTCCACTAGTGATGTTTCCATTAGGGTCTAGTTGTTTCATGTTTGTGTTTCGTTCCCGTGGTGTCTCTGATGGGAGCTGTGGGTTAATTGTATCGATTCCTGATCATTGCCTTCACTTCTATTTTGCTATAAATCAACCCGCTATTCCAAATGGTATAAATGACGACCTTGTTTGCTAACCTACCAAAGGACGGAGGGACTCACATAGTGAATGTCCTGCCTACTCCAAAACCAAGCTGTGTAGCTGACTGCGCACAGTACGGACTCAAAAATAAAGTTGATTACTCGTAATTGAGTGGGGTACTTGCTGCCACATGTTTGTTCAACTCGCCTTAGCCTCAAACAAGGAAAAAACATGTTTGGCAAGCCCAATTTCTAGATCTTATCAATATTTATCTGTGGCGAAAAATAATGAAAATAATACCAGAGTTATAGCCTTTTTTCCGCGCTTACTGACCACGAACTGACCAGGAAAAGAGGGCCACACGGAACATTATAAGTACTAGTACTAAATGTGTTACCCTCTATAAATAAGGTCGATTATTATTATTATTATTATTATTTAATGAATGGATGACAAAAAGAAAAAGACAACCTGCGAGTGTTGAAGAAAAAAAAAGATATCTGTCATCACGAAAACACGTCTATATAATTCTGACCCCATTGAACCCCACTTTTATATAGTAAAACTGAGGTAAGCTTATTTTTCTTATTTCTGCTCTAAAATATAGATTCTGGGTTGCGCCTCAAAATTTTTCCTTATTTCTGCTCTAAAATATAGATTGCGGGCACTCCTTAGAACCGCCTCGATGAGGCGGTTCTAACGAGTACAACAATCTATATTTTGAGCAGAAATAAGAAAAATATCACAATTTTTCATCTTAAAATTCTCATTTTTTTCGGCGATAAAGGCTACAATGTAAAGTGAAATTCCACTATTAAGACCACCTAAAATTAAGACTTTTTCTGCCTTAAAAGGCGTATTTAGTAGATTGCAGTTATTCTTTCTTAGTGTTTTCTGTATACAGTATCCACTGGTCAGAGACCACCTTTGGGACTGTTAAAAATGGGCTTGAAGTCACAAAGGTGGTCTTAATATAGGAAATTGACTGTATGTGTATAAGCGTGTTTTCGTAATGCCTGCATGGGTGAGGTCCAAACTCACTACCTTCAGATTATTAGACACTATAGGTCAATAGGCCAATAGTTCTGCTTAAAATGATAGGGAACCTTCCACTAAATGTTTTCCATAGACGACCATAGTAACCTTTTACCTGCTCCAACAAATACTACACATACAAAACTTTTCAAACCTTACTTGTTTATAGAGCCATCGTAGCCCAGCAAGTTAATAAGAAAAAATCCACATGTTGATCTGCTCCTTTATAAGTTACAGTCAACCATGTTTGTTTAGCTACTAGAACGGAGTAAATTCAAAATAACATTTTTAAAGGAGGGCTGACCATATAAAATCGGCACAAATTTCTTTGAGCTTGCAGATATATTTATGAAACATGCATCATTTTAGTCCCTAATACCTATCATTTTCTCACATTGAAATAAAACATGGGATATATATCCAATAGAAGCACGTCTGGTATTTAGAACGCAACTAAAAGCTCGGTCCAAAAGTGATAAAACCCGGTACCTCCCAGTATTTATTGCAATGCTACCTAAAATGGATGGCGTACCTGTTGATAGTGTAGCTAAGTTTACCTCCTTTATGAGAGCAATGGACTGACATCTCATCATCACGATAACAAGTCCGTGAAATGAAGACCCCACTAATACCCCATTTTATAAAGAGAAAAGTGGGGTTCACGGGGGTATACATTATCTGCCTTATTTTTTGCTCAAAAACATAAATTGTGGGTACCCGTTAGAACTGCCTCATTGATGTTGAAAGCAGAAATAAGAAAGATGTTGTCATTTTTACCCAATACCTCGGCTTAGCCCAATTGTATTCATAGCGTTTTGTTTTTTTGTTGTGACATTTTGTTTTGCCACCATCTGGCCTCAACCAAAGATAAACAATGCTTGACAAGCTCAATGTCTATAACTTAACAATGTCAATTTACTTTCGAAAAAAAAAAATGAAAATATTCAGAATGTTTTAAGATTTTGTTTTTTAAATTAACTGACCACAGACGGGCAACCAGACAAACTCGCATAGTGCATATATTGTACACTCTAAAACGTGGTCTTTCATCGGCCGAACTCTCTGAGTTTCGGGTTGGGCTCCAAACCCGGCCTTTCAGCGTCAAACGCGGTCTTTCATCGGCAGACATCAGTTTCTGGCCATGCAGTATATGGTACACTCCCAACGCGGGCTTTCATTGGCCACCATTCAATAAAGGACACTCTAAACGCGGCCCTATCATCGATCGATCTCAGTTTCGGGTTGTGTTATACAGGACACACTCCAAACGCGGCCTTTCATGGACCCGTCGCAGTTTCAGGTTTGCTATTCAGGACACACTCCAAACGCGACCTTTCATCGGCCGAACTCAGTTCCAGGTTGTGCAATTCTACAAAAACGGAAGCAACGTTCAAAAATGACCCGAATAGTGTTGACGGGGACGTGAAACCTCATAGTGAAATGAACACCCCGTAAACCCAATATTATATATAGTAAACTGAGGTGTACCGTGGGTATACATTATTTTCCTTATTTCTGCTCCAAGGCAAAGATTATGGGTACTCGTTAGAACCGTCTAAATGAGGCGGTTCTAAGAGGCGGTTCTAACGAACACCCACAATCTTAGGCAAAGATTGTGGGTACTAGATTGTGGGTACTCGTTAGAACAGCATCAATGAGGCGGTTCTAACGAGCACCCGCAATCTTTTTCATTTAAATCATTGCTACAAATATTCATCAAAGAATAACCATTTTGGAGACATGAAATACTGTCCTTGTTCATAAGGACGTGTTGTCGTGATGTGAAGGACGCCAAATAGAGCCCCTAGACATACATACCGGATGCGGAAGTGGTCCTTCCTTGGAACGGCGCTGAAGTTCTCCGAATGTTCTCGCGACGAATCAATAGAATTCAAACGCTGATGGATAATAGAGTAGGGCAAGATCGGGTCTCGAACTGAAGTTTGTCCGAATCATATACGCTATCAAACTGCTAGTATTGAGGTAGATTTGCTGAATAATAATAATAATGACTACATGAATATGTAACAGGAAACAGATTGTGGATGGTTGTAATTCGGGAAGGGTGAGTGAGTGAGTTTAGTCACAGTTTACGTCCCACCAACAGCTAAGGTCATACGCAGACGGGACCTCGGTTTAAAGACTCATCCGAAAGTCTGGAGAAGCCCGGGATCGATCCTGCGATCCCTGGTTTACAAGGCGAGTAGCGTAACCACTGCACCACTGAGGCTTCTAAACCTGGAAGGGACATGCACATTTTTTAATATGTTGTGCAAACAAGATATTAATTTGTGCGAACAATATATTATCTTGTGCACACAAGATAATATGTTGTGCGCACAAAATATTATCTTGTGCGGACAACCGTCATAATATAACCTGTGCGGCCAACATAATATCTTGTGCGCCCAAGATAATATCTAGTTCGTACAACTTAAAATATCTTGTGCACACAATATATTACCTTGTGAATAATATATTATCTTGTTTGCACAACATAGATCTTGTGCGGACAACATAATATCTTATGCGTCTGATTAAATTAAGCTAACAAGATAATATGTTGTGCGAACAAGATGTAAAGTTGTGCGAACAAGATATTATCATGTGCGCACAAGATAATATCTTGTGCGCACAAGATATTATGTTGTCTGTACAAGATATTAAAGTGTGCGAAAAAGATAATTTCTTTTGCGCACAAGATATTATGTTGTCTGCACGAGATCTATGTCGTGCAAACAAGATACTTTGTTGTGCGAACAAGGTAATAAGTTGTGAACATCAAGATATTATGTTGTCCGCACAAGATATATGTTGTGCGAACAAGATATTATCTTGTTCGCACAGGATAATATCTTGTGCACACCATATATTATCTTGTCCGCACAAGATAAATTATGTTGTCCATCTTGTGCGCACAACATAATATCTTGTGCGCATAACATAATATCTTGTTCGCACAACCTAATATCTTGTTCACACAACATATTAGAATAAAAAAAAATGCATGCCCCTTCCCGGTGTTCGTATGAATATGTAGCAAGTAACAGATTGTGGATGATTGTAAAAAAAAAGCAAAAAACAACACTTTCCAGCAGACTCATGCAGAGCCTGCTCGTAATGTGATGAATTTTCATCACCAGCTTCCATTTTCACAGAACTGACGATTTTTTTTATCATTTTACCCTTTTTGTACCAAATGGAATCTTCATCCTTATATATACATGTAGCAGGAGTCCATTTCAAACATTTAGGGGTGTCAGATTGTGTTTTTTCATCAAAATGTAATTGGAAAATGACTGAACTTTAAGCAAACAGTGGAGGCCCTGATCAGACGCCGCGTTCTGCGGCGTCTGATCTGGGCCTGCACTGTTTGCCAAGGTACCCCTTTTTGGGTTTCGGGTACTGAATGGGTTAATGTATCGTTAAAACTGTGCAAATGTGCCAACACGAAAACATGCCTTTAAAATTTTGACTCCACCCCACCCCCCCCCCCCCCCCCTCGCCCTAAAACCCCATTTTTATTTAGTAAAACTGGGGTTTGCAGGGGCAGACATTATTTTTCTTACTTCTGCTCAAAAACATAGAGTGTAGGTATTCGTTAGAACAGCCGTGTCGAGGCTGTTCTCACGGGTATCTACAATCTATGTTTTGAGCAGAAATAAGAAAAATATCACAATGTTTATCTGAAAATTTTCATTTTCCGGTGGTATAATTTACAATGTATTTCTATAGGCGTGTTTTCGCAATGTAATTAAATTTATGAAAAAAAAAAATGTGCTTAGCTTTTCGAATTTTTATAACAAAAATAAGTGTGTCTGTTTGACAACTTACCATGTTGGCGCCCCCGCGCGGTGATTTTCGAAATAAATTGGGCTGCATGGTGCTTCAACGCTGGGCTAAAACAGGTTTCCAGTCATTTCGTACCCAAGTCATTTCGTACCCTAGTCATTTCGTACCATTTTGGTCATTTCGTACCCGTTTTATTTTGCAATTTGGTCATTTCGTACCCCCTTTGGCCATTTCGTACCCTGTTTGGTCATTTCGCACCCACTTTTAATTTTTTTCTGGGAAAGGTTTTTGGTTATTTCGTGCCCTCTTTAGTCATTGCGTACCAACTTTCAATTTTTCTTGGAAACGTTTTTGATTATTTCGTACCAAATTTTTCAAACGTAGGTACGAAATGACTTTGTTATGCTATGAATTGTTTTAAAGCTTTTCTGTCGAAGGCTCAGGGGGAGCTATTGTGATTGGTCACCGTCCGTCGTCGTCGTCGTCCGTATGTCCGTTCACTATTTCTTTAAATGACAACTCCTCAACCACTGAACAGATTTTGACGAAACTTGGCAAAAATTATCCGTGGATGGACCTCTCTAAATGATGTTCAAAGAATTACATTTCATGCAAAACTCTGGTTGCCTTCGCAACAAAAAGGGGAAAACAGAAAAAAACTTCAAAAAATCTTCTTGTCTGAAACCAGAAGGCCAAGGTCTTTGATATTTGGTATGAAGCTTTATCTAGTGGATATCTACCAAGATTGTTCGAATTAGAGCCTTGGGGAAGTGGCCCTGCCCCGTGGCCCAGCTGTTTTACATAGTCTTATTCTGGGAAAACCTTTAAAAAATCTTCTCTGAATCAGAAGGCCCAGGTCTTTGATATTTGGTATGAAGCTTCATCTAATGGATATCTACCTAGATTGTTGAAATTAGAGCCATAGGACAAAAAATGCCCCACCCCTACCCCGGGGCCAAGCTGTTTTACATAGGCTTATGCAGGGAAAACCTTTAGAAATCTTCACCTCTGAAACCAAAAATTCCAAGGTCTTTGATATCGATGCGGCTTTAACGAATTTCAACAATCTTTGCTTGGAGCAGAAATATGAAAAATATCACAAGTTTTATTCCGGAAAATTCTCTTTAATAAATAAATTAAAGAAAGAAAAACAGAAAGATATAATAATTAAATAAATAGTCCCTTAGTCTGCCGGTCTTTCCCAGATAAGAAATGACCAAATGATTTGGGTACGCATTGACTATTTTAAAGTCATTTCGTAACGGGTTTGGTAAATTCGTACCTTTTGGTCAATTTGTACCCAAGTACGAAATGACCAAAACGGTTACGAAATGACTTGGGTACGAATTGGTTGTTAGTGGGTACGAAATGACCAAAAAACAGGTACGAAATGACCAAAATGGTACGAAATGACCAGGGTACGAAATGACTTGGGTACGAAATGACCGGTTACCCTAAAACCGACCGGACATAAATACAAGTAAACCACTTGGAAGGTCGAAGCGTGCCAAGAAAAGTGGGGCGGTTTCCTTGGGATGTAATTTCATCTCACTATCGGGTACAAAAGTCTGACAAAATCGGAAACAACGTCTCAAAAATAACCTACCTGTGTTAACGTGGACGTTAAACCTCAACACAAACACAGAAAGCTACCTGTAAGTTTTTTTTTTTTTTTTTGCCGGCGATGTAGTTTACAATGTATTCATATAGGCGTGTTTCTGCAATGGATTATGAACTAGGATCCTATTATAGGACATTGGGAAACAGTATACTTTTACATACAAAATATAGACTGTGGGTAATCGTTAGAACCGCCTCATCGAGGCGGTTCTAACGAGTACCCACAATCTATATTTTAGAGCAAAATAAGAACAATAAGGTTTACCCCCGCAAACCCAACTTTTACTATATAAAAGTTGGGTTCACGGGGGGTCAAAATTATATAGACGTGTTTTCATGATGCACGAGTGCTGGTAAACCGCTTAGAGGATCTAAGTCTGCCCAGGCAGAGCGGCGCGAGTCGGATCGTCCATGCTTATAAACCCTATTGGTTGCATTGGACTACAGGGCTTGAGATGTCTTTTCATCTCAATGTCGGGTAAAAGTCTCACAAAATTGGAAGCAATGTCTCCAAAATGACCTTTAGTGTGTTGACGCGAACGATAAACCTCAAATCAAACAAACAAACAAAACATGTACATACAAATTATAAACCATAGAACGCTGCGTCTGATCAGTTTCTACACTGCTTGCAGTACGGAAATCTAGGGCTCAGTCAGTAAGATTCCTAAAAGTTCTGTCACCTTCAGAACCAACTGTAATTCACCCAAAAAAATATATATAGCCATCGGAAGAGATGGCAAATTCCCCGACCAAAAACAAATATGGCCTTCAGAAGATTGTTCACCAATAGAAAGTGCACCAGAATTAAACCAGAAATACATCACAAAAGTGTTGAAGTTATGGCCATCACAAGATTATACTGTCAGGGGAGAAAACTAAAAACCAGGGCACTCAGAATTGTGGTTCTTGTGCATGACATGCCTGCTTAAGCTCATGTATTTTTGAACAAAGTACCATCAATATGTCTCAAAGGGTAGTGGAGATATGGTGATCACAAGCTGGTCATAGTGTTATTTTGGAAGGGTAGATAACTCAAATACCACAGCACCAACAGCAGTGGTTCTTGCACATGACACCCCTTCTGTACCTTGTATACAATTGTGCCAAGTTCCTTCAATATATCTCAAAGGGTGTTGGAGTTGTGGCCATCACAAGGTTATATACAGGGGCGATAACTAAAAAACCAGAGCACCCAGAGTTGTAATTCTTGAGCATGACACACCTCCTTAACCTCATGTACATCTGCATCAAGTACCACCTGCTTACAAACCCTATTAGTTTCATTGGGCGACAGGGCTTGAGATGTCATTTCATCTCAATGGCGGGTAAAAGTCCCACAAAATTGGAAGCAACGTCCCCAAAGTGACCTTTACAGTGTTGACGGGGACGTTAAACCTCAAATCAAACAAACACTAGATCTGCAGTCGATGGTATACCATCGCAAATACCCGCTTTTTCTATGAATAACACTAATGACTATGTATTAACTAGCCAAAACTACATGTTAGTTAAAAAAAGTTGCAAAGAGCATTCTAACTGATAAGCAAAGTTTCAGAAGTGTAACTCTTATAGTTTAGAAGATATGGCAAAGTCATACTTTTTGACTTTTGACCTTGGAGTTATGTTAAGGTCCTCCTATAGTATCCCAATTTATTCTATATTCCAACAGCCATCCAATAACCAAGTTTCAGAAGTGTAACTCCAATAGTTTAGAAGATATGGCAGTCATACTTTTTGACCTTTGACCTTGGGGTCGAGGTCACAACAAAAGTAGCCCACATATTCTATATTCCAAGGACCATCCAATAAGCAAAGTTTCAGAAGTGTAACTCCAAAAGTTTAGGAGATATGGCAAATCATAATTTTTGACCTTTGACCTTGGGGTCATGTTGAGGTCAAGGTCACACCAAAAGTATGCAAATTTATTCTATATTCCAAGGGCCATGCAATAACCAAAGTTTCAGAAGTGTAACTCTAATAGTTTAGAAGATATGGCAAAATCATACTTTTTGACCTTTGACCTTGGGGTCAAGGTCACATCAAAAGTAGCCTGACATATTTTATATTCCAAGGACCATCCAATAAGCAAAGTTTCAGAAGTGTAACTCCAATAGTTTAGGAGATATGGCAAATCATAATTTTTGACCTTTGACCTTGGGGTCATGTTGAGGTCAAGGTCACAAAAAAGTTGCCCACTGCCATCTACATTCCATGTACTATCCATATGCAAAGTTTCAAAAGTGTAACTTCAGTGGTTACAGAGGAGATCCATTTACAAGAAACGTGACGGACGGACAGACAGACAGACGGACAGACGGATGGACGGACGGACGGACGGACAGACAGACGGACTGACGCCGGATCGAACTGTGGTACGAAAACAATATACCCGATTTTTCTTCGAAAAAGCGGGTATAAAAACCACCAATATTTCTCAAAGGGAGGTACGGTGATCTCAAGGTGGTCATACTGTTATATTGGAAGGGGAGATAACTCAAATATCATGCACCCAGAGTTCTGGTTCTTAGGCATGGAGCGCCGTCTCAACTTTGTATACAGTTGTGCCAAGTACCATCAATATATCTCAAAGGGTATTGGAGTTATGGCCATCACAAGGTTATATTGTCAGGGGAGATAATTAAAAACCAGGGCACCCAGAGTTGTGATTCTTGCACGTGACACACCTGCTTAACCTCATGTACAACTGTACCAAGTACCTTCAATATGTATCAAAGAGTATTGGAGATGTGGTCATCACAAGGTAGTGATTCTATATTATTGGAAGGAGAAATAACTCAAAAACCATGGCACCTTGAGTTGTGGTTCTTGTGCATGACACACCTTCTCGGCCTTGTGAACAACTGTGCCTGGTATCATCAATATAACTTAAAGGGTATTGGAGTTTTGTCCACCACAAGGTAAACACTCTATTTTATTGGAAGGGTAGATAACTAAAAAACCATGGCAACCAGAATCGTGGTTCTTTTGCATGACACGCCTTGTGAACAACTGTGCCAGGTACCATCAATATAACTCATAGGGTATTGGAGTTATGGCCATCACGAAGTAGTAATTCTATTTAATTAAAAGGGGAGATAACTAAAAACGTATGACATCCAGAGTTCTGGTTCTTGCGCATGACACGCCGTCTCAGCCTTGTGAACAATTGTGCCAAGACCCATCAATGAATCTCAAAGGTATAGGAGTTATGGCTATCACAAGGTTGCGTCTACGGACGGACGGACGGACGGACGCCAGGCTGATCGCTATATCCCCCCGAACCTTTTCGGTCGGGGGATAAACATGTTACAAATTCGTTTTACGCTCAAGCAAGGAGTCAAAACGGTGCAGACGGAATGGCAAACAGTGTAGACCCTGATCAGACTGCTCATGAAGGAGCAGTCTGATCTGAGTCTGCACTGTTTGCTTTGGCCTATTTGTCCCAATACTAAGGAACATTGCGGTATTATAATCTAATATATGGAGTCTGGAACCTTTAGTCAAATTAACCGCGAAGGAAAAAATAAGATAAAGTACCTACAATGTACAATATCTGATAAACAGATAAATTTCGTTTGATTCAACGCCTATCTTAACATATTTATTATTAAGCAAACAAGATGCAATTGGCAGATTTTCCATCCATTTGTCAAAGGGTGAAACGTGTAACATCCGTTTATCAAAGGGTAAAACGTGCTACCATACATTTGTGGAAAGGTGAAACGAGCTTGTTTGCTTCTCTGATATCACCGTCCCTCTGAAAAAACGTTCTCTTGTGTAAAAACGATGCCCCTGAATTTGCATTTCTTACCTTGTTAAGCCTTATCTTGCTGTTCACGACAACCCCTATCTTTGCAAACAGTGTAGATCCAGATCCGATGGCTTCTGAAGAAGCCATCTGATCATGATTTACACTGTTTGAAATTCAGTTTATGAATTTGTAGCAATAAATTACACCAAGTAATTTGATTGGTTGATGGACAGAAATAGGTGTGGCTTAACTGAATATTCAGCAAGATAAGGGTTAAATTGGGAGACAAAAGCTTTGCATTCCAATAAGTTTGTATTTGTTTGTATTGGAGTTAAACGGCCCAGTCAACACTATTTAGGTCATTTTTGAACCGGTCAGTTTACCTATCAACACTTTCCTGGGCAGGCTTATACGTTAGCGGTTTACCAGTACAGTGCACATTCTTTCGCCAGAAACTGACAACTGCCCTTCTTGAATCAGCGGAAGAACATTCCAATAAGACGTCACAGCCAACAGAAAACATCGGGCAGACATCGATACGACATTGACACGTCGTATCACTGTCCAACCGCCGTTGGCCCTACATTCTTTGTTGGCTGGGATGTACGAGCAGCGAAGACTCGGATTCGTACAGTCTAATCAGGGTCTACGCTACGTTGTGCGCATGGGGGTAATCAAAACAAGAGAGAGAGAGAGAGAGAGAGAGAGAGAGAGAGAGAGAGAGAGAGAGAGAGAGAGAGAGAGAGAGAGAGAGAGAGAGACGATAGCTTTTGTCAAATATTTTGGCTATGCGCCTTCTCTGTGTCTTTCCTGGTCGCACAGTTATTACTGGAAATCGCAGCAAGTTAACTTCCACTGCGTATTACTAGAGGGCGCTACACGAAATCTTTATCAGTATTACCTATCTCCCAATGTATTTTACAGTATAGCCTTCCAAAACGCATACTAATGCAATTGCGTCTGTAATATAATGTTATAAATCAAGTAATGTCGTATTGGCCCAGGTACGGGTCCGAGGTCTGCTGCATTGGCCCGAGGCCGAAGGCCGAGGGCTAATGCAGCTGACCGAGGACCTGTAACTGGGTTAATACGAAATTACTTGATTAATGACAATTTTATTTAGGATTATTGAAATTTATTGAGGGATTTATCACTGATTGCAGGTCAGTTGAAAAGTAGGACAAATCACAAGTTGTCTACTTAAAACTTATCGACAAACAGTGATATTTCACGCAAAAAATCACGGAACTAGAGCTGATCTATTTCGATTCTAACACACTGCAAGTCGACGAGAATGTTATTGATTTCTTCAGATCTTCTCTATCTTCCGGCATTGTTTAAAGCAATCCCGCCAATATAACTGACTTTATCATACCAGACATTTAGTATAAAATACTTAGTTTTTGAATATGCGATACGAACGTGACACCAATGCACGTATCACGCTTGCACGTGCTGCCATATCGCATGGGCTTTATCATACCCCAAAAATCCATATCACAACCCTTTATTGCACCCCTAAGCCTTTGTCATACCTCTGACGTCACCCTTTTCAGAACATGCGGCGTTCTTCCTTTTGCGGCATTTCGCATTTGTTGTTCAGGACGCCATATGCAATTTGCAATATTTTCGTCTGTTCGAACTATTTGGAAAAAAAAAACATGACACGGCGCAGCGAATACGAGAGGAAAATGGGCGAAAGAACGATGCAGGGGACTGCTGACAGACTTTTGGATCTGGATAATATTATCGAGCAACTTTGGATTTAAACTCCGTTCGGAAAATCTGAATCATCGATTTTTTCGTTTCTTCCTTTTAATACTCATTTTAGCCCATACATCACTATGGGAAAGTTTTAGACCTCACCCTCCGCCGATTTCTCCAGCAAGTCGTATGCCTCTGCGACAGTCAGGAAAGGCTGTGATTATTTGGAGAAAATTGCAAAACAAAGAACTGAGAGCACAGACTAAGTCCATTCGACGATGATTGTCAGGTAAACTAATAAATATTCAAATACATATATTTACATTTCCAGTGTAAATATGTTCTATAAAAGGGTTATCCTTTGGAAGCAAGGAATACACCACAGAACTGAAAAGTATGGAGTGTACATGTTTTCTGGGCCAGACTAGCTAGTTTCGGCCAATTAGGCCTCATCAGTGACCCTCAGATATTTTCAAAATTCCACAATGGAATCAATGATCCCAAAGGACAAGAAAATATAATCTACACTATGATGTAGGGCAGGGAGACACACATTCCCACACACCAGCTGTAGTGAAGTTAAATATGTTCTATAAGAGGGTTATCCTTTGGAAGCAAGGAATACACCACAGAACTGAAAAGTATGGAGTGTACATGTTTTCTGGGCCAGACTAGCTAGTTTCGGCTAATTAGGCCTCATCAGTGACCCTCAGATATTTTCAAAATTCCACAATGGAATCAATGATCCCAAAGGACAAGAAAATATAATCTACACTATGATGTAGGGCAGGGAGACGTTTTAAAGTCTAATGTAAACCTATAGAAAACAATTGCGTTCATACTTCCATAAACGCATCGAATCACGTGATTACGTGATTTTCAGTGACGTTAAGTGACGTCATTCTAAACCATTGTTCTCTACGGGCGTTGATGACGTCAACGCTGCTCCGCTGATTGTAGAAACACAGCCTGTTAATGTTTTTCAGCTTTAAAAGTTTGCCCTACAAGCATTTTTTCACCCAGTGATGTGGGGCAAATAACGTAAATATAAAAAATAAACTTAATTTTTCTGCTTTTCATGAAAGTATGAACGACAGTGGGTCGCTAGCAAAGTTTACATGAACCCCTTCGGGGTTCATTTACTTTGCACGCGACCCACTGCGTTCATACTTCCATGAACTGCAGAAAAATAAATTTCATTTCTTAAGTGACGTACTTTATAAAAAGATATGCAATTGCGACACACCTTATATTCGAATGGCTATATAGAGGTTCACTAGTACGGCAAGTCACTAGCGCGATGTGTTGTCAACAGTCGTCAAAAAGAATTATACCGCTGTCAGATGTGGTGTCACAGCTAATGATTTTCCATGGAGAGATCGAGCAAATAAAACATAGACGCCCTTGTAATGGACAAGAGCAGTAACCACTTCTATATATGGTTTAAAAGGGTGTGTCGAATCTGTCAGAATGTCTTTGTCTGTGAAAGAAAATATCGATTTTGCAATTTTCTCCAAATAATCACAGCCTTTCCTAGCTGTCGCAGAGGCATACGACTTGCTGGCGAAATCGGCGGAGGGTGAGGTCTCAAACTTTCCCATAGTAATGTATGGGCTAAAATGAGTAATAAAAGCGAGAAACGAAAAAATCGATGATTCAGATTTTCTGAACGGAGTTTAGGCAGATGCAATTAATACAATTTATTTTTGAGCATTTTTTTTTTAAAGTGAAATGTATGATAAATAGATTATGATATGGCATTTTTCATATCAACCCCACATCAGCCCTCGACCCATATCAGCCTTCGGGCCTTCGGCCCTCGGGCTGATAGGGGGTATGATATGAAAAATGCCATATGATAATCTCTATGTATCGCATGCTTTTACTTGTTTTCATAACATATCTGATACAAGAAAACGACGTTAAACCATCTGACTTCAAGGTAACAATGCATGACATCATAGAAGGCGGCTCTTCACGTCGCGCTCTTGCGCCCAGTGATTTATCACTCTATATCTCACTTGATTCTACTATTGGCTATACAGGCGACCAGTGTTAGAATCCGCGATATAGTGTCGGAAACATCATGTGAATAAGTCCGTGAAATAAAGACCCCCCCCCCCCCCCTATACCCCACTTTATATTGAGAAAACTAAGATTTATGGGGCTATACATTATTTTTCTTGTTTTTGCTCCAAAACATAGGTTGTGGGTACTCGTTAGAACCGGTTCTAACGAGCACCACAACCTATATTTGCCGTATTTATAAGAAAAATATCACGGATTGTTATCAGAAAAATGGCCATTTTTGAGATGTGAAAAAATGCACTATGTCGCACGGGTGTGTTATCGTAATGACACGACGTTATCACGTAACGTCGCTTTTCATTGGCAGACATTTGGTTTTACGCAGCTTACAACCCTTGCCATTCTGTGCAAAATAGTACAGTTTTCAACAAAACGTTAGAATGGGGTTAACTGTATTCCAAACTGTTATTTTGGGAGGGGCGGGAGGTGGTGGCGTAACTCGACGGGTTTACGGTCGCAAATTCCGTTTTACGGCCCGCGTTCCACTAACGCGTCGCCGTAAATAAACATTTACGATCATAAAACCACCGATTTACGTTCCGAAGTGACAATTTTGAATACAGTTATCTCCTGATTTTGCAACCACCTCCTCTAAGCAGTCCATGTGTGGCTGCTTAGAGGAGGTGGTTGTTGAACAGATAAATCTCCGATATGGTGTTTGTAAATATTGTTTTTCATATTGTAAAACATAGACTGTTTAACTGAACATTCGATATGAATGTACGGAAGAAGAATAGTCATTCGACTTCGTTTCATGTGCAGACATATTTTTTTTTCTTTTTCTTTGTTATACCCGCTTTTTCGAAGAAAAATCGGGTATATTGTTTTCGCACCACAGTTCACTCCGGCGTCAGACCCTCTGTCCGTCCGTCTGTCCGTCCGTCACGTTTCTTTTGATTGGATCTCCTCTGCAACCACTAAAGTTACACTTTTGAAACTTTGCATGTGGATAGTACATGTAGATGGCAGTGGGCAACTTTTTTGTGACATTGACCTCAACATGACCGCAAGGTCAAAGGTCAAAATTTATGATTTGCCATATCTCCTAAACTATTGGAGTTACACTTCTGAAACTTTGCTTATTGGATGGTCCTTGGAATATAGAATATGTCAGGTTACTTTCGGTGTGACCTTGACCCCAAGGTCAAAGGTCAAAAAGTATGACTTTGCCATATCTTCTAAACTATTAGAGTTAAACTTCTGAAACTTTGGTTATTGGATGGCCCTTGGAATATAGAATCAATTTGGATACTTTTGGTGTGACCTTGACCTCAACATGACCCCAAGGTCAAAGGCCAAAAATTATGATTTGCCATATCTCCTAAACTATTGGAGTTACACTTCTGAAACTTTGCTTATTGGATGGTCCTTGGAATATAGAATATGTCAGGTTACTTTCGGTGTGACCTTGACCCCAAGGTCAAAGGTCAAAAAGTATGACTTTGCCATATCTTCTTAACTATTAGAGTTAAACTTCTGAAACGTTGGTTATTGGATGGCCCTTGGAATATAGAATAAATTTGGATACTTTTGGTGTGACCTTGACCTCAACATGACCCCAAGGTCAAAGGTCAAAAATTATGATTTGCCATATCTCCTAAACTATTGGAGTTACACTTCTGAAACTTTGCTTATTGGATGGCCCTTGGAATATAGAATATGTTGGGCTACTTTTGGTGTGACCTCGACCCCAAGGTCAAAGGTCAAAAAGTATGATTTTACCATATCTTCTAAGCTATTGGAGTTACACTTCTGAAATTTGGTTATTGGATGACTGATGAAATATAGAATAAACTGCGATACTTTAGGTGGACCTCAACATAACCCCAAGGTCAAAGGTCAAAAAGTATGACTTTGCCATATCTTCTAAACTATAAGAGTTACACTTCTGAAACTTTGCTTATCAGTTAGAATGTTCTCTGCAACTTTTTTTAACTTACATGTAGTTTTGGCTAGCTGATACATAGTCATTAGTGTTATTAATAGAAAAAGCGGGTATTTGCGATGGTATACCATCGACTGCAGAACTCGTTTTTCTTTGGTTTGGGTTTACGGACCTTTGAATATAATTTCACTTTTATTGAGTAGCACGTTAATCGGAATTGGCGAAAACTGGAGTACCCGGAGAAAAAAACCCTAACGATTCGTTGCAGAACTTGACGTCTCACATGTGAACCGAGCCAGTCTCAAAGCCAGGCGGTGAGAGACCTATTGATGCATTCCGTTTTATAAAGGAAAACAATCAGGAAGTTAAAAAAAATGTTTCCCCTAAAAGAAGCAAAAATGCCTGTTAAAAACCTAAAATATACTAGCCAAAATTTCAAACTGGCAACTCAGTTTTTATCGAATGTCCTCGAAATAATAAGCAATATTACGATTCTGTATCTCAAGACAGGAGACCATACCTCAGAAAAGCTAAGCACAGTTTTCCGTATTACTGCGGAACCCATGCAGGAAGGGACATGATTTTCTTTATAATATGTTGTGTGAACAAGCTATTATGTTGTGCGAACAAGATATTATCTTGTGCGCTCAAGATAATATGTTATCTTGTGCGGACATCATACTATCTTGTTTGCACAACATAGATCTTGGGAAGTTGTGCGAACAAGATATTATTTTGTGCGGACAAGATAATATCTTGTGCGCACAAGATATGAAGTTGTCCAAACAAGATAATATCTTGTCCGCACAAGATAATATCTTGTGCGCACAAGATATTATCTTGTCTGCACAAAATCTATGTTGTGCGGACAAGAAAATATCTTGTTCGCTTAACTTAATATCTTGTGCGCACAAGATAATATGTTGTGCGAACAAGATATGGACGGGCCTCCGTGGCCTAGTGGTTAAGAGCGCTGACTCTTGATCATTAGGTCTCTCACCGCTGTGGTTCGAGCCACGCTCGGGTCACATGTGAGACGCCAAGTTGTGCAACGGAAGGTCAGGTTGTTTTTCTCCGGGTACTCCGGTTTTCGCCCACCTCTGATTAATGATCGGCTCGATGTGAGTGAAACAATCTTGAAAGGGTCGTAAAACCAAAACCAAGATAATATATTAAAAATAAAAATTCATGTCCCTTCCCGGGTTCCGTATATTGCACCTATGAGGCATCGATGAATACATTTTCCCCCATTAGAAAAATTGCAAAACATTGCATTGCATGGTAGGGTATGTTTAAACATTTTGACACATAGTCACAAGGTTGTTTGATTTGTTTGATTTGAGGTTTAACGTCCCCGTCAACACTGTAAAGGTCATTTCGGAGACGTTGCTTCCTATTTTGTGGGACTTTTACCCGACAATGAGATGAAATGACATCTCAAGCCCTGTCGCCCAATGAAACCAATAGGGTTTATTAGCATGGGCGGTCCGCCTCGCACTGCGGTTCCTGGACAGGCTTAGATTCTCTAAGCGGTTTACCAGTACTAGTGTGCGGGCCGGATTCAACTCTGCGTGGAGGCATCATGCAGCCCATATATTTCTTCAAGCCCCTATGGGCGGGGGCTTGTGTCACAAGGTTGTAAAATTTCTGTAAGCATCTGTTTCTTGCGTCTGAGTCGCTGTAATGATGAATTGGTTGGGCCGGTTTTTATCATAGAAATTGGACATTTTAGACAGCGACGTTTTTTTGTTGTTTTTTTTTCTTCACAAATTGGACAAATGACGGCTTTTGTGAATTCGAAAATTGTAATACCTGTGTTCATCGGGGTATCTTTGACGAAATTTATTATGCCGTTTAACCATTAACCGCTTGACGCCTATGACCCACAAAAAGGGTTGACGCGTCGTTAAACAAGAAATCATCCTCATCATCATTGACGTAATTTAATGTTTTTTTTTTTTTTGTTTTTTTTTTTTTACAAACCGTTAAATGTGAATCAGCCTATTTTAGGATGTAAATATAATAATCGAAAATTGGATGGCTCGAACCCCCTTTGGGACCATGCAAATTGGCTAGAGACAGAGGTAGTATGAGCCACGGAGAGCTACTAGGACGCATAATGGAGATTTGTTTTGTTTGATTTGAGGTTTAACGTCCCCGTCAACACTGTAAAGGTCATTTTGGAGACGTTGCTTCCAATTTTGTGGGACTTTTACCCGACATTGAAATGAAATGACACCTCAAGCCCTGTCGCCCAATGAAACCAATAGGGTTTATTAGCATGGACGGTCCGCCTCATAATGGAGATAAATGTGGGATATCTATTCGGTGTTCTATGTTACCATCACGAAAACACGCCTAAGTAATTTTGACCATCTTGAACCCCACTTTTATATAGTAAAACTGGGGGTATACCTTATTTTTCTTATCACTGCTCTAAAATATAGATTGTGGGTACTCGTTAGAACCGCCTCGATGAGGCGGTTCTAACGAGTGCCCACAATCTATATTTGGAGCAGAAATAAGAAAATTATTACATTTTTTCATCCTAAAATTTTCATTTTTTCGGCGATAAAGGTGGCAATGTAATTGTATAGGCGTGTTTGCGTAATGAAATGTATGTTGAATGTACTCCTTAGAATCGCCTCATCAATGCGATTCTAATCAGTGCACACATCATACATTTGCAAGATAAATGAAGAAAATCTCTCTACATTATCACTACTCGTGTCAGAGGAGAGGATAACTGCCAATGATGATGATGATGATTTCGTGTTTAACGACGCGTCAACCCTCTTTGTGGGTCATAAGCGTCAAGCGGTTAAGAATAACTGCCAATAACTGTTCGGACACGAGTATCTGGTGTTTGTAGGAATTTCCTGCGGACTCAAAAATGGGTCGACTCATCCATGGTAAACGAGCTATCGAGCCATTGGAGTTCTATTGTAGAACTGCAGCTTCGCAGAAAATTGATAAATGTATGTAGTTTGTTAGAACTTTGGCTAGTACAGTGTGTGTGTGTGTGTGTGTGTGTGTGTGTGTGTGTGTGTGTGTGTGTGTGTGTGTGTGTGTGTATGTGAATTCGGGTTTAACGTCGCTTTCAACAATTTTTCAGTCATATCACGACGGTGTCTGGTTGCGACAGGGAGCTCAATGCTCACTTTTATAGTGCTGCCTCACTGAAGTATCATGTCCCAGACACTTTACATGATACCACACCCAGTCACATTATCCTGACACTGGGTCGACCAGTCCTAGCTATACCCCGTAAGTCTGAGTGCCAAGCGAGGAGCAAATAGTACCATTATTAACGACTTTGGTATGTCGCGGCCCGGAATCGAACCCGTGACCTCCCGTTCCCCGGAGCGGACACTCTACCAACTGAGCTATCGGGGCCGGTTGGCTAGTACAAGTATGCATGGCTGGAAGTAAACGTATTTATTTCTGGTAAGCCATATAAAACCTGTAAGCGACGTCGGCCCCCGCCTAACGGGGCTTGAAAATAATATATGGGCTGCATGATGCTTCCACGCAGAGCTGAATCAGACCCGCACACAAGTATACGGCTACTGGTAAACCGCTTAGAGGATCTAAGCCTGCCCAGGCAAAGCTGTGCGCACGAGTCGGACCGTCCATGCTTATAAACACTATTGGTTTCATTGGGCGACAGGGCTTGAGATGTCATTTCATCTCAATGTCGGGTAAAAGTCCCACAAAATTGGAAGCCACGTCTCCCAAATCAAACAAACAAACAAACCAACGTGCCTATATTTCAATCAATACACAACTTTGACTCCTGGTTGATTCAACGTCGAGTGCATGTGGCGAAGTTAAACATGGGAACAAAAACAACCTTACCCTGATTTCTGGATCATCCAGTACTTTAGCGTCAAGAAGACCATTTAAAATTGCTGACGTTGTTCCATAGACGCCGTTGGCCGCCACTGTGACGTCAATATTATTGATATTAAAGGGCATATCTACACCTCGTGGCCCCCATTTCTTGACTTCTACAGTGTCTTGAACCTGTCAGAAAGGGAAAAACTAGAATCTAAAATTCGTCTCCGATCGTGAGAGACAGAATACCTTTGGACATCACTGTAAAGTGAAATCATACATTACGATACACACCCGTGCGATATAATACTTTTTTCACATCTCCAAAATGGCTGCATTTCTGAGGAACATCCGCGATATTTTTCTTATGTATACAGCAAATATGGGCTGTGGGTGCTCGTTAGAACTGCCTCGTTGAGGCGGTTCTAACGAATAACAACAACCTATATCTTGGAGGTGAAATAAGAAAAATAATGTATATCCCCGTAAACCCCAGGTTTCTCAACAAAAAAAAAAAGAGGTTAAGGGGGTGTTCATTTCACGGACTTGTTCACGTTATGATTCAAAAACAAGATCAGAAGCCTCTGTGGTATTGTTGTTACGCTACTCGCCTTGTAAACCAGGGATCGCAGGATCGATCCTGGGATTCTCCAGACTTTCGGATGAGTCTTTAAACCGTCTCCGTATGATCTTAGCTGTTGGTGGGACGTAAAACTCAAACACTCACTCCAAAACAAGATCACATTTTTATTAGAGATTGTGGAAGAAGCAATGGCAATAGATGTAGTCAAAATAATACCAGGAAGTGTCAGCACTGACCTTTTTGAAAGTTGATTTATAAAATCAAGTGTCTATGTCATTACATTTCTGCTACCGGTACTGGACCGCATTATTCCACTTTCGCTGTTCGTTCGCTGCATAAAGTAGTCCAAAGGAACTCTTGAAAACTAATTTTGCAGGCATGGAACGTCTTTCGAAATATTTCATTTTTCGAGACTTTATACGGATTGAATATAAATTGGCACAAAAAGACATATTCTGAACAGAAAACAATACTCTAGGGTAGCCCCTATGTGCTTTTAGCGCCCGGTTACCTTACAAAATCTATCAAGTCAAGTCAATACTCTATGACTATTTTCCTATGCGCTATCCGATGATATTTTGTTTTACTCTTTCATCCCTGAGTTTCTGAACAGGACTTTGCTCGCTTTAAATATATAGTTATAGAAAGGGATTTCTGATTAGTTCACTGACATGATGGCAGTTAAACAGTGTACATGTAGATTCTGGCGAGAAGTGCCAGCTACGTGCCGTCTGATCAGGATCTATAAGGTTTGCATAGATACAGTGTATTTCTACCTCAGCGTCTGCACCGGTCTACAGGGTTAAAAGGGTTAGCTCGCTTCTCTGTGATTATCAGTGACCGACTAAACAACCCATAACTGACCGACATCAAACACAGTTATTCACCTGCTTTCGAGAGCTCTGATTACAAAACATGTGTTGTAAGGTTGCATCAAGTTCCGTACTTTTAGCAAATAGTGAAGACATCAATCAGACGCTTCATTCTGTGGCCTCTAATCTGTCTTAACTGTTTCCGAATGTCCCATTATTAAAACAATTGGCATTTATGGGTTAATGTTTTTATTTGGAATTCGCCTTGGGTAGTCGTAAGTTCGCTAAATGCGGCGTCAGATCAGGGTTATAATGTCTAAATCAAATGGTTTAAAAATGATCTTTTTTTTTTCGTCCAAGTTATTCTCCGTTTTATGTTCCGATGCCCGAAGGAGAATAGCTCCAAGCGGCTGCATCGTCGTATCAACGCAACGTTGATGCGACGTTGCTAAGACGTAATGTGCCCGCTAGGAGAACTTGTCTGTAAGATTATTAACAGATGGGACAAGCATACAATGTACTGAGCTAATTTGAAAACCGTGAAGAAATTAGCAGACTCGTTTATCCTTCACCTTTCTTCCTTTTTTCCTTCGTGGGGGTAGTTTGGTGAGGCAAAGGTCATGTGTATCTTGTGTCACTGGGGAGTCCAGCTGATACTGACTTACATTTGGGCAAAGCCTGTTGTCCTTGCAGAAGGTAACGGTAGATGGTGAGTGTTGAAATTTCTTCTGTTTCTACACTTCCATTCACTCTGTCCCTCACTTTCATCTCATCTGCTATCTCTTCTATTCCCCACCCCCCACCCCCCCCCCCCCACACACACTTTCTCTTTGCGAAGACAAAATGATCCACAAAAATCGACGAAGAAAATAAAAATGACTCATCGACTGTTTTGAGTTTAACGACAGGTCATGTCGTTAAACTCAAAACAATAGATGAATCATTTTTATTTTCTTCGTCGATTTTTTTAATCCTCACAAAATGTCAAGATAACTGCTTGATCTACGACTGGCATTGTTATCATAATAATTATTTCTCATAAATCAACTTTCCTCAGTACTTTCAGTACTTTGATTTATTTATCTGCATCTCTTCTAGAAAAAACAAACAAACAAACAAACAAACAAAAAAAAAAAAAAAAAAAACAAGAGCACCGTATGCGGGTGTCAACGCTCGGCTGCAGTTTCTTTTAGAAGTATATAGGGCATGTTTGATTAGAAGCAACAAAACTACTTAAAGTTATTAAACTGGAAGTGCCATAATTATGTGGATTAAAATACTTCTCCACAGTTGTGTGTCTGAAAGGCAAAATAATTCCTTTCTGCAATGGTGGCCCTCCAAATTATGCTAAATACCAAACATGGTCGGACTTCATCCATCAGTTCTTGAGAAATCGCAGTGAAACAATTTTAAAACAAAAAATCTAAGTCGAAAAAGGGACATAACTGTGCCAAAAATATTTTGAGGGTTACCTCACCTATTGGTATGTGTTCCCCTTTTCATATAGAAGCCTTCGTGGTGCAGTGGTTACGCTACTCGCCTTGAAAACCAGGGATCGCAGGATCGATCCCGGGCTTCTCCAGACTTTCGGATGAGTCTTTAACCGAGGTCCCGTCTCTGTATGACCTTAGCTGTTGGTGGGACGTAAAACTAAAACTCACTCACTCCCCTTTTCATAATGAACAACTAGTCCGAGTTTCATGTAAATATGTTCAATACAGGGATAATGAGAGAGATATTACAAAATGTCCAAGTTTGTGCACTACGACGACGCAGACGACGAAAAAGATACTAAGTCGAAAAAGGGGCATAACTGTGCCAAAACAATTGAGGGTTACCTCACCTATTGGTATGAGTTCCATTTCCCATAATGAACAAATAGTCCGAGTTTCATGAGAGGTGGTTCTAACGGGCACACACAATCTATTTTGGAGTATAAAGAAAATAATATCATTCTTATTTCTACATCAAGACATAGGTTGTCGACCCGCATTAGAACCGCCGCAATAAAGCGGTTCTAACAAGCACAATCAATCAATCTTTTGTGTATAGATAAGAAAAATATCACACATTTACATCAGAAAAAAATCTCCGTTTTGGAGATATAAAAAAAAATGCATTTTATTATATTATCTTTAAAATGACGCTCTTTCAATGGTATTTAAACGCAATCTCTGATGCATGGTGCATCTAAATGTCAACCTGGGTATGAGACATTTGTTTCTCAAATTTAAATTTCCAAATAAAAACAGTTTCTAAAATTAGATTATCTATGCCACATAGCTTTCTAAAATTAGACTCTGGAATAACGCTTCTTTACAGTGAGCTGGTCCTTGTTCTGCTCTTTTACTTGCATTACGAATACGGGGACCAGAAGCGTTTTTTTCCGGTACACGGACAAATCCACCCCCGGACATAATCTCTTCTGGTCATTTTTGTATAGGTGGACAAATTCCCTCCCATGTTTTTTTTTGCAACGTGGACATAATCCCCACCCCCAACACACACTTTTTTACAAGGCGGACAAAATCCCTTCTGTAAATTTTACAACTAGGACAAAACGCCTCCGAGCTGACATCCTCTACATCAGCTCTCCTAGCTGTTCAATTGGCATCTTCCTCAAGACTCAAATGGCACCAATAATTGCTTGGAGGATCCTCTTTCTTACATTGAACATTTCCTACAATAGCAAGTTCTTCAAGTGAAAACTCCGATGAGACTGCACAACTACAATTCTTTGGCACTTCATTACCCTTCATACACAGAAGTGAAGTCAGATCTGCACGGATGTGCAGTCAGATCTGAGTCTTTGCCAGGCACATGTGATAAAGTAAGAAATTATATACATAGGCTCAGAAAACACAAGTCATTTTATAAATCAACATTTATTCAAGCAAACAAACAAAACATTGTTCTCTAAATAATTGTTTGTGTCTAACAGCAATGATAACCATTTTTATTGACAGATTCCATCTGTCTGTTCTTGCTGTGCTGCACGTTTAAGTAATTCAGGCTTTCTTCCGGCTTTGACCGCCAAAGAAATATGAGTCCGCACAAAATGTTGTCCGGTTTGGCGCAGTAATCAAAATTGTATAAGCGTATTAGTTATCCAGTATGTGTAATACAAATTTTTGAAGCAGACGACTTGACGATTTTATCTTACGATTCAGCATTTCATATGAGTCAGCTGCATCGTGCGACGAGTTTGTCGAAGACTTTATTACCAGATCAATGCGGCGTCTTTTCAGCAGTCTGCTCAGGTTTTACACTCTTTTCTGTCAGTGCTGTAAATTTTTAACCCTAAACACCGTCTATCATCTACACCGGAAATAGAATCCCGGTTTATCGAAAGTAATACCTGCAGGTGAAGGAGTGCCTCTTGAAAATGGATTATTTTACTGCTTGTAAGCTTTAGATTAAGATTACTGTTATCAAATATCAGTAGTGGACAGAATTTGCTGCTGCCATGAGAAATGCTTTCTGATAAAACGCACAATTGTGCAATTACAGACCGAATAATCGACAGCTTGTACCGTGAAAAAAATGGATTTGGCAAGTTCGTTGTTGTTTTGTTTAATGTTTATGCCTTTCTACTGAAGTTTTTTCACTTAATCAGAAAGAACAATGATGGAAAAAATAATTTGCAAAAGAAACTCGCCTCAAATTGTACTTTCAACACAAATGTTTGCCTAAACGTAAATTACCTGTTGTACGGTGAATAGTAGTGTGGTGTACGGCTTGTTGTAAACTAGCGTAAACGAAAGTGTACGGCAAATTGTTCCATGTTTATAGCTGGTGACATTTTAAAAGTATACCGACCGGCCTTCCGATGCTTCTCTCACATCCACGAAGACTGTACTGCTCTGCATGTATGTCCTGTCAAAGTCGGGTGTTATATTTTGTCGAACATGCTGCTTCGAAATGTAAACAATGGCCGGCAAGAACTGGGACTAAATCAATTGATTCACCTGCCTGTGACAACATCTTTATCCAGTGTCATCAGAATTTTTTAAACACACTTCAACAATGTTCACCCATTATCTCGTCATATTCGCAAGAACCCATCACAATATAGTAATGTTAGGTAGGAACTAATGAATATGTATAGTTTTAAGACCATGTTTTGTCACAGAGGCGTTATTGCGGGTTAAAAAGAAGTGCGCATTATGAAATCACGCCTGTTCAACTATACACGGGTGGAAGACTCGTAAGGGGTAAATGGCGGTTATTCACTTAAAATCCTTACGGGAACTTTCGGCCTTGACTTACGAGTGATTGCACTACATTACGAGACTTAAAATGTCAACATTTTGAAATGAAATGACATCTAAAAACTTTTCGCTCTATGAATACAAAAGAATAAAGATGCATGGCCAGTCCCACTCGCACTACTTTCTCTAGGTTCTGCGGTTCGATTAGTTGCAGGGGTAATAAGGCTACGGTGTCCAAACATGCTACACTGGTATCATTTGCCGGCATAAATGCCCCAAAATGCACTGTCTGTCGAATCGAGGCGTTAACTGGAGCCCTCTACCGCCGTGCAGGGAGAATCATCTCCTTTGCAAGTTAGAGATCTTTGCGTAATTATATGATGAGTTTAAACAATAGTTTATTAGTTAACTATATACGGTCACTAATAAACCATTGTTTAAACTAATCATGTAATGTAATCACTCAGATCCAATTCCTGTGACAGATTGAGTCAAGCAAGGTTGTGTGATAGCCCCAACACTGTTCAGCATGATGTTCGCTCCCCTGCACAAAGATGTTTTCCAGGCGGGTGACAATGGTATACTGATTAGATATCGTTTTGATGGGAAGCTTTTAAATCTCGGAAGGTTGCAAGCCAAATCAAAGGTGCAAACAGAGGTGCCAGATGAGTCCCTCATTGGGGATGACATGGCAAAAGGTGTATAATTATTGTGTATGCTTCCATCCTGCAACTCTGGAGTATGTGTTATGTACACCTGAGAGTAATGGTCAAATGTGTCCGATCGTAACAGTTGTTTTAGGGCAGTTCAACGGCCCAGTCAACACTATTTAGGTCATTTTTTCCGAACAGTTTACCTATCCACACTTTTACTGGGCAGGCTTATATGTAAGCGGTTACTCTTCTTGAATCAGCGGAATGGTGACAATGAGGGAGAAAATGAACGTAGAAAAGATTTCATGATCAATCTCCACGACAGTGTTGCCGACCCCGGCACGTATCGAATCCACGTCCTCCTGATCACCAGTCAGACGCACATCCGACTGAGCTCCCGAGGTCGGCCAATCGCAGTGGATAGATGGATAGATAGATAGATAGATAGATAGATAGATAGATAGATAGATAGATAGATAGATAGATAGATAGATAGATAGATAGATAGATTTCTCCATGATCCGTTGGTCGGGGAAAGCAATATACCTTTAAAAGTGGGGGGGGAAATGAAGTTGTCCACCATTGGCGTTTAGCAATTAAGAATAAAATAAATGCTTTTCCTCTTTCGCAGAAGAAATAAGATTCATGCACAGGCAAAAAGACGGGAAGTGGTAAACTCCGGACAAAATTTGAAAACTTCAGACGTGAGATCAAGACTGATATATATAAAAAATCAGCATGATTTGTTTGTGAATAACTCAGTAGGTAATGTAAAGGCAAATCCAAGAGGTTCTTCTGTCGCGGTTTATTTTTGTTATGGTTTGTCTTTGGGTGTTTGTGTCGCTTATATTATTTTATTATGGATGGCCTTTTGGCCGTTTTGGGGCTGGGTGGGGGGGGGGGGGGGTAGGCTGTCCTTTTGGCTTTCCGCTGTTGGTGTTTCCGTTGGGGTCTATTGTTTCATGTTTGTGGTTCTTTCTCATTGGTGTCTCTGATGGGAGCTGTGGGTTGATAATGATTGTATCGATTCCTGATCATTGCCTCCATCTCTATTTTCTACAGATATATCAATAGTCAGAAGAAAGGCAGACAAGGTATCCCACCCCTTAATAAAAGGGGAGGGAATGGGGTTGCTGAATCAGACTGTGAAAGGGCAGGGAAACTCGGAGGTTCCATTGACAAGAGGATCGGCCCCATTTATGGATACTATTGTTGTGTCATCGGCAGGAGTGATCAAGTTACTTAAAGGCTTAAACCCCGCTAAAGCTTTAGGACCTGATGAGCTACAGCCTAGATTCCTGAATGAACTAGCAAAAGAGTTAGATCCAGTTTTTGACAACCTTTTTAACAGTCTCTTGATACGGGTGAAATCGTCAAAGAATGACACTTAGCGAATATTTGCCCACTCTTCAAAAAAGGAGATAGGTCTCTTAATCATAATTATCACCCTATGTCTCTGACTTGTGTTCTGTGTAAATTGCTTGAACATATAGTCTGCTCAAACATCATGGCCTACTTGGATGAACATAAACTTTTGTCAGAAAGATAACATGCATTAAGGAAAATGCATAGTTGTGAAATTCAGTTGTGAACAAGTATTAATGATTGGGCAAAAATCTTGGACAAAGGGGGACAGGTAGACCCATTTATTCTGGACTTCGAGACAGCTTTTGACACCACACCGTATGAACTACTTAAATCTAATTTATTTGGTTTTCGCATTGGGGGAAATACTCTCATATGGATAGATTCCTTTCTTTGCTACAGAAAACCGCGTTGCTGTTGTTAATGGAAAAAATCTTCAGAGTGCGCGCCAGTTTTGTCTGGAGTCCCACAAGGGACTGTTCTTGGTCCACTGTTATTCTCACTGTACATCAATGGTGTTTCCACTGACACTGACTTAGCAATAAGACTGTTCGCAGACGATTGTGTTTGCTACCAAGATATTAGAGATCCAGATGATTCACTGAAACTTCATTATGACATAGGTAGATCAAGATGTTGGGCCCGAAACTGGGACATGAGATTTCAGCCCGTTAAATGCAATCATCATTCATTGGAATGGAGTTCCAGACCCTTACTGCAAAAACTGACATTTATAAAGAATCATACTTTCCCCGAACTATTAGAGATTGGAATGTCATTCCCGATTCGATTATTTCAGCAGCTGAAGATGCTGAGGATTGTATATCTAAGTTTACCTCTTTAATGAGAGCTAGGGACTAACTTCCCATCACAGCTCCTGGTGTATTAATGTCATTTGACGTGCCACCAGTTACATTTCTGATTCTGAATAAAGGAGTAGCCATTCCTATTCGCCGTACACGTTTTGACTATATTCCGTACAGCTCTCTGGTTGTAAAAAACTAAACGCCGTACACATGGATTTTTAGTTTTTAATAAATACGCTTAGTGCAAGATAAAATCATGACCAGAGAAAGTTTTCATTTACTGTCCAATATAAACGGAAACGGGTAAAAGAAAGTTTAAGCGGAAATAAATCAAGAAATTATAAAATCTGAAACCGATTTTCGAAAATGCTGGTCTTCACTCACTACCAAGCATCGATAAACTTGTGTTCTTGACTTTAAATCAAAACATACAGCTTCGAAAAACGCATAAAATGTTGCAGAAATCCCTCTGTTATTTCAAGGAAATCAATTTACCCTGCACTTGCAGAAAATAGATCAGGAATAAAGGCTACACTCACCGTGCTCCATGCCTACTTTCGCTTTGTATCGATTCACCGGGATTCTATTTCCGGTGTCGATGATAGACGGTGATAAAGACCAGCCTGCCGTTGGATCTGGTCAGCTGCATACAAGAATATTACTGGGTTTTCTTTCTGACTTTCGAGGTCAAGTTTAGGTCAGTTACAACAAGGTTGTATATTGACTTTGCGTGGAGAAATTGGAAAGAAAGCCTGTCCCTTTCAACCCTGGAATATGGTACAGATAATTAGTGTAGGTCCTGTGATATAATTCTAGGTGCCATATATTTAGCAGAATGGACGGGCCCAACTTCAGTGATGGAAGAGTGCACTCGAGAAACTCAAGGAAGTGAATAAATCAAAGCACTGACAACACTCATACCGATTGTCTCTAAATGCAGGCTGGTCATGAACGGGGACTTGAACTGATTCGTTTCATATGTTAGTAACTAATGCAAACAGTATAGAACAAGATCAGCACCGCGTTCTTTGGCGTTTGACCCGAGTTTACCTTGTTTGCCAGATCCAACATTTGATTCATGTGCAGATTTTACAGATAGCACTGACAAACGACGCGGCTACGTTTGGGTTGATTGTTTGGCTTTCGACCGAAAGTTGCTGATAAGAAAAGCGCTTCAGTGCTAATGCCTACGTGACTATCACTGACTTGTCAGAATAACTTTTTGTCTTGTAGAAATTAGCCGCGGTGAGATCAGGGTATTCAAAAGAAGGAAGAGGATTATCCTGGAATCATAGGGTAAGCTTGGCAAACAATGTAGACCAAGATCAGACGCTGCAGAACGCGTATTCTTATCAAAATCTTCACTATTTGTTTGGAATTTCAGAGTTAAGCTTAAATCTTAGCCCAGGACTATTACTCCAACCTACACCTCGCTCTCTCAGTGCTTTGGTTTTGAAACCAAACGATTACAGATGCCCTTACGCAAAAAAGGTTAAATCAATCAACCGTGACATCTGGTTACCAGTCCGGTCACGTTGATCCTGTGCACCACCTTCACACCAGGCCAGATAGAAACCACATATTCAGGATAAAACTTTTGATGTGTAATGTAAGGTCGTGCCTAGAAGAGAAGAAACTGAAATTTGTTCTCAAAAAGCATTAAGTGAGAACGTATTGCAACATGTTTCATTAAAGGATTGTAAGCGTTGCCCCTGGAAAGTTAGAAGCTGGTCGGAAAGCTACGGAACCCGGGAAGGGACATGATTTTTTATTTTTATTATGTTGTGCGAACAAAATAATATCTTGAGCGGACAAGATATTATCTTGTTCGGACAACATATTATCTTGTGCGGACAAGATATTATCTTGTGCGGACAAGATATGATCTTGTTCGCACAACATAATATCTTGTGCGCACAACTTAATATCTTGTTCGCACAACATATTATCTTGTTTGCACAACATAGATCTTGGGAAGCTGTGCGGACAAGATATTATCTTGTGTGGACAAGATATTATCTTGTGCAGACAAGATAATATCTTGTGCGGACAAGATAATATCTTGTGCGGACAAGATAATATCTTGTGCGCACAAGATCTATGTTGTGCAGACAAGATATTATCTTGTGCGGACAAGATAATATCTTGTTCGCACAACTTAATATCTTGTGCGGACAAGATAATATCTTGTTCGCACAACTTAATATCTTGTGCGGACAAGATAATATCTTGTCTGCACAAGATAATATGTTGTCCGCACAAGATATTATCATGTGCGGACAAGATATTATGTTTTGCGGACAAGATATTATCTTGTCCGCACAAGATAATATCTTGTCCGCACAAGATAATATGTTAACCGCACAAGATAATATCTTGTCCGCACAAGATATTATCTTGTGGCCACAACTTATAAAATAAAAAAAAATCATGTCCCTTCCCGGGTTCCGTAGAAAGCGGATGACGTTGACTCTGATTTTGGGTGCCACATGTGCCTGATCTATTCTCTATTGGAGCGACATCTTACTATATACAAAAGACGCTAGTGGACGTCGACGTAGCAGAAGACCGACGTCAGTACGTCAAGATCGATTCAACCGTCAGACGCATATGCGAAACAGATTTCCGCCGGCAGCTGCTACACTGTACCTGTAGATTAACAAGGGGTCTCAACTACCGACTAATAAGCACTGACACTGATCGACGCCCTTATTCGAAGCACGTTTGAGAGCTTGACGTCTCCGTCGTGATCAAAGTTAACGCGTCGACACAGTACGGAACACTTACGTTAGTGCATGAAATACGTAAATTGGCGTCTAAGCGACTGACATATGCGTTTCAGTGACAAATCGCACTTCGGCGATTGTCGTTTCCTGGTGTTTCGACGTATAAGTGTAAGGTATGTCGAGGAGACGCGTGCGTGATATACTCGTAGTGTGCCATATCGGGTGAAATAAGCGTTATTGCGTGGCGAACTATTGCATGTAGTAAGCGAACGCAGCGTATTGCCATTAAGAATATTCAGAATATAGGTGTCCACAACCGACCAGACAAAAACTGTTACTTATGCACAGTAGCATTGTTAAAACTTCAATTTCAATGATTGGTTCTGAAAACGTAAATAGTTTCTTTCAAAAATTTGAAACATCGAATGGCGTTTCATAATACCACCGGTCTTTAAACATCTGCAGATATATCATATATTTGAATTTGCAGAACTACCTTTCTAGATTTTAAGATCTTTTTAGAAAGGTTTTTGTAAGTTTTCACAGTGTTATGATTTTCTCATAGAATCTGTAATTTCAGTGCCTTTGGCGCTTTGATTTTATTTAGGTATAGAAAGAGTATAAGGATAATTGAGTCAACTGTGACAAATAATTAGGCAAATAGAAAAATGATTGATATTAATAGCACCCAATTAGACAATTGCTTTTTAGCACATTTAAGATACAAACATATTGAGCATGATTGGTTAAGGCACTGATTAAAAAGAAAGTATAATAAATGAATAAATAAGTAAACAAGCACCAATTAACCAGAATAAATAAATAAATAAGTAAATAAATAAATAAATAAATAAATAAATAAATGTCATCAGCAATATGTACAAGAGCTGGCTGTCTTTGTTTGTGTGTTTTTTTTTTTTTTTTTTGATTTTCAGTTTGTTTTTGAAAGCACATATTTTATCAAATTTTCTTAACACATATACATATACAGGCCACTGTAACACAAAATCAATAATTTGTTTTTTAGTCGCCAAAGACTTCGCTGAACACAAAGCCCATATCATTGGTTTTATCATACCAAAAAATAAATAAATAAAAATAAATAAAAAATAACTAAGAAAATGCATGTTTTTAAACTGTTTATACAAGATATATGTTCATGGTAGCCATGTTCAGCTAAGGAACTTAAATGACAAGACAGATATCTTTGTGCTGAATCATCAGCAAGAGTATGCATCAGCAAGAGTAGAATGTAGGACAAAACGTCCCATTGACAAAACGTCCCATGCCATTATTGACCAGGTGGACAAAACATCCCACACCATTTTTCAGGGTGAACAAAACGTCCCACATTATTTTCAGGGTGGACAAAACGTCCCACACGATTTTAATTAGAAATGTCTCTATTTCTAATCAGAATGTGTTAACTATAATATAATGTTATTAATCAAATACTTTCGTATTGGCCTAGTTACAGGTCCAAGGTCTGCTGTATTGGCACGAGGCCGAAGGCCGAGGCCAATACAGCTGACCGAGGACCTGTAACTGGGACAATACGAAATTACCTGATTAATGACAATTTTATTAATTGACACAATTAAAAACATGATTTATGATTTTTTAATATTGGTTGACCTTGTGTAATACAGGATAATCAATTAATAATTAGTGAAAATATTTTCACACTGTGTATGATTGAGCTAATATCATTTCTAATACCATTCCAGCCTTCGAAATAGCAAGGGACGTTTTGTCCACCCTGTCAAAATCACGCGGGACATTTTGTCCACCCTGAAAAAATGATGTGGAACGTTTTGTCCACCCTGGTAAAATGATGTAGGACATTTTGTCCACCTGGTCAAACATGGCATGGGACGCTTTGTCCATGCGATGTTTTGTCCGGCTCCCGCAAGAGTATGCAGTTTATGAAATAAGCTAGGGAGGACAGACAGTGTGTGTGTGTGTGTGTGTGTGTGTGTGTGTGTGTGTGTGTGTGTGTGTGTGTGTGTGTGTGTGTGTTTGGAGGGGGTGGGATGCATCTATCTTGAAAATTAAGCAGAAGGGATTTTGTCCAAAGATGGGATTTTGTCCTAGTTGGAAAATTTTCAGAAGGGATTCTATCCACCTTGCAAAAATGTGAGGGAGGGATTAGTCCACGTTGCAAAAAATATGGGAAAGATTTTGTCCACCTATACAAAAATGAGCAGAAGGGATTATGTCCGGTGTGTGTGTGGGGGGGGGGGGGAGGGGGCTTTTGTCCGACACTCTTTTTCCCTCATAATGGCGACATAAACGCAGCAGTACAAAATGATAGTTTGACACAGTTAAGAATGTAAATACTTATTGTCACATGGGCGTATTATCGTAATGCGGCTTTCTGAGGACTACGCTATCCATATCCCGTAACTCAATTTACATGAATGTAAATTTACCCTTTTTATATGAAAATCCCAGAGCGGGTACAACGGCAAAATGTGAAGGCCAAAATCAATCATTTAGTTTTGGGATTATGTAATAAAACAATTGTTGACAATTGAGTCATTGGCCATGATGTGATATCGACCAGAGTATACCGATGTTGACCTCGGCGGACTTCTCTTATCGACATCACATCAATGGTCAATGACTAAGTAGTCAATTAAATTCTTTTATTCAGATTGCCAAATACATTTTAGCGCATCTCATATAAAACATATACTAACAGCACAATAGTCTTACAAATACAGGAGTAATTAAATGTTTTAAGCAAACGTCGGTATGACCATTTGTAAGTTATCACACACACACACACACACACACACACACACACACACACACACACACACACACACTCACACATATATATATATATATATATATACATACATACATACATACATACATACATCATCAACGGATTTTTGATTAACGTGCAGATACAGGGACAACGTCTTCATAAGTGGGCCCCTTCCAGGTAGTTGGCTTGCTGCACGCATGGCAGATCTTACACCAGATCTCCAGGCCTGTCTATCATGAGGATCGATAGCAGAGAGTTTCCATTCTCTGCGATCTCTTTCTGTCAGCTCCTTCCAGGTCATCTTGGGCTTTCCAGGCCCCCGCTTTCCACCTACCTGTATGTCACAAGCAGTCTTGACTGCACCGTTGGAGCGTTCCACAGGTCCATACCAGCGAAGTATTCTTTCTTTCAGGATAAGGTCCAGGTCCTCAATGCCAAGACGCTAAAGAAACTCCCTGGACCTGATGGTGACAGCGTCCTGTGGCTTGACATTGCAGATCTGTCTGATCATTGCCGTGTCATTTCGCTGAAGACGTTGCAGGTTTGGCTTTGTCACTGGCCATGACTCACTGGCATGGAGCATTGCGCTCCGCACACAAGAGCTATACACACGGCCACTTGTCTTGAACGAGAGGTGGCGGGAAGAGAGAACTGGTAGCAACTCCTTGAATTTCTTCCAGGCTGTTTTCACACGTGATGTGGTTTAAAGGTCGCAACCACCCGCTGCAGAGAGCATATCACCTAGGTAGCAAAAGGAAGCTACAACCTCCAGCTTGTCGGATTCGACTTGGACTGCCCTCTGTGGTCTGCCATCTAAGGGGCGTGCAGCTTCTTGGCAACGTGTACACATGTAATCAGGGCCCTCTATCAAGCGTTTGAGCCCACTGCATTTCTTGTGCACCCAGAACTTGCAGCCATTACAAACTATACTTTGACTGCCCACTCCAGTGCGACATATAGCGCATGGGAACTGGCCTGAACTCTGTAAGAGGTCCAGACCTGTACCACAGATCATGATCTTTGTCTTTCCTGCATTCTCTCTCAGCCCTTTCGCCTCCATTGCGTCTGTCCAAGTTAAAAGCCTCCTGACACATTCCTCAAGGGATTCAGCTATGACAAGGTCATCAGCATAAGGTCCTCTCAGGGTACTCCAGAGCGGAACTCGCATGACAAGGCTTCAAGCACAATGATGAAAAGCAGTGGGCACGGCTCCTTGGACCAGTTGCACAATCCACTCGTCCACTCCAAGTTTACATACATACATACATACATACATACATACATACATACATACATACATACATACATACATACATACATACGTACGTACGTACGTACGTACGTACGTACATACATACATACATACAAACATACATACATACATATGATTTTAAAGCGAAGCTAATAATCAGTTAGCCCATTTATGGCTGGTGTGTTTATGGCTGGTGTTATTTCCGATAAATAAGACTGAACCGAGTTGTCAGTCTGTGTTTAATGGACTACTATGGTTTGATTTGGTGTACACCCCATGTGACAGCAGATATTGCTCAATCAGATCAGGGTCGACGGCATTTGTAAACAGTAGTCACAAATGGGTCAATGTGAATAAAAAGTACACGAGTTTATTCACCTCACTGTAACACTGGTCATTATAACATGGTCCTGGATATAGCACAATTTCAAGAAGGGTCTCAAAGATGCATCAATAATTATATATATAATTAACCATCGCGTAATGCATTACGATAACACACCCGTGCGACATTTTGCATTTTTTCACATCTCCAAAATGGCTATTTTTCTGATGAAAATCCGTGATATTTTTCTTACTTTAACTTAAAACATAGGTTTTGGGTGCTCGTTAGAACCGCCTAATTGAGGCGGTTCTAACGAGTACCCACAACCTATGTCTCGGAGCAGAAATAAGAAAAATAATGTATACCCCCCTAAACCCCATTTTTCTCTATATAACGTGGGGTGTAAGGGGGTGCTCATTTCACGGACTTGTTAGCGTGATGTTATCGTGAAAAAAAGCAACAAAAACCTTACCCACGTAGGAACAAGAGCTATGTCTTCCTTCTTTTTCACGGCGTCTTCCAGAAAATAACGGAGGTAAAAGTATGTCCTACTGTCTATAGTGTTAACGGCGTCGTTTGTAGACATAGGTCGATAAGCGTACTTCTTTAACGCATCGTACACTGAGGTTATGTTTGTATTTTGAGACAACCACTGCGCGTGGGATGCCGGGAAATCTTCTTAATTTCTGTGAGCAGAGAGCCGAGACCAATATTACAAAGGTGTCGTCAAAATCTGGTGGAATCATGAAAGCATGCAGATAGCCTTTTCTGAAAAGTAAAACATTGTTTGTTATAATAAAGATTTAACGTCCCGTTAAGACTTATCAGGTAACGTTGGAGACTTTGATTCCATTTAATTGGAGCTTTTTTCCGACATTGAGATGAAATCACATCTCAAGCCCTGCTGCCAAATGAAACCAATAGGGGTTAATGCACAGATGGTCCAACTCGCATCACTTTGCCTGAGCAGGCTTATGCCTTAATAATCATGTGCAGCCGGTTTCAGCTCTGAACCCCACATTGCAACCCAATATATTTCTCCTAGCCCCGATGGTTGTCACGGGGGGGGGGGGGGGGGGGGGGCGGAAAGTAAAACATGGCCATGATCGGGTAAGTCATCAGATAAACAAGTCCATGTAAAGGAGATCCCTCTAATCCCCACTTTGTATAGAGAAAAATGAGGTTTCCGTGTGTATACATTATTTTTCTAATATCTACTCAAAGAAATAGATTGTTGGCACTCGTTAGAACCGCCTCAAAGAGGAGGTTCTAACGAGTACCCACAAACCTATGTTAGAGTATAAATCAGAAAACAAATGACAAATATTCAACAGGAAAACAGGTAATAATATTGAGCTAAAACTGTGGGTTTTCACCTCGGAAATAGCTTCGACTGTTACTTTATAAACTTGCCCCCCCCCCCCCCCCCCCACCCCAATGGGGCTTAAAAATATTTGGGCTGCATAATGCTTCCACACAGAGCTGACATCGACCGCTCACTAGTACCGGTAAAAGGCTTAGAAGATCTAAGCTTGTCCAGGCAAAGCAGTGAAAGTATGGCCGTCCATGCTTATATACCATATTGGTTTCATTGGACGACAGGGCTTGAGATGAATTTTATCTAAATGTCGGGTAAAAGTCCCGCAACGTGTCCAAATGACCTATATAGTGTTGACGGGGATGTAAAACCTCAAATCAAACAAACAAAATACTTTATAAAATGGTACACATGATCTTCGCATTCAATTACCTGCGAAAGAACCTACCGGCGAGGATCATCGGCCTAATGGCTTAGCTAAAGACTAAATACTAAAGACTGAAACAGCTTAGTTTTCGTTTATTCCAGTATTTCCATGGTAGTTCCAACTCGCAGCGTGTGATTCTTTCAAGCATGAAGTAATGCCTAATGGGGCCTGGAATTCTTTTTTTTTTTTCTTTTAGTGTTTTACTGCAACACCCTCACACGAGGATTACGTGCAGGTGTGTACCTTACATACACTCGAAAGCCTACATTGTAACTCGCGAGAGGGGTTGGCAGTAAACAGAGATAGATAATTTTGGTAGGATTTTTTTACTTGCGCAAGGGATGGTTCTCCCTGTACTAGGGGTCTCCAGTAACGTCCCGTTCCGAAGGACGGTGCTCTTTGTGGCATTCATCCCTGCAACTGATGCCAGAGGTCCTGAGTTCCATCCCCGGCAGCCGCGATAAAATTTCGGTGTCCGAACACGCTCCATTGGCATCATTTGCAGGGATAAATGTCACAAAGTGCACCGACCTTCGGATCGGGACGGTAACTGGAAGCCCCTGTGCAGGGAGAATCATCCCCTGTGCAGGTTAAAGAACCCTACCGTAATTACATGGTTACTGTGCAGGCTTTCATCCTGCAAAACCTTGAATGTATGTAATGTACATCTGCGAGTAATGGTCAAATGTGACCGATCGCAGTATCAGTAGAAAGAAAGAAAGAAAGTGTAGCAGTTTGGACACCACGATGTTCTTACCGCTGCCCAGAATTGAACCGGGGGCCTCTAGCATGATAGGCAAGTGCACTAACCACTGAGCTACCATGCTCCATAGGCAAACACAGTTAATTCCTTTTTTTCAATCCATTCTGCAGATCGTTTATCTTGTCACTTTCTAATTTCATTGTTTCTTTCACGTTTGTATAGGAAGCCAGTCTGCTCTGAGGCTATTGATTACTCCAAATTAAGGGTACCAGGTGATGGAAACTGCTTTCTCAGTTCTTTATAAGTGTAGCTGTAAATGGGAATTTCTCAAAAAGCATCATTACCGAAAAATCATATGTACACATGTTGAAAATTGTGGCCCCTACCCATCAGGGCTTGAAGAAATAGATGGGCTGCATGATGCTTACATGCAGAGCTGAAACCGACCGCACATTGGCAATGGTAAACCACTTAAAGGATCTCAGCCTGCCCAGGCAAAGCGGTGTGAGTAGGACCATCCATGCTTATAAACCCAATTGGTTTCACTGGGTGGCAGAGATTGAGATGTCATTTCATCTCCATGTCGGGTAAAAGTCCTACAACATTGGAAGCAACATCTCCAAAATGACCTATACATTGTTGGTTTAGTTTAAATAGGGGTTATATCAGTTTTCGTTTTGAAATACAGGATTTCTTTCCTGAAGGGGCTACAAATCTGATAAAAAAAAAAAACAGTCCGTAGTTTAATCTATATATTAAATTTTACCTTTCCGTTAATTTTTATGGGTTTAAGGACAGTTTTTTCTTTTAACAGAAAACTTACGAGTATCACCCCATTTGGAGCCCCAGCCATTTACCTGTCAATCAAACTGATGAAAACACTCAGATATCGAAATATTGAAATTTCCAATTTCGTGATCAGCCGCCATTTAGTCTGGTATTTGTGAACACAGGAAGGATACTTGTTCGCGTAATTCAGAGTTGATAATATTGTTTTGGAGCGGAATCTAGAATTAATGTTTTCATTTGACGAAAAGTAATATATGCCTGATGAACTGAATTGATACCAAGGTAAGAAAGTAGAACGATTTGATAATAATTTGCCTCATGCTGTGCAGCAGATCAGCTGATTTGTCTATTAATAGATGATGATCTAATCATGAACGAAAACTGTGGCAAACGAGTGTAATGGATGGCAAATTCGATTGATAGCCTTTCGTACAGCAGACTCATTATCTGGATGAAGAAGAGAGCAGTTAGAGCCGTACTTGGGACCATAGCGATAGATCAGGACACATCCATGAAAGACACTGGTTGCATGTCATTTGTAAACATTGTCAGTTAAAGAAGTGTTTCTTTGACATGCTTCTTGTGTACCCTTAAGGCTGTTAATTTGATTTGGATCTGTTCATAGACAACCAGATTGAGACGGATGTTCGTACGACCACGCAGAGCCCAGCACATGACTGGCAGATGTAGATGACTTGGTTAACAGACAAATTTACTGTCCATGGGATCTGAACTCATCCATGATGCCAGAAAGTAGTGGAGCAGTTTGGTGCAGTGGTAGCGCATCGGACTTTTGATCGAGAGGTTGCGGGTTCAAGCCTCACGCTGACGAAAGTGGTGTGCTCTTGAGCAAGGCACTTCATCCACATTGCTTAAAAATAACCACCCAGGAAATCCTGCTCGTAATGCTCAGATGTGAGTGAGTAGCAGTATAAATAGGAGATCTGAAAAAAAGTGTATTTGCGATTCAGATAAAGAGAAAAGATGGGAAAATGGTGATAATATTTTTGATTATTTGAAAAAAGATTTTATGGATACCCACGAAATGCTATGTTGTGACTGTTCCAACAAGTACACACAACTTTCCTTTTAGCTCTACTGTCACATAGTGACAAGGTGAGCTTTTGTGATCACTTTTCGTCCATTGTCCATGCGTGCGTCCGTAAACAATTCTTCAAACGACATCTCCTCCTAAACCACTGTTCAGATTTTGACTAAACTTCACAGGAATGATTCTTATCTGGACCCCCTTTCAAACTTGTTCAAATAGTTCCGGTCCGTTGCACATCTAGGTCACAGGAGCCAAAAATAGATTTCTTTAAATGAAAACTTGAAAAATCTTCTCTGAAACCACAAGGCCCAGACCTTTGATATTTGGTATGAACCTTCATCTACTTGACCTATACCAAGATTGTTCAAATTATAGCCTCCGCCCCAGGGGCCTTTAGTTTTACATAGGCTTATAGGGAAAATCTTTAAATATCTTCTTCTCTGAAACTGCAAGATATTTCTTGTGAAGCTTCAACTAGTGGACCTCTATCAAGATTGTTCAATTTATAGCACTAGGGCCAAAAATGCCTCCGCCCTGGGGCCCTTTGTTTTTAACCATAAGGTTATATAGAGAAAATATTAAAAAATCCTCTTCTGAAACCACAAGGCCCACATCTTTCATATTTGGTATGAAGCTTCATCTAGTGGACCTCTACCAAGACTGTTCAAATTATAGCCCTGGTGCCAAAAATGCCACCGCCCCAGGGCCCTTTGGTTTTACATAGATTTATAGGGAAATTTTTAGAAATCTTCTTCTCTGAAACCAGAAGTCCCAGTTCTTTGATACTTGGTGTGAAGCTTCATTTAGGAACCTCTATCAAGATTAATCAAATTATAGGCCCAGTGCGATAAATGCCCCCGCCCTGGGGGCCTTTGGTTTTACAAAGGCTTATATATAGGGAAAATCTTTAAAAATCTTCTTTTCTGATACCGCATCACCCAGGTCTTTGATATTTGGTATGAAGCTTCATCTAATGGACGGCTACCAAGGTTGTTCAAATTATACCGCTGGGGCCAAAAATGCCCCCGCCCCAGGGCCCTTTGATTTTACATATATTTATAGGGAAAATTTTCAAAAATCTTCTTCTCTGAAACCCCAAGGCCCAGTTCTTTGATATTTGGTGTGAAGCTTCATTCAGTGAACCTCTATCAAGATTGTTCAAACTATAGGCCCAGTGCGATAAATGCCCCCGCCCTGGGGCCCTTTGGTTTTACAAAGGCTTATATTCAGGGAAAATTTTTAATAATCTTCTTCTCTGAAACCGCATGGCCCAGGTCTTTGATATTTGGTATGAAGCTTCATCTAATGGACGGCTACCAAGATTGTTCAAATTATACCCCTGGGACCATAAATGCCCCCGCCACAGGGGCCTTTGGTTTTGCATAGGCTTATATAGGGAAAATCTTTAAAAATCTTCTACTCTGAAACCGCAAGACCCAGATCTTTGGTATTTAGCGTGAAGCTTCAGCTAGTGAACCTCTATCAACAGTATTCAAATTATAACCCTAGGGCCAAAATGCCCCCAACCCCGGGGCCCTTTGGTTTTATAGGCATATATAGAGAAAATATTTTAAAATCTACATCTCTGAAACCATAAGGCCCGGGTCTTTGATATTTGGTATGAAGCTTCATCTACTGAACCTCTCCCAATATTGTTCAAATTATAGCCCTAGGGCCAAAAATCTTCTTCTCATTAACATTGGCTTATACAGGGAAAATATTTAAAAATATTCTTCTCCGAATCCGAGATTGTTCAAATCACAGCCCTTGGGCCAAAAATGCCTCCGCCACGGGCCTTTCGGGTATTACATTGACTTAAATATTGGGAAATTTAAGAAAATCTTCTAATCTGAAACCGCAAGGCCCAGGTCTTTGATATTTGGTGGACCTCTATCAAAATCCAGTGGACCTCTATCAAAATTGTTCAAATTATAGCCCTAGGAAATAGAAGTCAAGGCAGTGAAAACATTTGAAATCTTCTTGTCTGAAAGGAGAAGGCCAAGGTCTTTGATAATTGACATGAAGCTTCGTCTTGATGATTTCTACCAAGATTGTTCAAATTCTAAGTGGGAATTATTTCTCAGTGAGAAATATCATTTTTCTTTTTCATAGAAAATCCTGTATTTACTTGGTAAAAATTTAGGAAGAGTCTATTTGCAGTCAACTGCAAATAGCCAAAAAACGTTAAAATGGCTATTTGCAGTCAACTGCAAATAGCCAGAAAACGTTAAAATGGCTATTTGCAGTCGACTGCAGATAGCCAAAAAACGTTAAAATGGCTATTTGCAGTCAACTGCAAATAGCCAAAAAACGATAAAACGGCTATTTGCAGTCATTTTATATTCCTGCCATTTACACGTGCGCCCATCGAAATTCAGATAAGTCTGCGCATCCGCGCTATCTATTCATAGTCTTCGTTGTGTGCTCTTCGCATCAGGTTAACAAGTCCATGAAATTATGGCTCCTCTAAACCCCACTTTATATAGAGAAAAGCGGGGATTAAGGGGTAATTATTACCATTCCTTATTTTGGTGCAAACACATAGATTGTGGGTACACGTTAGAACCGCCTCATTGAGTCTGTTCTAACGAGCACATTCAATCTATGTTTAGACTAGAAATAAGTAAAATATACATCATCTTCATTCAAATAAGAGGGCCATGATGGCCCTGGATCGCTCAGCCGATCCTTATGGCAGGTAATATAAGATGGAGTGGACGGTTTGAACAATTTTTGGCTGACAGTGGCCCAAGGAACATTTCTGTGAAATTATTTCAAAATCAATCTAGCTATTTAGGAACTTAAGTCATTTCAAGGGTTATATTTTTTTTTCTGGACTGGAAAATTGTCAGAGTGGCACTCATGGAACATTCCTTCAAAATCGTTTTCTTTTTTAGGAAGAAGTCAGCGCTGACTTGAATGTCACTATCTGGGCACCTGTCAGGACCTAGTGCACCAGACGGAAATGAATGGGCTCATTCTAACTAACTAACAATAATTCATGGTGACAAGGAGGGGGGCGGTATCCATCCATTTGACAATACAGAGCTGACTTGTATGTCACTATCTGGGCACCTTGTGGACATTGAGGGTCAGGTCCTAGTGCACCAGACGGAGATGAACAGGCTCAGTCTAACTAACAATGCCTCATGCTGAAGGTGAAAGCGGGGTGGGGGTGGATCCCTTTGATGATACAGAGCTGACTTTGTATGTCACTATCTGGGTATCTTGTGGACACATTGAGGGTCAGGTCCTAGTAACAGGCTCAGTCTAACAAACAGTGACTCTTGATGCGTTTGTGTGTGTGTGTGTGGGGGGGGGGGGGTCGGGGGGTTCACTTTGACAATACAGAGCTGACTTGTATGTCACTATCAGGGCACCTTGTGACATTGAGGGTCAGGTCCTACTGCACCAGACAGAGATGAACGGGCTCAGCCTTACTAACAATGACGCATGGTGTGTGTGGGGGTGGGAGTGGGGGTGGAACCCTTTGACGATAAAGAGCTGGCCTGTATGATCATTGGACTAAAACTGTGGCCTCTAGAGTGTTAACAAGGTTCTTCTTTGATTTGATCTGCTGACCCACTTTTTGACCCAACAGGACCCATATTCGAACCTAACCTAGATATTGTTATGATGATCATTCTGAGCAAGTTGATGATGATTGAACCAAAACTGTGGCCTCTAGAGTGTTAACTAGATTTTTCTACGATTTTACCTACTGACCTACGTTTTGACCCGACATGACCCATATTCGAACTTGACCTAGATATTATTATGATGATCATTCTGGGCAAGTCAAATGATATTTGGACCAAAACTGTGGCCTCTAGAGTATTAACAAGGTTTTTCTATGATTTGATCTGCTGACCTACTTTTTGACCCAACAGGACCCATATTCAAACCTAACCTAGATATTGTTATGATGATCATTCTGAGCAAGACTGATGATGATTGGACCAAAGTTGTGGCCTCTAGAGTGTTAACAAGGTTTTTCTATGATTTGACCTACTAACCTACTTTTAAGCCTGACATAATCCATTTTCGAACTTGACATAGGTTTTGTCGAGATGATCATTCTGAGCACGTTTGGTGAGGATTGGACTCAAATTGTGGCCTCCAGAGTATTAACAGGGTTTTTCTATTATTTGACGTTTTGACCTACTTTTTGACCCGACATGACCCATATTCAAATCCTACCGAGATATTGTCATGATATTCATTCTGATCATGATTGGACTAAACCTATGGCCTCTAGAGTGTTAACAAGAAAAGTTTACGGACGACGCACGACGACGCCGGGACATCTCACAGTCACAAAAGCTCACCATGACCTTCGTCAGGTGAGCTAATAATCTAAGCTCTCGGCCTTATGGTTTCCGAGAAGGAGATGTTCGAACTTTTTTCCAGTATAAAGCAAGTAGGAGCTAATGAGCCCTGGGGCGTGTCCAATTTTGTCCCAAAGGGCATGTTTGGCAGGATTTATGTAGGCGACGATTTTATGTTGCTATATACTAAATATCTAAGGTCTGTTTTGAGCAGGAGTATGAAAGATATCAAAATTTAGTATCTGAAAACCTCCACTTTTTGTTGGTAAAAGTTTCAGTATATGTGTGATATAAACGTGCATGTCAAAATTTAAATTCTGTAAATATGAGCCAGTCCATGTTGTATTGATAAATCTTTTCTTTCGGTGGTTTCTTTGATATGGGTCACATAGGATTTTGTTTGATTTGAGGTTTAACGTCGCCGTCAACACTGTAAAGGTCATTTTGGAGACGTCGCTTCCAATTTTATGGGACTTTTACCCGACATTGAGATGAAATGACATCTCAAGCCCTGTCGCCCAATGAAACCAATAGGGTTTATTAGCATGGACCGCGGTTCCTGGAATGAAATGACAACTCAAGTCCTGCCGACCAATGAAACCAAAAGGCTTATATGCATTGGACGGTCTCATTCAGTGAGTAATTTTGTGTCCTGTCCCTAAGAAAGGGAGGAAAGAGATAGAAGAGATAGCAGAGATGAAAATGAGAGACGGAGGAGTAAGAGGAAAACGAATGGAAGTGTAGAAACAGAAGAAATAACATCATCAAAAGAAATAACATCATCCCCTCTCTACCATTATCTTAACCAACTGTAAGCCAATATCAGATGGACGCCCAGCTGAGTGACGCAAGACACACGACACCTTTGCCCCCCCCCCCCCCCACCCCCACCCCGCCCGCCCCCACTCCCCACCAACCTCTCATGGGCTTTACAAATTAGATATTTCATTTAAATAAGCAGAGAACATTGCTAAACAGTGAAACAAAAATGGAAACATTTAAAACTATAGGTGTCATATGTTCACACAAAATATAGACTCTATATAGCCATTTTATAGTCCCGGCCATCGCGGCTTGGAGAAATAGATTGGCTGCATGATGCTTCCATCCAGAGCAGAAACTGCCTGCACAAGAGTACTGGTAAACCGTTTAGAAGAACTAAGCCTACTAAGGCCAAGTGGTGCGAGTCGGTGCGTCCTAGGCCCTATAGGTGTCATAGGCTTGAGATGTCTTTACGTCTCAATCTGTGGAAAAAGTCACACAAAAATGGAAGTAATAGTGTTGCAGAGCACGTAAATCATCAAATCAAACAAACATAGCCATAACGGCGAGAGTCTTAATGTCAGAGCTCTAATTAACTACTAAGCCGCAGAGGCCCGTTCCATTTTGAAATATTTTGAACATCTCTAGGTGGCCTTTCTAACGTTAATAGAATGACTGCAAATAGCCATTTTAACGTTTCTGGCTATTTGCAGTTGACTGCAAATAGCCATTTTAACGTTTTTTGGCTATCTGCAGTTGACTGCAAATAGCCATTTCAACGTTTTCTGGCTATTTGCAGTTTTTTGGCTATTTGCAGTTGACTTCAAATAGCCATTTCAACGTTTTTTGGCTATTTGCAGTTGACTGCAAATAGCCACTCCGAAAAATTTAATATACATATTTATTTCATAATTTCTATGACAGGCAATACATATATATACATATATGTATACATACAATAATAATTTTATTAACGAAAGCTTACAGTGTTGATGTGGACATTAACCCATTGTATGCTAGTAGACTCTTCCACTGCCATATGTTGGACAAGTCCATTTGTCATATAAGGGGGCCAGACCTATTTTTTTTTTTCGTTTCTTTTAGCTCACCTATCATGTAATGACGAGGTGAGCTTTTGGGATCACTTTTCGTCCGTCGTACATCCGTCCGTGCGAAAACAATTTCTTCAAAAGACATACATGTATGGTCGGATTTTGACCAAACTTCATAGGAATGAGTCTTAGGCGGTTCCCTTTCAGAGTTCTTCAAATGGTTCCAGTCCGCACACCAAGCTCACAGGAGCCAACGACAGATTTTTTAAATAGTAACTTAAAAAAATATTCTCCTCTGAAACCAGGCCTTCAATATTTGGTGCGTAGCTTCATCTGGTGGACCTCTGCCAAGATTGTTCAAATTCTAGTCCTGGGACCAAAAATGCCCCCCGCCCCAGAGCCCTTTCGTTTTACATAGACTTACATAGGGAAAAGCTTTAAAATCTTCTTCTGTCTGAAACCAGAAGGCTCAGGTGTTTGATATTTGGTATGAAGCTTCGTCTTGTAGACCTCTATCATGATTGTTCAAATTATAGCTCTGGGGCCAAAAATGCCCTCACCCTGGGGCCCCTGGGTTTTACATTGACTTATATAGAAAAAAATCTAAAAATGAAAATCTTCTCCTCTGAAAGCGCAAGGCCCAGGTCTTTGAAATTTGGTGCTTAGCTTCATCTATTGGACCTCTACCAAGATTGTTCAAATTATGGCCCTGAGTCCAAAAATTCCCCCGCCACATTGAACTTCATCTGCTAATCGGCCTCCCACTGTGCAAGTTCATCCAGGTCATCTTGTAAAATAAGACATTCAAACGGAGAATATATACAGGACACATTATCAGCAAACAAACTGACTGATGACCTGATATTATCAGTCAGATCATTGATGAAAGCTAAGAAGACCGGTCCAAGGGTGGTGGGTGGGGGGGTGGGGGGGGGCTCCAGAAAAAACAGGGACTGGATAAGATGCTTGGCCATCAACAGCAACTTCTTGTGAGCCCCCACAGAGCTATGTGCTTATCCATCTATGTGTGGATCTGCTTATCCCATAGTAGTCAAGTTTATATAATAGCCCTCTGTGAGGTAACTTCAATTTTGTCAAAGGCCTTGGCGAAGTCTACGATGATCAAGTCAGTCTGTTTGTGGCCACGATTTATGGCCCCATCCAGATCGGCCTCAATGTCATGGTAAAATTGAACTAGTTGCATTTCGCAAGACCTTTAACTTCGGAAACCATTCACTAGTGAAGGATTGTCTATGGACGTGTCACCAGTAAACAATTCTGATTCTGACAGTCAACAAGAATGCTCTCAAGTAAAGCTATACAGAACCAAAAAAGATGTCTGTTTCAACAATTGACTGTTGTTTTTAAGGTAACCGGGCGCCAAGAGCACATAGGGGCTACCCCCAATTCGCCGACTGGGATTAGTTGTAGGTGCTGCTCTTTCCCTAGGCTGCCAATATGCCGACTCCTGTCGACTTGACAGTTATCAGCTAGCCGACTGGGAGTGAGGTGACTTCTTTCGCGGAGGATGTAAGAAGTTGGTCAATCACAACTCTGCCATGGCCATTCCCCGCTCAAGATGCCATGTAGGCACAGAACGCACCCAATGTCAAGCGTTTGTCCTAGGGATGTAAGTTAACCCTTATCTTGCTGAATATTCATTTAAGCCGCACCCATATCTGTCTATCAACCAATCAAATTACTTGATGTAATTTATTGCTACAAATTCATAAACTGAATGCCAAACAGTGTAGATCCTGATCAGGTGGCTTGATCTGGATCTACACTGTTTGCAAATATAGGGGTTGTCGTTTTTGTTTTCTTTGATTTGAGGTGTAACGTCCCCGTCAACACTGTAAAGGTCATTTTGGAGACGTTGCTTCCAATTTTGTGGGACTTTTATCCGACATTGAAATGAAATGACATCTCAAGCCCTGTCGCCCAATGAAACCAATAGGGTTTATTAGCATGGACGGTCCACCTCGCACCGCTGTTCCTGGACAGGCTTAGATCCTCTAAGCGGTTTACCAGTACTAGTGTGCGGGCCGGATTCAGCTCTGCGTGGAAGCATCATGCAGCCCATATATTTCTTCAAGCCCCTATGGGCGGGGGCCAAGGGGTTGTCGTGAACAGCAAGATAAGGGTTAAAGCATATTAGTAAAGTGGCTTGCACTTATTCTCTTCCCCTCTAGTGTTCGGACTTCAGGTGGGTTAAAACACTAGCATCTTTGCTTTTAAACATTAACTGACCGGTAATGCCCATGTCCGTATCTAGGCTGTGCCTAAGTTCATATTAAAATGGTACACTTGATTTTCGCATTCAACTTATTCCCGCAGTTGCTAAGCTCGTCTGGCGTAACGTGCATTGATGGTAATTACGGTACGTTAGCGCTAAAATGACGTCATCAAATGACGCCATCACAAGCTCTGCCGCCCAGGAATTCGGCTGAAGTCAACACTGGTTAACTGTGATGTATCAACGTCTTAATGAGGTGAGAACGTGAGGGACATAATTTCTGACATACATTTTTTTGATATTGAAAAAATATATTGAGAATATACATGTGTATATTATTTTTCGACGGTACATCGAATTCACAAACGCTTTATCCGTGTATTCAGGCATTTTCTCGCTGCCCTTGGGTGACAGACGTCATACTGCGAGGTCACTGGCCTTGTCATAAACCACCTAAAAAGAGCAGGTCATCTGACAGTAAGGCCGCCGTCAACGCTACCTTTCAAGGTTTAGTTTCCAACCAGCAGGCACTCAACGCGGAACTAACGTTGAAACAACGTTGAAAACGTTGAAACAACGTTAGTTCAACGTTGAGTCAAAGTTTTGTGCCTGCAGGGCAGTGGCTTCGATAGTAGCCAAACTGAATTAATTTTTCGAGGTGTGAGTTAGGCAACAACCCGACCTTCTTCAAAACTGCTGATATGAGCCCCCACAGGCAAGCGTTTCATCGAGAAGATTTTGTTTGTTTGTTTGATTTGAGGTTTAACGTCCCCGTCAACACTGTAAATGTCATTTTGGAGACGTTGCTTCCAATTTTGTGGGACTTTTACCCGACATCAGGCCTGGGGTCGAATACTTTCAAAAGTATACGAATACAAATACAAATACTTTGCATTTCACGAATACAGAATACAAATAAAAATACATTTTTTTTATGAATGTATTCGAATGAAAATACAAATACTTTGTAAATGTATTCGAATACTTTTAAAATTATTTTGAAATAATTTCCATCAAAATGGAAATATATTTATATAGTAAATGGAGTACTTATACAAAACAAAAACACCTGGTGACTGTAGTAATGTTTGGGTCATAGACAGCTACACATATCTTTGTTTTTTTTTTCGGAACAATTTAAGACACAATCAATGAAGGTGTGCAGGATCTTGCATCAAACAAGCCATTTGTAGAGTCTGGGGCATTTATCAATCACAAGCTAATGATTGATGAATTACGTCACATAAACACCTATATAATTCTGACCCCCTTGAACCCCACTTCTTTTGTTTTGTGTATGAATTTTAAAATGTTATCAACAGGGAGAATATTCTTATAAAACAAAGCTCATCAATTTACCTGTATTTTGAATTACATACATGGTAATTTGTAGGTTTTGCTTTGGCATGGCTCAGTTGTAAAAACACTAGGTCTTGCCCCTATCTCTCTATCCAGAGGCAAACTATTTGAAGATGACATTCAGATAACTTCACAGATTAACACATCAATGCCTACAGCCCCTTAAAAAGGGACCTTGGCAATGTAGATTAAGATCATATGCCACAGAATAATAGCGTCTGATCAAAGTGTTCAGTACTTAATAAAGTTCATAAAACTTTGCAAAAATAATAAAAGTAAGCAAACACCTCTTAAATTGAAATAGACCTGTCTAATAAAACAAATTGAAGAGTTCATTGGACATGAATGGGTAGCAGAAGTAAATTTATGCAATCAGCAAAAATCAGCTTAAAACATCATATAATGACAAATGTAAGAACAGACTAGAAATAGCCATGTGCCACAGTGGTGGGCCATGATTGTGAGTTATTTGTGATTGAAGCAAGTGTCTCTGAACAAAAAAAAATATCTAATTGAGAACTGATGTTAATTTCTTCTGTTTTTCACACCTCTCAGTCAAAAAATTATAATGTCAGTCACTTTAAAAGTAATATATTCATAATAATGAAATGTTTTTCATCTTAAAAGATTTTATTTGCAATCAAATGAATCAATATTCTGGGATCTCTGTTATGTATTGTATTAAACCATCAAATAGTAATTTCAGAAGTCCCTACATGAGCAGTCAAGGACTTTTGTCACATCAATTAAAACATTTATGTATTGTTTCATAATTTTTTTTTTCCTGTAAAAAGCAAAACTATTCATAATGTATTCGTAAAACTATTCATGAATACATTACTTTTGAGATGTATTCGAATACAAATACAAATACTTTTATTCTAAAAAAATCCATGAATACAGAATACTTCACAAATACTCAGGAATGTATTCGAATAGTATTCGAATAAGAATACAGAATACAATTACCCCAGGTCTGCCCGACATTGAGATTAAATGACATCACAAGCTCTGCCGCCAAATGAAATCAATAGGGTTTATAAGCATAGACGGGCCGACTCGCACTCCCGCTTTGCCTGTGCAGGCTTAGATCCTCTGAGCGGTTTACCAGTACTCGTGTGCAGGTCGGTTTCAGCTCTGCGTGGAAGCATGATGCAGCGGGGCCATATATTTCTTCAAGCCCCGATTGGCGGGGGCTGAATTCATCAAGAAGAGACGTGCATAGTAAATGGGCTTTATTGCAAGTAGGAAAGGCAATAGGTGCATCTGTGTTTCTTGATGGACGTCCCAGCAGCATTTTCTTGTAGCGCTGATAAACATCTTAACTGGCCGCAATACACGTGCTAGAGTGTCCTCCCAATACTTGAAGGATGGTGAAACAGTCCTTCCTTCAGCAAGAAATTCTTCAAGCACTGGAGTAAGTCCTGGAAATGTCAGTTTCAAGCTCTGCAAGACAGTGTTTAGTAGCATTCGGATCGCCTTCCGTCTTCGAAATAGTAAGGCCGTCCACTAACTTTACAAAATTTCCAGTTCCTCAGAAATTTCTTTTTCAGCGCGCTCGCACCAGATGAGAAACTGTCTATAAAATCTAACGTGCAATGCTTCATCTACCAATTTTAGACCATACATTTCTTTGTCAAAGCCTTTGCCAGCAAGCATCATATTCACTGTGCCTGCTGCGAACACGCCTGATTCATGCAGTAAATGTATCAGTCCTGCATCTCCATACAAGTATCCCATAGCAGAAAAGACAGACATCAGAAGATGCATTCATGCACACCAGACAAGGAAACCCATGATTTTACTCTAAATTTATGTTCTGACCGTGGTGTTCCGAACCAAATCGAATATAATCGCGTGTTTGATATCTGCACTGATTGATTACTACCTCGTATGTGTCGCCGTTAATGTTGACGTCACAGCACTTTACTTGACGTCACTAAACATTCCCGCTGTGTCATCACAATATGGCGGACGTCGGTACTCGAAGTGACTGCAGCATTAATAATCTGCGCGAAGAAATGGAAGGTATGCAAGAAAATGAATCCTATATGGGTGTGAGGGGCGGATAGAAAAATCCGTGCCTCGGGATCACTGTCCGACATCACTCGGCAAGCCTTCTTATAGTCCGCCTTCACACGGAATTGCACTCTTTAATTCTTCCCGCCTGGTTTAAGTAATTTCGAAAGCTTTAGTAAATATCCCCATGTCAAAGAAAACGGGAATTTATTCTTGACCAAGAAGATCAGCCCCCTCCTTCAACCACAGGAGGATCGTGTAGACTGTATTGAGTTCAGTGGGAGGTGCCATTGTGATAGGATTAGAGTCTACTCGCGATATAATCTGTTCAGAATCAGGGGTTTTGGCAGAATGGAATCAGTCCTGTCTGCACAGATGGAAATATTGTAAATCATTTCTAGCATCATGGAGGCATAGTACTGCAAATTTTCTGACGTTGAGGTTCGTTAAATCTTCGCCGGTGGTACGAAAACAGACTCTGTTTTTTATGTTTTTTTTGTGTTTTTTTTCATTCTTGAATTTGGCTGAAGTCAACACTGGTTAACTGTGATGTATCAAGTGTTCGGCTCGATACACGCCCAATTCGTGAGGCAGAGAGTGTCTCATTTATCTGCGCTGGCACAAGAATACTCGTCATTGCGTGCGTAGTCCGTTTGCCATATACTGTGCGTTCATTGTGATCCCAGTTGTCAGCTTAGGCAACTATGAAATTTCCACGTCTTGCAGCGGAGGTAAATATGACCCAAGAGACGATGACACCTACAGGAAATTCACATAAACAGCAACAGATGTGAAAAATTGTCTCAGCTCAGTATAAGATATACTGAGACCCATGTTGAACAATGTTTCTATTAACTTCCTACTTCCGAACTCGTCCAATCCTAAATTGTTAAACACGGTCAGTCCTAAATGCTTCGGAGAGTTAATAGGAGTGGAAGCAGTTATTATTTCACAAGCAATATGCAGGCAAGATAGAACCAATTCGACACCTGATATATCAGAACCTGCCATGAAACCCTCTTCACAGGTACATCACGAAAATACGCCTATATAATTTCGACCCCTTGAACCCCACTTTTATATAGTAAAACTGGGCGGTTCTAAAGAGTACCCACACTCTATATTTTAGAGCAGAAATAAGAAAAATCAGGTTTACCCCTGCAAACCCCAGTTTTACTGTATAAAAGTGGGGTTCAAGGGGGGTCAAAATTATATAGGAGTGGTTTCGTTATTTTTGACGCTGTGCTGGATTGCGGAGAACTAACATTTCTAGGATTTATGTAGGTAATGTAGAATAAGAATCTGATATGGGGTTCTGTTGTAGATGAGCGTTTTCAACCCGAGGGATGACCGTGCTGAGCGGAACCGAGGCTACGCCGAAGTTCGGCTCAGCACGGTCATCCCGAGGGTTGGAAACGCCCATCTACAACAGAACCCCATATTGGATTCTTTTTCTTGCATAACACCTCCGGTTAGTTTTGACAGCTCGCACATGTATATTGTTTACAAAATAAAAGTAGTGCGGAAGTAGTTCCGGCAGTTGAATAGAATTGAAGCGTATTTATGTTAGTTGCCTGGGTCGGAACACCAGGGTCAGAATATAAATTTCTATCCCATGGTAAAATCACAGATTTCCTTGTCTGGTGTGCAAGAACATTTTTTCTGCCTGTGATACCACGCTTCAGTTGCCACCAAGTCTCCATTAGGAAACCAACATTTTATCATCATTCCTGTCCAGAGCTACCTTCAAAACCTTTGAATACATGGATTCCTGGATTCCTTTCCAGGCTGTCCTGTTTTAAAAGAGGACTCAACCATTGACCATTCTGATTCCTTTTTAGCTTTTTCCGCATATGAAGCAGTTTTGTTGCCACTCGAACCCAAGGGTACCACTTGTCTGGCGGTACCACTTGTCTGACTGGGAGTCACTGAACGTTTTGCAACAAAACGTTTGCTATGATCAGGACTAATATATGATGCTCGACAGTCCCTGTGCTATCGTAACGTCATGACTCTTTGGTGAATATCATCCTCGTTTTCTAACAGGCGTTTGCCTTTTTTGTCCAGCCTTTGTCTACATGCATTGAACAGCGAATCTATGCGATTTATATCACGCTTTTGTAGCAAATTAAAGGTATGTATTAATTGACTTTCCAGTACTGATCGGAGGTCATCCGTAATAACACCAGGTCAATCAATATTAACTGAGATCATGTGAGGTCAAAAAATCAATATTCATGTTTTTTTTAATGGTGTCAATTAATAAAATTGTCATTAGTCAAGTAATTCCGTATTGACCCAGTTACAGGTCCTCGTTACAGGGCCAATGCAGCAGACCTCGGACCTCTACCTGGGCCAATACGAAATTACTTGATTAATAACATTATAGTATCATGCTGCTAAAATCAAATAAATAAGGTTGATTTTTTCGTATTTCATTTCGCAACACTGCTCTTAAGAATATCCACATTTCTAAAATCTACAGTACGCATGTGGGCGTCTTCTACTTGATGCCCGTGGGTTGCCTCTCCCACGGAGTTTGCTGGTTGATGTTTGCCTGTAAGAAACGTGCTTCTTACTTATAGTCCTGTTCAAAACCTGTTTCGACTTCATATGTTTGCGATCTAGTGACAATCAGAAATACGCTTCTGACAACACGCTAATATTTAAAGTAACGCTAATATACAAGAAAATAAATAATAATAATAAATAATAATAATCGACCTTATTTATAGAGGGTAACACATTTAGTACTAGTACTTATCTTCCTTGTGACCCTCTTTTCCTGGGTAGGAACCAGTACTAAGCAATAAAATAAATAAATAAATATTATAAAAGACCATATGAAATAAATTTTATATTGGTATATATTACAGCTGTTCGGAAATATTAACTCATTTAGACGTTTACATTACGTTACGTGAATCACATAAGTTGGACAAAGAAACAAAATCTAAAAAAAAAAAAAAAAAAAAAAGATAAAATATTACCTTTTTGCAAAGAAAATAACTGTTTGTACCCTTTTAACACATCCCGCATTAGGTGCCTAAAACTTCAGCTTTCATGTTAGCGAAGGCCTCGAAGGCCTTATAAAGCATTAATTCCACTTTTTCGCGACATTTAACAAAACCTTTATTTTTGACCCCAATTTTCTCGACCCGCAACGAAATTCAAGCCTAGCAATATTGGTTTCCATCACGTGAACAACCCTCTAAACCCCGATATATATAGAGAAAACTGGGGTTTACGGGGTTTACATTATTTTTCTTATTTCTGTTCAAAGACACAGGTTGTGTGTACTCGTTAGAACCGCCTCAATGAGGCGGTTCTAACGAGTACCCACAACCTATGATTGCAATATAAATAAGGAAAATATCATGGATTTTCATCAGAAAAGAAACCATTTTTGAGATGTAAAAATGCACTTTGTCACATGGGTGTGTTATCGTATTGACATTCTACCCGTCAAGACAAAGTAGGAACAGCTATTGTAATCTAAAATGTTATGGTTTATATTCATGTATCGTATTTATAATCACATTCTATATTACATACTTCTCCCGCCCATCGGGACTTGAAGAAATAAGTGGGCTGCATGATGCTTCTACGCAGAGCTGAAATCCGACCGCACAGGAGTACTGGTAAACCGCTTAGAGGACCTAAGCCTGCCCAGAGAAAGCGGTGCGAGTCGGGCCGTCCATGCTTATTTATCCTATTGGTTTCAATTGGCAACATGGCTTGAAATGTCATTTCATCTCAATGTCGGGTGAGGTCCCACAAAATTGGAAGCAACGTCGCCAAAATGACCTATATACAGTGTTGACGGGGACGTTAAACTTCAAATCAATCAAACTAACAAATATTGCACGACCCGCAGAAAAAGCAACCGACTGAAGTCGGTTGATTTCTAAGAGTGCCCTAAAATCACCGTGTCATTCTGTCATTCGGTCATTCTGTCATTCTGTCAGTCTGTCCGTCCGTAACCCGTTTGTGAAAATTGGTGATAGTGACTTAACTGCTTGGAATATATTAACAATTTTTGGCATACTGATAGATATCATTGAGATCTAACCAATGAACTTGCGAAATATTGCATTCCATTTAGTATAGCCTCGCCGAGACGAAAAATGTGAAAATCTTCGAACTGCTTCTCCTCGGAAACCGTTGGGCCGATTGAAGTCAAATTTCATATGGAGCCTCTATGGCATGGGGGAAACCAAAATTTGCTCATGGGGTCCAGGTCACATGACCAAAATGGCCGCAAAGCCATATATGGTATGTCTGTCTGTCCGTCCGTAACCCGTTTGTGAAAATTGGTGATAGTGACTTAACAGCTTGGAATATTTAAACAATTTTTGGCATACCGATAGATATCAATGAGATCTAACCAATGAACTTGCGAAATATTACATTCCATTTAGTATAGCCTCGCCGAGGCGAAAAATGTGAAAATATTCGAACTGCTTCTCCTCGGAAACCGTTGGGCCGATTGTAGTCAAATTTTATATGGAGCCTCAATGGCATAGGGAAACCAAAATTTGCTCATGGGGTCCAGGTCACATGACCAAAATGGCCGCCAAGCCATATATGGTAAAAACCCTTCAAAAATAGTCTTCTCCAGAACCACTGGGCAGATTTCCACGAAACTTAATAAATAGCATCTGGGACGTAGGTCCATCATAAATTGCTAAACTGGTGACCCTGGGTTGACCTTGACCTTCTTTGGGTCCGTCCGTAACCCGTTTGTGAAAATTGGTGATAGTGACTTAACCGCTTGGAATATTTAAACAATTTTTGACATACTGATAGATATCAATAAGATCTAACCAATGAACTTGAGAAATATTACATTCCATTTAGTATAGTCTCGCCGAGGCGAAAAATGTGAAAATTTTAGAACTGCTTCTCCTCGGAAACCGTTGGGCCGATTGAAATCAAATTTCATATGAAGCCTCTATGGGATGGGGGAAACCAAAATTTTGGTCATGGGGTCCAGGTCACATGACCAAAATGGCCGCGAAGCCATATATGGTCTGTCTGTGTGTCCGTCCGTAACCCGTTTGTGAAAATTGGTGATAGTGACTTAACCGCTTGGAATATTTAAACAATTTTTGGTATACTGATAGATAACAATGAGATCTAACCAATGAACTTGCGAAATATTACATTCCATTTAGTATAGCCTCGCCGAGGCGAAAAATGTGAAAATTTTCGAACTGCTTCTCCTCGGAAACCGTTGGGCCGATCGAAGTCAAATTTCATATGGAGCCTCTATTGGATGGGGGAAACCAAAATTTGCTCATGGAGTCCAGGTCACATGACCAAAATGGCCGCCAAGCCATATATGGTAAAAACCCTTCAAAAATAGTCTTCTCCAGAACCACTGGGCAGATTTCCACGAAACTTGATAAATAGCATCTGGGACGTAAGCCCATCAAAAATTGCTAAAATGGTGACCCTGTGTTGACCTTGACCTTCTTTGTGCCTAGGTCAAACTTTGACACATATGCTTTTGTATTGGAAAAGTGAGAATGCATTTTATCCTGCAAACGATTCAGAATACAGTACTAAAGTAATATGAAATAAAGGCACTGCCTTTTGAGCAAACACACTCATTTACACCCCTTAGATAGTTAATAGTTAACTGGACTGGATGCCCCCTGTGCAGGGAGAACCATCTCCTGCGAGTAATGGTCAAATGTGACCGATCGGAGTATAAGTAGAAAGAAAGATCCCTACCGTAATTACATGATTACTGTTTAGGACCTTGCGTGTATGAAATGTACACCTGCAAGTAATCCTCGTGGGGGGGGGGGGGGGGGGGTTGTTGCAGAATATTATTTATATATAGAAAGAAAGAGTAGTGGTGTTGAACATCAAAAACACACCAACAGTGGTTGCTTACGGGTTAAACCACTTGCCTCTGATGCTGGAGACCCCCGGTTCGATTCCCGGCAGCGACAATACAGTTTAGTATCCGAAGAATATGTTCCACTGGCATCATTTGTAGGGATGAATGTCACAAAGTGCACCGTCCTTCGGATCGGGACGATAACTGGAGTCCCACCCCACCACCAACGTGCAGAAAGAATAATCTCCTCTGCAGGTTAAGATCCTTACCGCAATGTCATGATTACCGCGTAGGCGCTTGTCCTTCAAATCTCAAGTGAGCAATAACCAAATGTCACCTAACGCAGTAAGGATAGATAGATATATATAGAGAGAGGGGGTGTTTGGCAAAGTTCCACATGAATGGCTTGAGCACTATCAAGCTCAGACACGACGAAATATAAACCACTTACAGTGGATCCAGAGCTTCCTGACCAACAGGTGTTAACCAGACCTGGTAAAAAAAAGGCCTGATTACCGCGATTAGCCCAGCTATATCTGGTGTCCCTCAAGATGCCATTCTCAGACCATTGTTGTTCTTCCCACGCATAAATGACCTGCCACAGAAAGTCAGCTCTGGAGTTCACCTCTTTGCTAATAACAGCCTTTTATACCACAAGATCTCAAGCATTGCTGATACTGCAGCACTTCAGAGGGATCTTTACAGACTACAGCAATGTCTAAAATGGAATACAGCCCTGTACTGTCAATCTTAAAAACTTGAAAGTACCTTGACATCCTTTTTTGATGCAACTGTTAAAAGCCAAACTGCAGCCTGGTGTTTCTTTGGAAGGAAGATAACCAGCTGGTCTGAAGATGTTAAAGCATGATGTAGTGACTATGATAAGACTTATCCTGGAATATGCCACATCAGTATGGGGCCCACATATAGTATCAGCTCGAGACGGTACAACGGCGAGCAACTCGGTTTGTCTCGAAGTGACTACCAGCATTACCTCCCGAGTGATACAACACCTTGACCTGCAAACTCGATAGCATTGACATCAAGATGTCAATCCCGGGCATCATCTATCTCTGGGCATCTATGCTTGCAGGTTCTCCGCAGGCATCTGCTATCAGCCCACCTTCATCGGCACGGGCATCAGACTTAAGACGAACTTCCAAAGAATATTGTCACTTCAGGGATCTTTGAGTGCTTCAAGAGGGATAAACTATAAACTACATAAAACTGTTTTTCAAAGTTTTTAATTTGTTCTGTTGCGAGGCAAAGGTGACCGGGGTACAACATAATTATATTGATTTACAGTTGGGCGAAGCCTGCTGTCCTTGCGGCAGGTAGGGGTAGAAAATGAGTGTTGTTATCTCTTCTATTTGTACACTTTTATTCATTTTCCCCTTTCTCCCCTGTCCCTCCCTCTCTTCTCCTCTACTAACTCTTCTATCTTTTTAGTCCCTTTCTCTGGGAGATAACACCTGACCAACCAGGGTTGGCGTGTGGTTAAACCCAAAGCATATGTTTGAGCTCCACAGCTGCTTTGCACATAGCCTTAGTTTAACGATGCTCCAGTGTTGGTCCTGTGTGCAATTCATGGGCAGAAAATTACATAGGGTGATTCAGTTAATTTGAAGCATGGGCACTTTAAAGTGTCCTGAAGCACTAGCATTATGCTATGGATTTGGGTCTCATCATCACTTTATAAATCTTGGCAAGGTAGAAATCCACAGGTAGCCAGCTGGTAACAAGACGTTTCGCTCCCAAGACGTTCCTCCCCCACCCACCCAAGTCGTTTCGCCTCCCTTTATGGCCCCCAGTTGTTTCGCCCCCAAACCCTAGTCGTTTCGCCCCCAACCCATAAATCAAACAATCAATATTTTTTTGTGTAACAAGTTCTATTCATAACTCCCCGAGTAGCCACTTTTAAGGCCCGGTGTCGGCCAGTAACTATTGATCAGCTATCCTTGGACTCACGTGAGAGGGCGATGATGCTACTTTATTATTTGCCTCTTCTCACCTCTGTCAAGTTAAAGATGAATAAAATTTCTGCAGTGGAAATTAGTTTAACCTTGGATAGTGGGCGAAACGACTAGGGGGACGAAATGACCAGGGGCGGGGGAGGGGCGACCAGGGAGGAAACCTCTTTTGGGCGAAACGACTAGGAGGGAAACGGTCTGGGGCGAAACGACGGGTTCAGCCAGATAGCTCTTTGTTTCCCCAACTATTCACAGGGCTTTATTTTATGTCCCTGAGCAATAGTTTGTGAAAAGTTTTAATTGATTGTCCAGACGAGAAGCGCCGTCCACACTACCGAGAAGCTCCGGTAAATGCTTCGGTAAATGCTCCGGTAATTCGTTGGTCCTAGCGCGATGCTGGATTTTACCGGCTAACCTTTTCGGCTCAGTGCGCGTGACGTAGTTTCGAAACTTTCCCGCGATCAAACTTCAGCGTTTGATGGAACGGTCTTCGAAAAGAGCCTTTTAAAATTATTTCGACGCTTTTTGTGTTTCTTTTGTAATGGGACTTGACTCCTGTTGCTTTTGAAGAGTAATTTTTGGATGTGAATACAATTCTCATGAACTCTGTAAAGATGGCGGATTATCGCGAGAAATAGAACGAGATTCCAGGCGAGATTTAGGTGCCTAAGTATGTTGTTCCAGCCTCTCTACAGTAAAGCAAACACTTCGTGTGTTTGCTATAAGATATATTTTTGCTCCTTACGATAAGGCGCATTTATTGGGGGAACCGTTTTAGGTCCAGGTCACATGACCAAAATGGCCGCCATACCCATATATGGTAACACTCATTAAGCTAAAAGCATCCGGCGGGTCGTGCACTTCAGCTGAAGCACTGGTTACATTCTTTTATTATTTGATTACGCACATACATGTGCATGTACAGACTGTGCATACGGATAAGGAGAATGGGTACACCATCCGGGGAGGCAACTCCTGTAAACTATTTTTGTCTCCCATGTAAATAGGGGTCAACTCTTAAAGGAAAGAATTTGCTCATGAGGAGCACAAAGAGCAGAACATAAATTTCTATCCCAGAGTAAAATCACAGATTTCCTTGTCTGGTGTGCAAGAAGGCTTATTCCAACACAACCCGTCTATATATAGGCATTAGAAAGAACTGTGATTTATTCTGCAACATATCACTGTGCAGAAGTACGTGACGCGAAAAGCCGCCGGGTTATGACGTCATTCACAGATTCTGTGAAGTAAAACGATGAAACTATATTTTTGGCATCAAAAAAACATTACAAAAGGACATAAATGTGAGTGATATAAGCAAACATATTGGCGGGATTTCTTCCAACAATGGCGAAACGTTTGTCCAGCCTGGCTCGGGTCACATGTGAGACGCCAAGTTCTGCAACGGGTGGGTTTTCAGGTGGGTTTTCTTCGGGTATTCCGGGTTTCGCCCACCTATGATTAACGATCGGCTCGATATGAGTGAAATGATCTTGAAAACCGAGAAAAAGAAAGAAAGGTTTATAGTATTTTTGAAGGGAACAGTAAAATAGTCGAATTTATGTTGCGGTGTAGTGCATAGTGTGTGAACTGTTGAGAAATAAATCACAGTTTGTCAGTCAGTCAGTTGTAAAAGACAAATCACACTAACAACTGACCTCAAAACTGTGATTACTCAACAAATCACTGTTAGAGCTGATCTATTCATCACGTGAGCAAGTCCGTGAAATGAACAGCCCCTAAACCCCATATGATAGAGACAAAAATGGGGTTTACGGGATATACATTATCTGGCTTATTTTTCATAAAAAAGAAAGAATGTGATTACTCGTTAGAACCTCCTCACCGAGGCGGTTCTAACGGGCACACAAAATCTTTGTTGAAAGCAGAAATAGGAAAGGAGTTAGATTTTTACCTAATATTTGTCATTTCTGACACCATGTTGAACACCATTATGGCACATAGACATGTTTTCCTAATGTTCTTAAATGTAAAGCCAATAGCTTCCTGGAATCTCAAGATAAATTATTGGGGATTACTGGATTGTTTTACATGTACAGTAAAATTCCTCTATTAAGACCACCTTTGGGACTGTTCAAAAGTAGACCACCTTTGGGACTATTCAAAAGTGGTCTTTAAGACCACTTTTGAACAGTCCAAAAGGTGGTCTCTGGCCAGAAGACACTGCATGCCGAAAACACATAGAAAGAATAAATGAATCCTACCAAATAAGGTTTTTAGAGTAGAATGTGTCCTAATTTTAGGTGGTCTTAATAGCCATCACGAAAACACGCCTATATAATTTTGACCCCCTCGAACCCTCCTTTTACATAGTAAAACTGGGGTTTGCAGGGGAAAACCTTATTTTTCTTATTTCTGCTCTAAGATATAGATTGTGGGTACTCGTTAGAACCGCCTCGATGAGGCGGTTCTAGCGAGTACCCACAATCTATATTTTGAGCAGAAATAAGAAAAATATCACAATTTTTCATCTGAAAATTTTCATTTTTTCGGCGATAAATGTGTCAATGTATTTGAATAGGCATGTTTTCGTAATGGAAATTTCACTGTATACGCATATTGACTTACTCAGAATGCAAAAGTTTTTCTATTATCTGGGCTATATTTTGAAGCCCAAACTTATCCAAAATCTTCTCAAGTTCTGTGGCATTCATCGACGCAGCAAGATCGAAAAAATGATGTAGATTTATGGGATAGCTTTGCCATGCCTTGTAGGTTCCATTGTACTTCTGTGGCCAAAACGTCATCAAGGAATTGGCAAAATTTACATTCTTATCATGGTATTCTTCAATCGCCAGTATGGCGGAAGTAATTTGATCTTCGGACGGCTTCGGTCCATTGCCATACCGGAAGGTCTCCAACAAACAGGAAGTTATCCACGCAGTCGCAAACATGTTGTCATCATACACTCGGAATGCTTCGCGGAATAAAAATAGATCCTCAGTGCCGTGGAAATAGAATTTAACATCACTTTCATACATTCCTTTGTGTTTTTCCCAGAATAATGGCGGGCGAAACGGTGAGTCTTCCTTCACTTGTAGAGAATAAACTTTCTCAAAAAGTTCAGCTACTGTAGCTTGAACATCCTTGTTTTCGATCGCTGACACAGGACGGGCTAGTAACATAAGAAATGGCAATGCAGAAATAAGAAAAGTATATTTTGACTCATCATACATGTTTGTCTTTTCAATTTTCGAACATTTGTTTTTCACCTGTAATAATTTGATAGTGCAATATACCTTGCATAACTCATGATAACTGTCACTGTATCTTATTAAACTTTGAACCCTGATAAATAAGGATCGTCGCAAGAAAGGCTGTTTTTTTTTCATCACGTGAACAAATCCGTGAAATGAGCACCCCACTTAACCCCGATTTATAGAGAGAAAACTGGGGTTTACGGGGGTAAACACTATTTTTCTTATTTCTGCTCTAAGACATAGGTTGTGGGTACTCGTTAGAACCGCCTAAATGAGGCGGTTCTAACGAGCACCAACAACCAATGTTTGAGGTATAAATAAGAAAAATATCACAGATTTTCATCAGAAATGTAGCCATTTTGGAGATGTAAAAATGCACCATGTCGCACGGGTATGTTATCATAATGTGTATGCGACCAGATAGGACACAAACTGGTCTGCTCAGTTACCCGGATTAGCTACAGACTTGAAATTTTAGATGTAGTATATAGAGGTATTGTACTATTCATGCAGCGACAAAAAAGGTCAGTGGTGATCAGTCTGCGCATGCACAGACCGATCACCACCTTTGTTGTTCGCATATTCTCCTACGGCGTGGCTTATACTTGAAAACTGTATATAATACAGATTATCTAACATTTGCATAATATTTTGAAAATGACCCGCTTTTGTCAAACGAAAGACCATCATAGTGGCTTGAAGAAATATATGGGCTGCATGATGCTTCTACGCAGAGCTGAAACTGACCGCACACAAGTTCTGGTAAACCGCTTAGTGGATCTAAGCCTGCCCAGGCAAAGCGGTGCGAGTCGGTCCATCCATTCCTATAAACCCTTTTGGTTTAATTGGGCGGCAGGGCTTGAGATGTCATTTCATCTCAATGTCGGGTAAAAATCCCACAAAATTGGAAGCAACGTCTCCAAAATGACCTTAACAGTGTTGACGGGGACGTTAAACCTCAAATCAAACAAACAAAAACACCATCATACGGTAACATGTTACTTGACCCCCGCCCATCCGGGCTTGGAGAAATAGACTGAGTTGTATTCATTTGGTGCTTCATCGAAGAGCTGAAACCAACCGTAATTGAGGAGTGGTAAACCGCTTAGAAGGTCTAAACCTGACCGCACAAATAGGTACAAGTTGGACCGTCTATGTATACAAACCCTATTGGTTTCACTGGGCGGCAAGGCTTGAGAGGTCACTTCATCTCCATGTCGGGTAATAGTCCCGCAAAATTTGGAGCAACGTCTCAAAAATGACCTAAGTAATGCTGACGGGGACGTTAAACCTCAAACCAAACAACACGTTACTGGTTTGTTGGTTGCTTGGTTTGGGGAGGGGGAGGGTAGTGAGACAGGGTGGGGTTCTCTTTACTATAGTCTTTTTTTCACTTAGTCTGGGTAGGGCCTTTATTCAGTTATTGTAGCAGTCGACAGTGTTTTTTTCTATTTCGAATACATGTTACAGATGCCTGACCACTCATCTTTAATTATCCATTGTAAAAGGTTTTAAGAGGAATGGGAACACCGCCATTTTTCAAAGGGAGATAACTTTCGGGACTTCCTGTTCGCTTTTCGATAAGTCCTGTCCCACTGAAAAGAGGGTCTACTCTTAAATGAAAGGATTTGCTCCTCAGGAGCAAATTCTTTTCTTAAAGAGTTTACCCCTATTGACATGGGAGACAAAATACTTTTGCAGGAGTTGCCTCCCTGAAGGTGCTGCCATTTCCCTTAAACTTGAAGGCCAACTCATTAAGACCTGACTAAAGGGCGATAATTAAAATTTCTGATATATATGTCTCTTTTCCTTAACAATTCGAAGAAATCAACCATCGAAGTTAGTAGACATTGTCAACCATGGCTTTGTTTGTTTGTTTGATTTGCTGCTTAACGTCCCCGTCAACACTGTAAAGGTCATTTTGGAGACGTTGCTTCCAATTGTATGGGCATTTTAGCCGACGTTGAGATGAAATGACATCTCCAGCCCTGTCGCCAAATGAAACCAATAGGGTTTATAAGCTTGGGCGGTCCGACTCGTGCGCACCGCTTTGCCTGGACAGGCTTATGGTGCAGATTATATTTTCTTGTCCTTTTGGATCATTGGGTTCATTTGGTATCATTTCGTTAATAGAGTTCTGCTTAAGCCGGTGTTAGAGGGCGTGGCCGGTGTTGCACATTTCAGTACTGGTCATGAACAGACTCAATAAAACCGAGTCGGCTGTTTTCGTTTATTTGGTGTATTCCTTGCTTCCAAAGGATCTAACTTCAGAACTTATTTAGATTCACTAAGCGGTTTACCAGTACTCCTGCGCGTGTCGGATTCAGCTCTGCGTGGAAGCATCATGCAGCCCATATATTTCTTCAAGCCCCGATGGGCGGGGGCCGAGTCAACCATTGCGGTATATCATTTAAATTGCGAATTTGTTTAGCATTCTATGCGCATATGAGCCTGTGCAGCTCCGCAGTCTGATCAGTTTCTTCACTTTGTGTAATATGGATGCTACTTGTTTGTTTGTTTTGTTTGTTTGTGTTGAGGGTTTACGCCCCTGTCAGCACATTTAAGGTTTTGGAGGCGCTGCTTCCGAATTTGCGCGACTTTTATCCGATATTGAAATGAAATCTCTCGCGCAAACAAACCGCTCTTGGATTTAAGGAAAGGGCCAACTCACACCACTTTTCCTGGTCAGGCTAAGAGCATTCGAAATTCCAAACATTTAAACAGTACTCAAGGTCGGTTAATTCCAGCTCGACGATCCTTGATCCATAGTGTTTTCTTGTGGATAGTAAAAACTATGATTTGAGGTGGTGGGCACGTGGGCCATTCCGGTATGGCTATGGACCGAAGCCGACCGAAGACCAAGTTACTTCCGCCGATTGGCGATTGAAGAATACTATGACAAGGATGTAAATTTTGCCAATTAATTGATGACATGTTTACGACTGCGTGGATACTAGCCGCCATGTTGGTTTGCCGGTCGCAGTTGAAGAGTTTATATGGAGTATATATTCGGAGCCTTAAAGCGTTTCCGTCAAAATTTGGCTGTCGGAATCGTAAGTTATGCAAGAACAACGATCATCCATGGTTATTTCATTGCATTAACATGTGCCGGATCCCTCGGAAGATATTTGAACATTCGGCCTAGCGGCCTCATGTTCAAACAGCTTCCTCGGGATCCGGCACATGTTAAAGCATGAAAAACCATGGTCGACCCCAATAATCTTCTTGGCATTGAAGCGGCTCATCAGATATAACAAGTGCCCCAAAGAACAATCGAAGTCAATGCGGTCATTACGCTAACACCCGTGCGACATAGTGCATTTTTCTAATCTCCAAAATGGCTACTTTTCGGATGAAAACCCATGATATTTTTCTTATTTATACTGCAAACATAGGTTGTCGGTACTCGTTAGAACCGCCTCATTGAGGCAGTTCTAACGAGTGCCCACAACCTATGTCTTGGAGTAAAAACAAGAAAAATAATGTTTACCGCCGTAAACCCCAGTTTTCTCTATACAAAGTGGGGTGTAAGGGGGTATTCATTTCACAAACTTGTTCAAGTGATGATTGGTGGATTTCGAAGCCGTGCAGTCATAAGGGTAACATACCCGTGTGGGATAATACTGTCTTTCATGCCCCTTAAATGCTTTCGCCCAAGATAAAATGTGTGACATTCTTATTTCTGCTTCAAACATAAACTGTGGGTGCAAGTTAGACCCGCCACAAGTACACAATGTATCTTTCGGAGCGTTAAAAGGACAGTAACACCGCTTTGCCGGGGCAGGCTTTGATCCTCTAAGCGGTTTACCAGTACTCTTGTGTGGGTCAGATTCAGCTCTGCATGGAAGCATCATGCAGCCCATATATTTCTTCAAGCTCCGATGGGAGGGTGCCTTCTGATGGGGGTTGTGTGTTAATTGTATCGATTCCTGATCATTGCCTCCATTTCTATTTTATGTATATAAAAATGGGGTTTATAGGGGTTTGCATTACTGTCCTTTTTTAAGGGTAAGACCAAACAGTTTAAATCTCAGGGCAGGGCTATATTCCCAGCCTTCACTCAAAGGCAATCAACCCACCAGTTCTCAGCGCTTTGCATTACGAAAAAACGCCTATACAAATACATTGTATATAACCGTAATCGCCGACAAAATGAAAACTTTTGGATGAAAAAGTGTGATATTTTTTCTTATTTTTGCTCAAAGTTTAGATTGTGGGTACTCGTTAGAACCGCCTCGTCGAGCACCCATAATCTGTATTTTAGAACAGAAATAAGAAAAAAAAAATGTTTACCACTGTAAACCCAAGTTTTACTTTATACGTCATATTTTTTACAAAGGTTTCTTCTGTTCGTCAGAGTCCTGATTGAAACAAAAATGTTAAAGTGTAACATCGAGTCTCTTATCTTACTTCAGTTACGTATAAGAACAAATTCGGCATTAAGAAAATAGTCTATCCAAAAAGTGGGGATGGGGGTAAAGATATCCTGGTCAGTTTAGCTTTACCCCCGCGGGCCAAGATATCCCAGCCGGGATATCTTCACCCCCGCCTTTCCACACACCACCACCACCACGACTCACAAATGACAGGGATAATGCAAGATTATGAGTCTACTATCTTACTTCAGTTACATATAAGAACAAATTGGGCATCAAGCAATCAGTCTAACCTAAAAGTGGGGATGGGGGTAAAGATATCCTGGCCAGTTTAGCTTTACCCCCGGGGACAAGATATCACAGCAAGGATATCTTCACCCCCACCTTTTCACTCACCACCACCACCACCACCACCATTCACAACTGACAGGGATAATGCAAGATTATGAAAGATTGTCATAAGCAAGATTTTGAATAAGACAATATACAAAATGAAGTTAATAAATAGTCATTTGCCTCTAAATTATGGTCATATTTCTTACTAAGGGTAGTACTATTAGTCAGATGCATGATTGAAACGAAAAATGTTAAAGTGAAACATTGAGTCCACCATCTTACTTCAGTTACGTATAAGAACAAATTGGGCATTAAGAAAATAGTTTATCCCAAAAGTGGGGATGGGTGTAAAGATATCCTGGCCAGTTTAGTTTTACCCCTGGGGTCAAGATATCAAGGGTGGGGGTAAAGATATCCCGGGATATCTTTACCTCCGGGGGTAAAGCTACCCAGGGGGTAAAGATAAACTGTTACACCGGTTCTATCGAGTACCCACAATCTATGTCTTGGAGCATAGATAAGAAAATTAAAGTATATCCCCGTAACCCGGTTTTCTCTGTATAAAGTGGGGTTCAGATGGTGTTCATTTCACAGACTTATTCACGTAACGGTGTGTATATATACCTGCATTTATCATATGACGTCGCGTCTGAGAATGTAATAACGTGATGTAATAAATTCGATAATCCACTAGTGGATTAAATATGCAATTTAGTTGGATAGGCCCCGTAACATTGCATGTACGGCGTCATTAAGGACGTCGACTTTAATAATGGAGGAATATTGACAATTTTATTAAACAGGCGTGAATAAAATGCCTTTTAAATGCCATATGATAAATAGAATCTTGCATTCGTGCTCATATATTATTGAATTTATTAAACTCGTTGAAGAAAAAGGATAAAATTCTCGGCAGAGACTCACATTTTATCCCTTTTCATCAACTCGTTTAATAAATTCAATAATATATGAACACTCATGTAAGATCCTCTATGTTTGTTTGATTTGAGGTTTAACGTCCCCGTCGACACTGTATAGGTCATTTTGGAGACGTTGCTTCCAACTTGTGGGACTTTTACCCAACATTTAGATGAAATGGCATCTCAAGTCCTTTCGCCCAATCAAACCAAAAGGAATTATAAGCATGGACGATGCGACACTCGCACCGCTTTGCCTTGGCATGCTTAGATCCTCTAAGCGGTTTACCAGTACTCGTGTGCGGTCGTTTCAGCTCTGTGTGGAAGCATCATGCAGCCCATATATTTCTTCAAGCCCCGATGGGCGGGGATCCTCAATGTATGTTGTGTGTACTCAATGAGAAACACATCGATGTAGGGATTCTAATGAGTGCATACAACATACCTTTATTTAAATAAAATAAAAAAGAGAATTCTCATGCACGTGCGTAAGTAACGCGACGCCTGATTGGATGACGTCAAACACAGCATAACCTGTCATTGTGACCACCTCTATTAAGCAAGCAACCTGTCGTAAGCAAGCATGCATTTGGTTTCCCCCAAAAAAGGCAAATAAATTAAAACTCGTTGGCATTTTAAAATTGATGTGCCTGACAAACAATATTCTATGCCGATCTGAGCAGTGACATTGTCCGATTTGTTTGTTTTGGGTTTTGGCTTTTACGGCCCTTTCTAAGCCTGTCCAGGGACCGCGGCGCGAGGCGGACCTCCATGCTAATAAACCCTATTGGTTTCATTGGGTGACAGGGTTTGAGATGTAATTTCATCTCAATGTCGGGTAAAAGTCCTACAAAATTGGAAGCAACGTCTCAAAAATGACCTTTATAGTATTGACGGGGACGTTAAACCTCAAATCAAACAAACAAACAAAATCAAGTTAGCTTTACAAATTTTGTGCTCAGCTGATAGGAGCATGAAAAAGTTAAATACATTGCGATAACACACCCGTGCGACATAGTGCATTTTTCACATCTCCAAAATGGCTACTTTTCTGATGAAAATCCTTGATATTTTTGTTATAAATGTTACAACATAGGTTGAGGGTGCTCGTTAGAACCGCCTCATTGAGGCGGTTCTAACGAGCATCCACAACCTATGTCTTGGAACAATTATAAGAAAAATAATGTATACCCCCGTAAACTCCACGTTTCTCTATAGAAAGTGTGGTGTAGGGGGTCTTCATTTCACGGATTTTTCACGTGATGTATATATAATATGCAACCTTTTATACACAAGAACCACCCCCGCCCATCGGGGCTTGAGGAAATAGATCGGCTGCATGCTGCTTCTACGCAGAGCTGAAACCGACCGCACACGAGTACTGGTAATCCGCTTAGAAAATTTAAGCCTACCCAGGCAAAGCGGTGCGATTCGGACCGTCTATGCTTATAAACCCTATTGGTTTCATTGGGCGACAGGGTATGAGATGTCATTTCATCTCAATGTCGGATAAAAGTTCCACAAGTTGGAAGCAACATCTCCAAAATGACAAAAACAGTGTTGACGGGGACGTTAAACCTCAAATCAAAATACCCGAGAAATAAACCAAACTTCAAATAATTATCTTTGCTATATTTATTTAAATAAATTTTCAGAATTTTCGGCTAGATTCTTACCTTCTCGGGCTTTTCTGGTTTGAATGGTCCGTTGGAATAATTGTGCACTGCTATTGCCGGTGCGATTAAGCTTCGAAAATAATTTCCAAAGCTAAAATAAACTATTTTTTTTTGCAGATTTCCATACAGAATGCATTGCACCAAGAAACCTAATAGTTATTATTATTATTATTATTATTATTATTAATATTATACTGCTGCTAATGGTAATATTTTAATAATAAACCGATGATGATAATAATTATATTGTTACTACCTCTTCCGCTACTTCTACTACTATTATCGGCCCCCGCCGATCGGGGCTTGGAGAAATAGATTGAGCTGTTTGATGCTTCAAGGCAGAGCGGAAACTAATCACACATGAGTGGGCAATCTTTCGCCAGAACTGTTGAGAAGCCTCCGTGGTGTAGTGGTTACGCTACTCGCGTTGTAAACCAGGGATCGCAGGATCGATCCAGGGCTTTTCCAGACTTTCGGATGAGTCTTTAAACCGAGGTCCCGTCTCCGTATGAACTTAGCTGTTGGTGGGACGTAAAACTCAAACACTCACTCACTCACTCGCCAGAAGTAAACAACTGTCCTTCATGAATGAGCAGAAGGGAAAGTACATGTACATGCTATATCTCCATATCATTTTTACCCGCTTGAACCCTACTTTTTTATGGTTAAACTGGGGTTTACAGGGATAAACTTATTTTTTTTCTATTTCTGCTCTAAAAGATAGATTGTGGGTACTCGTTAGAACCACCTTGATGAGGCGGTTCTAACGAGTACCCACGATCTATATTTTCAGCAGAAATAAGTAAAATATCATAATTGTTATTGCCAATTAGACGCGCATCCGACTGAACAACCATCACAGAAGCAAGCCTATATACTTTTGACCCCCTTCAACCCTACTTTTATATAGTAAAACTGGGGTTCACAGGAGTAAAACTTATTTTTCTTATTTCTGCTCTAAAATATAGATTGTGGGTACTCGTTAGAACCGCCACATAGAGGCGGTTCTAACCAGTACCCACGATCTATATTTTGAGCAGAAATAAGAAAAGTATATTTACAATGTGTTTGTACATGTATAGGCGTGTTTTTGTAATGCCGAGACCCGCTCCAAAAGACAGGTAAGTGTTATTTTCAGCAGCGCTATTCTTGACGTTGTGACGTCAGCTGAATGCATTGCAAAGATGGCTGTGAGTTCAACTGGGCTTGTATGCCGGGACACTGGCAAACAGTGCAGACCCAGATCAGGCGGCAACAAAACGCAGCGTCTGTTTGCTTAAAATACATGAATTTAAGGGTTTAACGAAATCGTCTAAGATTCTTCAGAACCGCGCCCCGCCCTCCGTGGCTTGAAGAAATACATTGGGCTGGACGGTGCTTCCACGCAGAGCTGAATGCGATCGCGCACATGAGTACTGGTAAACCGCGTAGCAGTTTTAAGCATGCCCAGGTAAATAGATGCGTGTCGGACCGTCCATGCATATAAACCCTTTCGGTTTCATTAGATGGCAGGGCTTGAGAGGTCAGTTCGTCTCAATGTCGGGTATAAGTCCCACAAAATTGGAACCAAATTTTCTTAATAGTGTTGGCGGGGACGTTAAACCACCAATCAAACAAAGTCTTCAAAAACATTTTCCCAGACACGCGACCCATCAGTGCTTTGATTTCCTTGGGTTGTTTGTTATCCATTTGAACACCTCTGAAGGTAAGAAAACGTCGGGGCAAGTAAAAATGTTCCTTCCGACATGTACGCTTTGCGCGAAGTCACATCAGTCTGAGTACGCACTCGATTCTCCCTGACTGCGTTAACAGGTTTTTCCATATGGCACACAACGACGATTCTGACCAGGCTGTTCGGTCGGATCAAAATCTTCGCTATGCGCACTTGTCTGAAGGCACACACTCGATTGATGTTGCTAATATATGAGCCGCGCATTTCATATGAAGGCAGCATTTCCCGCAATTTACATGTGCGCCCACCGAATAATAAGATCAGCCTGTGCATCCATATAGTCTAACCAGAGACTTCTCTTCCTCCAAGAAAGAGCATTGGGTCCTTAGCTATCTTCAGAGCGCAAAACGAAGACTCTGATCAGACTGCGCGGATGCGCAGGCTGATCTGAGTCTTCGCTGAGCGCACATGTAAATTCTAAGAATTGCTTTGCCCCGACTCAATTTTATAAAAGAAACGCATTTTCTGCTTCTCTGTTTATTTCTGTCCGCGTTATGCTAATAGGGCAGGCTGTTCATAGAACCTCAATCCATATTTATGCTGTATAATTTTCTGGATAATCATGAGCTATACTTGTGTGACAGTCGCTGAAAAAGACCTTGAGAATAGTGTACTTGTTCAGGACAATGCTTGGAAAGCGTTACTTGAACAATCTGGCAAGGAGAAATACAGTTCTCAGACAGAAAGTTTACCTAAGAAGCTTAGCCGTAGGTCTTTACGTAACATTAGGACACGCAGAGAGGTTAAAACATTAGTCGATGCTCTCCAAGCTAATACAGAGATGTTGGAGAATGTTACAATTGGAGTGAATAATCTAGTAAAGTGGTCGCAGACTGAACATTCTTGCTATACAGAAAATCTGAACCCTGCTTTTGTTTCGTTGTTTGTGCTGCTCGCAGATGTGGCTTTGTCAACTTCTCCCAGGTTTGGCAAGCATCAAGAGGACCTCCAGAGTATATCGAGTTATTTCCGAGATGTAATCTCGACGACAAAAGATAATGCTATATTTGACGACAACATGTTCTCGGTTTTTAAGTGGTATGCCAATACAAAAATGCTAAATCTTACATCCTGTGCTGATGTTTTAAAAGCTGGGTTTATCAGTAACGGAGTCTACAGTATAAGAATTCCCATTACGATAACACACCCGTACGTTATAGTGCGTTTTCCACATCTCCAAAATGGCTACCTTTCTGACGAAAATCTTTGATATTTTTCTTATAAATGCTCAAAACATAGGTTGTGGGTGCTCGTTAGAACCGCCTCATTGAGGCGGTTCTAACGAGTACCCACAACCTATGTCTTGGGGTAGAAATAAGAAAAATAATGTATACCCCCTTAAACCCCAGTTTTCTCTATATAAAGTGGGGTTTAGGGGGGTCTTCATTTCACGGACTTGTTCACGTGATGCAAGTACAGACAAAGTTTTAAATGTTTCGTGCGATCAGGAAACGGACGGTGGAGGATGGATGGTGATTCAGCGGAGGCAGGATGGCTCTGAGGACTTTTTCCGATCTTGGGTGGACTATAAACGAGGATTCGGTGACGTGAAGGGCGAGTTTTGGCTGGGAAATGAAAATCTCCATTACCTGACAAGAACCAAACAAGAACTGCGTGTAGACATAATGGACTTCGATGACAACACTGCCTATGCCAAGTATTCATCCTTTGCGATTGGTTCGCAGTCCGAATTTTACAAATTGAGTGTCAGTGGATACAGTGGAGATGCAGGGGATGGTATGCGTCGTGGTAATGGAGTCCGATTTTATGCTGCGGATAGTGGAAGTGAAAATGTAAATACATACAAGGGGCCTTGGTGGCATGATAGTTGTTGTCATGCTCAGCTAAACGGAGTGTATTATAAAGATGCTAAATATGACGACCGTACAGGCGTGAACTGGTTTTACTGGAAAAACCGTCATATGTCACTAAAACGATCTGAAATGAAAATACGGCCTTTAAAGTGATCGTTGTTCATTAAAATTACGGAACCTTGTGACATGTAAATTAGGGGATAACTGTATTGAAAATTGTCATTTGGGGGGGTAAATCGGAGGTTTTACGGTCGGAAATTTCATTTTACGGCGACACGTCAGCGGAGCCGTAAAACGTTATTTGCGATCGTAAAAGCGACCTTACGCGATGACGTCGGGTTTCCGACAGTATATCGCAGAATATACTGTCGCAAATTTTGAGCTTATCCAATCAGACGTCGCGTTACATACGCAAGTGCATTAGTATAAAAAATATATGCACATGCTTTCGGCGAACTGTCGAATTTCAGTACGTCGATGCCTTTAGGGCCATGATATTTTTCGAGAAGTTAGAAGCATTGATTGTTAGTTCCAGTACCATGTCCGGAGGCATATGATTCAGGGGAAAACAGGCCCCGAAGTTATATAGTAATTACATGGTAAGTGTCTTTAAAAATAAACTATAAATGCGTCCACAGGACACGGATGCCCCCGCCTGAAAATATTTTGATGTGAGTGTTGATCCATAGGAAATTATTGACCATGTTTAAGTTTTGGACCCTTTTTGGACATTAACATTTTGACCTCTTAGTATGCCCTTGACCTTGCGCCTCATGACGGTGAACCATTTTTGCAAAGTAATTTCAAAAAACATACAGAAATAAGAAATAAATTTCGGACCTTTTTTGTTTTACCTTTGACGTCTTAAGAACAACATTGAACTTGGATGTACGGACCTGGGTTTTGCGCACGACACATTCTCTCATGATGGTGAACATTTCTGACAAGTAATTATACAACCCATCCAGAAATAAGAAAGTTATTGAACGCGTTTAAGTTTCTGACCCTTTTTTGACCTTTGACCTCTAAGTACGACCTTGACCTTGGAGGTACTGACATGTGTTTTGCAAGTGACACATCGTCTCATGATGGTGGACTTTTCTGCCAAGTAATTTCAAAAACCATACAGATATAGGGAAGTTATTAGCAGTGTTTATGTTTCGGACCTTTTTTTATCTTTGACCTCTAAGTACGACCTTGACCTTGGAGGTCTGGGCCTGGGTTTTGCGCGTGACACATCGTCACATGAAGGTGAACATATCTTCAAAGATATTTTAAAATCCATTCAGAAATAAGAAAGTTATTGATCGCGTTTAAGTTTCGGGCCCTTTTCCATGCTGACTTTTGACCTCAAGTACGACCTTGGCCTTGGAGGTATGGACCTGAGTTTTGCGCGCGACAGGTAGTCTCATGATGGTTAACATTTCTGCGAAATAATGTCAAAATCCATCCAGAAATAAGAAAGTTATCGACCGTGTTTAAGTTTCGGACGCGCGTACGGGCGGACGGACGGACGGACAGGGGCATCGTGACTATATGCCCCTTCCACCATTCTTCGAATGGCGGGGGCATAAATATAACCGGTTGGTCTTAGACAGTTTTATAGGGACGAGTTTTAGCGAGCCCCAATAAAATTATCGCGGCGAACCGATTGTATGTTCTTGTTATGTCCTAATACGCCTTCGTCTCAAACGAAGGTAAATCATTTATATTCTATTGTAATGGGATATCAGTCCATTCCCCCTACGCCTCGGCAAACCCTTTTGCACTGGCGTTTCACGCTTTAACCATTTTGTATCATTTATTTGTCACATGACTTCGTCGATAAGCTACGAAAGAGCATTAGGGCCAGGTATACATTTTTTCTTTTGATAGGTATCTCGAAATTTCGACTTGGTATCTCGAAATTTCGACTTAGTAACTCGAAATTTCGACTTATTAACTCGAAATTTCGACTTAGTATCTCGAAATTTCGATATAATAACTCGAAATTTCGACTTATTAACTCGAAATTTGACTTAGTAACTCGAAATTTCGACTTATTAACTCGTAATTTCGACTAAGTATCTCGAAATTTCGACACAATAACTCGAAATTTCGACTTTATTAACTCGAAATTTCGACTAATTAACTTGAAATTTCGACTTGTTAACTCGAAATTTCGACTTAGTATCTCGAAATTTCGACTTAGTTACTCGAAATTTCGACTTACTATCTCGAAATTTCGACTTAATAACTCGGAATTTCGACTTATTAACTCGAAATTTCGACTTAGTAACTCGAAATTTCGACTTATTAACTGGAAATTTCGACTTAGTATCTCGAAATTTCGACTTAGTAACTCGAAATTTCGACTTAATAATTTCGACTTACGAGATATTAAGTCCTATACACACAGTTAATGTTAAAGACCCTGTTTCATAATACCCCCGCTTTGAAAACAAGTTTACATCAAGCAGATTATGCAAATTATGTGATAACATTGTGAGACTATGGTCATTATCGGCTTACTTGTATCGTGTAAACGCCAATGATCTTTCTCGGTGTATTTTTTCACATGTTCTTACATTCTTCTTTCTCTCTTTATTGGCCAATGTTAATTTTATCAAATATTTCTCAAGAACTATAAAACTAGAGGCCCAAAACATGCATCATGTAAGAGACAGAGGGTTTTCTGTCTCATCAGGACGTCGCACATTCAGTCCCGTTTCACAGCCCCCGCCCATCGGGGCTTGAAGAAGTTGATGGGCTGCATGGTGCTGGTAAGCCGCTTACAGGATCTAAGCCTGCCCAGGTAAAGCGGTGCGAGTCGGACCGTCCATGCTTATCAACCTTATTGGTTTCATTAGGCGACAGGGCTTGAGAAGTAATTTCATCTCAACGTTGGGTAAAAGTCCCACAAAAGTGGAAGCAACGTCTTCAAAATGACCAATACAGTGTTGACGAGGACGTTAAACCTCAAATCAAACAAACAAATTCAACCCCGTTTCAGTAAAATAAAAGCGGGCTAAAAGTCATATTTGACAGTCTTTTTCGGTATCAAAATTTCTCATCGTGTGCTGTCAAGTAAAATTCATGTATATAGCAAAGCACTGACAGCACTGGTGGGTCGATTGTCTTCGAATGTGGATTGGTACATGTTTCGTTTATCCTTTAAATTCCTAAACTATAAGCAAAACGTGTAGATCCTGATCAGACGCCGCGCTTGGGTCGATTAATTATCAATTGACTAAAAGTTACTAACTACAGAAGCTTCCCGTCTTCTATTGACCTCGTGACTATCACTGACCATGTTCAAAATCCAGGTACCAGTTATTTATAGCAGCGCTATAGTCTTTCCTTGTGACGTCAGTGCGCCATGTAGACTGGGCCGGTGAACATGGACATTGCAAACAGTGTAGACCCTGATCAGACGCCGCAGAAGAGAGCTTCATTAAATAACCGGTACGTTCATGGTGTAGATGGTAAGCGATAGTCACGTGGACAATAGCAGGCGAGAAGCTTCTGTAGGTAGTTACTTTGGGTCGAATGTAAAACAAATCCACCCAAAAGATGGTAAACTAGGCAACACGAACACCATGACTAACTTAAAAAAGCAACAACCGGACAGAAAATGCGGTATCAGAATACGTTGCGTGTTCAAGGTGTATCATTTTGATAGAGCGGCAGATTCCTAGACCCTTCGTTTCATCCCATCGGTCAGACGTCGAAATTGATGGCTGGTCAGCTCTAGTCACGTGTGTGTGTGGTGGTGGGGTAGGGGGGGGGGGGGCGTGGGGGTGTTCAATGTTCTGTATTCGACGCCCAAGAATCTCCCAAATATGTTCCAGGGGATTCAAATCCGGGCTTCTAGCTAGCCAAACCAATGTCTCAATTCCGTAACTGTGTGTATAGGACTTAATATCTCGTAAGTCGAAATTCGAGATACTAAGTCGAAATTTCGAGTTAATAGGTCGAAATTTCGAGTTATTAAGTCGAAATGTCGAGTTACTTAGTCGAAATTTCGAGATACTAAGTCGAAATTTCGAGATACTAAGTCGAAAATTTCCAGTTAATAAGTCGAAATTTCAAGTTAAGAAGTCGAAATTTCGAGTTATTAAGTCGAAATTTCGAGTTACTAAGTCGTAATTTCGAGTATCTAAGTCGAAATTTCGAGTTAATAAGTCGAAATTTCGAGTTATTATTTCGAAATTTCGAGATACTAAGTCGAAATTTCGAGTTACTAAGTCGAAATTTCGAGTTACTAAGTCGAAATTTCGAGATACTAAGTCGAAATATCGAGATACCTATCAAAAGAAAAAAAAATACACCTGGCCCTAATGCTCTTCCGTAATAAGCAGTGGATAACGTCGTGTAATAAAAATCGTATGACCACACGTGTAATATCACTTTGGCGGGATTAAGTAACGTCATGACGGCGTCCATGTCAACCGTACATTTTTTGTGGTTAAATTGTCAAATTTAAAGGCGATAAAATCCACTATAATGTGGTCATATGATAAACAGAATCTTACACTCGTGGTCATTTGATATGAAATTTATGAAACTCGACAAAGGCTCGTTTCATAAATTTCATATGAAATGACCACTCGTGTAAGATCCTCTATTTAGAACATAACAAAAAAGATAACACATTTTACAGGTGATGCCAGCGGTTTAATGATCAACGCGTACAGAGGTGTTCGAAGGACGCCATAGACTGGACATCTCGTCAGTCGTCATAGAACGTAAGAACGCCCATACTGCACATCGTAGTCACAGAACCATTCTTCTGATGACATACCAAGGAACAGCGAATAACCATTAAAAAATCTGAAAAGAACTGAAACATATTTCAGAAAAAAGTGTCTTTTCACTGCAAACATTGTTTGCAATGCTGCATAAAACATACCGCCGTGCGCGCGTCTGAGTTCTTCCAACATGCCTTTTACAAAGCACAAGCCTGTATTTATCATATGACGTCATTGATAAGCAGTGGATAATGGATAACGTCGTGCAATAAAAATCGTATGACCACACGTGTAATAACTCTTTGGCGGGATTAAGTAACGTCATGACGGCGTCCTTGTCAACAATGCACTTTTGTGCAAAAATTGTCAAATTCAAAGGCGATAAAATCCAATCAAAGTGGTCATATTACACTCGTGATCATTTCATATGATATTTACGTAACTCGCCGTGGGCTCGTTTCATAAATATCGTATGAAATGATCACTCGTGTAAGATCCCCTATTTCTCTTGTATAGTCTTTCAAAATGCAGTTGGACATGACTGCACTTTTAATATTAAACTCGATCATGTTTTAGGTAAGTCGCCTTTAGCTCAATTTTACATTGGTCGATATAGTTACAGTTATGTTCCTAATTTTATACTTCGTGCGCCGCATTTGTATAGTTTATCAACGACCTTTGAGAGTTCAACGTTCAAGCGTGGCAAGACTGTTCCATGTTTTAGGGGAAGCAGGTTTCGGATTTCTTTTTTCACAGGATTTTAAAATTATAAATATTTTTTTTTTGATAATGCCATTATGTTGAAGTCGTGGCCAAATGGTAAGTATGATGCGGTACGAATCTCAGTAAAACTATATCTCCCAATGTAAAATCCCAACTGAAGGCGACTTACCTAAAACACGGACTGGTCCAAAATTAAAAGTGCAGTCACGTCTCACTGCGTTTTGAAAGACTATAAAATTCCGTGACAAAATAATCAACAGATTGTATTATTATTAGGGCCCCGTCAAGCGATTTTGGTACTTATCGCCTATGCGAGCAGCGAAGGTTCAGGCGAGCCTGCGCATCCGCGCAGTCTCGCCAGAACCTTCGCTGCCCGCTCATACAAGCAGTGAATCAAGAGGAACCTTCAGACAGAAAGCCATATCCCTGGCCCCTCTGAATGGCTGGGCATGCGCAGTTAAAATTTGTCATGACGGAATGCTCGAAGACACAAATTCGCTTGGCGGGGCTCATTATTGTAACTTTACAACTCAACAAATAAAACTGACATTCTGTCAAGCAACACATTATGCTATGTTTTGGGTTGGTGGATGGGATGCCATAGCATCCATAAAGGTAGTAAACCCTGACTTGAATGACGATACATGTATCTCAATCAGCTTAAAACAAATATTCTCAGGCCCCCGCCCATCGGGGCTTGAAGAAATAGATGGGCTGCATGATGCTTCCACTCAGAGACCGACCCGCAGACGAATACTGGTAAACCGCTTAGAGAATCTAAGCCTGCCCAGGCAAAGCGGTGCGAGTGTCCATGCTTATAAACCCTATTGGTTTCATTGGGCGGCAGTGCTTGAGATGTCATTTCATCTCAATGTCGGGTAAAATGCCCACAAAATTAGGAGCAACGTCTCCAAAATGACCTTTACAGTGTTGACGGGGACGTTAAACCTCAAATCAAACAAACAAACAAATAACACATATTCCGCAACTTGAACCTTGTTAACTTCAGAGGCAACGGGCCTCCGTGGCCTAGTGGATAAGAGCGCTGACTCTTAGTCATTAGGTCTCTCACCGCCGTAGGTTCGAGCCTCGCTCGGGCCACGTGTGAGACGCCAAGTTCTGCAACGGAAGGTCAGGTGGTTTTTCTCCGGGTACTCCGGTTTTCGCCCACCTCTGATTAACAATCGGCTCGATATGAGTGAAATAATCTTGAAAGGGTCGTAAAACCCAAACCAAAAAAAAAAAAAAAAAACTTCAGAGGCATACCTGGCTAACAAACGATCCGAGTAAAATAAAAGCACTGATGGGTCGAGTGTCTCTGAGTGTAGGTTAGGAAAATGGCCCTGAGGAGACTGAGACTGTTTTGTTTAACCTTTAACCTGCTGAATATTCAATTAAGCCACACCCATTTCTGACTTTGAACCAATCAGATGACTTGATGCAGTTTATTTCTACATATTCATAAACTGAATGTCAAACAGTGTAGAACCTGATCAGATGGCTTCTTCAGAAGCCATCTGATCTGGATCTACAGTGTTCTCAAAGATAGGGCTTGTCGCCTACAGCAGGCCAAAGGTTAAAATCCATGTATTTTAAGCAAATTTGCGCGGCTTTTTGTTCGGGTCTGATCTGGGTCTGCACTGCCTTGCCAGTGTCCTGGCAGATGAGCCAATTCTAATATACAACCATCTTTACAATGCATTCTGACTTGGAACGACACGAATAGCGCAGCTACAAATAACCGTTATATTGTACATGACTTTTGGAGCCGGTTGCGGTAGTTCAGTCTGATGCGCGTCTGTTTGGCAATAAGGAGGTCGCGGGTTCGATACCTGCCGTGTCGGCAACACACTTCCGTGGAGAAGGATATTTGGCAGCTTCTGGCGAAAGACTGTCCACTCTTATGCGGTCAGTTTCAGCTCTGCGTGGAAGCATCAATCAGCCCAGTCTATTTCTCCATTCCCCGATCGGTGGGTGTGTGAGGGTGTGTGTGTGTGTGTGTGGGGGGGGAATAATAGTAGCAGACGTAGTGGAAGAAGTATTAACAGTATAATTATAATTATTATTATTAATTGATTATCCTGTATTTCACCAGGTCAATCAATATTAACCGGAGGTAAAAAATCATAAGTCATGTTTTTTAATTACGTCAATTATTAAAATTGTCATAAATCAAGTAATTCCGTATTGACCCAGTTACAGGTCCGAGGTCTGGTGTATTGGCCGAGGCCGAAATTACTTGATTAATTACATTATAATATTGTATATGTACCTTCCAACAAACAATATTAGCTAGTTTTATCCAATTTATTTTCATCACGTTAACGAAATAAGGTTTACATTTCACCCCGCAATTTACCTGCAATTGAATCGTTCGAATAATGCCATTTACACAGAATAATAAAAAATATTATGAGTTAATTGTAAATTGTTTTCTGTCCCTTTCAGTTAACTGTTATAAACGTCATTTGAAAAAAAAATAACTAAAAATATTACAGGAAACATAATAAAACGATATCTTGAGAACAGCTGTATTTTTTTTTTTAATTTATTTTTGTGACAAAGGGTGCTACATCTTATAGCATATTTCCAAAATCAGGGCACAGCAAAATGTACAAAGTGGCAAGTTTGAAACACAACTTTCCATGCAAGAACGCCAATAGTTCGGAGTCCATTACGTTCCTTACGCAACCTTATCATCCGTCAAATGGTCTTTAAATGTTGTATCCAAAATAATCAGGACCAATTTTATTTTTTTTTCAAAGATAAAATTCAATAAAAATGTGTCATGCGCTGAACTGCGAGAAAAATACACAGTTCTATTAATAGAACATGTAAGCAATACATGTTAGAATTTTTCCATGTAAATGTATTTAACTATAATATAATTGACCTTAAATAGTTAGGGATTAAATGTTCAGGCCACACACACACACACACACACACACACACACACACACACACACACACACACACACAAAGACGAATACTCAAAAAGTGCACTGTCTGGTAAAGCACTTCACTACATTGATGATAACCAGTGAAACGAGAATAGCATGTGCTGGCTTCGTTGCTCCTGCAAAAGCTTTCATGGCTCAGTGGTGGTGAAAAATATTTACTTTAGCATCGCCCCGTTTGTTGTTTAAAGCTTCAGGATCCTTCATTTCAAGATATGGACACGATACCCGTGCTTATGGATCCGATACTACGGTCCCCACCCATCTGGGCTTGAAGAATAGATGGGCTGCATGATGCTTCCACGCAGAGCTGGAACAGACCCGCACACGAGTACTGGTAAACTGCTTAGAGGATATAAGCATGCCCAGGCAAAGCGGTGCGAGTCGGACCGTCCATGTTTATAAACCCTATTGTTTTCATTGAGCGACAGGGCTTGAGATGTCATTTCATTTCAATGTCGGGTAAAAGTCCCACAAAATTGGAAGCGACATCTCCAAAATGACATTTACAGTGTTGACGGGAACCTTAAACCTCAAATCAAACAAATCAAACAAACACTGGATCCGATACCTGCGCTTTGACGTAGGCTGTCACCCTAGATAGTGCTAGACATCTATAATGTACAATGTTTAAAATCTTTTAAGATCAATTACACAAATTGAAACATAACACTGTACAAAATTTTGCTGTTTACGACGTTTAAGGCACGTCAAGTCAACGGCGATACAACGCCTCAATGTTGATACATCGTTCCCTTTATTCTAAATCTCTGGCGTGTTTATTTGGTTTTATTTATTCATGCACCTTTGAAGTATACAGGGGAATTTGGGTTCCTTCTAGCCCATCAGCCTAAACATTAAGAATGATCAAATATCAGGTTTAGTTTATCAACGACCTATGAGAGTTCAACGTTCAAGCGAGGCAAGACTATTCCATGTTTTAGGGGAAGCAGGTTTCGGATTTCTTTTTTTCACAGGGTTTTAAAATTATAAATAAGTTTGTTTTATAATGCGATTGTGTAAAAGTAGCCAAGTGGTAAGTATGATGCAGTACGACCCTCAGTAAAACTATATATCTCCCAATGTAAAATCCCAACTGAAGGCGACTAACCTAAATCACGGACTAGTCCAGAAATAAAAGTACAGTCACGTCTCACTGCGTTTTGAAAGACTATATACCATGCCAATTGACTATCATGTGTGTATATTTTGTCGTTGAGCAGTATGATATTTATGCGCGAGTGGTAGGACGTGGGCATAAATTGTAAATGGGGTATCACGTGAATTTTAATATTAGTGATAAACCGGTTTATTGACGCGAGATTTCGATAAAACTTTCTGTATCGACTGGTGAAGTGTTGTATGAAACGATTTCATAAACAAAGTCGTTATTAGAACTATGATTCAGCTAACGGAGGCTCGACGTTGAAGAGGATACAGAAATTTTACTGTATGTTTTACCACCCGTGCGCTAATTTGAAAAGGACCATTTACCTTATTTGCATTATCTGCTGGTTCCTAGTCTGAAGGTTATCAGTGTTGGAAAAACAGGTAACCAGACCCCCTGACCTTTCAAGGTCAGGGGGGTCTTGTTACCTGTTTTTCCATTTTTGACAATGTGCAAGCTGGGAGCCAGCAAATAATGCAAATATGGTGAATTAACAAAAACATGTTAGGTAAACCAAGTCACCCGATTGTGTGAATTAAACCGTAGCACAAACAAAGCAAAGTTCACGGCCCAGTTCTTCAAAACTAACGACGCCGTTAGTTAACGTATCGTTAACCTAATGAACATGACCTAATGTGTAAGAGGTTCTGCAACGGAAGGCCATGTGTTTTTTTCTCTAGTTACTCCGGTTTTCGCCCATTTATGATAAACGATCGGCTCAAAATAAGTGAAATAATCTTGAAAGGACTGTTTGTTTGTTTAATTTGAAGTTTAACGTCCCCGCCAACCCTGTAAAGGTCATTTTGCTCTGCGAATACCCACAATCTATATTTTGTGCAGAAATAAGAAGAAGAATATATACCCCCTTAAATTTCAATTTCACTATTTAAAAGTGGGGATTAGCGGGGTCAAATATGTATAGGTGTGTTTCCAGATGTGTTAGAAACACCCATTAAATGGCGGTTCTGATGAGCGCCCACAAACAAGTTAATAGACGTGACTTGTCAAACAAATATCCCAGGATAAACGATTACCCTCTTGGTCCCCAACACCATATGCCTCAGAATACCCCGAGTGTTTATAATCTCTAAACTGCCCGACATTAAGGTGTTATGCAATCCAAAATATGTCTTTAAAAGTAAATATTATTGTGTGTGTTTATCCGAAGAAATCACTACTGATAAGAGAGGCCAATACCGCCAGTAATTTATGAATGAATAAAAAATAAAATTAAGAATATTGATCAAACATACGAGCTAAGAGGATTTTGATTGGGCCGTGCTCTTTCGTATTCACGCAGTTTATCTTCACTTACCTGTGTTATTCTTATTGGTTGGAATTCTCTCGCAAAGAAACGCGTATTGAGTTCACCTAACGCGTTACGAATAATCACTTCCATTGGCTGATATTAAACGCGTAGGAATCGCGTATGAACGCGATGGACCGCGTATTGAAACCCGAACATTTTACACGCACGCAATGCACGTGTGTCACGCGGACAAAACGCGAAAATGGTTAAGTTCTTCTCGAGCTTCTCTGTAGATGGTCTGCATGATGCTTCCACGCAGAGCTGAAACCGATCCGCACACGAGTACTGATAAACGGCTTAGAGGATCTAAGCTTGTCTAGGCAATGCGGTGCGAGCCGGCCCGTCCATGCTTATAAACCTTATTAGTTTCATTGGGCGACAGGGCTTGAGATGCCATTTCATCTCAATGTCTGGTAAAAGTCCCACAAAATTGGAAGCAACGTCTCCAAAATGACATTTACAGTGTTGACGGGGACGTTAAACCTCAAATCAAACAAAACATCAATTTCACGTGAGCTGGCACACATTTATATAGAGGTTTTGTATGTAATATCTACTATGTAAAATGTGCACTGACTTTTTTCCCCTTAAAGTTTAAAACGCATTTGAAATATACTTAAAATGATAATCAATTCAAAACGCATTTGAAATAATCAAAATGAATGTGTTTCGAATGTGTTTCGAAAATATTAATCTGCGATAAACACTCTTGAATAATAAAATCATTAGTGTTTTATCTTTCTTATCATTCCATTACGAAAACACGCCTATACAAATACATTGCCATTATTCTTTGGCCACAAATTAGAAATTGTAAGATGAAAAATTGTGATATTTTTCTTATTTCTGCTCAAAACATAGATTGCGGGAACTCGATATAACCGCCTCGTTGAGGCGGTTCTATTGAGTACCCACAATCTATGTTTTTGAGCAAAAATAAGAAAAATAAAGTATACCCACATGAACCGCACTTTTACTATATAAATCAGGGAAGCCTCCGTGGTGAAGTGGTTACCCTACTCGCCTTGTAAACCAGGGATCGCAGGATCGATCCCGGGCTTCTCCAGACTTTCGGATGAGTCTTTAAATCGAGGTCCCGTCTCCGTATGACCTTAGCTGTTGGTGGGACGTAAAACTCTAACACTCACTCACTCACTATATAAAACAGGGGTATGAGGGGGTCAAAATTATATAGGCGTGTTCTCGTAATGCACCCCCCCCCCCCCATATATGACTGATGTCAAAAACATGGGTTGTTGGCAAACAGTGTAGATCAAGCTCTGAGGCTGTAGACCGCAGCAGTGTCCGATCAAGATCTACATTTTTTTCTAGGAATACGCGAAAGAAAAACAAACTGCAATTAAAATAAAAGACACCCCATAAATCTGGAAATGAACCTTTCCAAAAGCACTAAGTTGTTGATTCGAATTGTGGGCTAATACATTAACCCTTGTCCTGCTGAATAGTTTAAACATGCCACACCCACTACCGATTATCAACCAATCAGATTACTGGATGCAAGTAATTGCAAAAAATTCCTAAACTGCATGAGAAGCCATCTGATCTGGATCTGCATTGTTTCAATCATAAGACCATCACGAAAACACGCCTATATAATCCCCCCCCCACCTTGAACCCCACTTTTATATAGTAAAACTGGGGTTTCCGGGGTAAACTTTATTTTTCTAATTGCTGCTCTAAAATATAGATTGTGGGTACTCGTTAGAACCGCCTCGATGAGGCGGTTCTAATGAGTGCCCACAATCTATATTTTGAGCAGTAATATGAAAAATATCACAATTTTTCATCATAAAATTTTCATTTTTTCGGCGATAAAGGTGGCACTGCATTTGTATAGGCGTGTTTTCGTAATGATAACCGGGCTCAGTAGGACAAGGGCTACATGTAAGAATGAAATTACATTGATAGAGTTTTTTAACTTAAACTGCCATAAAGCTACAGGCGCTGAGGTCTTTACTCTTATCACTCTCTTTACTATTTCAGCAAATGATAAATAGTTGGTGCTCTTCTTATTTTCCCAGAAAACAGGATTTTCGTCCGCTCAGTGTCTACATTGTTTGCTGAAAAAGCGGGCCTTATAAGGTGAAACAAAACCGTTTCAGGCTCAGTTCAAAACTATTTTCCCAGTCTACACTTTCCGCCCCCGCCAATCGGGGCTTGAAGGAATAGATGAGCTGCCTGATGCTTCAACGCAGGGCTTGAGATGTCATTTCATCTCAATGTCGGGTAAAAGTCCCACAAAATTTGAAGCAACGTCTCCAAAATGACCTATACTGTGTTGACGGGGACATTAAACCTCAAATCAAACAAATCCAAGAAAATCGACCGACCAGTACTCTCAGTGTTTTGATAATGTTCAATAACTCAGTTTACCAAATAGGGACCACTCTTACAGTAAAGAATATTCTCCCTTTAGGGAGTAAATTCTTTCCTGTAGGTGCGGTCCCCTTAGCAAAGGAGGAAACTATGCTAGCTAATAAATAGTGTTCCGTATATCCTAGACACATACATTTCATCATCTTCTTCTTCTTCCTCTTCTTCTCTCTGCTTCTTTTTTTCTTCTTCTTTTTCTTCTTCAGTTCCTCTTCTTCTCCCTCCTTTTCTCTTTCTTCTTCTTTTTCTTCTACGTCTATTGTTTACGTTTGTAATGTGTACGCAAAAGCGATGGGGATTGAAGAAATAGATGTGCTGCATGATGCTTCAGACCTGCACATGAGTACTGGTAAACCGTTTAGAGGATCTAAGCCTGCCAAGGTGCGAGTCGGACGGCCCATGCTTATAAACCCTATTGGTTTCATTGGGCGATAGGGCTTGAGATGTCATTTCATCTCAGTGTCTGGAAAACGTCCCACACAATTGGAAGCGACGTCTCCAAAGTGACCTTTACAGTATTGACGGGGACGTTAAATCTCAAATCAAAGAAACAAACGCAAGTGCGTATCTGCGTACAGATAGCTACGCCCCTGTTGGCGCAAGAAACACGACCTCTTAAATCTTCCCAACAGTCTACTCCCATCGAGAAAACGCGCCAGTATAATTCTGACCCCTTGAACCCCACTTTTATATACAACTGTGGACACAAAAGCGTTCAAACTTCCATGAAGTACCTTTCAATGAATCTCTTTGCATCAAGTTAGTTTGACAAGCAAATGTCATTCATCAAAGGAGACAAAAACTGGATCAAGCAATATACATGGATTGATCTTATTGTGGCAAGCACTTTTGTCCATTTTTAGATCTGATTGACATTCGAGATGTATTCTGATTGGACAGTGCAAGGACTGCAATGAAATATACAACACTTTGTGTTTTGAATTTATTCCTGACTTGAAGTTGACTGGCAGGATGTAAGGCAATATTGAATGAAACATCAGATCAAAATGAAATGAAGCTCATCACAGTTTGAACGGATGTGTGACCGAAGGTGTAGTACAGGGGTAAATTTTATTTTCTTTCTGCTCTAAAATATGGATTATGGGTACGCGTTAGAACCGCCTCTATGAGGCGGTTCTAATGAGTATCCTCAATCTATATTTTGAGGCGGTTCTAACGAGTACCCACAATCCATATTTTAAAGCATATGCATGCGATTCCTCAGACCAGAATGTTTCGCATAACGAAAACATGCCGGTATAATTTTGACCCCCTTTAACCCCACTTATATATAGTAAAACTTGGGTTTACAAGGGTAAACTTTATTTTTCTTATTTCTGCTCTAAAATATAGAATGTTGGTACTCGTTAGAACCGCCTCAATGAGGCGGTTCTAATGAGCACCAACAGCCTATGCTTGCTGATAAGATTAATGTTACGGATTTTCTTAAGAAAAGCAGCCATTTTTGAGATATGAAAAATGCACTATGTCGTACGGGTGTGTTATCGTAATGTTTGCCATCAAAAATGAAAATTTGGCGATGAAAAATTATGAAATTTAATTAAATAGTGTCTACCCCTGTAAAACCCAGTTTCACTATATAAAAGTGGGATCCTTTGGGATCAGACTTATGAATTATATAGGCGTGTTTTCTCTATGCTTCCGAGTTTGACAGGAACACTGCATGCGATTCCTCAAACCAGAATGTTTCGTCAAAAAATGGGTGGATAATTAGGGTTTATATAAAGTAGAAGTAAAACAAAGATCAGGAATTGATACAATTAACTTACTCCACCCATAAAAGACACCAAAGGGAAAGAAATACAAACATTAAGCGACCAGACCATAATGGAAACCTAAACAAAGGAAGGCCATAAGGACAGTTACCTTCCCACAAATTGGCCATATGGCCATCCAAAATTAAATGACACAAGTGATACACACAGTAAGTAACAAACAACAACATAAATAAATCAATCGCCACAGAAGAGCCGCATTGGAACGGTCAGTGGAAGGGGGGGGGGGGGCTTAAATCGATTTTACGTGGCCACAATCCTCGCCCTTACTTCCGTCGCGATTTAGACAAACAACCCGTTCAGTCCGCATGAAGGCCCCCTAACTCATCAGTGCAACACCTCCGCGAACACAAAAATCAAAGAACCACAGAGGTGAGACAACGGTGAGGACTCGACAGCAAGATACCACTGAAATGCTGGAGCAAAAGAAAACCAACAGTTAGACTCCGATGAGCCCTTTGCTCGTGACTCGATGTAACCTTAAAAATAGTTCTTTAAATGAGGCCTTGCTTTTATTTTTACTTTGTTATGCAAAGTGTTCTTCTGAGCAGAAACATCTTAGAACAGCCTTGCTTCATGAAGCATATTAACTACCTGTTCGCTGGCCCCCGCCCATTGGGGCTTGACGAAATTAATGGGCTGCATGGTACTTCCACGCAGAGCTGAATCTGGCCGCACACGAGTACTGGTAACCGCTTAAAAGATCTAAGCCTGCGCAGGTAAAGCGGTGCGAGTCGGCCCGTCCATGCTTATAAACCCTATTGGTTTCATTGGGTGGCAGGGCTTGCGATGTCATTTCATCTCAACAGCGGGTAAAAGTCCAATAAAATTGGAAGCAACGTCTCCAAAATGATCTTTACAGTGTTGACATCAAACCAAAACAAACTCACTGTTCGTTCGCCGAATATCGCTCGTGAGATATTATAGTTGTCGCAAATAAGATTGACTAGGCGGAGCTATCGTCCGCTCCTGCCTTTGGAATGTTCCATAAACAAATACGTAAACCAAGTCAACCGATTGTGTGAATTAAACTGTATAGTACAAATAAAGTTTTTGTTTGTTTGTTTGATTTGAGGTTTAACGTCCCCGTCAACACTGTAAAGGTCATTTTGGAGAGGTTGCTTTCAATTTTGTGGGACTTTTACCCGACAATGAGATCAAATGACTTCTCAAGCCCTGTCGCCCAATGAAACCAATAGGGTTTAATAGCATGTCCGGTCCACCAAGCACCGCGGTTCCTGGACAGGCTTAGATCTTCTAAGCGGTTTACCAGTACTAGTGTGCGGGCCGGATTCAGCTCTGCGTGGAAGCATCATGCAGCCCATGCAGCCCATATATTTCTTCAAGCCCCTATGGGCGGGGGCCGACGAACAAAGTAAAGTTGTGGTGAATATGGCTATTTGGTCCGCTTGCAGAAAGCATGCGAAAGGCACTCTACAGAATCTTCTGGTAGACTCAACGAATTTAACATATATTGATAACACCTAAAAAGCTCCGCCTAGCTAGTCAATCTTATCCGCGACTACTATACTTGATCTTGATAAATTATCATACATGTGTTAGAACTATTTTCGGCAAAAATGCGAAAAACAAAACAAAACAACAACAAAAAAAAAAAAAAACTCTTTTCAGACTTTCTGTCCAAGACGAATATTGCTCTTAGTGATCATGCGAACATTCGAAACGCGACAGCTACTGCTAAATCAATCATAGATTACTTGATTCGAGTTACATGTACGTCAGTAACAAACAAAAACTGCCCATCAGGTGAACAGCCCTTTTAACACCACTGTATATAGAGAAAACTGTGGTTTACGGGGGTAAACATTGTTTTTCTTATTTCTGCTCCAAGACATAGGTTGTGGGTACTCGTTTGAACCGCCTCAATGTGGCGTTTCTAATGAGCACCCACAACCTATGTTTGCAGTATAAGTAACAAACACTTGCACTTGCACGGATTTTCATCGGTAAAGTGGCCATTTTGGAGATGTGAAAAATGGACTATGTCACACGGGCAAGTAGAAGCTCCGTGGCGTAGTGGTTACGCTACTCGCCTTGTAAACCAAGGGTCGCAGGATCGATCCCGAGCTTCTCCAGACTTTCGGATGAGTCTTTAAACCGAGGTCCCGTCTCCGTATGACCTTAGCTGTTGGTGGGACGTAAGACTCAAACACTCACTCACTCACACGGGCAAGTGTGTGGTTAATTTCGTAATGTAGATGTGTGGAACATTTCTTCTAATGAACATTATATCGTCGTTTGCGTGTTTGTTATCAGCGATCCGCTTTCATGTGAAAGTACAGACTGTATAAAAGGCACACCGCTGCTGCTATACTGTTCATTTCTTGTATTTGAAAGCTAGGCTTAGAATCTGAGAATGGCTCCAAGTCTAAGGTGTCTGTTAGTATGGATGATTCTGACCTGTGCATATGTGACAATCGCTGACAAACAATGCGATATTACAGGACATGTTAATGGCAAAGACGATGAAAAGTCTGAAATCGACAACGCTTTGAAAGAGTTCAGTAGAAGATCCGGCGAGGGCAGTGTACCTAAGAGACTAAAACGAAGGTCTTTACAACACGTTAGAAAACGTAGGGAGGTTAAAACATTAGTCGACGCTCTCAAAGCTAATATAGAGATGTTGGAGAACGTTACAAATGGAGTGAATAGTCTAGTAAAGTGGTCGAGAGCTGAGCATTCAGGTTATACCGACATAAAAGAAAGGTTAGAAAATTTCAACCCCGCTTTCGTTTCCTTATTTGTATTGCTTGCGGATGTAGCTTTGTCAACCTCTCCCAGGTTTGCCAAGCATCAGGAGGACCTGTTTAATATATCGAGATACTTCCGCGAAGAAATCAAGACAAAAAGAGATAATGGTGTATTTGATGACAATATGCTGTCTGTTCTTAAGTGGTATGCCAATCCGAACGTGTTAAATCTTACTTCGTGTATTGATTACAAAAAAGCTGGGATTTTTAAAAACGGGATATATAGCATTAAAATTCCCAACACCGACAAGATTTTAAATGTATCTTGCGACCAGGAAACCGACGGTGGAGGCTGGTTAGTGATTCAGCGGCGACATGATGGATCAGAGGACTTTCTGAGGTCGTGGGCGGACTATGAGCGTGGGTTTGGTGACATGAAAAGCGAGTTCTGGCTGGGAAATGAAAATCTGCATTACTTAACAAGAACCAATCAAGAACTGCGAGTAGACATTATGGATTTTGATGGCAACACGGCATATGCCAAGTATTCATTGTTTAGTGTAGGGTCATCCTCTGAGTATTACAAGATGACAGTGAGTGGTTATAGTGGCACGGCGGGTGATTCCATGTCTCCGGACAATGGCGGCAGGTTTTATGTAATGGGACAGGGCAACAGTTGTGTCAATGAGCACAAAGGACCTTGGTGGCGTTCTACTTGTCTCTATGCCAATTTGAATGGGATATATATAAGCCGCTCGACAATAGGGTATACGACCGCAGTAGCCTGGTATAACTGGCACAATAATCGTCTGACACTAAAGAAAACAGAAATGAAAATACGACCTGTGGAATAGGCGACTAAATAAACTATCACGAAAACACACCTATATAATTTTGACCCCCTTGAACCCCACTTTTATATAGCAAAACTGGGATTGACACTGATGAGTTAGGAGGCCTTCATGCGGACTGAACGAATTATTTGTCTAAATCGCGACGGAAATAAGGGCGAGGATTGTGGCCACGTTAAATCGATTTCGGTGATAAAAAGTACTATTTTTTCCGGTGTATCTGCACAGATAAATTCTGGAGGTTTTTATCCACTTAATGGCGACGATTAGGCCCCCGCCAATCGGGACTTGAAGAAATACATGGGCTGCATGATGCTTCCACGCAGAGCTGAAACCGACCCGCACACGACTACTGGTAAACCGCTTAGAGGATCTAAGCCTGCATAGGCAAAGCGAGCGAGTAGGGCAGTCCATGCTTATAAACCTTATTGATTTAATTTGGCGACAGGGCTTGGGACGTCATTTCATCTCAGTGTCGGGTAGAAGTCCCGAAAAATTGGAAGCAACGTCTCCAAAATGACCTTTACAGTGTTGGCGGGGACGTTAAACCACAAATCAAACAAATCAAATCAAGTAATGGCGACGATAGGATGGATAATGCAGCCTTGCAAGACACCGGTCACCGGGTTTGTGTTTCAGCTGCTAGAGTTTCAGATACAGAGGACCCGCGTTATAACGACATTCGTTATAATGGCAAAACTCGTTATAACGACAATTCCAATGGGATGAATTCTTAGCTCAAGGTTTAGCCAAGATTCCGAGCGATGTGGGATTCCATCGGGTTGGAAATGCCCAAATCGAATCCATAGTCATGAAAGAGTCTTGTTATTGAAGACTCCAAGAAAAAATGTCATAGACATTTGTTAGAATCGCCTCATCGAGGCGATTCTAACAAATGTCTACAACATTTGTTTCTTGGAGTAATTATGTGGAAAAGACCTTTTATAACCTAACATAATGCAATCAGGGATTCTTTATAACGGCAAATTCATTATATCGGCAAAATAATAGGGAACAAATGCTGGCGTTATAACGTGGGTCCGCTGTACGTCTTCAAATTGTAGAACTGTTTCATGTTCATGTGCCTACGTCCTACGTCTTGATTTGTATGTTTGATTTGAGGTTTAACGTCCCCGTCAACACTGTAAGGGTCATTTTGGAGACGTTGCTTCCAATTTTGTAGGACTCTTACCCGACATTGATTTGTTTGTTTGTTTGATTTGAGGTTTAACGTCCCCGTCAACACTGTAAAGGTCAGTTTTGAGAAGTTGCTTCCAATTTTGTGGGACTTTTACCCGACATTGATTTGTTTGTTTGTTTGTTTGTTTGATTTGAGGTTTAACGTCCCCGTCAACGCTGTATAGGTAATTTTGGAGACGTTGCTTCCAATTTTGTAGGACTCTTATCCGACACTGATTTGTTTGTTTGTTTGTTTGTTTGATTTGATTTGAGGTTTAACGTCCCTGTCAACACTATATAGGTCATTTCGAGATGTTGCTTCCAATTTTGTAGGACTTATAACCGACATTGAGATGACATCTCAAGCCCTGTCGCCCTTGAAACCAATAGGGTTTATCAGCATGGGCTTAGATACAGCGGTTTACCAGTACTCATTTGCGGTCAGTTGTAGCTCTGCGTGGAAGCATCATGTAGTCCATCTATTTCTTCAAGCCCCGATAGGCGGGGACCGTCCTACTTCTTGAAGGAAAAGGAATAATCTTTATATCTTGTCATTCGCAGTTGTTGTATTGCAATTTTACGCCCCGTCAACACTATTTATTTTATTTTCATCTCGAAAACGCGCCTATAATCTTTTGACCCCCCCCCCCCCCTTGAGCCCCACTTTTATATAGAAAAAAAAAAACTGGGATTTACAAGGGTAAACCTTATTTTTCTTATTTCTGCTCTAAAATATAAATTGTGGGTACAAGTCAGAACCGCCTCGATGAGGCGGATCTAACGTGTTCCCACAACCTATATTTTGAGCAGAAATAAGAAAAACATCATATTTCTGCTGTAAAATATAAATTGTGAGGCGGTTCTAACGTGTTCCCAGAATATATATTGCACGACCCGCAGAAAAAGCGACCGACTGAAGTCGGTTGATTTTCTAAGAGTACCCTAAAATCACCGTGTCATTCTGTCAGTCCGTCCGTAACCCGTTTGTGAAAATTGGTGATAGTGACTTAACCGCTTGGAATATTTATACAATTTTAGGCATACTGATAGATATCAATAAGATCTAACCAATGAACTTGCGAAATATAACATTCCATTTAGTATAGCCTCGCCGAGGCGAAAAATGTGAAAATTTTCGAACTGCTTCTCCTCGGAAACCGTTGGGCCGATTGAAGTCAAATTTCATATGGAGCCTCCATTGGGTGGGGGAACGGGCCTCCGTGGCCTAGTGGATAAGAGCGCTGACTCTTAGTCATTAGGTCTCTCACCGCCGTAGGTTCGAGCCTCGCTCGGGCCACGTGTGAGACGCCAAGTTCTGCAACGGAAGGTCAGGTGGTTTTTCTCCGGGTACCCCGGTTTTCGCCCACCTCTGATTAACGATCGGCTCGATATGAGTGAAATAATCTTAAACGGGCCGTAAAACCCAAACCAAAAAAAAAAAAAAAAAAAAAATTGGGTGGGGGAAACCAAAATTTGCTCATGGGGTCCAGGTCACATGACCAAAATGGCCGCAAAGCCATATATGGTAAAACCCTCGAAAAAAATAGTCTTCTCCAGAACCACTGGGCAGATTTCCACGAAACTTGAAAAATAGCATCTGGGACGTAGGCCCATCATAAATTGCTAAAATGGTGACCCTGGGTTGACCTTGACCTTCTTTGTGCCTAGGTCAAACTTTGACACATATGCTTTTGTATTGGAAAAATGAGAATGCATTTTATCCTGCAAACGATTCAGAATACAGTACTAAAGTATAAGATATATTTTTGCTCCTTACGATAAGGCGCATTTATTGGGGGAACCGTTTTAGGTCCAGGTCACATGACCAAAATGGCCGCCATACCCATATATGGTAACACTATTAAAGCTAAAAGCATCCGGCGGGTCGTGCACTTCAGCTGAAGGACTGGTTTTAAGCAGAAATAAGAAAATTATCACACTTTTTCAAGTTAAAATCTCTTTTTTTTTTTCGGCGATGCAGTTTACAATGTATTTGTATAGGCGTGTTTTCGTAATGAGAGTGCTTATGATTTAATGGGACAATTTTTTTTTTTTTTTTGGGGGGGGGGGGGGTTGGTTTTACGGCCCTTTCAAGATTATTTTCAGCCCCCGCCCATAGGGGCTTGAAGAAATATATGGGCTGCATGATGCTTCCACGCAGAGCTGAATCCGGCCCGCACACCAGTACTGGTAAACCGCTTAGAGGATCTAAGCCTGTCCAGGAACCGCGGTGCGAGGCGGACCGTCCATGCTAATAAACCCTATTGGTTTCATTGGGCGACAGGGCTTGAGATGTCATTTCATCTCAATGTCGGGTAAAAGTCTCACAAAATTGAAAGCAACGTCTCCAAAATGACCTTTACAGTGTTCACGGGGACGTTAAACATCAAATCAAACAAACAAATCAAGATTATTTCACTCATATCGGGCCGATCGTTAATCTGAGGTGGGCGAAAACCGGAGTAACCTGAGAAAAAAACACCTGACCTTCCTTGCAGAACTTGGCGTCTCAAATGTGACCCGAGCGAGGCTCGAACCACAGCGGTGAGAGACCCAATGTCTAAGAGTCAGCGCTCTTATCCACTAGGCCTCGGAGGCCCGTTTAATGGGATTTTTACCTTTCATGAGAACCTAAAGGGACTGCTAGTGTTAATAAGCAGCAGCGATCCGGCTCGCACAACTTTGCCTTGGTAGGCTTTGCCCTACATCATAGTGTAGATTATATTTTCTTGTCCTTTGGGATCATTGAATCCATTGTGGAATTTTGAAAATATCTGAGGGTCACTGATGAGGCCTGATTGGCCGAAACTAGCTAGTCTGGTCCAGAAAACATATACACTCCATATTTTTCAGTTCTGTGGTGTATTCCTTGCTTCCAAAGGATAACCCTTTTATAGAACATATTTGATCTTCTAAGCGGTTTATCAGTATTCGTGTTCGGTCGGCATCTGCTCTGCGCGGAAGCACCATGCGATCCAATCTGTTTCTCCATGGCCTAAGAGGTACCATTTTCAGACTGAATAATGTAGACTTGGAAAAAAACGTGTAGCGGCATTACGAAAACACGCCTATACAAATACATTGCAATCTTTACCGCCAAAAATGAAAATTTTAAGATGAAAAATTGTGATATTTTTCTTATTTCTGCTCAAAATATAGATTGTGGGTGGTCGTTAGAATCGCCTCATCGAGGCGGTTCTAACGAGTACCCACAATCTATATTGTAGAGCAGACATTAGAAAAATAAGGCTTACCCCTGCAAACCCCAGGTTTACTTTATAAAAGTGGGGTTCAAGTGGGTATTGGCATGTTTTCGTGATGGGTCCGTGTTGCAGCCGCTAGCGATCCAGATTTTTTTTGTTTGTTTGATTTGAGGTTTAACGTCCCCGTCAACACTGTAAAGGTCATTTTGGAGACGTTGCTTCCAATTTCGTGGGACTTTTACCCGACATCGAGATGAAATGACATCTCAAGCCCTGTCACCCAATGAAACCAATGGAGTTTATTAGCATGGGCTGTCCGCCTCGCAGCACGGTTCCTGGACAGGCTTAGATTCTCTAAGCGGTTTACCAGTACTAGTGTGCTGGCCGGATTCAGCTCTGCGTGGAAGCATCATGCAGCCCATATATTTCTTCAAGCCCCTATGGGCGGGGGCCGCTAGCGATCCAGATACCCATTGTAATTGTAGATATGTGCGCGGAAGCACCATGCGGCAAAATCTGTTTCTCCATGGCCCCGACGGGTACCAGTTTCAGACTGGATAATGCAGACTTGGAAAAACCGTGTAGCGGCCCGGGTTCGCGTTGCAGCCGCTAGCGATCAATATACCCATTGCAACTGCAGTTTACTGTTACTTACAGGGGGAACAACCTACGTCATAGGAGTGATTTCATAACCATTAGTAGTTTGCCGGCTTTACCTACACAAAAGGCATTTGTCACAACAAGTAGGCGCAGTCGGGGCATTAGATCTTAAAAGAATCAAACATGCTGAAATCTGTCTCAGAAATGTGGCTCTTTCTTTAAATAATTCGACACAAGCTAATTGGCATTGATGTCGGAACTACCATTGTTTACAGCGCCGAATCAAATCTTATGGCGAAGCTATCGAAGCCTTTTCAATGTTTCTAGGTAAAATTAGCTCACCGACGGGGTGCAAATATTGTTCGTTACCAGCTGAAGTATGTTTTCTGAAGACTCGTAATGTACATATCTGGCTTAAAGCATTTTATCTACCCTATTTACACCAATATGGCCGCTACTGAAATGGGTACGACATCTCTTTTATGACGTAGGTTGTCACCCTTGCCTACACGGACGTTCTTTATATCCTGTTACTTTCATAGAGGATCTTTTGTGAGTCTTATTTTATACATAGCAGTGAAATCAATGTATATCTGAAACAAATGAAAGTGATATTTTCACACTGTGAAAAATAGTATGACGATGTTATTTTCAAAGTAGCAGCCCGGACTAGTTTTCTCGCCAAAATACATGCTATCTATAAAATAATTCTGTAAAATACCTTGAAAAAGCATTCTTTGAACTGTAAAAATGCTGTGTTAAAATGACGATCTGTTTATGGTTTGCAACATACAGATGTGATGTCATAGCCAAGTCAAAGTTGGGACGTAAGATCCGACTGATCAATTACAGTAAGTGTCCTAGAATATTATCAAATAAAAAGAAAATTTACTTTTTTTTTCGATAAATATCAAAAATGTTTTTCGATAAATATAAAAAATATTTCATCTCGTGTGTTGAAAACATCAGAATTTTCAACACACTCGATGAAATATCTCAAAAAAGTAAATATCCTCTGTTTATGGAATTTATTAAACGAGTTGGGGAAAACGGATAGAATGCGAGGTTTTGCCGAGCATTTTATCCCTATTCTTCAACGAGTTTAATAAATTCAATAATACATGAGCACGAATGCAAGATTCTATTTATCATATGACATTTAAAGCGCATTTTATTCACGATTGTTTACAAAAATGTCAATATTCCGCCGTTAGTAAACGCGACTTCGTACATGTAACGTTACGGGACGTATCTAGCTAATTTGTATATTAAATCCACAAGTGGATTATCGAAAATATTACATAGAGGATCTTACATGAGTGTTCATGTGTTATTGATTTTTTTAAACGAGTTGAGGAAAAGAGATAAAATGCGAGGCTTTGCCTAGCACTTTATCCCTTTTCCTCAACGAGTTTTATAAATTCAAAAATACATGAGCACGAAGGCAAGATTCTATTTATCATATGACATTTAAAACGCATCTTATTCACCAGTTTTTGAAAAAAATGTCAATATCCCACCAATAGTAAACGCGACGTCGTTAAGGACGTCGTGCATGTAACGTTACGGGGCGTATCTAACTAATTTGCATATTTAAACCACTAGTGAATTATCGAATTTATTACATGGCGTTATTACACTCTCAGACGCGACGTCATATGATAAATGGCGTTATTACACTCTCAGACGCGACGTCATATGATCAAATATTCATCAATTCGCAAAGCGTAATGCCGGGACTTCCTTTGAACCTTTTCAAGTTTTGTTATCAGATGTTGAAGTATTTTACACGTGGATAATACAAATCATTTTTGTCGCACCTGCTTGTAGCAGGGTGCGACAAAGGCGTCCGATTTTCCGTCCGTGTGTCGGTTCATCCGTGCGTCCGTCCGTTCGTCCGTCCGTCTGTTAACATTTACGTCGAAGTTTGACATTTACGTCAAAATTTTTATTTTACAAACCTCAGCTACCATCAAACTTACATGAAACATCTCATAGTCCTTTTCACTTTGTAAGCACCTTGACCTGGTGATTTTGACCTAATATTTTGCGCTCCAGTGACTTTGACCATTACGTCGAAGTTCGACATTTACGTCATAGTTTTTATTTACAGACCTCAGCTACCATCAAACCTTACATGAAATATCTCATAGACCTTCTTACTTTGTAAGCACCTTGACCTGGTGACTTTGACCTATATTTTGCGCTCCAGTGACTTTGACCATTACGTCGAAGTTCGACATTTACGTCAAAGTTCGACATTTATTTCAAAGTTTTTATTTTACAAACCTCAGCTACCATCAAACCTTACATGAAACATCTCATAGACCTTCTCACTTTGTAAGCACCTTGAAATGGTGAATTTGACCTTTATTTTGCGCTCCAGTGACTTTTACCATTACATCGAAGTTCGACATTTACGTCGAAGTTTGTATTGTAATCAATTATTAGACTAAACAACCATCAAACCTTTCATGAAACATCACCCTGAGCTCCTGACTAGGCAAGAACCTTGACCCGGTGACCTTGACCTATATTTTACGCTTCAGTGAGTTTGACACAAATTACATCAATGTTCCAGATCTTCTCAAATAAAAGGCCAACACAAATAAAAGCTTGAATAGTGTTTCTCCTAGATGTATTGACTCTGCATGTACCTTGACATGGTGACCTTGACCTATATTTTATGCTCCGCTGACTTTGACACATTTTACCTCGAAGTTCCAGATCTCCTCAAATAAAAGGTCCACAACCATCTAATATTGCATAGTGCTTCTCCTAGATGTACTGACTCTGCAGGTACCTTGATCGGTGACCTTGACCTATATTTTACGTTCCAGCGACTTGACAAATTTTATGTCGAAGTTCCAGATCTCTGCAAATAAAAGGCCTTCAACCATCAAAGCTTGCATAATGCTGCTCCTGGATGTACTGATTCTGCAGGTACCTTGACCTGGTGACCTTGACCTATATTTTACGCTCCATTGACTTTGACACAATTTGCGTCAATGCTCCAGATCTTCTCAAATAAAAGGCCTGCAACCACCAAATCTTGCACAGTGGTTCTCCTAGATGTACTGACTATGCAGGTACCTTGACTTGGTGACCTTGACCTATTTTTTGCACTCCATTGACTAACACATTTTAGGTCGACATGCAATATCTTCTTAACTATAAGGCCTACAACCACCAAACCTTGCATAGCTTCTCCTACATTTACTTACTCTGTGGGTACCTTGACCTGGTGACCTTAACATATATTATGCACTCCAGCGACTTTTACGTCAATTTTCAATATGTCCTAAAATAAATGGCCTACAGCCACCAAAAGTTGCATAGTACTTCTCCTCATTGTACTGATTTGGCACGTACCTTGACCTGGTGACCATGGCCTATATTTTTGGTCCAGTGACTTTGACACATTTTACATCAACTATCAACTACTCTGAAATTTACTTAATTGATAACAACATTCTTATTGTGGCTTCTATGACTTTTGCCCCCAGCAGGTGCGACGCCGCCTTCTGCGGAATTCTTGTTAGTAAGCTTAACACATATATGACTGAGTCCCAATTTTGGAATTTGCAAACAGTGTAGATCCTTATATGAAGTTGCAGGACGTGGCGTCTGATCTTCATTTTTTGCGTATAATCATGCATGTTTTGTAAAAGTAACCAAAAACAAAACACACCTGACAGCCCTTTACTTGGAAATGGGTCACTCCAAACTTATTAGATGGAATATTTTATTTTATCATATGACGTCGCGTCTGAGAATGTAATAACGTTATGTTATAAATTCGATAAACCACTAGTTGATTAGACATGCAAATTAGTTTGGTACGCAGCGTAACGTTACACTTACGTCCTTAACAGCGTCGCGTTTACTAATAGCGGAATATTGACGCTTTTGTAACTAAATCGTGAAAAAGATGCGCTTTAAATGTCAAGTGATAGACAGAATCTTGCATTCGTGCACATGTGCCATTGAATTTATTTTATACATAGCAGTGAAATCAATGCATATCTGAAACAAATTTCGCAGTGTGAAAATATATTTCACAGTGTGTAAAATAACTTGACAGTGTTATTTCACAGTAGCAGCCCGGACTACTTTTCTCGCCAAAATTCATATATGTTATCAATAAAATAATTCTGTAAATTACCTTGAAAACACTCTTTGTGCTGTAAAATGCTGTATTTAAAATGGCGATATGTTTATGTTTTGAAACTGGCAGTTGTGACGTCAAAGCCAAGTCAACAATTGTGACGTAAGATCCGATTGATCAATTAAAATATTATTTAATTAAAAAAAAAATACTTTTTTTTCGATAAATATCAAAAATATTTCATCTCGTGTGTTGAAAACATCAGAATTTTCAACACACGCGATGAAATAGTGTTGGTATTCATCTCAAAAAAGTAAATCTCCTCTATTTATTAAACGCGTTGAGGAAAAGGGATAAAATGCTCGGGGAAGCCACGCATTTTTTTCATCAACTCGTTCAATAAATTCAATTAAACAAGAACACATGTAAGATCCTCTGTCATATATGGGTTAAAATGAGGTAAGAGAACATGTCATACACAAGCGCCGAATATTTGCAATACATAGAGGATATTTACTTTTTTGAGATGAATATCAAAAATATTTCATCGAGTGTGTTGACAATATCAGAATATTCACTCGTGCTAAAATATTTCATCGAGTGTATGAAAAGTATCAGATGCACAAGTGAATATTCTGATGTTTTCAATACACGAGATGAAATATTTTTGATATTTATCGAAAAAAAAAAGTAAATTTTCTTTTTATTTTATAATATTTTAGGACACTTACTGTAAGTGATCAATCGGATGTTACGTCACAATGTTTGACTTGGCTTTGGCGTCACAACTGTCAGTTTCAAAACAAAAACAGATCGCCATTTTGAATACAGCATTTTTACAGTACAAAACGTGCTTTTCAAGATATTTTACAGAATGAAGTTATAGATTACATATATGAATTTTGTCGAGAAAAGTAGTCCGGGCTGCTACTTTGAAATAACGCGGTCTTGTTATTTTTCACACTGTGAAAATATCATTTATATTTTCAAACTGTGTAAATATCACATTTATTTTTTTTCAGGTATGCATTGATTTCACTGCTATGTATAAAATAAAGCAGACTTCCGCTATTAAGACCACCTTTGTGACTGTTCAAAAGTTGCCTTAAAGATCACTTTTGAACCGTCTCAAAGGTGGTCTTTTACTAGAATACTGGGTGTAGAACACGCAAAGAAAGAAAGGCTGCATGATGCTTCCACGCAGAGCTGAAAACGACCCACACACGAGTACTGGTAAACCGCTTAGAGGATCTAAGCCTGCCCAGGCAAAGCGGTGTGAGTCGGCCCGTCCATGCTTATAAACCCTATTGGTTTCATTGGGCGGCAAGGCTTGAGATGTCATTTCATCTCAATGTCGGGTAAAAGTCCCACAAAATTGGAAGCAACGTTTCCAGAATGACCTTTACAGTGTTGACGGGGACGTTAAACCTCAAATCAATCAATCAAAAAAGCAAAGAAAGAAAACTGAAACCTTTTTTTCTAACGTACATGTAACATGCTTTCAAAAATATAAGTTTAAGTGGTCTTAATAGTTGTGTTTTTTTTTTTTTTTTTTTTATTTGGGCTTTAACGTCCGCGTCAACACTATATAGGCCATTTTAGAGACAATACTTACAATTTCTAGGGGCGTTTACCCGACACTGAGATGAAAGTACGTCTCAAGCCCTGCCGCCCAACAAAACCAACAGGGTTTATACGCTTGCACGGTCCCACCCGCACTACTTTTCCTTGACAGGCTTACCCTCAATGCGGTTTACAACTACCCATGCCCGGTCTTTAGTTCATTTGCAACATACATGTAGATCCAACGGTATGACTGATTTTATATAACAAAGAACCTGTTCTAGAGCTATATGTATACTCAATTATACAATTGCCTGTACATAGACGAAATGACATACGCAAGACCATGATCTCCTCCCCTCGCCGTCGACATTAGCGGTTTTCGTACATACAAATGTACGAACGTACGCATATGTACGTGGGTCCTTCCGAATGAGGTGTACGTAACCTAAACTTTTAAGAGCTCATATTAATTGATTATCCTATATTACAAAAGGTCAACCAGTATTCAAAAATCATAAATCATGTTTTTAATTGCGTCAATTAATAAAATTGTCATTAATGAAGTAATTTCGTATTGGTCCAGTTACAGGTCCTCGGTCAGCTGTATTGGCCTCGGCCTTCGGCCTCGTGCCAATACAGCAGACCTCGGACCTGTAACTGGGCCAATACGAAATTATTTGATTAATAACATTATAATATTTTATAAGATGGACTTGACCTACATTATAACATTATATAAGATGGACTTGACCTACACTGGCCCTTATGACCTCTAGGTCAAGTCATGGACTAAGAAAACTTTAAACGTTGTTTTGTTTGATTTGAGGTTAACGTCCCCGTGAACACTGTATAGGTCATTTTGGAGACGTCGCTTCCAACTTTGTGGGACTTTTACCCGAAATTGAGATGAAATGACGTCTCAAGCCCTGTCATCCAATGAAACCAATAGGGTTTATATGCTTGGATGGTACGACTCGCACCGCTTTACCTGGGCAGGCTTAGATCCTCTAAGCGGTTTATCAGTAGATTTCAGCTCTGCGTGGAAGCATCATGCAGCCCATCTATTTCTTCAAGCCCCGCTGGACGGGGGCCGTTAAATGTTGAAATTACTCATATGTTTAAAATCATATAATGGATTTGGTTCATATTTGGTACGATGATAGATACACATTTAAAGTTTATTCAGCATACCCGCACCAATGCCCACCACCTCAAGGTCAAGGTCACAGACTCATAATTTTCAATATAATTGCAACCATGCACATGATCTGAAGGTCAAGGTCACATACTCAGATTTTTTTAATGTCAATGTTTTTAATAAGAGCTCACATTTCCCAATCAATGTAATGGATTTAGTTCGTATTTGATATCGGGTGTGATCTCCGAAGGTAAGCGAACTAACATACTTTTGACAATGTTATTCAAGAGAAAAGCGTAGGTTTCTATAACCTATGCCGCGCGTTATTTTCTACTGCTATAGCCATGACATGTCCAAAGTTTAAGACGAAAATTTCAATGTGCGATGTCTGAATATTCCTCTCAGAAATACGACAAAATGTGCGAACATCGCAGATCTCGAGCATTTGATGAAACAGGATTTTTGTCGTAAGAGCTTCGTACGATCTTTTTAACTCTTATCTAGCTGAATATTCATTTAAGCCAAACCCATTTCTGTCTATCAACCAATCAAATGACCTGATGCAATTTATCGCTACAAATTCATAAACTGAATGCCAAACAGTGTAGATCTTGATCAGATGGCTTCTTCAGAAGCCATCTGATCTGGATCTACACAGTTTGCAAAGATAAGGGTTGTCGTGAACAGCAAGATTAGGGTTAAGACGAAAATACGTCGCAAATGCTGTGATGAAACTGGCCCCGGTCCCTGGTATTTTCTATACTTACGGTAAAGTTGTTACATGGACAGTTTATCAACGGCACGCCAAAAAGACTGACCCACTGTCATACAAGCTGTCTTAGAAAACTGGCAAGACAGGATTCCAGACACAGAAGTCCTGAAAAGGGCAGGGCTGCATAGTATGCATACCCCTCTAAAACTGGCAGGTTTCAGGTGGACAGGCCATGTTACAAGGATGCTTGAGGACGTTTGCCAAAGAAAAACCTCTATGCAGAACTAGAAATGGGTAAACGTTCCGTGTGTTAAGGAGAAGCATTACAATATCACCTCCAAACATCGCGAAAACACACCTATAAACTATTTACCCATTGAATCCCACTTTTATATAATAAAAGGAAGAGTCTATTGACAAACGTTTGTCAATAGCACAAAGTCGGTAGAGATCATTGTAAAGTTCAAAAATCCGAAAGCACGATTATCCCTTCTAAAGTGTCGTGCTAAACTTCAAAAAACAAAGAAAAACTTTATATAAACGAGGATCTTACGCCGACGCGAAAAACTCTAGCCTTCCAGTGCAGGCAACTCAGACGTGCTGGTAAAATTCAAAAGACTTGGGTGTACAACGGGACTGTTAATATTCTGGACAATGGAGGCAATAAAGTAAAAATCTCCCATGTCTCTCATCTTCAACCATACGGCATTGAGACTCTGCTGAACAACCCCGGCGCATCGAATTAGTGGAACTTTAATACTACATGTACATATACTTTTTTTCCAATCAACATTCAGATGGCTTTCAAATAAGACGTGTTTAAGTTTTAATTACATTGTCTGTTCGTGATACATCCTAGCAGGCAATTCCGTAATTATGACGTCACGTCGACGTCGATGCAACGTAGAGACGTTAATGCAGCGTTGCATCTGCGTCAGTGGGACGTGGTGTTGCACCGGCGTTGATTTGACGTTGCCCAGGCGACATGGATCGGTTGGGATTAGCTATTTTTGAACCAAATGGAATCTTCCTCCGTACATATAGTCACGTCGACGTCGATGCGGCGTAAAGACGTTTGTGCAACGTCACATCTACGTCGGTGGGACGTCATGGTGTTGCACCGGCGTGAATTTGGCGTTGCACTGGCGACTTGTGCCCACTGGGATTAGCCATTTTTGAACCAAACGGAATCTTTCTACGTACATATAGCAAGAGTCCATTCAGAATCTACGGGTATAAGGTTGAGTGTGAGTGTGTGTGTTTTTAAAATCTATTTGGAAGCAGAGTCTATTTGGAAACAGGCAGAAGGTTTTGCAAGCACTGAAGGCCCTGATCAGACACCACATTCTGTGACGTCTGATCTGGGCCTGCACTGTTTGCCATCTACCGTTTTGGGGCTTCCGGTACAAAATGTGTTACACGTACAGAAAGTATTCATATTCTGATATGTAGACCCCGTAAGGGGTCTCTTTGAAAGCCAAAAATGTGAGATTCATAGTTTTAACTGCATTGTCTGTTCGTGATACATCCTTGCAGGCACATGACTTAATTGTGACGTCACGTCGACGTCGATGCGACGTAGAAACATTTGTGCAGCGTCAAATCTGCGTTGGCTGAACGTCATGGTGTTGCACCGGCGTTGATTTGACGTTGCACTGGCGACTCGTGCCTGCTGGGATTAGTCATTTTGAACCAAACGGAATTTTTCTCCTTACATATAGCAGGAGTCCATTAAAAATTTTAGGGTATCAGGTTGTGTGTGTGTATTTTTTTTTTTATTTCATCAAAATATATTTGGAAACAGGCAGAAAGTCTTGACGTAAACAAAGTATTTATATTCTGCTATGTAGACCCCGTTAGGACCCTCTTTGTAAGGCAAAATGTGAGATTCATAGTTTTAACTGCATTATCTGTTTGTGATACATCCTAGTATGACGTAATTATGACGGCGCGTGTATGTAATGTTACATCTATGTCGGTGGGACGTCATGGTGTTGCACCGGCATTGATTTGACGCTGCACTGGCGACTTGGGCCTGCTGGGATTAGCCATTTTTAGCCATTTTTGAACCAAACGAAATCTTTCTCCGTACATATAGTCACGTCGACGTCGATGCAACGAAGAGACGTTTATGCAACGTCACATCTACGTCGGTGGGACGTCATGGTGTTGCACCGGCATTGATTTGACGCTGCACTGGCGACTTGGGCCTGCTGGGATTAGCCATTTTTGAACCAAACGGAATCTTTCTCCGTACATATAGTCACGTCGATGTCGATGCGACGTAGAGACGTTTGTGCAACGTCACATCTACGTCGGTGGGACGTCGTGGTGTTGCAACGGCGTTGATTTGACGTTGCACTGGCGACTTGTTGCTGCTGGGATTAGTCATTCTGAACTAAACGGAATTTTTCTCCTTACGTATAGCAGGAGTCCACTCAAACTTTACGGGTATTAGGTGTGTACGTTTTTTTTTTTTTTTTTTTTTTAACAAAATATATTTGAAAACAGGCAGGAAGACTTGCATACAGTGAAGGTCCTGATCAAACGCCGCATTCTGTGACGTCTGATCCTGGCCTGCACTGTTTGCCATCTACCCGTTTTTGGGGCTTCCGGTACAAAATGGGTTAGACGTAAAGAAAGTATTCATATTCTGATATGTAGACCCCGTTAGGGCCCTCTCTGTAAGGCAAAAATGTGAGATTCATAGTTTTAACTGCATTGTCTGTTCGTGATACATCCTTGCAGGCACATGACTTAATTGTGACGTCACGTCGACGTCTGTGCAACGTAGAGACGTTTATGCAACGTCACATCTATGTCGGTGGGACGTCATGGTGTTGCACCGGCGTTGATTTGACGTTACACTGGCGACTTGGGCCTGCTGGGATTAGCCATTTTTTAAACAAACGGAATCTTTCTCCGTACATATAGCAGGAGTCCACTCAAAATTTACTGGTATAAGGTTTGAGTGTGTGTGTGTGTGCTTTCTTCTTTCTTTTTTTTCCCTCAAAATCTATTTGGACACAAGCAGAAAGTTTTGCAGACAGTGAAGGCCCTGATCAGACACCGCATTCTGTGACGTCTGATTTGGGCCTTCACTGTTTGCCATCTACCCGTTTTGGGGCTTCCGGTACAAAATGGTTTACACGTAAAGAAAGTATTCATATTCTGATATGTAGACCCCGTTAGGGCCCTCTTTGTAAGCCAAAAATGTGAGGTTCAGTCCTTGTGTCTGATTGTCTGTGCTCGACGGACAATTTCAAGTGAAGACATTCTGGCGAGCGCCTGCAATACGGATGAAGGGCAGAGGTAAAAGAACGCTTCGCAACTAATTTTTTTATTTTTTTTTATTTTATTTTTTTTTTTATTTTTATTTTTTTTTTTCGTTCAAAGCTGTAATAACATTTTGCTGCACAGACATGCTTACGTGATAGGTAAAGTTACATATCGGAGAACTTCGCTTGTTCATACTTGACTAAATTAATGCGTGTTCCTGTTATAAATACCTATGCGCATTGCTGTTTTGAAGCCATTGTCAATTAGACCGAAAGCCAAGCTCAAACGACAGTTTTTTGTTTAAATCGTGAAATACGTGTGTTTTTTAAACATGGATTTTGAGCTTTTGACATCACAAAATGGGCCTTGATTTATTTACTTTACGTTGAGCGACGTAACGTTATAGTCCTAAACGTAGCGATTTTGGGTCTTATGTTCCTTAAGTTCAAGCAGGCTCCTGGAGGCCCGGCGAGGGTGATGCATGACAGGAACATGATTGATCCCCATATTAAAACTTGTATGCAATGCAAACGGTGTGAAATATGGGATATGTGTTAATGCAAAATCTGACAGCTCCTAATGAACGATCTGATGTGTGTCTGCTAACGATCTGATGTGTGTCTGCTAACGATCTGATGTGTGTCTGCTCTGGTAGTTTGGACTAGTTCATAGGAGTGCACGGTAATTTCTCGGCAAATGTGTTTATACTATTTTTACCAGTTATTATCCCAAATATTGTGTCCAGCAAAAATCACTTGCTATTTTCTTTGACAGATTTAATTGTGTTCCAGATAGAATGGTATAAGCCAATACATGGGTCAATGGTATGAGTTGCATAGGCGAACAGCGAATGCTCTGGTGCGGCTGAAGCTGTATGACCTTAGCTGTTGGTGGGGCGTAAAACTCAAACTCTCAATCATTTCATACTTGATGTTTTTGCTTCATTTTTTTTTCTTTTTTACCCACGAACGATTTATTTACAGTAGACCGGGATACCTTGCTTGATATTTCGTTTCGTTCATGCTTGGAATCCCGGGTACTAAAACGCTTCCACGTTTTAATGGTTATTAAACGTTACTGCTATTAATGACCTTTGCCTTGTATTAAAGGTCTTTGATAGTCAGTTTCGTATCTTTGATTCGAAAGCCTTGTACATATTGCAGTTATTTTCGTTCTTTTTCTTTGCTTTTCTTTGCTTTTCTTGTGTGTATTTATGTAATATATGAACCGTTGTCGCCTATAGGAATCATTCGTAATCACGGCAATTTAATACATTGTATACCAGTGGACTCTTCCATTGCTTATGTTGGACAGGTCCATATGTCATATAAGGGGTGATGTTAGATAATGAAAATGTTTGATGTGTGTGCTCATTAGAATCGCCTCACCGAGGCGATTCTTATGAGTACACGCAGCACATATTTGCTAGCAGTGTGTACTCATAGGAATAGACTCACCGAGGCGATTCTAGTGAGTACACATGGCACACATTTGCCAGATAAAAGACTAAAATCTCCCTAATCATCCCCCAACATTTCTTATTTCTTATTTTGAGGATTCCCCTAGGGGTTCAAGTAGGAGTTCGAGCCAGCCATGGGAAACGAGCCATCGGTGTTCTAGCCATCGAAGTTTTACTGCATATGTATATAAATGTATGTATGTATGTATGTATGTATGTATGTATGTATGTATGTATGTATGTATGTATGTATGTATGTATGTGTGTGTCTATGTATGTATGTATGTGTATGTATATGTGTATGTATGTGTGTATATGTATATGTGTATATATATATATATATATATATATATATATATATATATATATATATGTATGTGTATGTATATGTATATGTATGTGTGTACATGTGTATATATATATGTATGTGTATGTATATGTATATGTATGTGTATGTATGTGTGTATGTGTATATATATATATATATATATATATATATGTGTGTAATTAAGAAATGAAATTTATTTTTTTTCAGTTCATGGAAGTATGAACGCGGTGGGTCGCGTGCAAAGTAAATGAACCCCGAAGGGGTTCATGTAAACTTTGCTAGCGACCCACTGTCGTGCATACTTTCATGAAAAGCAGAAAAATTAAGTTTATTTTTTATATTTTCATTATTTGCCCCTCACCAATGGGCGAAAAAATGCTTGTAGGGCAAACTTTTAAAGCTGAAAAACATTTACACGCTGTTTTTCTACAAAGAGCGGAGCAGCGTTGACGTCATCAACGCCCGTACAGAACAATGGTTTAGAATGACGTCACTTAACGTCACTGAAAATCATGTGATTCGATGCGTTCATGCACGTATGAACGCAATTGATTTCTATAGGTTTACAGTAGACTTTACACTGGAAATGTAAATATTAATCATAATCCAAATTAAGAAACGTTGATTGTAACTAGAAATGGTGTTTGTAAAACACTATGCCCCCAACCATATGCTTGTCAATAAATGCCCAAATTTACAAAAGGCCATTATCGCAAAACAAAAAAAAAAAAGATTTTTTTTTCAAATGTTAATCAGGTGATGTACTAGTCATTCCAAATCAGCATGTCAAGTTTTTAGGCAACAATTTAAATAGTTTTTGTTTTAAATATCTTGCTACAAGAAAGAAACACAATTAAATGACCTGAAAATGCAAAGGGCAATCACTCCAACAAAATTTCATTAACGTGGTTGAAAATTTAATCAGGTGATCTCCTCCTCAGCCCAAACCAGAATACCAAATTTCAAGGTTCTAGCTCAAATACTTTTTGAGATATCTTGCTAACGAGAATTCTATGTTTTTTAATTAAAGGGGAAATAATTCAAGAAGGGGAGATAATTTGGACAAGAAAAAAAATACGGGTCAACTATTTTTTCATGAGGAACTCATATATGAAATTTCAAAACACTAGCATACACGGTTCTGAAGATATGCTATGCACCAGAAAGCAACACAATTGAGTAGCAAAAAATTACAAAGGGCCATAACTCTAACAAAATTTTATCGAATTGGTTGAAAATTTAATCAGGTAGTCTCCTCCTTAGTCCCAATCACTATACCAAATATCAAGGCTGTAGCTCAAATACTTTTTGAGATATCTTGCTAACGAGAATTCTATGTTATTTAATTAAAGGGGAAATAATTCAAGAAGGGGAGATAATTTGGACAAGAAAAAAAATACGGGTCAACTATTTTTTCATGAGGAACCCATATATGAAATTTCAAAACACTAGCATACACGGTTCTAAAGATATGCTATGCACCAGAAAGCAACACAATTGAGTGGCAAAAAATTACAAAGGGCCATAACTCTAACAAAATTTTATAGAATTGGTTGAAAATTTAATCAGGTAATCTCCTCCTTAGTCCCAATCACTATACCAAATATCAAGGCTGTAGCTCAAATACTTTTTGAGATATCTTGCTAACGAGAATTCTATGTTATTTAATTAAAGGGGAAATAATTCAAGAAGGGGAGATAATTTGGACAAGAAAAAAAATACGGGTCAACTATTTTTTCATGAGGAACCCATATATGAAATTTCAAAACACTAGCATACACGGTTCTAAAGATATGCTATGCACAAGAAAGCGTGACGTACGAACGGACTAACGGACTAACGGACGAACGGACGGACAAGCCAGAAGCAATATGCCCCCCAACTTTTTTAAAGTTGGGGGCATAAAAGCCAGAAGCAATATGCCCCCCAACTTTTTTAAAGTTGGGGGCATAAAAATATTGACTGTGTCTTAGTCACTATCCCTATATTATGTATACCAACGTATTCGTATATGTATTCCATAGGTTATGTTTACAATGATGTACTGTTTTTTGATCTTTTTCTCTTTTATTGTTTATATTTTATATCTTGGCTCCACGGGGATCGCAGCCTTCAAAAGAACATGTTGCTATGCTGTAATGCACAGTGTGAAGAAGTCTTGAGCAGTTCTTTCACTGCATCCATAAAAGGAAATGCGCTGTCTTATAGACTGTATAACATGAATGATATTATAGAGTACAGGATGCGTATAAGACTGCATAACTGTCGACATCTCAAATACAAAGGCTTGTCTCACTTTACCCATTTTGAACTCTTAACATTCTTGTCAATGCTTCTCGTGATGTGTGGCGACATAGAAACCAATCCAGGACCCGTACTAGATTATTTTTCACCTTTACAAACATCACTTGATCTAATTATCATGCCATTGCTGTTAGTGCGCTCAGGTGACATTGAATTGAATCCAGGCCCAACGGATCTGCGGGGCGATACTAGCGTTTCCTCCCATGGATCAGATAATATTGAAGAAGCAGCTATAATGAACAACTTTTCCATAGTTCATTATAATATTCAAAGTATTTCAAATAAAATAGATTCAATCGGGGCAGAATTAAAAAACTTTGACATTATTTGTCTAACAGAAACTTGGTTAAATCAGGGAGTGACAGATGATTTAGTCAATAAAGAGGGATATAAACTTTACGTCTCCCTGCCCTACATCATAGTGTAGATTATATTTTCTTGTCCTTTGGGATCATTGATTCCATTGTGGAATTTTGAAAATATCTGAGGGTCACTGATGAGGCCTAATTGGCCGAAACTAGCTAGTCTGGCCCAGAAGACATATACACTCCATATTTTTCAGTTCTATGGTGTATTCCTTGCTTCCAAAGGATAACCCTTTTATAGAACATATTTATAGGCGTGACCGAGAAGGGGATAGTCATGGGGGTATATGTGTTTGTTACGAGATGGAATAGGAAACCTCTCTGGTGCTTATGCACATCTAAATTATTTTAGTAGATATATGGTAGGGCGGTGTGAGTGAAATATTTTAGGTGAAATATGGTACGCAAACTATGCGGCTCCATGAACAAGTCATGCACATATCATACGATGTATGCATGAGTGGTTTATAGAGAGCTGTTTTACAATACAGGGGGCCGCTAAAAGGCCGAGTCCTATAGAATTTGCCTAAAAATCGCCAACCGCCAAATTGTGCCATATATGATTTTTATTCCCGTCACGTGTTGTGTGGGTGTTCGTTTTGACAGGAGTCATGTCATTGATTATAGGGTCGTTTCATCAATTTTTCCTATGGAAAATATACTATTTGAACGCAAATCCATTATCTACTCGATTTTGCTATCTGGCTTTGTTTGTGGCCGGTATCTCCACTTCCCCACGAACAAAGCAAGGTAATACGAGTAGGCATGATTTTCCGGTAGTATTCATAGATATATAAACCCTGAAAAAAGCGGACACTTTAGCAGCAGGTCAAGTTGTAAAGAGTAAACACAACATTGTGACGGGGAAATAGAAAGTATATTGAAAGGTATGTTTAATCTATGTTTAGTATTATTTTTGTATGAACATGCTTGTAGGTTTTGGAGGGGTTTACTTCTAGTATACCCCAACTTTCTGAAGCCTATTCTGAATTCACTATTGAGGCCTGTAGTGATTAGGCTACTAGCTTTGCCAGCTAGACGTCGCAGGATCGATCCCAGGCTTCTCCAGTAGTAGAATGAGTCTTTCTAAGTGAGGTCCTGTCTCATGCTGACCCTAGATGTTGGTGAGACGTAAAGTTTGGACACCCGCTCATTCTAGATTCATTTAGGCTTTTAGACCCCTTTTGTAGAATGTAATTAATAAACGCCGGGTCACTTGTTTGATCCATGACTTGTGACTGGCTGTGGTTAGAAAACCGTGGTTCCGTCCCAATATGATATTAGGTGTAGAGGGGACGTAAACTTAAGACGGGTTTAACCACATCTTCATCATCAGGGCAAACTCATACAAGAGCCTGTTGGGTTATCCGTGATGATGAACCGTAATGAATTTTATTTTACAAGCATGTTCACGTTGATTAGAAATAATCTTGTTCAAGAAGAATTACGAGTTCATTTTGTAATGATGCCGTTTTTGTCTGATAACTCAGTTTGTGCATGTATGTACATATAAAGAACGAGATGATGATAAGGGGGAGTATTTGGTCGCCACACGTCATAACGGCCTGAGCGGCGGGGATGACGTCAGCTGCGTCATCGGCGCCGCGAGGACGGTTGTGACGGGGTGCCTACTAAATAGAGAGAATTTACGGCAAACAGTGTTGGCCCATATGAGACACTAACAAATGTTGTAGATTATAGATGAAAATCTTCTGTTGTAGTTTCTATCTGTTATTAATGTATTGAATTTGTGAATAGCTATATTTGTGAGCCGTGTCGCGGAGAAGGATATGAAATAGAGATTGTTATGTTTCCTGTAATTGGCGGCTGACCGGGTAGCGCAAAGGCGTGGTCTGTTCAATTGCCTCTTACTTGTGATAATGTAGTGAGCACAAATTTGATGAGTATTATGCTCAGTAGTAGTGAGCATTAATTGATTTCTGTAGTGCTCAGTAAGAAAACATGAACTTTGAGTATTATTGTGTCAAGCGCTGGGTGCTGATAATTTGATGCACAGTCAAGTTGAGTTCTGCTGTACGGTTATTTGTCGCATGCACTAATCAGCCTGTATGTCTGGTCGGCGCATGCGCAATAACGGTATATGCATGAACATATTCTTACTTCTCCGGGAGGGGGATCATGATATAGCATGTATGTTTTGTGACTCGTTTCTAGTCCCGTTATCGTAATTTGCAGGCATAACAATGTGTGACCTGCTGCTCCCTGCTTCATAGCAGCAGGTACTGGTACGACGCTAGGCGTTAGGGTCCAGCAAGGGCGGACAGACCGCCGTAATCAGCGCCTACCAGGATAGAAGCAGATTCTTCTAAATCATTGTTCGTTGTAAACAAATGTGATCATGGAAGAGGTCAACTTACCTTATTTGGATGATCACTAAACGCCTGATCAGCAAACGTGATCGCTAATCCTAGGATTATCAACTATGTTGATAGACTAGTTTTACTAGTTCGCGAGAGGAAGTGTCACGCGAGTGGGGGATTCACCCTAAGTTATAAACTGGCCAGTCGCGTCTTGTGTTGATTCTTTCTTTTGTTTTTCTTGTTTTGTTGTTTGCTTCTGTAGGTATTCACGTCACCCGTTCCGAGCACAGAACAGTGTTTTGCCTTCGGAGCGGACGTCGTGAGTTGGCTACAGAAGCAACAATTTGTGATGTTTTGTGTTAGTAAGTGTTGTATGTAGATACTGTAAATAATTCATGTCATTCATTTAACATCTTTCTTGTGCCTTACCCCACAGCTGCCCGTACACCTGTCACAGATCACCCTCGGTTGTCTTGTCAGCATGGGGGTTTGCGGGACGCCGTAAACCCACATGTAACATTTGGTGTCAGTGAAGTGAGGATTTGATCTCTGGCTGGTGTTCCCGGCTGTAGAACAGCACATTGATACTCTGAATCATCAACTTTAAAAAAAAAAAAAAAATGCATTGACAGCCATATTTAGAAATTAACTTTAATCTTCCTTCCTGCGTTGATGAAGTGCGAAACCCATGTATTCAACTGAATGGATACTGACAAGTCGATAATTTCTGAGCAGGAAGGCAAGGCAAACCCCACTTTTTCTTGGTAACGAAAAACTTAAGTAGACCCCACTTAATTGTGTTACCTGGCATTCTACTAAGTTAAACTAGAGTTACTAATTGATCTTACCCACACATGGTTCTGACGTAGTGACGTTAACAATTTACTGACGTTGACATAACGTTAGCGTTAATATTTATGCTGTGGCTTGAGGTTAGGTATGACGTAATAGAAACATTAATGGTGACTTGTTATGATCGGAGTTTTGTAATGTGATGAAACTTCGGATTGTAGCATTTTACTGTAAACGTCGTCAGTTTATGACGTCATATTAGACTACCAGTACGCAACGTCATACTTTGCTGAAAGCATTTGACATTTCAAATCGCGTGTGCTTTAATAACTAACGTTTTAGTTAGATTAACGCGTATAACACATATCTTAACGTTTTAGTTAAGCCCATTCAATCATCACTGATCATAACTGATCAGTTTATAGTGGTTTTGATAGTAACGTGAGATTTACGTTATCAATAATGGAGCGTTTAATGCAAATGGGAAAGGACTTAGGTTATGAGGGGAAGGAGTTACAAGGTTTTGTTAAAGAGCAGCAAGATATTGAGCGGGCAGAAAGGCAAGAGCAAAGGGATTTAGAAAGGTTAAGGTCTGAAGAAAAGGAAAAGGAAAGGGCAGAAAAGGAAAAGGAAAGGGTACATGAACTAGCTAAGTTAGAAGTAGAAGAAAAGGAAAAGGAAAGGGCACATGAACTTGAAATGGCACGCATTAAGACTGAAAGGGAGGCAAAAGAGATTAGTGAGGCCCATTTAGAACAAATAAAACATGGGTTTGAGCTACAGCACCAAGAATTAAGGAATCAGTTAGAAATGCAGAGAGCGAAGCTCGAGCTAGAATTTGAAAGGCAAAAAGCTGAGAAGGTGGCTCATGCCCGGGATCCTAAGTTACCTTATTTTGAAGAGGGTAAGGATAAAATGGATAGTTATTTATCTAGATTTGAGAAATATGCTACGGCTAATAAATGGGATAAGAGTGTTTGGGCCGCGTATTTAAGTGCATTGCTCAAAGGGCGCGCACTTGATGTATATGACCGGTTGTCAAATGAGGATGCGGCGGATTATGAAAAGTTAAAGGACGCTTTATTAAAGAATTTTGACATGACAGAGCGCGGATTTAGGAAACAGTTTCGTTATAGTAGGCCCGAGAAATCAGAAACGTTCATACAGTTCAGTAGTAGACTGAGAAGTTATTTAGAAAAATGGCTTAATATGGCAAAGATAGAAAAATCTTTTCCGGCTGTCTGTGATTTCATGGCAAGGGATCAGTTCCTGGAGTCATGTAATAGAGAACTGTATGTACATCTGAAGCCAAAACAGTTTGGTAATTTAGATGAAATGGCTAGGGAGGCAGATTTGTTTGCAGAAGCGCGCGGGGGCGTATATAGTTGCATTAATAAGGGGCAACGCGATAATAGAGGCGCAGCGCAGGGTAAACAGGACAAAGTTGACTCGAACAAACCGAGTGGTAGACCGGATATCAAGTGTAGCATATGTGGTAAGGGGCATTTAACAATTAAATGTTTTAAGAACCCCGACAGGAAACAATTGTATAGCGCAGAGGTAGGAGCAACTGGAGTTGGGGATAGCGGTGTTAAGGAAAATTTTAACACGCGCGTAGAGACTCAAGGTTCTCAGGTTAAGAATGAGAATACGCAGAATGTAGGTCGTGGTTATACACGTGGTCGTGGTAATTTCAGAGGGTCTTTTCGCGGACGCGGTAAAAATAATAGCACACCACGTGGCGCAGCACACCAAGTTAGTTTTTGTCAAACGGAAGTAACTAGGAAAGGTGATGAGATTGGAAGTATTTTTGAAAATAAGGTTGGTGATCCTTTGATTTCGGATAGGGAGGAGTGTAGTAAGGAAACTAGGGAAGGTGTCTGTTACTTCTTAAAGGCAAGGTTACCGACGGCACAAGGTTTGGTTAATAATAAAAAGGTGGTTGTATTAAGAGATACTGGGTGTACAGGCTGTGTCGTTCGGAGAAGTTTGGTTTCGGATAGTCAGTTAATAGGGAAGGAATCAAATGTTACGTTGATTGATGAATCCACACAAAGGTATCCTTTAGCAATGATTGACATTGATTGTCCTTTTTTCACTGGGAAAACTGAAGCTTTGTGTATGGATGATACGTTGTACGATTTGGTTATCGGTAACATTGATGGATCAAAACTTCCTGATATGTCTCATTTCTCAGCCGCGGCTGTAACTAGGTCTCAAACTAGGCAGGATGAGAAGCCTTACAGAAAACTTAAGGTTCCCGATCAGATCATTAACGATGACAAGGAGGCTTTCAAGCAAGCTCAGGTTGATGATCCAACTTTGGAAAACATCAGGAAAAGGGTTGTATCTGGGAACAAGACTGTGAGTCGTGGTTTAAACCGAGGTGAAACTAGGTTTATTGAGAAAAAAGGTTTGGCATATAGGGAGTTCACCAAGGGTAACAAAGTCTCTTTCCAACTTGTGGTCCCTCAAAGTTTCCGAGGAAAGGTGTTGAAACTGGCTCATGAAACGCTTATGTCTGGACATATGGGTATTAGGAAGACATTGGATAGAGTTGTAACTGAGTTTTACTGGCCCGGTATTTGCGGTGATGTCGCTAGATTTTGTAAATCTTGTGATATTTGTCAGAGAACTATTCAGAAAGGTCGGGTCACTAAAGTACCTCTAGGAAAAATGCCATTGATTGATACGCCATTTAAGAGGGTGGCAGTGGACATAGTTGGTCCAATTGAGCCTCGATCTGATAGGAAATCTCGGTATATTTTAACCATGATAGATTATGCGACAAGGTATCCAGAGGCGATAGCTTTACCGAGTATTGAGACGGAACGTGTCGCGGAAGCGCTTATTGAAATGTTTAGTAGGGTTGGCATTCCTGATGAAATGTTGACTGATTGTGGATCACAGTTTACTGCTGAGGTAATGAAGGAAGTCAGCAGACTTCTTTCTCTTCAACAGTTAACGTGTAGTCCGAGACACCCAATTTGCAACGGACTGATAGAGCGTTTCCACGCTACGTTAAAGCAGATGTTACGTCGCATGTGTGCTGAACGTCCAAAAGATTGGGATAAATATCTTCCAGCTTTATTATTTGCGGTAAGGGAAGTCCCACAAGAGTCTTTAGGATACTCCCCTTTTGAGTTGTTATATGGACGTTACGTCAGAGGTCCAATGGCAATATTAAGAGAATTATGGGCTGAAGAGGTACGCGATGAGCAAGTTCTTTCGACGTATCAATACGTTATTGAGCTTAGGGAACGGTTAGAGCAGACATGCAAATTAGCGCGTGATAATTTAAAGAAGGTTCAGATTAAGCAGAAAGCTTATTATGATAAAGGCGCGAGGTCGCGTAAATTTGACGTCGGCGACAAAGTACTGTTGTTACTACCGACAGACAGTAATAAATTATTGCTTCAATGGAAAGGTCCTTATGAAGTGGTTGAGGTAGTAAGCAGAATGGATTATAAAATTGACGTCAATGGAAATGTTAACACATATCACGCTAATATACTGAAACAGTATGTTGAGCGTCAGACTGTGACGTCTCATTGTCTGATCTCTAAACCTATTATGTCGACAGACAGTCATGACGGAAATGACGTCGACGAGTCTTCATTTGAAGACAGCAGTTTTCAAACTGCAGAGCAACCCGAAAGTGACGGTGACGTTAGCGTCCCACACACACTAACGTCAGAGGAGAGTGAGGAGACAGAAGGGCTGAGAGAACAGTGCCTTGCAGGACTGACATGTCAGACAGACCAAATTATATGTACCACATTTATGTCAGAACCTGTGAAAACAATCAAATCAGTTGAGCCAGAAAGGCCACCTCCAGTAAGACTAAAACGATATCCGTTTGCTAACAAACAGAATGTCAGGGGAACAGGAAAATTCTGGGGCAAACCACCATAGCTTAATAGCAATTTTACTTAAGAGAATTTGGGGGCAGACTACCTTAGTAGGTAATTCTTCGCACGGTTGTTGTGTAAATAGCTGTCTTGTTTAGATAGGTTCATCCTATTCCATCTCTGTACACAAAGAAAAAACATTTCTGATTGTTTTTTCTCCAAAAGGGGAAACCTTTGTTACGAGATGGAATAGGAAACCTCTCTGGTGCTTATGCACATCTAAATTATTTTAGTAGATATATGGTAGGGCGGTGTGAGTGAAATATTTTAGGTGAAATATGGTACGCAAACTATGCGGCTCCATGAACAAGTCATGCACATATCATACGATGTATGCATGAGTGGTTTATAGAGAGCTGTTTTACAATACAGGGGGCCGCTAAAAGGCCGAGTCCTATAGAATTTGCCTAAAAATCGCCAACCGCCAAATTGTGCCATATATGATTTTTATTCCCGTCACGTGTTGTGTGGGTGTTCGTTTTGACAGGAGTCATGTCATTGATTATAGGGTCGTTTCATCAATTTTTCCTATGGAAAATATACTATTTGAACGCAAATCCATTATCTACTCGATTTTGCTATCTGGCTTTGTTTGTGGCCGGTATCTCCACTTCCCCACGAACAAAGCAAGGTAATACGAGTAGGCATGATTTTCCGGTAGTATTCATAGATATATAAACCCTGAAAAAAGCGGACACTTTAGCAGCAGGTCAAGTTGTAAAGAGTAAACACAACATTGTGACGGGGAAATAGAAAGTATATTGAAAGGTATGTTTAATCTATGTTTAGTATTATTTTTGTATGAACATGCTTGTAGGTTTTGGAGGGGTTTACTTCTAGTATACCCCAACTTTCTGAAGCCTATTCTGAATTCACTATTGAGGCCTGTAGTGATTAGGCTACTAGCTTTGCCAGCTAGACGTCGCAGGATCGATCCCAGGCTTCTCCAGTAGTAGAATGAGTCTTTCTAAGTGAGGTCCTGTCTCATGCTGACCCTAGATGTTGGTGAGACGTAAAGTTTGGACACCCGCTCATTCTAGATTCATTTAGGCTTTTAGACCCCTTTTGTAGAATGTAATTAATAAACGCCGGGTCACTTGTTTGATCCATGACTTGTGACTGGCTGTGGTTAGAAAACCGTGGTTCCGTCCCAATATGATATTAGGTGTAGAGGGGACGTAAACTTAAGACGGGTTTAACCACATCTTCATCATCAGGGCAAACTCATACAAGAGCCTGTTGGGTTATCCGTGATGATGAACCGTAATGAATTTTATTTTACAAGCATGTTCACGTTGATTAGAAATAATCTTGTTCAAGAAGAATTACGAGTTCATTTTGTAATGATGCCGTTTTTGTCTGATAACTCAGTTTGTGCATGTATGTACATATAAAGAACGAGATGATGATAAGGGGGAGTATTTGGTCGCCACACGTCATAACGGCCTGAGCGGCGGGGATGACGTCAGCTGCGTCATCGGCGCCGCGAGGACGGTTGTGACGGGGTGCCTACTAAATAGAGAGAATTTACGGCAAACAGTGTTGGCCCATATGAGACACTAACAAATGTTGTAGATTATAGATGAAAATCTTCTGTTGTAGTTTCTATCTGTTATTAATGTATTGAATTTGTGAATAGCTATATTTGTGAGCCGTGTCGCGGAGAAGGATATGAAATAGAGATTGTTATGTTTCCTGTAATTGGCGGCTGACCGGGTAGCGCAAAGGCGTGGTCTGTTCAATTGCCTCTTACTTGTGATAATGTAGTGAGCACAAATTTGATGAGTATTATGCTCAGTAGTAGTGAGCATTAATTGATTTCTGTAGTGCTCAGTAAGAAAACATGAACTTTGAGTATTATTGTGTCAAGCGCTGGGTGCTGATAATTTGATGCACAGTCAAGTTGAGTTCTGCTGTACGGTTATTTGTCGCATGCACTAATCAGCCTGTATGTCTGGTCGGCGCATGCGCAATAACGGTATATGCATGAACATATTCTTACTTCTCCGGGAGGGGGATCATGATATAGCATGTATGTTTTGTGACTCGTTTCTAGTCCCGTTATCGTAATTTGCAGGCATAACAATGTGTGACCTGCTGCTCCCTGCTTCATAGCAGCAGGTACTGGTACGACGCTAGGCGTTAGGGTCCAGCAAGGGCGGACAGACCGCCGTAATCAGCGCCTACCAGGATAGAAGCAGATTCTTCTAAATCATTGTTCGTTGTAAACAAATGTGATCATGGAAGAGGTCAACTTACCTTATTTGGACGATCACTAAACGCCTGATCAGCAAACGTGATCGCTAATCCTAGGATTATCAACTATGTTGATAGACTAGTTTTACTAGTTCGCGAGAGGAAGTGTCACGCGAGTGGGGGATTCACCCTAAGTTATAAACTGGCCAGTCGCGTCTTGTGTTGATTCTTTCTTTTGTTTTTCTTGTTTTGTTGTTTGCTTCTGTAGGTATTCACGTCACCCGTTCCGAGCACAGAACAGTGTTTTGCCTTCGGAGCGGACGTCGTGAGTTGGCTACAGAAGCAACAATTTGTGATGTTTTGTGTTAGTAAGTGTTGTATGTAGATACTGTAAATAATTCATGTCATTCATTTAACATCTTTCTTGTGCCTTACCCCACAGCTGCCCGTACACCTGTCACAGATCACCCTCGGTTGTCTTGTCAGCATGGGGGTTTGCGGGACGCCGTAAACCCACATGTAACAGTGTTTACATAAAAACCAATGTATATTCACACCGTAGATTAGACCTCGAAATTCCAGATATAGAATGCATTTGGATGGAACTTAACATTCATAATAGAAAATTTTTGTTGGGTACATTTTACAGACCACCAAATTCTCCTGCTGCAACCCTGGCTTCCATAGAAGATTCCATTGGTCTTGCTTTTGACACAAATATTAGTAATATTTTTATAACAGGAGATTTTAACCTCGATATTTTGAAGCAAGCAACGGGTAACAAAATACGCGACATATGTCAACATTTCAATTTGGAGCAACTCATAACAGAACCGATACACAAAACGGAGAATTCGTCTTCCGCTATTGATCTGATATTTACTTCAGACAAAAATGCTGTACTTCTAAGCGGAGTTGGTGATCCCTTTCTCGACCAAACCATCAGATTTCACTGTCCAGTTTTTTTCGTTCTAAATTTTAAAAAATACATTACACGAGTCTTTCACCGGCAAATTTGGCTCTTTGATCGTGGAGACTATCAATCTCTTTCGCAGGAGGTCGAAAATACTAACTGGAATGAGCTAAAGGACAATGACGTTGATACATATGCCAAAAACATTACTGAAAAAATTTCCAACCTGACTTCTAAACACATTCCTAACAAAACAGCAAAAATTCGTCAATCTGATCCTCCATGGCTAACTAATGAAATCAAGAAAATGATCCGTAGGAGAAAACGTATATACAACAAATTCAAAAAATCAAAAAGCACGGTAGATTTTGACAATTACAAACAAATATGAAATAAAATTATAGGAGAAATTCGTAAATCTAAGCAATTACAAACAGAAAAATTGGCAAACAAGTTAAAGAACGAAGAAATCAAACAGAAAGACTGGTGGAAAAACACTCAAACAGTTTATTAAAACCGATCAGTCGTCAACACTCCCGCCCCTTTACAAAGAAGATAATGTTTATTCAAAAGACGAAGACAAGGCTAATCTAATGAATGACTTCTTTATAGAACAAACAATGCTAAATGATGACAATGCCTCTCTACCCACTGATGTTCCTCAAGCTCAGAATTTTCTCAGCTTAATCTCAACCACTCCGGCAGAAGTTGAATTAATATTAAAGTCGTTGCAATTAGGTAAAGCAGCTGGTCCTGACTCAATCAACAATCGCATTCTTAAAGAACTAGCTGTTTCTCTATCTGAACCACTCAGTGATCTTTTCAACTTCTCTCTAAGAAAGGGTAAAGTCCCAAATACATGGAAAGAGGCAAACGTGACCCCAATCTTCAAAAAGGACGACCCTTCGATCATATCTAATTATAGACCAATTTCTCTCTTAAGTACTGTAGGCAAAGTCCTAGAAAAAATCGTTCATAAACACATTTTTAACTTTATTCGTGACTATAATATACTAACATCTCTTCAGTCAGGATTTATTGCTGGAGACTCAACTGTTAATAAATTAGTTCATATCTATAATACATTTTGCAAAGCTCTCGACGAAGGTGAAGAAGTACGTGCGGTCTTTTGCGATATTAGTAAAGCCTTTGACAGAGTATGGCATAAAGGTCTTCTATTCAAACTACACAACATTGGTATTTCTGGCTCGCTACTGCAATGGTTTACAGATTACTTGAATAATAGACAACAAAGAGTAGTGCTACCTGGAGCTGCATCGTCTTGGTCTGTTATCAAGGCAGGAGTCCCACAAGGCTCCATCCTTGGCCCACTTCTGTTTCTGATTTATATTAATGACATAGTTGTAGACATGCATTCTTCTATCAGGCTCTTTGCAGATGATACTAGTCTGTTCATAGTGGTGGAGAACCCCATGCAAGCGGCAGCCCAGATTAACTCTGACCTGGCTAAGATGAACTCATGGGCAACGAAATGGCTTGTTTCTTTCAATCCTGCGAAATCCGAGTCAATGATTTTTTCGCGAAAAAAAATAAACCCTATCATCCTCCAATATCAATGAACCAGCAAAACATTAACGAAGTACACTCTCACAAGCATTTAGGCCTAACTTTTTCGGCCGATTGCACCTGGCACGACCATATAGACAACATCAAAACGAAAGCATGGTTTTGGATTAATATAATGCGCAAACTTAAATTCACACTCGATAGAAAATCCTTACAAACAATATATACTTCTTTTATAAGGCCACTTCTTGAATATGCCGATGTTGTCTGGGACAATTGCACCCGATACGAGGCGAACGAATTAGAAAAAAAATCAAAATGAAGCCGCACGAATCGTTACTGGAGCAACAAAACTTGTATCAATCAACTCCCTTCTCTATGATCTTGGAAGGGAATCTCTTGAAGCTCGGAGGCAAAAACACAAACTTGTACTTTATTACAAAATGCAGAATTTTCTCACACCCGAATACCTATCTTCACTAGTACCACTCACGGTAGGCAGTAGCACAGTTTACGAATTGCGAAACAATGCCAATCTACAGACTGTCAGAGCTAACTCGCAACTTTATTATACATCTTTTCTCCCGTCGGCGACTCGCAACTGGAACGACTCGCCAAATGACAAGAAAAAATGCACCCTCATTAGCATCTTTCAAGTATAAACTACAGTCTAACGAAAGAAAACCACCGTTATATTTTTGTGCAGGTAAAAGATTTGGGCAAGTACATCATACCAGACTAAGACTTAATTGCAGCTCGTTACATGATCATCTCTTTCAAAAAATATTCTAAATAACTCCTTATGTGCTTGTGGAGCGGTTGAGGACACGAATCATTATCTCATGGCATGTGAACAGTACACTGACATAAGACAAGACATGTTAAACATTGGTCAGCTATTTGCCAACCTGCTTTAAACATCCTTCTGTGCGGCAGTACTGATCTCTCTGTGAATGATAACATACAAATATTCTTAGCAGTACAAGATTTTATTATTAAGTCTAAACGATTTTGTACTTCAAATTTATAATCACAGATTTCAAATGCCTTGCTGGTACTTATCACAGATGTACAAATATGTGTATTTTTTCTACACGGGCGCACATACATACATACATACATACATACATACATACATACATACATACATACATACATACATACATAAATATATACATGCACGTTCATATAAAAAAAGGTTGTGAAACACATCTACTAACTCGAGCCAAAGTTAAACAGCTACAGCGTCCAATCCAACCGATCATCAGTCTTTGTCTCACATCACGATTCGAAGAGCGCTACTGAGTTTCTGTAATGTATTGTTTCTCTTAAGACAGCCCAACATCACAAGACTTGATTCGTCAGTGCTAATTACCCTAAAATCCATTCCCCGTGGAGCCATATGCTTTATTTCACTACTATTCATTTTGTAACCAAAATGAAATTCACTTACAATATCTTCACAACAACTTGCAAATTCGAGCAAATTTGACAGTTACAACTATAATTAGTATTGATATGCCCCAGGTCTCAGACTGCTGGTCTCTGAACATGAATGACCCACATGTACCTGCTGTGTAATCAACTAGTTTGTTTTGGAGAAATTTCTAAAGTTTGTTTTTACTTCCCTGATGTATGACAGTTCTTATCTGTTGTCTGTCATGGACATTTATGTCTTACCTTACATGTCGGCACTGATGTTGTCGGCCAGTTAACCATAATTTACAAGCATTACCTAAAAATGTGTCTTTTACACCGCATTTCAGTTTCATGTTTACCTCCATCAGATTTGTGTATTGATTACGACCTTGACCGTGTAGAGTGGTATTATGGGATATTGTTTATCGTCTGTCGCGCTCCAGATCAGAGATATTTTTAGCTGTCAAACCGAAGGCTTGCACATTTATCTCAAGGTTTTACAAATTTGCCCTCTGAGTTAAGTAAGGAAACTATGACAGTCGGATAGCTTATTCATTCACGTGAATTCTGATATGTGTTTTATTATCGGTTTCATTCATAATAGTCGAGTTTTCGCTGTATTTACGAGTCGACCCTGCGGTTCTTGCGGAACTTTTCTTATGGCGAACCCGCAGATCGCTGTACTTTTGACGTTCTTCGTCACTGTTACGGCGGGATCACATGATCCCGCACCCGTAGCGTTGCGGGATTTCTTCCCACTACCAACCACTCGGCGGGTTTGCGGCGTGGCGGGTAGCTGGGAAGTATATAAGTAAGCCCGCAAAGCCGTTCGGGGACTTCCATTTTTGAATTTTGAAGAGAAAACATCCTTACGTTGCGTTGCGTAGGTGTTTTCGCCTTTTTAGGCTTATTTTCCGTTTTAAACTTATTCTTTTGTAAAGATTCGGTTTCTAAAAGCATTTGTTCTCAATATGACTGTCATGGAATCCTCATTTTATCTCATTTATATATAAAAAGGAGTTTTGAGTTAAATAAAACAATTCCATTATAGTCCGGAGATTGCACCGGACCGCAAACTTACAGTTATCTATTTTAAGATATCGATTGATTGCTGAGTAAAGGCTTTTTCGTAACTTTAGTCACCAATTTCGTGACGTCTTTTGCCAATGTAAAATATTTGTTTTTAAAGATAAATCTGATCCATAATCCACTTTACCTAGTCTATGATCATTTGTTGTTTAACATGTTTTGCTAAGGGAGCCCTCATTTGATAATCCATAGTTCTGGTCATCTACCCAGGGCATAATATAAAACAACGCTCACACATTTTATTTAGTTTATTTAAAAATAGATTAAGTTTGGCATCACATTGTCTTCGTTTGTCCTTTCCATCCTGAAAATAGATAAGACAATTAACCATATTCCCACAAGCCCGTTTTAGTTGGAAGTCCACCCTTTCATTAAGACTCTAACGCTAGGCTAGAGTCTTACAATCTACTAGGCCCAAGTGGTCAGTTAGCTCGGTGCACTGTCCGTGACTGCCTGGGCATAACAGACGGTTATATAAGACATCGGCCGCTACAGAGGTGACTGTTGAAGCAGCGAAGCTACATCACCCAGCATAACCCCCCTTTCTACCCTGACACGTCACACAAGTGGTGGCACAGCGGTGGGGTTCAATTAATACATTGGATTCAGTGATACGAACTCAGACTAGCATGGAAGGGGGTCCTACAAGTGCAGAGCCGTCGGGTTCTGTAGACACGAACGAGGAAAGGCAGCATGTAGCTTTTACCGACCAAGCCAATTTAGCAATGTCAGGTCCAGCAGATCCGACTGGAAGCAACCAACAGTCATTCTCTGATCAGAATAATGGGACCGGGGGCATGTTGGCTGATGACAGAACAGCAGTAGCCGCACTGGTGCAGTTGCAAAGCTCAAGTAGTCAGGCCCCACACCAGCTATATAGCACACTGAGATCTATTGAAAGCACACAGCCAACGAACCACACACCTGACATGACTAACTTTTACAACCACACTAGTTTGTATCAGAGCAGATCAGATCCTAGCGTACAGCAGCAGTCCACTTTTCATGACAGACCCCAAGCATGTAGCACATTAAACACCAACACAGTTTCTTCCAACAGTAACTTGCGAGATACTGTTGTAAACCTGAGTAACGTGTTTTCAAGCATGCAACAACAACAAGCAGTATCAAACGTGAGATAAGAAAGCATATCAAACACACTCCATCATTTGACATCAATGTTACAAGACACACGTAACATTCACATGTCTTATAATGTCAACCACAACAACACACTTACCGGTACAGATGCGAGGCTAGCCTTACCCAGAGCGTATGGAAGACAAGAAGCACAGGGGATTAATAGTGCTCAATTTCCTCCAAACCGTGACAACTTTGAGGGTAGTAGTTACAGAGTACCAGAAAATGGGATAAGTCAGTGGCAAGACTGTAATTTTCTTCCTTATCGCAATAGAAATACACAGCAATATGAATGGACTGAAAATAGCTCCTTGCATAACGCCCCGAGGGGAAGACATTATCTTAGATCCCAACAGGTAGGTCCACCTAACAACACTTTACCGTATGAAGTCAAGTTACCCCCATTTAATGGTCGTGAAGAATGGAAAGTCTGGATCAACCGATTTGAGGCAGTAGCCAAGAGGCGAAAGTGGAGCAATGAGGCTAAGCTTGACAATTTGCTACCAAGACTACAAGGCAGAGCTGGAGACTTCGTGTTTAATCAGCTAACACAAGAGACAATTTCAAACTATACAGAACTAGTTGAGGAGCTCAATAAGAGGTTTAGAACAGTGGAGACGCAGAAGACGTTTGCTGCAAAATTCAGTCAGCGAATGCAAAAGAATGATGAAACGGTGGAAGAGTACGCAGCTGAGCTGAAACGGCTATACTCGAAAGCTTATACATCAAGAGATAGCAAGACAAGGCAAGAAGACTTAGTACGAAGATTTCTGGACGGCTTAAAGGATAGTGAAGCTAGATTCGAAATAGAGTTTCACAAAGAACCAGTCGATATTGATGAAGCCGTTTATCACGCCGTGAATTTTATACAAACAAGGCGAAGAAGCGTAGCAGAGTCATACAAAGATAGAAAATTTAAGAAGTATGCTCGTAGAATGAGTGAAGAAATTGACAGTGAAGACAGTGGAGAAGAACATGTTGAAGGCGAAGATTTAGAGTATGCTATGCGGCTGCCTTGTAAGGGAGATATTAACCAGAAGAAGAAGCCACCAAAGCCAGGACCGAAAGTAGAGCCCAGTACAGCGCAGGTAGGTGCACAGGCAGAAACCTCAGCAAAACTGGAAGATATGATTAAAGCATTAGCTGATCAAGTAGCAAAGCTACAGAAGAACCAATTGCCGCCGTCAAGCCAGAAAGAAAGATCGTTTTCAACAGGTAACAGTAATATCGCGTGTTACGCCTGCCATGAGCAAGGCCATATATCGAGAAACTGCCCTTCCAGACTTCGAGACCAGAGACCGAGTAACAATGGCGTCAAAGGTAGAGTAGGAAGAAATGGGAAGAGAAATCCTAATCCTTTAAACTAGAAAAGGCTATCTCTGGTGGCCACAGGGAAGCCTGTTTAGACACTAACGGCCAAAATAAACATAAAAAGATGAAATTGTAAAGTCTATCAAACATGTAAGAAAACTTCCAGATGGGGTGTACATAAGAGGATCAGTGGAGGGCTATCCTGTATTGTTTACAACAGACACAGGAGCTTCTAAGACGGTTCTTTCTAAGAGAGTTTTTGATGCTATGAGACCTGAAGATAAGCCGGTGCTAAGTAAGTCATCAAGATTGATGGCCGCAGGGGGCACTACCATAAATGAAATGGGACAAGGAAAATTTGAAATTCAGCTAGGTCCTGTTCGTAGGCAGGTAGATGCGATCGTCGCTGAGATAGACGATGATGGCCTTCTCGGTGTTGATGTCCTGCAAAACGCAGAAGATGGCCCTACCGACCTACTGATGAGCAGAGGAGTGCTTAAAGTTGGAAATCAAGAGGTACCTATTATCCAAGTAGGTTTGCAGAATCGTGCACGTAAAGTTACTGCAGCTCATCACTTTGTGATACCCGCCCAAAGTGAGGCTGTAGTTGATGTTTTTATAGAAAGACATGAATATGACGATTTTTCGTCTGAGTTAGACTATATAATAGAACCGACAGAACATTTCAAAGAAACATATCCCTTACAGATGGCCTCATCACTCGTTAATATAAACAGAGCATGTACCGGTAAGATAAGGCTGTTAAACCCGTTTACCACAGCAATTTCAATAAAACAAGACGCTGTAGTGGGCCAAGCAGAGCCGATAAAGGGATCTCCGAAGATTATATTGTCAGAAGAAAACACTGAGAAAGTGAACAATAACCATATGGTGAGGCGTCTGATATTTTTAAGTAAAGATTCATGCGACAAGAGCAACACTTTATCACATGTAGCCCGAGCAGCGGTAAAAGGCAAGCAAACACAAATACCAGCCCACCTCTCTGATCTATAATAGGAGAGTCAACGGGTTAAATGAAGATGAGAGAAAAAGAGTATTTGATCTACTGACACAGTTTCAGGAAACATTTTCTAAGGACGCGTGGGACATAGGATTGACCCACTTAACAGAACATTCAATCCCGACTGGAAATGCAGCCCCGGTGAAACAACCTCCTAGACGGGTGCCTTTAGCGCATGCTGAAGCAGAGAAAAAAGCAATAGAAGACCTCAAAGCGAAAGGGGTGATTACAGATAGCACCTCACCATGGGCAAGCCCAATCGTTTTAGTAGCGAAGAAAGACGGAGGAGTGCGTCCGTGCGTTGACTACAGACGTGTGAACGAACTGGTGAAGCCAGATGGGTTTCCTCTGCCTAGAATCCAAGATTGCTTAGATGCGGTCGCAGGCTCAACCCGGTTCAGTACTTTTGACCTCTTGAGTGGCTACTTCCAAATTCCAGTCAAGGAAGAAGACATACCAAAGACAGCATTTGTGTGTAAATATGGCCATTATGACATGACAAGGATGCCACAAGGACTCAACAGTTCGGCTTCGACTTTTCAGAGGACCATTGAAATGGCGTTACAGGGTCTGCAATGGGTGACATGCCTGATTTATATCGACGACATTATTGTCTTCGGAAAAGATTTCAACCAACAAATACAAAGAGTGGAGGAGGTGCTAAGCAGAATCAAAGAAGCAGGTCTAAAACTGAAACCTGGTAAAAGTCACATGCTCCAGAAAGAAGTTGTGTTTCTTGGTCATGTCGTTTCTGGCCAAGGTATTAAACCAAGCCCCGTTAATATCGCTAAGATTGTCGACTGGCCCAAGCCAAGAACTGCCAAACAGGTAAGACAATTTGTAGCTATGGGTTCCTATTATAGGCGCTACATCAGAGACTTTGCCACCATGGTAAGGCCTATGGTTGAACTGACAAAGAAGGGAAAGCGGTTTAACTGGGATGCGGCATGTGAAGAAGCATTCAGCGCGTTAAAGAAGGCACTCATTAGCTCGTACATAATGGGCTATCCCCTGAACGAGGCAGGTGAGATTGTACTTGACGTAGACGCATCAGACGTGGGAATCGGCGCTGTGCTTCACCAGGTACAGGATGACAAAGAGAAGGTCATTGCATATGCTAGCAGGGCCTTAAACAAAGCAGAATCGAACTATTGCATAACGGAGAAGGAGCTTCTTGCAGTGAGGTATTTCATTGAATATTTCCGACAATATCTGTTAGGCAGAAGATTTCTTGTACGAAGTGATCACCAGAGCTTAGTATGGCTTTTCAGGCTAAAAGAACCCAGAGGTAAGATAGCAAGATGGATAGAGGTGCTAAGCCAGTATGATTTTGCGATACAGTACAGACAAGGTAAGAAACAGCTGCACTGTGAAGGGGGTCCTACAAGTGCAGAGCCGTCGGGTTCTGTAGACACGAACGAGGAAAGGCAGCATGTAGCTTTTACCGACCAAGCCAATTTAGCAATGGCAGGTCCAGCAGATCCGACTGGAAGCAACCAACAGTCATTCTCTGATCAGAATAATGGGACCGGGGGCATGTTGGCTGATGACAGAACAGCAGTAGCCGCACTGGTGCAGTTGCAAAGCTCAAGTAGTCAGGCCCCACACCAGCTATATAGCACACTGAGATCTATTGAAAGCACACAGCCAACGAACCACACACCTGACATGACTAACTTTTACAACCACACTAGTTTGTATCAGAGCAGATCAGATCCTAGCGTACAGCAGCAGTCCACTTTTCATGACAGACCCCAAGCATGTAGAACATTAAATACCAACACAGTTTCTTCCAACAGTAACTTGCGAGATACTGTTGTAAACCTGAGTAACGTGGTTTCAAGCATGCAACAACAACAAGCAGTAGCAAACGAGAGACAAGAAAGCATATCAAACACACTCCATCATTTGACATCAATGTTACAAGACACACGTAACATTCACATGTCTTATAATGTCAACCACAACAACACACTTACCGGTACAGATGCGAGGCTAGCCTTACCCAGAGCGTATGGAAGACAAGAAGCACAGGGGATTAATAATGCTCAATTTCCTCCAAACCGTGACAACTTTGAGGGTAGTAGTTACAGAGTACCAGAAAATGGGATAAGTCAGTGGCAAGACTGTAATTTTCTTCCTTATCGCAATAGTAATACACAGCAATATGAGTGGACTGAAAATAGCTCCTTGCATAACGCCCCGAGGGGAAGACATTATCTTAGATCCCAACAGGTAGGTCCACCTAACAACACTTTACCGTATGAAGTCAAGTTACCCCCATTTAATGGTCGTGAAGAATGGAAAGTCTGGATCAACCGATTTGAGGCAGTAGCCAAGAGGCGAAAGTGGAGCAATGAGGCTAAGCTTGACAATTTGCTACCAAGACTACAAGGCAGAGCTGGAGACTTCGTGTTTAATCAGCTAACACAAGAGACAATTTCAAACTATACAGAACTAGTTGAGGAGCTCAATAAGAGGTTTAGAACAGTGGAGACGCAGAAGACGTTTGCTGCAAAATTCAGTCAGCGAATGCAAAAGAATGATGAAACGGTGGAAGAGTACGCAGCTGAGCTGAAACGGCTATACTCGAAAGCTTTTACATCAAGAGATAGCAAGACAAGGCAAGAAGACTTAGTACGAAGATTTCTGGACGGCTTAAAGGATAGTGAAGCTAGATTCGAAATAGAGTTTCACAAAGAACCAGTCGATATTGATGAAGCCGTTTATCACGCCGTGAATTTTATACAAACAAGGCGAAGAAGCGTAGCAGAGTCATACAAAGATAGAAAATTTAAGAAGTATGCTCGTAGAATGAGTGAAGAAATTGACAGTGAAGACAGTGGAGAAGAACATGTTGAAGGCGAAGATTTAGAGTATGCTATGCGGCTGCCTTGTAAGGGAGATATTAACCAGAAGAAGAAGCCACCAAAGCCAGGACCGAAAGTAGAGCCCAGTACAGCGCAGGTAGGTGCACAGGCAGAAACCTCAGCAAAACTGGAAGATATGATTAAAGCATTAGCTGATCAAGTAGCAAAGCTACAGAAGAACCAATTGCCGCCGTCAAGCCAGAAAGAAAGATCGTTTTCAACAGGTAACAGTAATATCGTGTGTTACGCCTGCCATGAGCAAGGCCATATATCGAGAAACTGCCCTTCCAGACTTCGAGACCAGAGACCGAGTAACAATGGCGTCAAAGGTAGAGTAGGAAGAAATGGGGAGAGAAATCCTAATCCTTTAAACTAGAAAAGGCTATCTCTGGTGGCCACAGGGAAGCCTGTTTAGACACTAACGGCCAAAATAAACATAAAAAAGATGAAATTGTAAAGTCTATCAAACATGTAAGAAAACTTCCAGATGGGGTGTACATAAGAGGATCAGTGGAGGGCTATCCTGTATTGTTTACAACAGACACAGGAGCTTCTAAGACGGTTCTTTCTAAGAGAGTTTTTGATGCTATGAGACCTGAAGATAAGCCGGTGCTAGGTAAGTCATCAAGATTGATGGCCGCAGGGGACACTACCATAAATGAAATGGGACAAGGAAAATTTGAAATTCAGCTAGGTCCTGTTCGTAGGCAGGTAGATGCGATCGTCGCTGAGATAGACGATGATGGCCTTCTCGGTGTTGATGTCCTGCAAAACGCAGAAGATGGCCCTACCGACCTACTGATGAGCAGAGGAGTGCTTAAAGTTGGAAATCAAGAGGTACCTATTATCCAAAGTAGAAGTAAAACAAAGATCAGGAATTGATACAATTAACTTACTCCATCCATAAAAGACACCAAAGGGAAAGAAATACAAACATTAAGCGACCAGACCATAATGGAAACCAAAACAAAGGAAGGCCATATGGACAGTTACTTTCCCACAAAATGGCCATATGGCCATCCAAAATTAAAAGACACAAGCGACACACACAGCAAGCAACAAACAACAACATAAATAAATCGCCACAGAAGAGCCGCCTTGGAACGGTCAGTGGAAGATTTCCACTGGGGGGCTTAAATCGATTTTACGTGGCCACAATCCTCGCCCTTACTTCCGTCGCGATTTAGACAAAAAATTTTTGTTCAGTCCGCATGAAGGCCTCCTAACTCATCAGTGCAACATCTCCGTGAACACAGAAATCAAAGAACCACAGAGGTGAGACAACGGTGAGGACTCGACAGCAAGAAACCACTGAAATGCTGGAGCAAAAGAAAACCAACAGTTAGACTCCGATGAGCCCGACCAGAGACAGAGCATCAGGCACCAACCAACATTATCTCTTTAATTTTCAATAAGCCTTTACGTTGGAGCCGTCATAGAATCTGAGGCCTGACCCACCGGCGTGCAATTAAAGAGGGAAGCAAAGTTGCCAACCGTGATTGGGTGAACTACCATGCATGCAGTCTGTCGTATAATATCCATGTTGTACCCAATCTTTTTATATCATGTTGTACCAAGTAGGTTTGCAGAATCGTGCACGTAAAGTTACTGCAGCTGATCACTTTGTGATACCCGCCCAAAGTGAGGCTGTAGTTGATGTTTTTATAGAAAGACATGAATATGACGATTTTTCGTCTGAGTTAGACTATATAATAGAACCGACAGAACATTTCAAAGAAACAGATCCCTTACAGATGGCCTCATCACTCGTTAATATAAACAGAGCATGTACCGGTAAGATAAGGCTGTTAAACCCGTTTACCACAGCAATTTCAATAAAACAAGACGCTGTAGTGGGCCAAGCAGAGCCGATAAAGGGATCTCCGAAGATTATATTGTCAGAAGAAAACACTGAGGAAGTGAACAATAACCATATGGTGAGGCGTCTGATATTTGTAAGTAAAGATTCATGCGACAAGAGCAACACTTTATCACATGTAGCCCGAGCAGCGGTAAAAGGCAAGCAAACACAAATACCAGCCCACCTCTCTGATCTATATAACAGGAGAGTCAACGGGTTAAATGAAGATGAGAGGAAAAGAATATTTGATCTACTGACACAGTTTCAGGAAACATTTTCTAAGGACGAGTGGGACATAGGATTGACCCACTTAACAGAACATTCAATCCCGACTGGAAATGCAGCCCCGGTGAAACAACCTCCTAGACGGGTCCCTTTAGCGCATGCTGAAGCAGAGAAAAAAGCAATAGAAGACCTCAAAGCGAAAGGGGTGATTACAGATAGCACCTCACCATGGGCAAGCCCAATCGTTTTAGTAGCGAAGAAAGACGGAGGAGTGCGTCCGTGCGTTGACTACAGACGTGTGAACGAACTGGTGAAGCCAGATGGGTTTCCTCTGCCTAGAATCCAAGATTGCTTAGATGCGGTCGCAGGCTCAACCCGGTTCAGTACTTTTGACCTCTTGAGTGGTTGCTTCCAAATTCCAGTCAAGAAAGAAGACATACCAAAGACAGCATTTGTGTGTAAATATGGCAATTATGACATGACAAGGATGCCACAAGGACTCAACAGTTCGGCTTCGACTTTTCAGAGGATCATGCAAATGGCGTTACAGGGTCTGCAATGGGTGACATGCCTGATTTATATCGACGACATTATTGTCTTCGGAAAAGATTTCAACCAACACATACAAAGAGTGGAGGAGGTGATAAGCAGAATCAAAGAAGCAGGTCTAAAACTGAAACCTGGTAAAAGTCACATGCTCCAGAAAGAAGTTGTGTTTCTTGGTCATGTCGTTTCTGGCCAAGGTATTAAACCAAGCCCCGTAAATATCGCTAAGATTGTCGACTGGCCCAAGCCAAGAACTGCCAAACAGGTAAGACAATTTGTAGCTATGGGTTCCTATTATAGGCGCTACATCAGAGACTTTGCCACCATGGTAAGGCCTATTGTTGAACTGACAAAGAAGGGAAAGCGGTTTAACTGGGATGCGGCATGTGAAGAAGCATTCAGCGCGTTAAAGAAGGCACTCATTAGCTCGTACATAATGGGCTATCCCCTGAACGAGGCAGGTGAGATTGTACTTGACGTAGACGCATCAGACGTGGGAATCAGCGCTGTGCTTCACCAGGTACAGGATGACAAAGAGAAGGTCATTGCATATGCTAGCAGGGCCTTAAACAAAGCAGACAAAGGTATTTCATTGAATATTTCCGACAATATATGTTAGGCAGAAGATTTCTTGTACGAAGTGATCACCAGAGCTTAGTATGGCTTTTCAGGCTAAAAGAACCCAGAGGTAAGATAGCAAGATGGATAGAGGTGCTAAGCCAGTATGATTTTGCGATACAGTACAGACAAGGTAAGAAACAGCTGCACTGTGATGCACTCTCTCGTTGTGAGGACCCTAGAGTATGCGATTGCCCATTTCAAGACACTTTAGAACCTTTAAAGTGTGGTCCATGCAAAAAGTGTATAAAACGAGCTCAAGACATGATGCATGAACACGTGTACAAAGAACTGATGGCAACACAGACTCAGACAGAGGCTACAGAAGACAACAAAGGTAATATAACAGAAGTGAAGTGTCTTAAAGAAGAGCCCAGACCTGGACCATCGTCTCTGGGTGCAGAAGATTCTGTAGAGAGAGGTCATGTAAGTGTTTTAACATCTTGGTCTAGTTCAAGATCAGCCAGTGACCTACAAAAACTCCAGAAGGAAGATCCAGACATCAGACCCATTCTAGATGCAAAGAAAACAGGTAACCGACCCAGTGGCCGAGAAATGGTCACTTGTAGTCCTGCGGCAAGACCCTATTGGGTGTTATGGGACTCACTCGTGATTCATGATGGTATTCGATTGAAGAAATTTCTAAAAAGAGACGGAACGGGCGAGTATCTTCAGTTCATTGTACCCTCATCAATGAAGAAAGAAGTCCTTTACCAAATGCATGACTCTCTTGTGTCAGGGCACTTGGGTTGTAAGAAAACAAAGGAGAAGATCATCCAGCGGTATTACTGGTATGCCCTAAAGGACGACGTAGGTTTGTACATTCAAAGATGTGACATTTGTTCGGCAGATAAAAAGCCTGCAAAGATACCTCGTGCGCCAATGGGAAGTCTTCGAGTAGGAGCGCCTGGTGATTGTGTCGCTACTGATTACCTAGGACCACTACCTGTGACAGACAGAGGTCATAGATACATCCTTTTGTTCACAGACCATTTTACGAAAAATATCGAAATAATACCGGTTAGTGACATGACAGCTGAAGTGTGCGCCGTAAAATTATTGAATGAGGTAGTTTCTAGATGGGGATGCCCTTTGTCAATCCATAGTGACCAGGGCAGAACATATGAGAGTAGGGTTTTTAAAGAGTTATGTAGGATGCTGGAAATAAGAAAGACAAGGACTAGTGTAAGGAATCCTCAAGGCAATGGACAAGCAGAGCGGTTTAACCGCACCCTACTGGGCATGGTAAAGGCATATTTATGCGGAGAGCAGAGGGAGTGGGACTTACACCTTGGCTGTTTGGCTGTCGCATACAGGGCTACCCCGAACGAATCCATCAAGTTGACCCCAAACCTTCTAACGATGGGTAGGGAGGTGCGGTTGCCAGAAGAATTAGTATTTGGTTCCACCAACGCATATGATGGGGAAGACATCACCACGTATGGCGACTTTGTAGATATCCTTAGAGCAAAGATACAGCATGCACATGAGGTAGCACGTAAACATTTGTCTTCTTCAGCCAAAAGAAGCAAGGAGATTTACGACACCAAAGTCAATAGATATAATGAGGGAGATGTGGTATGGTGTCTTATGGAGACAAGGAAACCTGGTGTGTCACCGAAGCTCGCGTTCATCTTCGAAGGACCTTTCCTCATCAAAAGGAAACTTCCCGAGCTTGATTTCGTTCTACAAGTGGATGCATTAGGTACTGAGAAGCCAGTCCACCACAATAAACTGAAGCCGTATGTAGGTGTCAACACCCCAAGGTGGGTACTGAAAGCGAGGCGCAAGCTTTCTTCCCACCACAATTCTAAACAGTAAACAGAGGGGGAGGTCAATGATATGTGCTTGGTCAGCATATCATGGACAACAGGGGGGTTGATTCTAAACGGAATCAACATTTTTTTTGTGAGGGGGTGGTTTTTAACATAGTAGTGAAGGAAAATAATATTAAGGGTTTAGACATGTATCGAGCCAGGGGGAATGTAGAATAAAATGGCTGGAATTTACCATTAGAATATTAGTCAGAAGGGAAAGAACGGATGTTGAAGTTGAAGGGAGATCTAGATCTATAGGAGAGTGCACTGAAGACAATGAGATAAAAAGAGGAATGTCTAACGCAGAACGGAGATGCCAGCTGGAAAACAGAATGGGAGTCGAGAAATCGTCATGCCGACGATAGTTTGCGAAAGAACCAGTACGGGCCGTATGAGTTAAGCGATTTTTAGTTTGGCGCTTTAATCGGAGATAAGAGCTACGAACGGGTATTTTTCCAAAAGACTTGGTATCGAGGCGGGAGAAGTTCGAGTAAAATGAAACAGTGCGTTAGAAAAGACTTCCCCGAATGCGAATGTAACGGCGATTATCGGCTTTTGCGACGTAAATCGCGTAGTATGATACGACGCATCAGAAATTATGGAATCTAGAGGGCTCCCTAAAGACGGGTCAAGTACGGGCATTCATAATCAAAATGTTTTTTATTCTGACTATTTTAGGAAGAGAAAGATGATGGAACCAACTGAGCTGAGTATGGAGGAACAAGCGATGAGGGAGAAGGCAAAGAAAAGAGGGAGAGCGTACCAGTGTCTGGCGTGCTACTACAAGAAAGGAGAGACCTGGATCAACGAGAAGCTGAAGCTGGAGGAGCACATCTACAAGAACCCTGTGAAGCCGGATGAGGTGCCCTTCTCCTGCCGACTATGCCGTTTCCAGTGTATGAAGTGGGTGCAACTCGTCCACCACACGACCAGCTATACACCTCACGTTGACCTCTGTATGAAGAAGGGATATACGGACTTTGGGAAGAGCTTTCTTATGAGGTCCCCAAAGCCGTACACCATTAGCCCACTGGACTACGTCAGGTTTGAGCCGGAGGACAGTATTCAACACTGGATCATGGTGATGAGGACAGAAAAAGGGGCGAAACCGAGAATTTTCAAGAGGGGTTCCGGAACCGAGAGATTGACACTCTGTAGCCCGCAGGTGCCGAGAGTCGTTCCGGCCAACGTCCAAGATGTCGGTGCTGCAGTAATTCAACCAGAACCTGAACCTTTACAGGAAGTTCCAGATTACCAGCTAGTGGCAGAAGCGAGCACGGAGAGACTGGGTGGAGCAACGGTGCTTCAGGCAGACAGCCATCCTCTTCTACCCGAATTACTGGGACCAGTAACACCAGAAACACACGGCGATCAGACGATGACGGGAGAGTCACAAGTCGTTGGAAGGCAGGATGCGGGGAGCGACGGAGGACTATTACGCACGCCGAATACTGTGGCAAGCATCATCCAATTACCTCCAGGTTGGCAGCTGGTCACTCAAACACCCTCTACACCAGCATTGGAATACAGCGAAAGCCGGGAGCCAGCCGAAGTTGCCATGGCAGTTGAGAGTGGCATTCAAGGTGTCAGTGACGTCAGGAGAGTTGTGTGCGGATCTTCTACTGTGACAGTTGGATCTACCCCAAGACTGGACCACAGCCTGACAAGCCTTCTGTCAACTGGAGCATCACAGTCGGCCTCCTTTCTCCCTTCGCCAGTATACACCACCGGGGTCACGCAGTTTCCATCAGTGATGACACAGAACTCCCCAAGCCCACTTGACCTGACCTGCAAGATGGCCAAGAGCGGAGAGTCTTCTTCAGTCCTCAATACGCAAGATGCCGAGGAGGTGGCTCAACGCTGCAGCGAGACCGAAAGCCAGAGGGCGCCGACTGCTGCTAACCATATTAGCGACCAGGTGGAAGACATTATGGGGCAACTTTTAGGAGACCAGGAAGAGGAGGAACAACTTTTCCTTAACACCCCACAGAAAAGGAGAGTAAGCGAGGAAGACCCACTACCACCACAACCTAAGCGATCCCTGACCAGTTCCATCCAGCAGTCGAGTGAGTCTCAAGGTCCGAGTGCTGAAGCGTGAGAGATGCTGTGCAGCAGAACAACTCTGTGATGGGCAAGATTCAAAAGGCTCTGACAGAAAACACAGTGGCAGTAAGCAAGCTATCTGACGCGGTACACAGGCTGCAAAGAGCAACAGAAGACAAGGAGAAGGAAGACAGACGGAGGGATGAAAGAAGAATAAACTGGGAGAGGAGACAGGAGGAAGAGGAGAGACAAAAAGAAAGAGAAGACAGACGACGAGAGGAGAGGAAAAGAGACGCAGAGAGGAAGGAGAGGACCGACAGAAGGAGACAGGAGGAGAAGGAAAATGAGGAGACGTATAGGGTGAAATCTGTCTTGGCAAGGAGTTATACGGAAAACACAATACAAGATACTCAACAGAAAAAGAAATGAACTGAGGAATAATATGAAAACAGACTAAATGAAGCAGGAACCCAGTGGATTCAGAAATGAACTATTAAAACTAAAACGTGGGATACAGAACCAAAATGTGAATAAAAGACTAGAAGAGTTATATTTTGTGTAAATAAATGAATTCAAAGTAGAAGTAAAACAAAGATCAGGAATTGATACAATTAACTTACTCCACCCATAAAAGACACCAAAGGGAAAGAACTACAAACATTAAGCGACCAGACCATAATGGAAACCTAAACAAAGGAAGGCCATAAGGACAGTTTCTTTCCCACAAAATGGCCATATGGCCATCCAAAACCAAAAGACACAAGTGATACACACAGTAAGTAACAAACAACAACCTAAATAAATCGCCACAGAAGAGCCGCCTTGGAACGGTCAGTGGAAGATTTCCACTGGGGTGCTTAAATCGATTTTACGTGGCCACAATCCTCGCCCTTACTTCCGTCGCGATTTAGACAAATAATTTGTTCAGTCCGCATGAAGGCCTCCTAACTCATCAGTGCAACATCTCCGTGAACACAAAAATCAAAGAACCACAGAGGTGAGACAACGGTGAGGACTCGACAGCAAAAAACCACTGAAATGCTGGAGCAAAAGAAAACCAACAGTTAGACTCCGATGAGCCCGACCAAAGACAGAGCATCAGGCACCAACCAACATTATCTCTCTAATTTTCAATAAGCCTTTACGTTGGAGCCGTCATAGAATCTGAGGCCGGACCCACCGGCGTGCAATTAAGGAGGGAAGCAAAGTTGCCAACCGTGATTGGGTTAACTACCATGGATGCAGTCTGTCGTATAATATCCATGTTGTACCCAATCTTTTTATATCGAAGAATGATTTTACGAAATTGGGTGCTGAAGTCATTGCGGTTACATATTTTTCTGAATTTATATACTAAGTCACCATAAAATTCGGGTTCCGATAGACCTTGTTGCAGAAGAGATTTAAGTCCAATATTGAATTTTGAAATTAAATCAGAATGGCGTCTATAAAATGTTGAAAAGGCTTTGCGTAGTTTATGGTACCGATAACCCTGATTAAGGAGTTTAGCCGTTAATAATTTATTACGAGTGTTGAAGTCAGTTACACACTCTAGCAAATCGAATTAATTGCGAAATATAAACGCCATAGGATGGCGCACGAGGAACATCACCATCCAAAAAAGGAAAATTTACAATCTCAAAATCAAAGTCATCGCGTTTATCATAAATTGTGCACGAAACAAATCCATCTACAATAGATAGATGTAAATCCAAAAACGGGGCCTCGGTATTAGAAGAATTTGCTTTATTTAACTTTAGTTCTAGGGGGGGTAAATCTGACTGATCAAACCATCAAAATAGGTATTATCAATATTTAATAAATCATCTAAATATCTAGAAGTAGAGCTAAAAGCTTCAATAATTTCAGATTGGTTATCAATGGAAAGCGACAAAATGAAGTCTCTTTCATAACAATACAAGAACAGATCAGCCACAAGAGGTGCGCAATTAGTACCCATCGGAATACCCACAATTTGTCTAAATAACTTAGTACCGAATCTAATATAAATATTGTCAAGTAGAAAGGTGAGGGCATCACACACTATCTGACATGACCAAAGTGTATAATTCTTATGCTCTTTAGAAGTGAAAAATGCATTTCGGACATTACATGCAAGATAGAGAAAATCTTCTCTGTGAAAAGCCCATTCAATGGAATCATTAAGCTTTTCTTTTATAAGATTATGAGGAAGTGTAGTGTAAAGAGTGGAAAAATCGTAGGTAGACAGACTAGAAGCACGAAAATGTCTAGATTTCAATTTATTTAAAACCTCATTCGAATTTTTTATAGACCAAAACAGATTTCTTCCTGATCTTTTAAAGATTTATCACAATATTTAATTACATGCGTTTTAATAGCAGTAAGACAGGAAGTTAATAATTTAGAAAGTTCAGTGGTAGTGCAAGAGCTAGAATTTGCAATAAACCGTGCTTTGTAAGGTTTTTTATGAAGTTTTGGTAACCAGTATAGCGTAGGAATCTTGTCTTGGCCTTCGTTAACACACACAGCAAACTTGGTGGCTGAAAGACAAACATGTTTATCTACTATAGCTCTCTCTTCAGCTAAAGGCTGAAGTTCATAGGCCTTAGTACCACCAAGCTCCTGCTTAAGCGTGTTAACATAGTGGAGCCGTCACACAACGACGACGTTGTTAGCGGCCTCGTCTGCAGGGGCCAAAATAAACTTCTTATGAAATTCTTGAATACCTAGTTTAAGATGACGTAAAGACGTCTTGGGCTTAGGAGGTAATAAGTAAGTATTTTGAGAATAGAAAGAAATGCGTTTATTCACTAGTTTTAAAATGCTAAGTTTCCAGTCCTTAAGGGCTTTATGCTCAACATACTCTCGCTTACACCATCGATTACCGAATTCATTCAAGGAAGCAGCGATTTCATCTCTATATTTACTGAAATCAATTTTAGAAGGAAACCGATATTTCGGTCCTTTAGAAATTATATTCCTTATCCTAGAATCAGGAATAATTTTCAAAGACTTAAATATTAAACAAAGTGAGAAATAAGAACTAGAGACGGTTGAAAAGAACCAAAGGTATTTGATAAGTGCTAGAGACTGTTACAAAATAATCAAAGGTGTTAAATAAGGGCTAGAGACTGTAGAAAGTGATTCTGTTGTGCTTCATAAGGGTTAGAGACTGTGAGAAATCGATCATATATGTTAATTAGGGACTAGAGACTGTTAAACTTGAACCAAAGTGTGAATCATATCGATAAGTTAAATAGAATCAAACATATGAACTGAAACAATAAGCTAAAAGTAAACAAGGACAGCGTGAAATTAAGTTTAAAAACAACTGTGATAATAGCAGAAAAGTGATTTATAATAGTATTATTCATAATGGAGGTACACGGTGCATGAGCTCGCTAGGATAAGTTAGACGATCGTAATAATTAGAACAAGTTGCTACTAAATGTCTTAGCATTAACTTCATCCACGGATGTCTTTGCTGTCCCGACAATGTTTTGAATATTTGAATACTCCCCGTCAACAGTCAACCAGAGTCTGTTGACCTACTTTCAACTCGGGGAGGCCTAGCGATCTCGAGCTGAAATGTTTAATGTTTAAACAAGTTTAAAATCTTCTTTATGTGTGTATCCCCTACTGTGTTTTCTGAATTCAGGGATTTACTAGTCATTGAAGTGTTGGTTTCCTTTTTGTTTCAGTTTTAGATTGGAGCCAAAAGGAAATCATAGTTAGCATTTTTGTATCATTAAAGCACTACATGTTCTGAAGGTTTCATGTTGGTTTATGAAATCCATAGTGCCTCATTGCACTAATATTACGTTGGGAATGTATACACAGTGCAAGATTAATGTGATTTGTTTTTCTAGTCAATCCGCCTAGTTGACGGACAGTCTGTTTAATTGGGCAGACCTTAAGTTGTCTGTTTGATTATTTTCACGTTGTTACGTTTTAAATTTAACTTTTCATAAGCATTTTTCAAGTGCTAAAGTCACAGATCATTTTAAGGACATTTGGTGCCGAGACCAGGATACCTACCTTCTAGTGTTCATGTGGACCATTCTTCGTTTCAGAGATAGTCCATCAACCCTTTTGTAGGATTGTTAGTCGGAGCTTTAACAACCCTAGAGGGGGGTAATGATATGCCCCAGGTCTCAGGCTGCTGGTCTCTGAACATGAATTACCCACATGTACCTGCTGTGTAATCAACTACTTTGTTTTGGAGAAATTTCTAAAGTTTGTTTTTACTTCCCTGACGTATGACAGTTCTTATCTGTTGTCTGTCGTGGAAGTTTATGTCTTACCTTACATGTCGGCACTGATGTTGTCGGCCAGTTAACCATAATTTACAAGCATTACCTAAAAATGTGTCTTTTACACCGCATTTCAGTTTCATGTTTACCTCCATCAGATTTGTGTATTGATTACGACCTTGACCGTGTAGAGTGGTATTATGGGATATTGTTTATCGTCTGTCGCGCTCCAGATCAGAGATATTTTTAGCTGTCAAACCGAAGGCTTTCACATTTATCTCAAGGTTTTACAAATTTGCCCTCTGAGAAAAGTAAGGAAACTATGACAGTCGGATAGCTTATTCATTCACGTGAATTCTGATATGTGTTTTATTATCGGCTTCATTCATAATAGTCGAGTTTTCGCTGTATTTACGAGTCGACCCTGCGGTTCTTGCGGAACTTTTCTTATGGCGAACCCGCAGATCGCTGTACTTTTGACGTTCTTCGTCACGGTTACGGCGGGATCACATGATCCCGCACCCGTAGCGTTGCGGGATTTCTTCCCACTACCAACCACTCGGCGGGTTTGCGGCGTGGCGGGTAGCTGGGAAGTATATAAGTAAGCCCGCAAAGCCGTTCGGGGACTTCCATTTTTGAATTTTGAAGAGAAAACATCCTTACGTTGCATTGCGTAGGTGTTTTCGCCTTTTTAGGCTTATTTTCCGTTTTAAACTTATTCTTTTGTAAAGATTCGGTTTCTAAAAGCATTTGTTCTCAATATGACTGTCATGGAATCCTCATTTTATCTCATTTATATATAAAAAGGAGTTTTGAGTTAAATAAAACAATTCCATTATAATCCGGAGATTGCACCGGACCGCAAACTTACACTTATCTATTTTAAGATATCGATTGATTGCTGAGTAAAGGCTTTTTCGTAACTTTAGTCACCAATTTCGTGACGTCTTTTGCCAATGTAAAATATTTGTTTTTAAAGATAAATCTGATCCATAATCCACTTTACCTAGTCAATGATCATTTGTTGTTTAACATGTTTTGCTAAGGGAGCCCTCATTTGATAATTCATAGTTCTGGTCATCTACCCAGGGCATAATATAAAACAACGCTCACACATTTTATTTAGTTTATTTAAAAATAGATTAAGTTTGGAATCCCATTGTCTTCGTTTGTCCTTTCCATCCTGAAAATAGATAAGACAATTAACCATATTCCCACAAGCCCGTTTTAGTTGGAAGTCCACCCTTTCATTAAGACTCTAACGCTAGGCTAGAGTCTTACAATCTACTAGGCCCAAGTGGTCAGTTAGCTCGGTGCACTGTCCGTGACTGCCTGGGCATAGCAGACGGTTATATGAGCTATCGGCCGCTACAGAGGTGACTGTTGAAGCAGCGAAGCTACATCACCCAGCATAACCCCCCTTTCTACCCTGACCCGTAACAGTATATTGATATTGTAATCGAGGGATACAGATTTGAATAAGTCAGTTGACTTTTTTTCTGAATCCCTTTGTATGATACTTGTATTTTGTGTCAACATTATCTGTGTAAAAGATGTATGTATTATACAAAGAAATAAAGTTTAAACCAAAGTCGGTAAAATGCTATTGACAAACGTTTGTCAATAGCACAAAGTCGGTAAAAATGCTATTGACAAACGTTTGGGGGTTTACAGGGTTAAACCTTATTTTTCTTATTTCTGCTCTAAAATATAAATTGTGGATACTCGTTAGAACCGGCTCGAATTTCTATTTTGAGTAATATAAAAATATACTAATTTTTCATCTTAAAATTTTAGTTTTTTTTTCTGCTATAAAGGTATTAACGTATTTGTATAGGCGTGTTTTCATAATGGCCTCTCTGAGGACTTCAACATGAAAACAGAGTCGTGGGAACAAACTGCACAGTACCGAGCAAAGTGGCGAGGCCTCATCAGAATTAGTGATAGTTAGGGCTTGCAAATTGGAGCTGAAAAGATAAACGATTATCAGTCATGTCATTGCGATCGATAATCGATTAGTAATCGCTTTGGTTTTTGTCATAATTTTTCCTGTCTGGCTTTCTGTCTGAGCATGACTCTTACCATTTGTTGCACTCTATCATAAGTATATTTGAACAGACACTGAGCAAACAGTGTAGACCCAGATGAGACGCCGCAGAATGCGGCGTCTCATCAGGGTCTGCACTGTTTGCCACTCATCCAGCTATTTTAGGCTATCTTTGGGTGGTAAATTGTACCTATCAAGTAATCGATTAAAAGCAAATAAGAAATGATAATCATTTTTGTGGAATTTATCGATCGATTAATCGATTGTACGATTAATCGTGTCAGCCTTAATGATAGTGAATATATGGCAAAAAGAATCAGCAACGCCGAGCAGAAACGTGCTTAGCTCAAAACCAGGACTAAGGCAGCACCAATCACGATCCGTGAAACGATGACCCCCCTAAACCCCAATTCGTATAGAGAAAAGTGGGGTTTATGGGGGTTTACATTATCTGCCTTATTGTTGCTCAAAAACATAGATTGTTGGCACTCGTTAGAACCGCCTCATTGAGGCGGTTCTAACGAGCACAAACAATCTATGTTGAAAGCAGATATTATAAAGATGTTATCATTTTACCTAATATTTATCATTTTCTGACACCATGTTGGACGCCATTATCTCTTACGGACATGTTTTCCCAATGTCAACCGCGTCTCTACAGCTCTATCAGCCACATACATTTTCGAGCTAGAATTGGCCTCGTCAGCCATCTTGGACCACACAATCCCATTTCTCGCTAGTGATTAAGATTGGTCATTGTCAGTAATGACAGAGAAGATGCCGGCCTCGGTAGCGCGGTCGGATGCGCGTCTGACTGGTGATCAGGAGGACACAGTTTCGATACCTGTCGGGGCCTGCAACATTCTTTCTTAGAGATTGATCATGAAATCTTTTCTACGGTCATTCTCTCCCTTCCGCTGATTCAAGAATGGCAATTGCCCCGATAGCTCAGTTGGTAGAGTGTCCGCTCCGGGGAACGGGAGGTCACGGGTTCGATCCCGGGCCGCGACATACCAAAGTCGTTAAAAATGGTACTAGCTGCTCCTTGGGTATTAGCCTGTCATAGGTAAACTGACCGGCTCAAAAATGACCTAAAATAGTGTTGACCGGGCAGTTAAACTCTAAAACAAACAAGACAAACCATTAGGAAAACACGTCCATATAATTTTACCCCCTTGAATCCTACTTTTATATGGTAAAACTGGGGTTTACAGGGGGTAAACCTTAATTTTCTTATTTCTGCTCTTAAATATAAATTGTGGGTACTCGTTAGAACCGACTCAATGAGGCGGTTCTAACGGGTACCCTCAATCTACATTTTGAGCAGAAATAAGAAAAGTGTCCTAACTTTCATCTAAAAATTTTAGTTGTTTTTTCTGCAAAAAAGGTTACAATGTATTTGTATAGGCGTGTTTCGTAATGGCCTCTCTGAGGGCTTCACCATGCAAACAGAGTCGTGGGAACAAACTGCACAGGACCGAGCAAAGCAAATATGATGTTTCCTGTTGCTGCTTATCTCCTTTTTGGTGTTTTCTTTACGAAAACACTCCTACACAAATACATAGTAAATTTTACCCCCCCCCCCCCCCACCAAAAAAAAAAACGAAACTTTTAAGAAGATCAATTGTGATCTTTTTCTATGTTTCATGTTTCACGATGACTGCAAATACAAGGAAATACAAACAAAGACAGAGAAGATGTTTCATGTTGCTGCTTGTCTCCCGTTTGGAGTCTTGAATGGGAGTGTTTGTTGGATTTGAGGTTTAACGTCCCCGTCAACACTATAAAGGTCATTTTGGAGACGTTGTTTCCAATTTTTGTGGGACTTTTACCCTACATTGAGATGAAATGACATCTCAAGCCCTGTCACCCAATGAAACCAATAGGGTTTATAAGCATGGACGGTCCGGACCGCCTCGCACCGCGGTTCCTGGACAGGCTTAGATCCTCTAAGCGGTTTACCAGTATAGGTTATCAACGACCTTTGCGAGTTCAACGTTCAAGCGTGGGAAGACTATTCCATGTTTTAGGGGAAGCAGGTTTCGGATGTCTTTTTTTCACAAAATTGTAAAAGTATAAATAAGTTTTTTTGATAATGCCATTATGTAGAGTCGTTGCCAAGTGGTTAGTATGATGCAGTTCGAATCTCAGTAAAACTATATCTCCCAATGTAAAATCCCAACTGAAGGCGATTTACTTAAAACACGGACTGGTCCAAAAGTAAAAGTGCAGTCATGTCTCACTGCTTTTTGAAATTTTGAAAGACTATACTAGTGTGTGTGTGTGTGTGTGTGTGTGTGTGTGTGTGTGCGCGCGTGCGTGCGTGCTTGTGTGTGTGTGTGTGTGTGTTTGTGTGTGTGTGTGTGTGTGTGTGTGTGTGTGTGTGTGTGTGTGTGTGTGTGTGTGTGTGTGTGTGTGTGTGTGTGTGTGTGTGTGTGTGTGTGTGTGTGTGTGTGTGTGTGTGTGTGTGTGTGTGTGTGTGTGTGTGAATTCGGGTTTAACGTCGCTTTCAACAATTTTTCAGACATATCACGAAGGTGTCTTGTTGCGACAGGGAGCTCAATGCTCACTTTTATAGTGCTGCCTCACCGAAGTATCATGTCTCAGACACATTACATGATACCACACCCAGTCACATTATCCTGACACTGGGTCGACCAGTCCTAGCTCTACCCCGTAAATTTGAGTGCCAAGCGAGGAGCAGCTAGTACCATTTTAACGACTTGGGTATGTCGCGGCCCGGGATCGAACCCGTGACCTCCCGTTCCCCGGAGCGGACACTCTACCAACTGAGCTATCGGGGCCGGTAACTATACTAGTGTGCAGGTTAAATGGGACTGGTAAGGTTATTAAATTGCCGTCACATTTATTTTGCTAAGTCATGAAACAAATGTAATAAAAAAATGCAATAAAATGTAAAACATGCCTAATTAGAATTGATATTTGAGACTCATTCACCTGATCATTATTCCCAAATCTACTGGTAAGCAAGATTATAAGAAGGAAGATCTGTTAGATTATTACGTCAAATTGTTTCATAATTTGTTTTATATTGCTGGAATTGAAAAGGAAAGGTTTGTTTCTACATCACGAAAAACACGCCTACATAATTTTGACCCCATAAACCCCACTTTTATATAGTACAACTGGGGTTTACAAGGGTATACAATATTATCCTTATTTCTGCCCGAAAACTTTGATTGTGGGAACTCGTTAGAACGGCCTCACCGAGGCCGTTCTAACGAGTTCCCACAATCTATGTTGGGAGCAAAAATTATGGAAAATATCAGAATTTTCATCCAAAAGTTTCCATTTTTGGTGGCAATTTAACCAATATATTTATATAGGCGTGTTTTCGTTATGACATGCTTGTTTATCAGTATTCTCATTACAAAAATACGCCTATTCAAATGTTTTAACAGAATTTTAACACCAACACTGAATTTTCAGATTAAACTCCAGATATTTTTACAATATGTATTCTAAAACATAGATTGTCGGTGATTACGAAACACCGACTATACGTACAAAGATCGTGTACACTCTATCACCGAATAAACCGAAAATTTTAAGATGAAAAATTGTGATATTTTTCTTATTTCTGCTCAAAATTGAGATTAAGGGTACTCGTCAGAACCGCCACAATCTTTATTTCAGAGCAGAAATAAGTAACACAAGGTTTAGCTTTGTAAACCCCAGTTGTACTATATAAAAGTGGGGTTCAAGGCGGTCAAAACTATACAGGTGTGTCTTCGTGATGCCCATTTGAATCGCCTCCCCCACAATCTGTTTTAAGAGCAATCATTAGAAAAATGATGAATCACCGAAAAAAAAAAAAAAAAACAACGAAAATTTTAAGATGAAAAATTGTGATATTTTACTTATTTCTGCTCAAAATTGAGATTAGTGGTACTCGTTAGAACCGCGTCACCGAGGCGGTTCTAACGAGTTCATACAGTCTTTATTTTAGAACAGAAATAAGAAAAGGATTATCCCTGTAAACCCCATTTTAACTATATAAAAGTTGGGCTCAAGAGGGCCAAGATTATATAGGCGTGTCTTCATGATGCTCGTTAGAATCGCCTCACCCACAATCTATGTTTTCAGTGCAGAAATAAGAACAATGATGAATGCCCGTGTATTTTGTTTGATTTAAGGTTTAACGTCCCCGTCAACACTGTATAGGTCATTTTGGAGACGTTGCTTCCAATTTTGTGGGACTTTTGCCCGACATTGAGATGAAATGACATCTCAAGCCCTGTCGCCAAATGAAACCAATAGAGTTTATAAGCATAGGTGGTCCAACTCGCACCGCTTTGCCTGGGCAGATTTAGATCCTCTAAGCGGTTTACCAGTTTTATTGTAAAAGTTGGGTTAAAGGGCGTCAAAACAATATACGCGTGTTTGCTTGATAACACTAGTACAGTATGCATTAATAAAGGATCTTATTTGAGCGTTTATGCCATAATGTGATAAACTTTTGGACGTAGAGGATATTTACATATCGTGAATACAATGCATCAAAAATATTTAGTTGCGTGTGTTGAAAAACATTAGGTTTTTACAGGTGCGAAGCACGAGTGATGATAATTCAGATGTTTTCAAAATGCGTGATAGCAAACAATTTCATATCAAAACTATTTTATCGAGTGTTCGAAAACATTAGGATTTCACGAGTGCGAAGCAAGAGTGAAAATTCATATATTTTCAGTTCACGAGACGAAAGATGCACATTTATACGGAACACTGGAAGGGATGTGCTCTTTATTTTAATATGTTGAGCGAACAAGATAATATCTTGTGCACAACATTGTTCGCACAACATCAAAACACCTTTGGGACCATGAAAATCTGTTCGAGACAGGTGTAGTTCGAGTCACTGAGGGTTACTGCCAGTTGGCATATTGAGGTGAAATTTGGGACAACTTTCGATTTTCTATAATAAAAAAGTATGCTGTGTGTACTCATTAGAATCGCCTCATCGAGGCGATTCTAATGAGCACACACAGCATACATTGGCAAGATACAATTCCAAAATCTCCTCATTTATCCCGCACTATTTATCATGTGGGAGATTTCCCTAGGGAATCAAGAACGGGTTCGACTCAGCCATGGTAAACGAGCCATCGGTGTTCGAGCCATCGAAGCTCTACTGTATATTTGAAAAGTGTGTTTTCATATTGGTAATTTATATGACGGCTTGTTACGACGGTAACAGAAAACTTCATCAGGGCCCAGGATTACAATCGTTACTTAAGTTAAGGTCGACTTAATGATTTAAGGAGGTATTCTTATCTTAGTAAAGTATTTCCTAAAAAAGTGCATTCGAAAGCCACCTATTTCATTTACTTAGCTAAGTATTTAACTTCGGATGAAGTCGTAATTTTGACTGAAATTTTCACGAAGATAGCACGTAAGTTTCATTTACACATTGATGTAGGCGGCCCACATATTTCCCGCGATCTGTCAAAAATCACTTCTTCTGCTTGATTGAATGGAGACAATAGGAAATATGACGGTTAAGTTGCCATTTCACTATATAAACCATGAAAAATGTTTTATACACTATAAAACGTGTTTCATTGAATGATCACACTCGATCTCGATTTGTGCGGACAAACATAGGTCACAATGTAGCACCACGGCATATTTAAAACACTGTTACTACGGGGTCCCTTTAGAAACAAGAAATCATACAATATTTGAATATGCAAAACTCGGTTTTATTGGGTCTTTCTTGAATTGAGGTTTAACGTCCCCGTCAACACTATGTAGGTCATTTTGGAGACGTTGTTTCCAATTTTGTTGGACTTTTACCCGACACTGACATGAAATGACGTCTCAAGCCCTGTTGCCCATTATAACCAAAAGGCTTATATGCAGTGGACGGTCTGACTCACACCACTTTGCCTGGGCAGGCTTAGTCCTTTTAAGCTGTTTACCAGTACTCGTGCCAGTGTGGTCAGTTTCAGCTCTGTATGGAACCACCATGCAGCCAAATCTGTTTCTTCAAGCCCCGATCGCGAGGGGCGGGGGCTGAATCGGTTTTATGGAGTCTGTACATGGTTCAACCCTTCTCATGCCGTTAGGCTTATTGCATAATATTCAAGTCGATAATTAAGAAAATAAATATTTTCTGCGCTATGGTGAAGAACAGGGAGACTCCCGCAGAAACCACCAAACACTTAACCCCAGCTACAGTATTGTTTTCGGATGTCATTATTATACATGTATGTAGTTTATATAGTCATTAAGGACTAGATCAAACATGGTGCAGACAAACACGGAGAAAACCGTATCTCCAGTCGGAGTTAAAAAAACCAAAACAAATGGGATATAAAAATCTAGGAATTCCCCGTCTTTTTTATGAGTGAGGTCCTTATCTGCGTGTAACCTTACAGCTGGTGAGACATAAAGCGCTCACTCACTCACCTAACAAACACACTCAATCACTCACATGCCCGAGCTTACAAGGGAGGTTGTACGCCTCAAAATTATTTTTCATTGATCATTTCAAGGCAGGGAGAAGAAGCATATGATTGGTTGTGGCCAATATCAGTTGGATGCCCCAATGACGCAAGATACACGTCACCTTGCCTCAACCAACCAGCACAAGCCGACCGCACGCGGCCTCCAGTAAACCACTTAGAATGTCTAATCCTGTCCAGGCAAAGTGGTGCAAGTCCGCCGACCATGAATATAAATCTTGTTGGTTTCATTGGGCGACAGGGCTTGAGATGTAATTTCATCTCAATGTCGGTAAAAGTCCAACAAAATTGGAAGCAACACTTCCAAAATCAAAGCTAAATAGTGTTGGGAGGGTGTTAAATCTCAAATCAATCCAAAAAAAAAAACTTCTTTGTATTTCATAAATTTTGATATCGAGAATCTTACACAAATGGTCCTTTCATATGAAAGTTACGAAACGGGCCATCGAATTGGATTTTAAATTTGATTTTATTGCCTTTACCATGGCCATTTGCCCAGCAAAAGTATACCGTTGACATACGTTACAGTTGTTCACACCAAGACAGTAATTATTTACATTTTAAGTGTACAGCCTGATGTAAACCTATAGAAAACAATGCTGTTCACACTTCCATGAACGCATCGAGCCACATAATTTTAAATGACGTCAAGTGACGTCAGTCTAAACCCATGGTTCTCTATGATCTCATTGGGCGTTGACGACGACAGTGCTGTTCCGCTCTTTAATAATAATAATAATAATAATAATAATAATAATAATAATAATAATAATAAAGTCTTTATTTTCAGTGGGTTTATAGAAAAAAAAACAGCGTGTAAATGTTTTTCAGCTTTAACAGTTTACCGTATAAGCATTTTTTTCGCCCAGTGATGAGGACAAAAGAATGTACTGAATATAAGAAATATTTTTTTCGATGTTCATGAAGGTATGAACGACAGCGGGTCCCAGTTCGTTTGATACTTTCATGAACAGCAGAAAAGTAAAAGTCATTTCTTAAATGCACGTGGCGTCATACTATTTCATGACATTGAATATAAAGACGGCATATGAACGTTGTGAAAAAATTGTATGCGTAAAAGTAGCAGGGCATGCATAAGCGTAGGAACATGGACCCGATGTGCAACAGGATCAGTTTTTAAATAACAAAAGAGATATGCGCCAGCCTCCCTCTACCCCACACACACCTGTCGGCCCCGCACACCGATTGGGGCTTGAAGAAATAAATGGGCTGCATTACGCTTACACGCAGAGCACACGAGTACTGGTTACCCACTTACAGGATCTAAGCCTGTCCAGGAAAAGCTGAGCGAGTCGGACCGTCCATGCTTATAAACCCTTTTGGTTTCATTGCGTGACGGGCTTGAGTGTCATTTCATCTCAATGTCGGGTAAAAGCCCCACAAAATAGGAGCAACGTCTCCAAAATGACCTGTATAGATTTGACGGGGACGTTAAACACCAAATCAATCAATCAAACATACACACACCTACCTTGACAAAAACAAACTAGTCGTTTAAGGCTCCTTTTCGCTTGTAAGAACCTTCCTACACCAAACAATAAAGTGTTGTCCTGTCCCCAGTATTATACAGTATTATGTAAAGGGAAGTTTTATACAGCTCTAATCGTCGAAAACTTTGACACACCAAGGGAGAAATACATCCCAGTAGAATAATGTCGACTTGCACCACAGGGAGAAAAAAAAGTAGCTCGACCGGGACCCGAACCCAGGGCCTCTCGCATATGACGCAAACACTCTACCTTCTGAGCTACCGAGCATGACTGGTGGTATCGAACAAATAAAAGCTCTTATGTTTGCCGTTGTTGATATATACAGTCATGCAATTTGTGCAAATCTTAAAAGTTAAGGTACCTACCTGGGTTACCTTAAATATTTAAGTATTTCCTTTGTTTAAGTATCGACTTAAACGAAAGAAATTCTTTGTAGTTCACTTTATACGACAGTTAAGTAAATACTTAGTTTAAGTAGGTACTTAAAATTTAAGTACGCATTGTAATCCTGGGCCCAGGTCTCTCACTGTTGTGGTGCGAGCCTGGATCGGGTCACATGTGAGACGCCAAGTTCTGTAACGGAAGGTGAGGTGGTTTTTCTCCGGATACTACGCCCACGCCTGATTAACGATCGGCTCGCTATCAGTTAAATAAGCTTAAAAGGGCCGTAAAAATACCCCCATCCCCTGTAAAAAACCATCTAACTATTAGGCGTTATGATTAAAGCACTATATCGCACTGGTGGCATGATGAAAAATGGAAGTGAAGGCAATTATCCCGAACTACCCATCACAGACACGAAGGTGAGAGGAAACACGGACATAAAATAACTATCACCTAATGGAAACATCACTGTTACTTTCCCATAAAATGGTCAGTTGGCTACCAGAAACAAAACTATACAAACGTTCAAAGACCTACTATGAGAACATTAAACCCGCGACAGAAGAACCGCCTTGGAACGTTCAGGAACAGCCTTGGAACGTTCAGGAACCGCCTAAGAATGTTCAGGAGCGGCCTTGGAACGTTCAGTAAAAAGTATTTTCACCGGGGGGGGGGGGGGGGGGGGGGGGGGTGCTGAAGGGTAGACTACACCATCATTACGAAAACACGCATATACAAATACATTGTAACCTTTATCGCCAAAAAAATGAAAATTTTAGGATGAAAAATTGATATTTTTCTGACTTCTTCTCAAAACATCAGCAAATATGGCCCATACTCCACGGAAGTCCCGGGCATCAGGAAGGAGATGCCCAAAGTAGCGAGACTTGCAAAATTTATAATATTACAAAAAGTGGCAACCAAATCCGCTAAGATACATGTCCCACCTGACAAGTCAGTCTTTTGTTGTACCTTCCTTCTATTCGAAGGAATTATCTTCAGTAATTTTATATGCTGTTTTACTTAATGAACGGTATGAAGATCGCTTTACATCACGAAAACACGCATATATAATTTTGACCCCCTTGAACCCCACTTTTATATAGTAAAATTGGGGTTTACAGGGGTAAACCTTATTTTTCTTATTTCTGCTCTAAAATATAGATTGTTGGTACTCGTTAGAACCGCCTCATCGAGGCTGTTCTAACGAGTAGCCACAATCTATATTTTGAGCAGGATTAAGAAAAATATCACAATTTTTCATCATAAAATTTTCATTTTTTTCGGCGATAAAGGTTACAATGTATTTGTATAGGCGTGTTTTCGTAATGTAGTTTTGACGGTATCAAAACCTTATTAAGAATTCTTTCCACTGACCGTTCCAAGGCGGTTCTTCTGTTGCGGTTTATTTATGTTGTTGTTTATTACTTACTGTGTGTATCACTTGTGTCTTTTTTATTTTGGATGGCCATTTGGCCTATTTGTGGGAAAGAAACTGTCCTTATGGTCTGGTCGCTTCATGTTTGTGTTTCTTTCCCTTTGGTGTTTTTGATGGGTGGAGTAAGTTAATTGTATCGATTCCTGATCTTTGTTTTACTTCTACATAGTTTTTGAAAAATTACTGCAAAAAAATAAAGATATAATATAATTATTTAAATCAGTACTTGAGTACTGACGTCAACACCGCAGTTTTGTTTGATTTGATGTTTAACGTCCCCGTCAACACTGTAAAAGTCATTTTGGAGACGTTGCTTCCAATTTTGTGGGACTTTTACCCGACATTGAGATGAAAAGACATCTCAAGCCCTGTCGCCCAATGAAACCAATAGGGTTTATTAGCATGGACGGTCCGCCTCGCACCGCGGTTCCTGGACAGGCTTAGATCCTCTAAGCGGTTTACCAGTACTAGTGTGCGGGCCGGATTCAGCTCTGCGTGGAAGCATCATGCAGCCCATATATTTCTTCAAGCCCCTATGGGCGGGGGCTGTCAACACCGCAGTATCAACCTCAGCACTAAGGAACTGATACAGAGCTGATGACCCTCGGGGACGAACGAATCATCCACCAGCAGAGATACCGACCCAGTGGTTGCAATTAATGCGAACTATACCAAATTAAGTGACATAGAGGCCTTTCTGATATTTAATCTTCATTAGAGTGTCTAAACCCCAAAGTTTTGAAACCAAAACGGATGATGGACATTAGAGATAAGACTTACAATGTATATGCAGCTTTGGAATGCCTGTCCCGCAATTTCCCCATATTAATGTACATGTATGAGCAAAATTGAATTGTAAATGCAAGAAACACCAGCGGGCCTCCGTGGCCTACTCTTAAACATATGATCGCTCACTCAGGCCGCACGTGAGCTTAAATGTAAGCATCAGTGTTGTTTAACTACTCGCAGTGTAAGAAAAAGATCAACCAGAATGTAGAGTGAGATCCGCGCCGAACATACATGCATATGCAGGATCTCCGGTATTATATACATTGCATTTGGTTTATATAAAGTCTTTACTATGAAGGAAACATAAAGTAATCCCAATTTGGTGAACAGATAGAAAATCAACAGTTTTCAATTTGTGAGGCGTTTACACAACAGTGAAAAGGAACACAGAAAACATTCACCATGTTCATACTGCGTTGTAAAGTGCAAAAGATGCAAATCATTATGATTCCAACCGGATCAAAATCATACTTTACGATCTTTAGAGTTGTCTCATTGTACCAAGAACATGCATTTGGTCATATCCTTCAAACTTTGTGTACGAAATAAATATACCTGTAGGTATAGACAGATTTCGCGGAGAAACACCGTGAACGACTTCACCTGTACTAATTGTTTTTCTCCGAGGAAAAGCGATGTTCGTGGAGAAATTTCGCGGCGTTTCGCAGAGAAAATAACCTTTGGGATCATTGATTCCATTGTGGAATTTTGAAAATATCTGAGGGTCACTGATGAGGCCTAATTGGTCGAAACTAGCTAGTCTGGCCCAGAAAATATGTACACTCCATATTTTTCAGTTCTGTGGTGTATTCCTTGCTTCCAAAGGATAACCCTTTTATAGAAGTTATTGAAACGCGAAATCGTTTTCTTCTCTGTGAAAGTTCTCGCTTGTTCTCCAATAAAAAAGCCTATTACAGCGGAGAAAATTAAAATATGGGTTATTACCGGTAGCTGGTCTGTATAGTATAGGCAGGCTACGGCGTCCGTCCGTCGTTCACACCTTCGATAAACTTCAATATCTCAGTTACTAGCTGGCTAATCTTGATCAAATTTTTATGTACAGCACCAATGGGTTGGGGATTGACTACCTTTTTTGATTAGAACTATGATTGCCATGGAAACAAACACCTTCCATAGACTAATAATGGGGAAAACGACGTCTCCAAATTGTCTCAGTCATTTCTGATCTGATCTTTATCAAACTTGCAGAACACCGGGAGAGGCATTCGGCCTTGAGCATAAAAATAAGCGAACAAAGGTGTCTCTACTTTTTCTCAGGTGTTATTGGTCTGAGATTTTGAAACATTAGGTTAACAAGGACAAGCATAATATCTCAGACGTGTTTGAATTTGGCTCGAATCTGACAACCGGTTTGGCAGTTACGTTCCCTTGAGCGTGACAAATACAATGGAAAAACGACGACTCCAACTTTTCTCAGCCATTTCTTATCCGATCTTTATCAAACGTGCAGAAAAGCAGTAGAGGCATACGGTCTACGTCCAGGCGAATTAGGGCTTCCCAGGACAAACGTCTTTGGAGTTACCTGCCCTTAGCATACAAATAAGCGAAAACTGGTGTCTCCACTTCCACTTTAAACACGGAACAAGCATTATATCTCAGACGAGTTCGAATTTGGCTCGAATCGCAGTTACGTTCCGTTGTACCACAGACTGACCATTAAAAAATCGACGTCTCTGATTGTTCTCAGCCATTTCTTATCGGATATTTACCAAACTTGCAGATAATTAGGAGAGGCATACAGTCTACGCCCAATTCAAATTTGGACCTCACAGGATCAACGGCTTTGGAGTTACCTGCCATTCAGCATAAAATGAGCGAAACATGATGTCTCCACTTTTTCCCAACTGTTATTACTCCGATCGTTTTTAAACCTTTAGTAAATAAGGACAAACATAATATATCAGATTAGTTCGAATTTGGCTCGAATCTGACAACCGGTTTCAGATTTACGTTCCATTGAGCATGGAAATTTACCAAAGGCTTACAATGGAAAAACGGTGTCTTCAACATTTCTCAGCCATTTCTGATCCGATCTTTTTCAAACGTGCAGATGATCAGGAGAGGCATACAGTCTACGTTGAGTTAGAATTCGAGCCTCGTAGGTTCATCGGCTTTGGAGTTGCCTGCCCTTCAGTAAAATCATGAGCGAAAAATGGTGTTCACTTTTTCTCAGCTGTTTTCGATCGGATCTTTTTGAAACTTAAGGTAAAAACAAAGACTATGTATAATATCTCAGATTAGTTCGAATACCCCATGAATCTAACAACCTGTGCTGTTTCTCAGGTGAGCGATTTGTTTCCCTTTGGTGCCTCTGATGGGAGCTGTGGGTTAATTGTAGTGATTCCTGACCATTGCCTTCACTTCCATTTTGGGTCCATTAGGTCTGTTGTTTCATGTTTGTGCTTCTTTCCCTTTGGTGTCTCTGATGGGAGCTGTGGGTTGATTGTATCGATTTCTGATCATTGCCCCCACTTCTATTTTGGAACGGTCAGAGAAATGAATTTTACTAAGGGCCTTAAATCGAGTTTACGCGGGCGTAATCCTCGCTCTTACTTTAGTCGCGATTTAGACAAATAATTTGCTCAGTCCGCATGAAGGCCTCCTAACTCGTCAGTGCAACATCACCGTGAACACAAAAATCGAACAACCACAGAGATGAAACAACGAGAGGACTAGACAGCAATAAAAGAGCAAAAGAAACATAAACAGTTAGACCCCGATGGGCCCGACCCGACATTACGCAAACACGCCAATACAAATACATTGCCACCTTTATCGCCGAAAAAATGAAAATTTTATGATGAAATATTGTGATATTTTTCTTATTACTGCTCGAAATATAGATTATGTGCATTCGTAAGAACCGCCTCATCGAGGCGGTTCTAACGAGTACCCACAATCTATATTTTAGAGCAGAAATAAGAAAAATACGGTTTACCCCTGTAAACCCCAGTTTTATTATATAAAAGTGGGGTTCGAGGGGGTCAAAATTATATAGGCGTGTTTTCGTGATGAACAGTTAGACTCCGATGGGCCCGACCAGAGACATAGCATCAGGTACCAACCAACATTACATACAATTAAATTTTACTTTCAAGTAAGTCTTTACGCTGGAACCGTCATAGAATCTGAGGCCTGACCCACCGGCGTGCAATTAAAGAGGGAAACAAAGTTCTCAACAGTGATTGGGTTAACAACCATTCATGCAGTCTGTTGCTGTATCCAATCCATTTTATATCGAAGAATGATTTTACGAAATGGGGTACTGAAGTTATTGCAAGTATATGTTTCTGAATTTATATACTAAGTCACCATAAAATTGAAGATCAGGAATGATACAATTAACCCAAACCTCCCTTCAGAGATACCAAAGGGAAAGAAACACAAATGTGAAACAACAAGACCCAAAGGGAAACACCAAGAAAAGGACAGTTGCTTTCCCACAAATTCCAAAAGAAAACGATACAAGCGAAACACACATTCAAAAAGACGAACTGAAAACAATACCTGCCATGAAGCGGTTACCCCTTTATTGAACATATTAAGAGAGATTTTCATTACGTGATTGTATACTAGTCGCTAGGCGGAGCTATCGTTTGTACATGCCTTAGGAATATTCCAACTGTAACACAAACATAGCTGTGGCGTATATGACCATATCGTCCGCTTGTAGAAAGCGTGCGAAAGGCACTCTACCGAATCTTCTGGTGGAGTCAGCGAATTTGACATATATTGACAACACCTGAATAGCTCCGCCTAGTCAATCTTATCTGCGACTACCATACTTGTTAACATGGTGCTTTTTTGCTTGCCAAGGAAAACGTTGGCTAAGAAGTTTTCTTATGATATATTTATACTTCTTTCAAGAATCTCACTTCACGTGAACAAGACTGTGAAATGAACACCCCTCTAAACCACACTTTACAGTCGAACTTCGATGACTCGAACCCCTTTGGAACAATGAAATTTTATTCGAGACAGCGGTAGTTCGAGCCACTGAATGTCACTGCCAAGAGGCCTAACGGGATACTTTTGAAGGTTTTTCGATGTTAGATAATGAAAATGTTTGCTGCGTGTCATTAGAATTGCCTCACCGAGGCGATTCTAATGAGTACACACAGCACACATTTGCAAGATAAAAGACTAAAATCTCCTTTATCATCCCCAACCATTTCTTATCTTGAGGATTTCCCTAGGGGGCTCAAGTACGAGTTCGACCCAGCCATGGGAAACGAGCCATCGGTGTTCGAGCTATCGAAGTGCTACTGTATATGGAGAAAATTGGGGTTAACCCTGAAGAAGCCATCTGATCAGGTTGGTTGGTTGATTTGTGGTTTAACGTCCCCGTCAACACTGTAAAGGTCATTTTGGAAATGTTGCTTCCAATGTTGTGGGACTTTTACCCGATATTGAGATGAAATGACTTCTCAAGCCCTGTCGCCCAATGAGACCAATAGGGTTTATTAGGATGGACGTTCCGCCTCGCACCGCGGTTCCTGGACAGGCTTAGATCCTCTAAGCGGTTTACCAGTGCTAGTGTGCGGGCCGGATTCAGCTCTGCGTGGAAGCATCATGCAGCCCATATATTTCTTCAAGCCCCTATGGGCGGGGGCCACCATCTGATCAGGATCTACACTGTTTGGCATTCAGTTTATGAACTTGTAGCAATAAATTTCATCAAGTAGTTTGATTGGTTGATAGACATAAATGGGTGTGGCTTAAATGAATATTCAGCAAGATAAGGGTGAACGGGGTTTAAAAACTATGTTTCTTATTTCTACTCCAGAACATATGTTGTGGGTACTCGTTAGAACCGCCCCAATGAGGCGGTTCAAATGAGCACAAGCAACATATGTTTGCTGTATAAATAAAAAAAAAAAATATCACTGATTTTCATCAGAAAAGTAGCCATTTTAGAGATGTGAAAAAATGGACTATCATCATGAAAACACGCCTATATAATTTGAACCTATTATATAGTAAAACTGGGGTTTGCAGGGGTAAGCCTAATTTTTCTTATTTCTGCTCTGAGATATCGATTGTTCACTCGTTAGAACCGCCTCAATGAGGCCTCAATGGGGCGATTCTAAAGAGTATCCACAATCTATATTTTGAGCAAAAATATTACAATTTTTCAATTGAAAATATTCATTTTTTCGGCGATAAGTGTGTCAAATGTATTTGTATAGGCGTGTTTTCTTAATGGTCGCATGGGTGTGTTATCTTGTTTTGCTTGTTTGATTTGAGGTTTAACGTCCCCATCAACACTGTTAATGTAATTTTGGAGACGTTGCTTCCAATTTTGTCGGACTTTTACCCGACATTGAGATGAAATGACATCTCAAGCCCTGTCGCCCAATGAAACAAATATGGTTTATTAGCATAGACGTTCCGCCTCGCACCGCGGTTCCTGGACAGGCTTAGATCCTCTAAGGGGTTTACCAGTACTAGTGTGCGGGCCGGATTCAGCTCTGCGTGGAAGCATCATGCAGGCCATATATTTCTTCAAGCCTTTTATATAGTAAAACTGGGGATTGCAGGGGTAAACCTTATTTTTCTTATTTCTGCTCTGAGCTATCGATTGCTGGTACTCGTTAGAACCGCCTCAATGAGGCCTCAATGAGGCGGTTCTAACGAGTATCCACAATCTATATTTTGAGCAAAAATAAGAAAAATATTACAATTTTTCATCTGAAAATTTTCATTTTTTTCGGCGATAAATGTGTCAAATGTATTTGTATAGGCGTGTTTTCTTAATGGTCGCACGGGTGTGTTATCTTGTTTTGCTTGTTTGATTTGAGGTTTAACGTCCCCGTCATTACTGTAAATGTCATTTGGGAGACGTTGCTTCCAATTTTGTGGTTTTTTTTACCCGATATTGAGATGAAAAGACCTCTCAAGCCCTGTCGCCCATTGAAACCAATAGGGTTTATTAGCATGGACGTTCCGCCTCGCACCGCGGTTCCTGGACAGGCTTAGATCCTCTAAGCGGTTTACCAGTACTAGTGCGCGGGCCGAATTCAGCAGTCTGCCTGGAAGCATCATGCAGCCCATATATTTCTTCAAGCCCCTTTGGGCGGGGCCACCATCTGATCAGGATCTACACTGTTTGGCATTCAGTTTATGAATTTGTAGCAATAAATTTCATCAAGTAATTTGATTGGTTGATAGACAGAAATGGGTGTGGCTTAAATGAATATTCAGCAAGATAAGGGTTAAAGGGGGTAAACACTATGTTTCTTATTTCTACATAAGGACATATGTTGTGGGTACTAGTTAGAACCGCCCCAATGAGGCGGTTCAAATGAGCACCAGCAACATATGTTTGCTGTATAAATAAAAAATATCACTGATTTTTATCAGAAAAGTAGCCATTTTAGAGATGTGAAAAAAATGGACTATCATCATGAAAACACGCCTATATAATTTTGACACCATCTAACCCCACTTTTAGATAGTTAAACTGGGGTTTGCAGTGGTAAACCTTATTTTTCTTATTTCTGCTCTGAGATAATTGTTGGTACTCGTTAGAACCGCCTCAATGTGGGGGTTCTAATGAGTACCGAAAATCTATATTTTGAGCAAAAATAAGAAAAAATATCACAATTTTTCATCTAAAAATGTTCCTTTTTTCGCCGGTAATGGTAACAATATATTTGTATAGGTGTGTTTTCGTAATGTACTCCAGGCCATAAGATGTGGGTACTCGTTAGGCGGTTCAAATGAGCACCAGCAACATATGTTTGCTGTATAAATAAAAAAATATATCACAGATTTTCATCAGAAAAGTAGCCATTTTAGAGATGTTAAAAAATGGACTACAGTAGAACTTCGATGGCTCGAACACCGATGGCTCGTTAACCATGGCTGAGTCGAACCCGTTCTTGAGTCCCGAGGGAATTTCTCTACATAAGAAATAGGGAGGGTAAAATTTAGGATATGATCGTCTTATCTTGCAAATGTATACTGTGTGTACTCATTAAACAAATGCATACTCATTATGCAAATGTATACTGTGTGTACTCATTAGAATCGCCTCGATGAGGCGATTCTAATGAGTACACACAGCATACATTTTTCATTATAGAACACCGAAATGTCCTAAAGTATGTCGTTATGCCTCCTGGCAGTAGCCCGACGTGGCTCGAACTACCCCTGTCTCAAACAGATTTTCTTGGTCCCAAAGGTGTTCGAGTCATTGAAGTTTGACTGTATGTCGCACGGGTGTGCAATCGTATTGTTACGTGTTTATTTAGGGTGGTGAGTGGTCGTGATGTTGCAGTATACTGATCGGAGATCTACCATGATAACGAACCTGATTATATTCAGCAGAATCCTTACCTTTATGTCATCCTCAACATTCGCTGACACATCATCTGTCTCAAGCATTCAACAACAGTTGTGTCCAATTAAGGAAGAGCCGAACGCGACAAACGTAGGAAACAAAACATGTTGTGGGTATTGTTCCATGGACAGAGATTGTTTTGAAACGGGTTTCTGTTGTTTTCCAAACCAGAAAATATATTTCTGTTGTTTTCTTCCAAACCAGGATGATATTTACGGGGCCATTTATGAACCTATCTTTTGGGAACCGTAAGTTTATTTATTTTTTTATTTTATACTTTGCAGTGAAATCAATGCAAATCTGAAACAAAAAAAGATTATATCAATCCCAAGTATAAAAATGGTATCGGTCACAAGAGAAATGATTGGATATCATTTCACTTGTGACTGATACCATTTATATAATTAGACTGCAGCGTGCCGGAACTACTTTTTAGTTTACGTTCTGGTCGAAAAAAGGTTAATTTTCCTTTTATATACTTAGAATAATAATTCCTAATACCGTTAGAATATATTTTGAAGTGTGGCATTAAAATTGAATGATCAGGCGCCATATCTGACAACAGCAACGCTGTGATTTTGAACATCTCCATTTTGCCGCAAAATTCAAATGCTCCCTCACAGATTTACGCTTAGCTGTCTTCGTCTTTGTTACAAATGGTCTGCAAGGCGTACCGGTTCACTGAATGGCTGAGTAAGAGTTTGTGCGAGAAAGTAGTTTCTAGGAAAATCTGTGCTCAAATCAGCGTTTTTTTAACGTGAAAAACCGACAACGTCGATGCAACGTCATGACGTTGCACCGACGTTGATTTGACGTTGATTTGATTAGAAAAACAAATATCGCTACCTAGTATTCTACTGAATTCATAAACTAAATCTCCATAAAGTTCAGGTCCCGACAGTCCCTGTTGCAGAACTGTCTTCAAAGAAATGTCATATTTAGAAATAATGTCATAATGTCGACAATAAAATTCTGAAAATATTTTGCGCAGTTTATGGTGCCAAAAGCCTTGTTATAGAAGGTTTTTTTCTGTAAGATTACGATCATTGAAGGTCATCAACATGACCATCACGAAAACATGCCCATATAAAGTTGAACCCCATTTTTATATAGAAAAACTGGGGTTTACAGGGGTAAACATTATTTTTCTTATTTCTCTTCTATAATATAGATTTTGGGTACTCGTTGATGAGGCGGTTCTAACGAGTGCACACAATCTATATTTTGAGCAGAAGTAAGAAAAATATCGCAATTTATTATCTAAAAAAATTCGTTTTCTCGGCGGTAAAGGTAACAGTGTATTTGTATAGGCGTGTTTTCGTAACAAAAGCTAGCAAAACGAATAAGCTGTGACATATACACCCCATAAGATGTCACCATCCAAGAAAGAATTATTTACAATTCCAAAATTAAAATCGTCTATTTTATCATAAATTTTGGCAGAGACAGTACTGTCTATTTGATTTAGATAAAAACCAACACAGAACTAAATAGTAAATTCCAGTTTTGAAGTTGGGTTCGCGGGGTTCAAAATTATACACGCGTGTTTGTTTGGTGCTTTTCACCCTCTGTTGGGTTTGTCTTCTTCAGGTGTGTGTGTGTGTGTGTGTGTGTGTGTGTGTGTGTGTGTGTGTGTGTGTGTGTGTGTGTGTGTGTGTGTGTGTGTGTGTGTATTCGGGTTTTACGTCGCTTTCAACAATTGTTCAGTCATGTCACGACGAAGTCTGGTTGTGACAGAGAGCTCAATGCTCTGTGACACTTTTATAGTGCTGCCTCACTGAAGTATCATGCATGTCCCAGACACATTACAATAAACCACGCCCAGTCACATTATCCTGACACTGGGTCCACCAGTCCTAGCTATACCCCGTAAATCTGAGTGCCAAGCGAGGAGCAGCTAGTACCATTTTTAACGACTTTGGTATGTCGCGGCCCGGGATCGAACCCGTGACCTCCCGTTACCTGGAGCGGACACTCTACCAAATGAGCTATCGGGGCCGGTAATCTTCTTCAGGTTCGTACTGTATGTATGCTATTTAGAGGATATTACATAAGTGTTCATGTATAATTGAATTTATTAAACGAGTTCAGGAAAATGGATAAAATGTGAGGCTATGCCGAGCATTTAATCCATTTTCTTCAACGAGTTTAATAAATTATTGATTTAGAGGAAGTTACATTAGTGTTCATGTATTATTTATTATTTATTGCTTTGCCGGATATTTTATGCATTTTCCTCAACGAGTTTAATAAATTCAATAATACATGAACACTCATGTAACATTCTATTTATCATATGACATTTAAAACCCATTTTATTCACGATTGTTTTACAAAAATGCCAATATTACGCCGTTAGAAAAAACGCGACTTTGTTAAGGACGTCATACATGTAACGTTACGGGGCGTATCTAACTAATTTGCATATTTAATCAACTATTAGATTATCGAATTTATGACATGTCGTTATTACACTCTCAGAAGCGACTTCATATGATATGTACGAGTATAAGGTACTTCCAATATTTAGGAGAGGCGTGAATTATCTCTACTAATACAATTTCCGATACGTGTTTAGCTTATACTACTGACACCATTTTGTGACAAACGCCCACTATACTGCTGGGGCAAAACGCCTGACTCAACTGCCTGGCGTCTTGCCACTTGTGTCTCTTATTAAAAAGATGTTAAATAAAACTAACATAGAGTTAATGATTAAATATTAATTCCTCCGTGTCGGACCGCCCATACTTATAAATCCTATTGGTTTCATTGGGCTACAGGGCTTGAGATGTCGTTTCATCTCAATGTCGGGTAAAAGTCCCACGAAATTGGAGGCAGCGTCTCCAAAATGACCTTAACAGTGTTGGCGGGGACGATAAACCTCAAATAAAAAAAACAAACAAAACTCATCATAAATCAGCGGGGTACATTTTGTTGAAGCAGATCTAACGTCTCTGTAATTAAGTATTTGGCTTTAAAGTTGATACTGAATCCAGTGCCAGCGTGGTTAACGGTCCTGCAAAAGGTAAACCTTGATTAAATGGTTTCAAAATACACTGAGCATAGCCAGTCTACACAGGTTAGGTTCGATTGTCTCTTACTGCGGTCAATAGAGAATGCCAGGTGAGTGTTTTTTGATATCAAGTTAATCAGGCAAGGCTTCGAGAACGCTTGTAGAATCGCGAGGCTTGCCGAGCGATTCTACATGCGTTCTCGAAGCCGAGCTTGATTAACTTGATATCAAATGATACGAATCTGGCATTCTATTTATCAGTTTATCCCCCTGTACACTCTTAAATTAGCAATTTACGATCAGTTATTGATGGTCCTCAGTGCGTCCCAGCATTCTGGCGGTCGATATATTTAGTATTAGCTGACCATATTTTTCCTATGATATTTTTTTTCATGTAATTCTTCCATCTTTCTCAGTAGCAATAACATTTTTGTCATTTTTTCAGTAGGCCGGTTCATTCATAAAAGTGCAATGTCACGTTGACGTGATAAAGCCCACTTGTTCTGAGATAGCATATCTTTATCAGGTCAATGCGTTACCATACAATAAATTTAGGGAGTAACTGATAAATAACATTATTTGCATAGTCAAATGTGTGAACAAAATACAAATATAGCCCTCCCCATCGACTGATGCGGACACCGTATGTCCTTGTGCCTAACATATACATCTCTGAATAGTGTTCTTATGGTTGAGCAGCACATTTCACCAGGATATTCTATGGCCTTATCGTGACTTTAAATTGGCGTCACAGGTTCGAGTCTCGCTTAGTCGAGGTGGATCTAAGTGAGTATCCTTTGGGACGGTACGCGAATAAATGTACTCGTACGGTCGACTTGATATATAAAGAATACCAGGTTCATGTCTTTTGATATCAAATTAATCAGGCAATGCTTCGAGAACGCTTGTAGAATCGCGAGGCTTGCTGAGCGATTCTACATGCGATCTCGAAGCATCGACTGATAAACTTGATATCAAATGACACGAAACTGGTATTCTGTTCCTCAGTTAATTCCATTGTACACTCTTATAGCTTTGTCATTTTTTTTTCAATATTCCAGCTCATAGAAGTGCAATGTGACATGATAAAGCTCACTTGTCCTGAGGTAGCATATCTTTATCAGGTCAAGATGTTACAATGCAATTAATATATAGGATAACTGATGAAAGGTTTTATTACCCTGCTGTATGTTTTCCTACGGAAAAGAATGACGGAAACCCTTATGAATAGCGAACCTCCACAAGCTGTAGGCTATGCTAGTCCTAGTGGTTCGGTGGATCAAGACTTATAAATGTGTTCAAATGACTTGAATATTTCGTAAGGAATGGCAAGTCCCTAAAAAGCGCTTACGAAAGTAAAGCAGACAACCTTATTATCACTTATCTAGAAAACACGGCAATACTATTAACGAGTTACATTGTACATGTATATTCAGTTTCAAACGCCTGTGTAAAATATGCGCCATTGTGACTTTCTGATCAATGTTCACGGGAATCTTTCAGTGATCAGGTTATTCCATCGAAGTTTGGCCAGCCAAAAGCACAATGCAAAACCTTGCAATGTATCTTGAAAACAGCTGACATTCATTAAGCGTATGGTCAGCAATTCTTACTTTGTCGCCGTACATCATACTGCAGCAATGGAAAGAGAAATAAAAAAAAAAAAAAAAAAAAAAAAAAAAAACAGTAGATGAAGAAAAGACCGCCTAAAGTTAAGACTAATTCTGCTTTACAGAGCTTAGGTTGAAGGGTGCACTTAATCTTTCTGTGTGTTTAATGCCCACAGTGTCCCGTTTGGTCATGGACCAGCTCTGGGACTGTTCAAAAGTGGTCTTAAAGACCACTTTTGAACAGCCCCAAAGGCGGTCTTAATTAAGGAATTTTAGTGTATAATTAAGCACGAGGACATGGCGAGGAAGAGATACTTGCCGTATCTTGTACATTCACACAAACCCAAGCGTGGAGCGTCAAGTGTGTCGCGACCGGGATTTCAAAGCCTGTACATTGGGTCAGGCCAAGTTGATTTGCCCTACTTGTGACTCCGATGAGCCTTTTTAAATGAGTCAATATCCGACATTGGATCAGTATCCATCTCATTTTATCTGCCTGCTTGATAGCCTCGTATACTTAGGCCACATCCTGAAATGTTCATTGTGAGGCAGACGTCACCTGGCTTAATTTACCGGAGTCAAAAGCTCTGATCGGTCACCGTCCGTCGTCGTCCGTTCGTCCAAAATTTCTTTAAGCGACATCGCTTCAATATAGTCGAATAATTTGGACCCATTGAACCCCACTTTTATACAGTAAAACTGGGGTTTACAGGAAATACATGGGCTGCATGATGCTTCCACGCAGAGCTGAATCCGGCCCGCAAACTTGTACTGGTAAACCCCTTAGAGGATCGGCAGAGTGAGGCGAACCGTCCATGCTAATAAACCCTATTGGTTTCATTGGGCGACAGGGCTTGAGATGTCATTTCATCTCAATATCGGGTAAAAGTCCCACAAAATTAGAAGCAACGTCTCCAAAATGACCTTTACAGTGTTGACGGGGACGTTAAACCTCAAATCAAGCATCAAATACAGGGGTTAACCTTATTTTTCTTATTTATTCTCTAAAATATAGATTGTGGATACTCGTTAGAACCGCTTCGACGAGGCGTTTCTAACGTGTACCCACAATCTATATTTTGAGCAGAATTAAGAAAAAAAAATCACATTTTTTCATTAAAAAATCGATTAATCTGAGGTAAAGTTTACAGTGTATTTGTATAGGCGTGTTTTCGTAATGAATTGCTTTCTTCACTATCTAAGAAGGTTGTGAGCATCCCGCCAAGTTTTCTGTAGATGTAATTAGTGCCGCAATCACAAAGATACTCAGACACTTTATGTATCCAGTTTTAAGTATATTTCAGGTTTCAAAATTGTCCTATTTTGTATATTGTCTTACAACAATATATTGTTAGCCTTCAGCTGCAATAAGCTGGTTGGTTGCATTTTATGTGTCACCTATTTCATATTAGATTTCGCCTTCACTTTTATTTTCTATTTGTCGTTCTAGCACGGACGTTTCAAGCTACATCCGGCTTTCTCTCACTATCGCAGAAATATAGGATCTTACATGAGTGTTCATGTATTATTGAATTTATTAAACGAGTTGAGGAAAAGAGATAAAATGCGAGGCTTCGCCGAGCATTTTATTCCTTTTCCTCAACGAGTTTAATCAAGTCAATAATACATGAGCACGAATGCAAGATTCTATTTATCATATGACATTTAAAACGCATTTTATTCACGATTGTTTATAAAAATGTCAGTATTCCATCATTAACAAACGCGACGTCGACGTCGCTAAGGACGTCATACATGTACTGTTACGGGACGTATCTAGCTAATTTGCATATTTAATCCACTAGTGGATTATCGAAAATATTACATGGCGTTTTACACTCTCAGACGCGACGTCATATGATAAATACGCAAAAACGTAGTCCGCCTTGTTTTCATTTTCAGTTTGTTTTTTTTTCGGTTTATTTTTTTTTTCACCGCGATTTTAAATGTATAGCAAGCAATTAAACTGGTTACCTAACACATAATGTATATCAATTGTTATTTCATCTATTAAAGATCAAATGCAACGATTTTCGTTGCCTTTAAAAGTCAATGAAAAGTAAGGCCTTGTTTCAAAGAATATGGCACGGAAAACTGCGTTGAAAAATTCCAAACGGTTGCTAATATATAAAAGGAAAGGGCTATAGCCAGTTAACTGGCAATAGCGGTTTTACGTTAAAATGGCTTTTGCCAGTTAACTGGCAATAGCAATTTTAACGTAACACCGCTGATGCCAGTTGGCTTGCATCATGAATTATTTCATTCCTGCATTACTTTTCAGTAACTACTGTTATGACTGTAAAAGCTTACATGCATATGTTTGTTCTAGAGTGGCGGGTCTTGTGTAACTCGACTAAGATACGAATCGTTGCTGTATGACCAAGCATTTCCATATTTTGTAATATATTATGCATTGTTGACTTAAGTTAGAATTTTGATCACCTCGTTTTGGGAAGATGTGGATATTTTTCTGATTGTTTCTGCTATGGACAGCATCATTTTTCTATATCTATTTTTCTAATTGCTGTTCCAAACATAGATAGCATGGAATGCCTTTAATGGCGTTATAAAAATGCATCTTCAAACCAGACTACTGGACACACATCGTAAATGCAACGACGTAGCAACGTCTTTGTAACGACATGACGTTGCATCGACGATTGTGCGACTTTACCCAGACGTCATGTGCCCGCTGGGAATAAACTGATCTGCCTTATTGGTGGCACGGACCACATATATATGTTGGTGGCTTTCATACGAGTATACACGACCTACGTTTTAAAACAGAAATAAGAAGAAATACTGTATCTCTGTAATCCCAACTTCATTACAGAAACATGCAATATACTGAAAAACACTTCTTGATCTCACTAGTAACAAAAATATATGTTACATGGAAATAAATTTGATTGCTCAGGCAGACTAAAGTTGTTGTTAAATATCTAAATTAACGAAGACACCTATGTGTGGTTTAGTGTAATACATAGTAGAACTGGGGATACATTACTTTCCATAATTCTGCACAAAAACATAGATTATGGGTACTCGTTAGTTCCTAGAATCTATGTGGAGCACAAATATGAATAATATCGAAAATTTCATTTTGGTGGTAAAATATTCCACTTTATTTGAATAGTCGTCTTTTGGTAATGAATGTTTCATTGCACTGAATAGATGTGCTTTAATAGTGTAATGCTTTTAGCGAGTAGAAAATAATAGAAAATATAGAGAGTCTTTAATTCAATTCATTCACGTAAAACTACAACAGAGAACTAATCTCTGCAAGCTGCATTTTTGTAGCATATCGCTTATTATATTAGATGGGTATAAGTCACTTGTTTTTTTTTTTTCCATAATCTTGAACTGGTAATAGCGGTTTTACGTTAAAATGGCTATTGCCTGTTAAAAGTTTACTGGCAATGGCAATGTTAAAGTAAAACCGCTATTGCCACCGGTAGCAGTTTTTACGTAAAACCGCTATTGCCAGTCAACTGGCAATAACACTTTTACCGAAAAACCGCTTTTGCCAGTTAACTGTCAATAGCCACTTCGTATATAAAGTTTTGAGAAAGACCTTTTGTCAATAACTTCCGGAAAGGATACAATCTAATTAAAGGTAATGTTGGTTGGTGCCTGATGCTCTATCTCTGGTCGGGCCAATCGGAGTCTAACTGTTGTTTTTCTTTTGCTCCAGCATTTCAGTGGTTTCTAGCTGCCGAGTCCTCACCGTTGCTTCATCGCTGTGGGTGTTTGATTATTTGTGTTCACGGAGATGTTGCACTGATGAGTTAGGAGGCCTTCATGCAGACTGAACAAATTATTTGTCTAAATCGCGACGGAAGTAAGGGCGAGGATGTTGGTCGCGTAAAATCGATTTAAGCCCCCCCCCCCCCCCACCCCACCCCAGTAGAATTTATTTTTGTTTTGGTTTGTCTTGGGGTGTTTGTGTCGCTCATATTATTATATTTTGGATAGCCTATTGGCCATTTTGTGGGAAAGTAACCGTACTTTTGGCTTTCTGCTATTGCTGTTTCCATTAGGTCTGTTGTCTCAAGTTTGTTTTTCTTTCCCTTTGGTGTCTCTGATGGGAGCTTTGGGTTGATTGTATCGATTCCTGACCATTGCCTCCACTTCTGTTTGGCATTGCTCATTTATATTCATGAGGGAATTTATGATGTCATATGAGGCTTTTGAACATTTGATTTTTTTTTTAATTTTTAAATTTAAATTATAAAACAAATACTGACAGATTCTACTGGTATTATTTTTTTATAATTGTTCTTAAGGACATCTGTTGTTAATGTAAACATAAAAATGTGATGATTATAATGATATATGTTTTACATTTAAACTTCACTTTAGAAAATATTATTTTTATTTTCTGTTGCTCATTTTGTCTTGTGGTTCCTTTTTAGGCTTATTCTAATAAGAAGAACTAATTTAAAACAAATTTTCTCATTTCATGACATGTAATCATTTCATTATATATTTTTGAATTGTTTAATCTTTTTTTAAAATCTAAATTTAAATTGACCACCTTTGACGCACAAAAAGTTTTATAACATTTATTTCCACAATAATTCTTCACAATCTCCGACGTTTCGGCTTTTTACAGCCTTTTTCACGGATTGTTCTTTCAAGCTATCACATATTTTTCCTATTCATCTTTCCACCATATTAAATGTTTTTGTTATGCCAAACGTTGCCGCGGCGTCATGACGTCGGATTCCCGACATCATAACGTCGCAACCCTGTTTGGCGCCAAAAACCTAGGGCCAGCTGTTCAAAGTATTGGTAGTCAAACAAGCTCTTTAGTGGTCATATTGTTAGCTGTTCTAACAAGTTTAATATGTATTTTTTTTTTTTTTTTTGTGTTGAAAAACTGCGAGCAGCCCTTGCATCCGCAAAAGCTGCTCACATTTTTACAGCAAAATTATTAGCATATTTGCCATAATAAATGATCAAAGTTTTAGCGATCCAATAACCAACAACGGAGTAAGTTTTGAACAACTGGCCCATGAACAATATTGAAAATCAATGCTGCTACAATCATGTAACTCTGTCAGTGATGCCTTATGTCAAAGCGAAAAGCTAAGGCTCTGTCGCGGCTGCTTATCTTTACAGTCTCGCCAGAGCCCCCGCTGTTCGCCCACAAATAGAACGGAACAAACTCACACCCAAGACACTCACAGCCCTAACGCAAACTTAGATCTACACTAATTGGAGAACACATGAGGAACATACGGTAGCTTTGCACTAAATACTGGGGGTACTGGCTTTTATCACTTTGGGACAGAGCTTTTAGTTGCAGTCTAAATACCAGACAGGCTTCCATTGGATAAATATCCCATGTTTCATTTCAATGTGAGAAAAGGATAATTATAAGAAAATAAAATGATGTGTGTTTTATAATTATATCTGCAAGCTCAAAGAAATTGTTGCTGATTTTATATTGTCACCTCTCCGTTAAAAAGCCGGCTTGTATTCACTGCGAATCTGAATGTAAACAAACATGGCGGACCATAGCTTGAAAAGGAGACGGGCAACATGTGGATTTTTTCTCATCAACTTGTTGAGCTAGGATGGCTCTATAAATAAGTAAGGTTTGAAAAGTTTTGTATGTGTAGTTTTTGTTGGAGCATGTAAAAGGTTGCTATTGTCGCCTATGGAAAATATTTAGTGGTAAGCTCCCATACCTACGAACCAATAATAAAATGATCTAACAATAAGAACAATATTTCCGACAGCAACAACAGTAATAATAAAAAAAAACTACAATATCAACCCCTTTTGTACCAATTGGAATCTTCCACCCTACACACAGCAGAAGTTCATCCCGAAAAGTTTTTATTATTACTGTTGTTGCTGTCGGAAATATTGTTCTTATTGTTAGATCATTTTATTATTGGTTCGTAGGTATGTTCCTCATGTGTTCTCCAATTAGTGTAGATCTAAGTTTGCGTTAGGGCTGTGAGTGTCAGGGGTGTGAGTTTGTTCCGTTCTATTTGTGGGCGAACAGCGGGGGCTCTGGCGAGACTGTAAAGATAAGCAGCCGCGACAGAGCGTTAGCTTTTCGCTTTGACATAAGGCATCACTGATAGAGTTACATGATTGTAGCAGCATTGATTTTCAATATTGTTCATGGGCCAGTTGTTCAAAATTTACTCCGTTGTTGGTTATTGGATCGCTAAAACTTTGATCATTTATTATGGCAAATATGCTAATAATTTTGCTGTAAAAATGTGAGCAGCTTTTGCGGATGCAAGGGCTGCTCGCAGTTTTTCAACACCCCAAAAAAAAAAATGTCGGGAATCCGACGTCATGACGCCGCGGCAACGTTTGGCATAACAAAAACATTTAATATGGTGGAAAGATGAATAGGAAAAATATGTGATAGCTTGAAAGAACAATCCGTGAAAAAGGCTGTAAAAAGCCGAAACGTCGGAGATTGTGAAGAATTATTGTGGAAATAAATTTAAATTGTTATTCTATAGTTACATGTAAATCCGATTTCATCATGAAAACATACCTATATAATTTTGGCCCCCTTGAACCCCACTTTTATATTGTAAAACTGGGGTTTACAGGCATAAACCTTATCTTTCTTATTTCTGCTCTACAATATAAATTGTGGGTACTCGTTAGAACCGCCTCGATGAGGCGGTTCTAACGTGTACCCACAATCTATATTTTGAGCAGAAATAAGAAAAGTATCACAATTTTTCAGCTTAAAATTTTCATTTTTTGGTGGTAAAATTTACAATGTATTAGTATAGGCATGTTTTCGTAATGCAACAGCATATCTTTATTTTAAATATAAGTGCTTTTAATATTCTGTACCCAGATATGACATATATCAATTCCGTTTGTATAATTACAAAGATGATTTTTTTTAATTACAATTTTAACCCTTATCTCGCTGTTCACGACAACCCCTATCTTTGCAAACAGTGTAGATCCAGATCAGATGGTTTCTGTAAAAGCCATCTGATCAGGATCTACACTGTTTGGTATTCAGTTTATGAATTTGTAGCAATAAATTACATCAATTAATTTGATTGGTTAATAGACAGAAATGGGTGTGGCTTAAATGAATATTCAGCAAGATAAGGGTTAAACCTCATATGTTATCACAAAATGATGGGTTGTGGGATAAAAATTCATTTAAAGTCACAAAAATATTTCTGACATAAAATCTGACATAAAATAAGGGATGACTGACTTTGAACAGCCATAACTGCTGAATGAAATGGAATTTTTGATGCGGTTTAAACTCTATATTAGGACAAAAACAGAACTTAACATTTTCGTTTCACATGATCTTTAAGGTCGCCATATTTGTTTTCATGCATGACCTTTTTGGTCTTTCACGGAAGCGGCACCTGAAGGCTGTTGTGAAGATACACATGGTTTGAGATTATCTTTGGTGCAATGTTCAACTGAATTAACAATTGTTTTAGAAATGTTTGTGTGAATTCGGGTTTAACGTCGCTTTCAACAATTTTTCAGTCATATCACGACGGTGTCTGGTTGCGACAGGGAGCTCAATGCTCACTTTTATAGTACTGCCTCACTGGAGTGTCATGTCCCAGACACATTACATGATACCACACCCAGTCACATTATCCTGACACTGGGTCAACCAGTCCTAGCTCTACCCCGTAAATCTGAGTGCCAAGCGAGGAGCAGCTAGTACCATTCCTAACGACTTTGGTATGTCGCGGCCCGGGATCGAACCCGTGACCTCCCGTTCCCCGGAGCGGGCACTCTTCCAACTGAGCTATCGGGGCCGGTAATTGTTTTAGAAATATATGTGTTTATGTGAAAATTGTGTGTGATGTGTCCCGCCTTTTCGTACATTGTTGGAGATGTTGGCGATCGAAGGAGATTATTGGTTCTCATTGCGATAACACACCCGTGCGACATAATGCCTATTTTCTCATCTCCTCTGATGAAAATTCGTGCTATTTTTCTCATTTATACACCAAACATAGGTTTTTGGTGCGCGTTAGAACGCCTCAATGAGGCGATTCTAACGAGTACCAGCAACCTATGTCTTGGAGCACTAATGAGGAAAATAATGTTTACCCCCGTAAACCAAAGGTTTCTTTATATAAAGTGGGGTTTAGAGGGGTCTATATTTCACGGGTTTTTTCATGTTCACGATGTGTTTGTGTCCCTAAGTTGAAATAGATTTAACTTGTTTTGGCATCACTGAATTTGTGCTAATAACTCGGAGGAGTTAATTCGAAATACATGGAAGTTGACATTTTAAATGTCATCTTAATTTTTAGTTTTTTTTTTTAAGTCGTTTTAAACAATTTGAACGCAAATATATCAAGGAAACCCGAATTTCCATTCACCACGTGATGTAGTCCGTGAAATGAAGACCCCCTATACCCAACTTTATATAAAGAAAACTGGGAAAAACTGGGATGTACGGGGGTGTATATTTTTTTTTTCTTAGTTTACTCCAAGACATAGGTTGTGGGTACTCGTTAAAACCGCCTCTATTCAGATATTTTTTCATATTTCTGCTCTAAAGAAGGATTATGGATACTGGTCAAACGGCTCGTTGAGGCAGTTTTAACAAGTATCCACAATCTATGTTTTGAGCAGAAATAAAAAAAATAATATGGGCCGCGTCAAGCGATTTTGGTACTTATCGCCTATGCGAGCAGCGAAGGTTCAGGCGAGCCTGCGTATCCGCGCAGTCTCGCCAGAACCTTCGCTGCTCGCTCATACAAGCAGTGAATCAAGAGGAACCTTCAGACAGAAATCCATATCCCTGGCCCCTCTGAATGGCTGGGCATGCGCAGTTGAAATTTGTCATGACGGAATGCTCGAAGACCCAAATTCGCTTGGCGGGGCTCATATAGGAGCTTTTTTCGTGACGTACTTCCGGTTCTAAAAATAGAACGGGAAAAGCCCTGGCCGTCATCTGTCGTATTGCTTCAAATGCAGCGGGACAGATAAAGTGTTAATTACAGCGTAAAACAGTGGAATTCTTTTAAACTTTTGACGAATTCTAATGTAAGATAATGGGAGAAACACTGCCAGATGTGAAATTTCGCATTACGAAGATGATATATTGTACATACGACCCATCAGGGTCCTCTCTCTCTCACAGCGCACCAACAATTAGCGAGCGCAGGCAGATGTAAATTACAGTTTGCTGTTAAATGCAACACTTCAGCCGACATGTAGCGTGTCAACAACGCTGTGTGTACATCAAACCAACTTCAAAGCGATGCTGCAACGTCGATGAAACATCAGAAAGTTGCGTTGGCGATAATATGGCGTTGCTTAATAAAATGTCATTTGCCCAGTGCTCGGACCCAATCAAAACTCAGTGGGATTAGAACATTAAATTCAAAACAAACATAGAACACCCTTTCAGTGCATGAGAATTAAACACTCCTTCGCAAGTGCACAGATTTTACAGTAAAATCTGGTAGATTTGTAGATTGGTTCAACCTGCCCAGCCCTTAGGTCTACATTAACCCATTTGGTACCGGAAACCCCAAAAAGGGTAAGTGACAAACAGTGCAGGCCCAGATCAGACGCCACAGAACGCGGCGCCTGATCAGGGCCAACACTGTTTGCAAAAAGTTCGGCCATTTTCCAGATAAATTTTGAAGAAAACACAACCTGAATCCCTTAAATTTTGAAAATGACTCCAGCAATATATAAGGAGGAAGATTCCATTCTGTACAAAAAGAGTTAAGGGTTTCTTGGGTACAGGGATCAGTCAAACCTCGCTCTCATCTCAACGGTCACGTGACATTGAAGTGAGTTGGAGTGGTTGTCGACGACCTGACGCCGAGCCAACGTTGACTCGACGCCCGTCTGTCAGTCCACTCATTAGTTGTTTTTTTTTTTGGCTGTCAGTATGTTTATTTGTCTTTCTAACTGTCCGTCCGTTCGTCTGTTAGTCGGTCTGTCTGTCGTCTGTGTGTCTACTGTCAGTTTGTCTGTCAAACCTCTCTCTCTCTCTCATGCGAACGGCCATGTGACATTGAAGTGCATTGGAGTGGGTGTCGATGGCATGACGTCGAACCAACAGTTAGTCAACGTCCCTCCATCAGTCCTTCGTTTATTTCGACTGTCAGTATGGACATTCTTTTTTAAATTGCACATGTAGACAGATCGTCGGACAGACTTCTCAATAGATAGATAGATAGATAAACAGAAAACGAGAGTTACGTAAAAACTTATTTCGTAAGTAAGCTTTCGGATTAACGGTATCTCAAGCCATTGACATGGGTCATTAAAGAAGAGATTTTCGGCAATTAAAAACGGATTTAGGATAAATGAATTTCGCTAATAAAAGCAAAATATCATTCTTTCCTTCTCGAGGCATTATTTCAATGAAAACGGGTATATTTTCTCTCCAAATGTCTGAATATTGTTAGCATTTTAAGTTCCGCCAATACATTTGAATAGCAATGGATGTTTCAATTGACGGCCAGTACTTTGCGCATGTGCAAGAATGACGTCATAAACGGAATTCCTAAAACCTCCTATATACCTTTGAAAACCGTACAATTGCGATTTTAGGGGGTATTATTAACTCCTCGTAGTTTTGACTTTTTTCTGTTATTAGGCCAACATCATGTGTCGTACCTGAATTGATTACACAGGACAGTAGCAAATATTGGCGGCCTAACGATGTGACAGGAGTAATGATGACATCCCAGTGCAACGACGAAGGCATGGAACTGGAGTCAGTGCCATACATGATAAGAGAATTATGCGAAAATCCGAAACTTAATTATGATATAGACAAGGTAATACCTGTAATAATAGGCGCTAGCCGATGGTCTGGAATATACAAAAACAGATTCTGTGCATTATGTAATATAGCGGTTGATTACCAGCAAATAATATCTTGGACACTTGAACTACTGTGTGATAAGGCCATCTCTGTTTCTAATCCGGATAAAGATATAATCTCTGTCGCTGAAGACGCTGATTGCAACATATTCTTCAAACAAAATACATGGAAACCATTTAACTCGTGTCACACGCATGCACCACCATACAAGATATCCGAATGCAATATTACTGGACTGTGGGACCAATTTAACAGTTCGATAGAAGATTGGTGCCATGCGTTTGTGGACCCATTTAATAAAACTTTTAAAAACTATTTCTGCTATCTTTGCAACACACGCAGTTCGATGCAAATTGATCAGCCATCTTGCCTGGAAGCGTTATCCAATCCGAGGGAGTTTAAACCGGCGTTTTCTTATTCGATTGATGTTACTCTTTTACAAGCGATTAGAAGTCATGCATCGTTGCTATGCGACAATGATACACAGTTTACGGACAAGAAGCTGGTAGGTCATGGGCCATGTTCTACGATATTCTATTTTTAGATTATCAGGGCATTTACAGAAATATCCTAAAGTCCAACAATTTGGACGCAGTGGTGTTCATACTTAAATGAAAAAAATAATCTCATTACGAAAACACGCCTATACTAATACATTGTAAATTTTGCCGCCAAAAAGTTAAAATTTTAAGCTGAAAATGTGTGATATTTTCTTTATTTCTGCACAAAATAAAGATTGTTGGTACACGCTGGAACCGCCTCGTCGAGGCAATTCTAACGAGTACCAATAATCTATATTTTAGAGCATAAATAAGAAAAATAAGGTTTACCCCGGTAAACCCCATTTTTACTATAAAAAGTGGGTTCAAGGGGGTCAAAATTATATAGGTACGTTTTCGTGATTGAATACATTGACTCACGGAAATGACGTAACCTTTCACGGAAGTGACGTTACATTAAACCATAGAAATGGAGGCAATGATCAGGAATCGATAAAATTAACCCACGCCTCCCATCAGAGACCCAAACGGGAAAGAAACACAAACATTAAATATAACAAGACCCTTATGGAAACATCTATAGCGAAAAGCCAAATGACAGTTTTTTTTTTCACAAAATGGCCTATTGGCTATCCAAAACAAAATGAAATAAGCAATACACACCCTCAAAGACAAACCATAACAAAATTTAACGAATGAACAACAGCCTGTTATGATGTTTTTCCATATTTCCTGCTCAAAACATAGAATGTTGGTACTTGTTAGAACCGCCTCGGCGGGGTGGTTCTAATGAGTACCCACAATCTATATTGAACAGAATATTTACACTGAGTGAATACACTTTTAGGGGAGATAATACTCCCAAAATTATGCTCTCTTATTTACAAGAAACTATAAGCTCAAACTAAAATGTGCTCCTTGAGAGATAATCGAAACGTTCAACTCCTTTTTCGACAGGGGTTAGCGTTTAATGGAAAACAAAAAGAAAAAAAAATGTCATAACAAGCATCCCCCTTGAAAAAGATGGTGCAGGTGTTTGTTTGTTTGTTTGATTTGAGGTTTAAATAACGTCCCCGTCAACACAGTATAGGTCATTTTGGAGACGTTGCTTCCAATTTTGTGGGACTTTTACGCGACATTGAGATGAAATGACATCTCAAGCCCTGTCTTCCAATGAAACCAATAGGGTTTATAAGCATGGGCGAGCCGACTCGCACCGCGGTTCCTGGACAGGCTTAGATCCTCAAAGCGGTTTACCCGTACTCGTGTGCGGGTCGGATTCAGCTCTGCGTGGAAGCATCATGCAGCCCATATATTTCTTCAAGCCCCGGTGGGCGGGGACGGTCGTGCCAGGTGTATCAGTATGATCTGCAAAAGGGTAATCCTTTGGAAGTAAGGGCAACAGATAAGAACTGAAAACTATAGAGTGTACTAGTTGTTTCTGGGTCAGACTAGCTAGTTTCGGATAATTTAACCCCATCAGTGGCCCTCAGATAATTTCCATTACGAAAACACGCCTATACTAATACACTATAAATTTTACCGCCGAAAACACGAAAATTTTCAAATGAAAAATTGTGATATTTTTTTCTTATTTACATTTAAAGATAGGTTTTGGATGCTCGTTAGAAAGGCGGTTCTAACGAGTACCCAGAACCTCGAGTCCCCATAACCTATGTCTTGAAGCAGAAAAAAAGGAAAATAATGTTTATCCATTAACCCCCAGTTTTCTCTATACAAAGTGGGGCTTAGGGGGTCCTTTATATCACGGACTTGTTCACGTGATGGAAATTCCGCAATAGAATAAATAATCCCAAATAACTAGAATGTATAGCCAATACTATAGTGAATAGCAGTGGAGGCAATGATCAGGAATCGATACAATTAACCCACAGCTCCCATCAGAGACACAAAGGGAAAGAAACACAAACATGAAACAACAGACCCCAATGGAAACATCAACAGCGGAAAGCCAAAAGGACAGTTACTTTCCCACAAAATGGCCAATAGGCTATCCAAAATTATGAAATTTAATTCAATCTGAATTAAATTCTTTTATTATTGTGAACACCCCATTTGTAACTTTGTCTTGGAAGGCGCTGTAGAAAAATTTCCATCAAAGTTAATACTTGTTAAAGAGTAATCGTTCTTTTCGTTGTCAGCAAAATTTTCGAGAAGTCAACAAATTTTGAAGAATAAAAATCGAGGAACATCGTTGGTTTGTGAAGAGATAAGTATTGTTTTTTTTCTGTTACTTTGTTCACATACAGCTCCACTAAATGTTTGTCATACTTATGTATCTTTTATTAGCGAATTTATAGCCCTATTTTCAAAATACAAACTCGTTCGGCTTGACGTCGTTATTGTGTCGCATGGTGATGATGTATTCGTTAAGAATTAACAAGTCCTTACGCATATTAACGTTCAAATTGGCAAAATATAAGTTTTTTTTTTATGACTACCTACCGCTTAATTAAATTGTTAATTTTATTTATTTGCTACAAATAGAGCTTGTATACCTTATAACTTGCACTATATCTATTTAGTGTTTAGTGGCCGAGTGGTTAAGGCGCTCGACTACAAACGTGAACAATCGGAGATCGACTTCTATACGATTTTTTTCCCACATTTTGTTGTTATTATTATTATAATGATCAGTATTATTCAGTAAATTGGTATTAATGCTACAATATATATATATATATTATATATATATTTTTTTTTAATACAAACAGTCATGATGATACTAAATACATAGCCTATTGATATTTTTGTTATTGTTGTTGTTTGAAAAACTGTTCTACTTTGGAACTCAGGTTTTATTCTCTCTTTTTATCAGCAGTTACAGTCATGCCGAAGAGAACATCTCCTGGAAAAGGACCAATCTCCCAACGTTCTAGAGTAGAGTCCAGGGCAAAAAAGTCCAGGCCAAACTGCTCGACAGCGACAGTTACGGCGACAGAGGGTTCTTCTACATCCACTCCCATAGCAGACCAGGCCACTGGTCACCCCATGGTCTTTGCTGCAGAACAGGCCACTGGCCTCCCCATGGCCTCTCAATCCTCAGGGAGTCAAAATGTGTCCACCCCACTTGCAGCTCAACCGAGCCTTTTTGGGTCTGGTCTCCAGCTATCATCTTAATTGGTCAATACTGAAGGTGAGCAGGATCCCATGCTTCATTACTCTTACCATGAACAAGACATTTTTATTCCAGATAACATTAATCACAAAATTTGGAATGGGGAATATGTTAATCTTGCAACACTATTAAAACAGAATTTCACACAATCTGCTTAAAATGACATGAGTGGAACGCTTGCCATAGTGAATAATCAAATAACAATTAAGCAAGCACCAACAAGAAGCAAGGTCCCTATTAATACTATTCAAACTTGGACCGATGCTTTCATTAATTACATAATCATTTATTCAGGAAAGCATAAGGACAAGACAATTGATTTATTAAAGTACATGACCATCATTAGGGGTGCGGCAATCAACAATCCCATTCATAAATGGCTGGAATATGATACACGGTTTCGTTTGAGAATGTCGAAAGAACCCACAAAAAATTGGGCAACTATAGATGGTCACCTTTGGCTGTCTTGTGGCTTGGCCGGGGATCTATCTCCTGTCGCACAGGCTGCTGCTCCTGGTTATGAGTATAATTTTAAAGGAGTTTGCTCCAGATTAAACTGCTCCTATGCCAATACTGGCATCAAATGCAAAGTTTCGTACCCTGCCTCCACGTGTGGCTTATTCTTGAGTCTAAAAATCCATCTCCTGGCAGCCGTGGGTTCAGCAATTTCCGTCCGTATTCACCTACTCAGCCTGCTGACTACAACGTCCCTGGCCCAAGACTATTGTCAGCCAGATCATTCACTCCATCACCGGCTTCCTTTCAGCAAGGTTTCCGTCCGCGTATGTTTCGACAACATTTGACACACCCATTCAGGCCTAATTTTCGTCCTAAAACCAGATTTATGGGCCCTAGGGCGAACACCTATTAAAGATGACATATTGAAATCTTTGCTTGTTAGTTACCCCCAAAAGACAAGATGCAGCCTTCTTGTCTGATGGTTTTCAAAAGGTTTTAAATTGCAATTTGAAGGTCCAAGAATACCCATTGAATTCAAAAATTTAAGATCCGTTATGAATAACCCGGAGATAGCTAAAGAAAAAATAATGCAAGAAGTGATCTTGGGTAGGATTGCTGGCCCCGTTCTCAACAAGGCCAATTTCGAATCTGCGCTGTTCGCCGATTGGCCTTGTGGAGAGGAAACTGGGGGCTTTCGACTCATTACACATTTGTCACATCCACCAGGGCTCAGTGTTAATGAACATATTGATGACTCATTTGCTTCAGTAAAATATTCCAGCTTTGATAACGCTGTTTCTATGATACAATCTTTGGGCAAAGGGTGTATGATCGCTACCATTGATGTGAAAAGTGCATTTCGGCTATTGCCGTGTTACCCGGGGGATTTCGATTTGTTAGGTTTCAAGCTTGGCCATTCCTATTTCATTGATAAAATGGCTCCAATGGGTTTGAGGATTTCATGTAGGACATGGGAGGCTTTCGCTATTTTCTTGAACTGGCTTGTGGTGGACAGGTTTTCAAAATATGTGGACCATTACCTTGACGATTTTTTCTTTGCTGCCCCCCCCCCCCCCCCCCCCCCCCCAGCTAACGATTGTGCGGTGCTGATGTCACATTTTCAGGATATTTGTAAAGATGTTGGTGTTCCTATTGCATCTGAAAAAACCAAAGGTTCCACTACTTGTTTGGCTTATTTGGGGTCTGAACTTTATACAATAAAGATGCAGATAAGGATCCCGGGTGAAAAAGTCAAACAAGTTTTGGGAAAAGTTACAGAGGCTTTAGGGCGCAAAAAGTTAACATTGAAATAACTACAGTCGTTAACAGGTTCTCTTTCATTTTGTGCAAAAGCCATGCCTTCTGCATGAGCTTTCATTCGCCGAATGTATGCAGCAATGAGACAGCAACACAACCGCATCACAGAGTTCGTCTTACAAAGGGTATTAATCAATGCAATGTGACAAACTTTTTTAACTCAGTTTAATGGGCTGTCATATATGCTTGATCTGCATTGGACTTCGTCGGACACGTTAGGTTTGCAGACTGACAGCGCTGGTGGCGCTGCATTAGGTTGTGGTGCTTATTTGCAAGGTGATTGGGTCTTTCTCAAATGGCCTTTGACATGGGTAAACACAGGTATTTTATTGGACATCACTTTCCTTGAGATGGTCCCTATTGCTTTAGCCGTTTGCCTATGGAAAGAGAGGTTTGTCGCCAAGCGCATTCTGTTTGCATCTGATAACATGGCTGTCGTTCAGATTTTGAATTCCAAAACTGCAAAGTCTGAAAGAGTGATGACCCTTGTCAGGCAGATTGTATTATGGTCCCTTCAGTACGACTTTATCATTAATAGTTCTCTCGTCCGAGGCCGTGATAACCAATTAAGCGATGCCATTTATCGTCACAGTGGGACAAATTCAAGGCTCTTGCCCCAGACGCCAAACCTTGCTCTGCGGAAATTCCCAGGGAGTTTTGGAACCTCTTGCCGGAGAAGTAGAGCGTCTTCTAAATGCTTCACTGTCAGCCAATACGGTAAAATCTTACAACATTGCTATCGCAAAGTATTCTGACTTCTGCAAGGAACACGCCATACCGCTTGATTGGCCTACCTTACCTTTAGTCATAAACTTTATTGCTTGGTTATCCATTTCTGGCTACAAACATGCAACTGTCAGCTCATACATTTCGGGGCTGGCATTTTATTTAAAATTGAATGGCAAGGTTGATGTCACTTCTGCATTCATTGTAACAAAAATGCTCAAGGGATTGCAAAAAGATCATCATTCGAAAGATGTAAGAGCTCCGGTTACCATTGATATGCTAAAGGTATTTCCAGTGGCTTTACAGAGTGTGGCTTCTTCCGATTATGAGGCTCTGCTTTTCTCGACTGCGTTTGTTGTAATGTTTTTCGGCTTTTTACGGGTAGGCGAAATTGCCATTGAAAAAACTGCAGGTGATGCGTCGAAAGTTATTCAAGTTTCAGATGTTTGTTTTAAGGAGCGGGAAGTGCATGTTATACTTAGGTATTCGAAAATGGATCAGCATGGTAGGGCTGTAACTTTGGTTTTCACCTCTTCTCTGACAAAAGGAATATGCCCTGTTGCTCTTCTTTCTCAGTACATCAGGAAAAGGCCTAGTATCAAGGGTCCATTGTTTTGCCATTTTAGTGGTGCCCCGCTTACCCGTTTTCAAGTGTCAGCCGTTCTAGCTAGGTGCCTGCGCTTTTTAGGGGTCACTAATTGCATCCGTTCTCATTCATTCCGCATAGGCGCGTGCACACTGGCAATTTCACAGAACATTCCAGAATCAGTCGTACGACATATGGGTCGCTGGTCTGCAGAAAGTACTGCATTTAAACGCTTTATAAGGCTTGCATCACGGAGATGTTGCACTGATGAGTTAGGAGGCCTTAATGCGGACTGAACAAATTATTTGTCTAAATCGCGGCGGAAGTAAGGGCGAGGATTGTGGCCACGTAAAATCGATTTAAGCCCCCCCCCCCCCCCCAGTGGAAATCTTTCCACTGACCGTTCCAAGGCGGTTCTTCTGTGGCGATTTATCCAGTTGTTGTTTGTTACTAACTGTGTGTATCACTTGTGTCTTTTAATTTTGGATGGCCATATGGCCATTTTGTGGGAAAGTAACTGTCCTTATGGCCTTCCTTTGTTTATGTTTCCATTATGGTCTGGTCGCTTAATGTTTGTATTTCTTTCCCTTTGGTGTCTTTGATGGGTGGAGTAAGTTAATTGTATCGATTTCTGATCTTTGTTTCACTTCTACTTTGACAAAATTTCAGCATAAGTCACAGAATCTTGGGAGGGGGGGGGCGTGCTTGGAAAATGATCAGGAAATTGTATGTTTTTACAACATACATTTTTATTTAGTAATACTTTATACACATTTAAATATTTTCATGTCCATATTTTATCGTTTCATATAAACATATGGAACAATTCTCCAGGAATCAAATGATGTTTCATTTACTTTTATAATAGCAAATTCACTGACAACCTTCTTATCAGTAAGCTAAGCATTTCAGGTCATTCCACGATCTGGATTGTTGGATCATCAATCAAATGAAATGCATTTCAACATGTTCGTCGAAGGCCAATGGGCTAGAATCTAAGTCTACAACGTTATGGGTTTTCAGTGACTTGGGTAGGACATGGTGGACTGAAGTCGGCGCAAGTGTTAGGCATATCTCAGGCCTTATTGAACTGGCAAGGTCCACCAAATTATTTTATATTGCATGTTGGTGGTAATGATATAGGTTGTATAACGTCTTTACATCTACGATGCCAGCTTAAATATATCTTTGAGTGCTTAAGGCTCTTGATGCCCAACACTACATTAATTTGGTCAAGCATTCTGCCTCGACTTGGTTGGCGTTATTCTCATTATACAGAGGCTATGGAACGGGTGAGAGTTAGAGCTAATCGAGCACTTATCAATTTCACGAGAAAGAGTGGGGGTAAGACTATAAGATATCCTGATTTTCAAGATAAGGCACCGGGCTTGTTTTCAGATAGTTGTCATTTGTCATTTATTGGAAATGATATTTTTCTCAATACCATTCAGGGTGCATTGGAGACGTTCATTCAAAATCCCGATGTTCAAATGTATCCGTTTGACTAAAGGTATAGTTAAGTTTTTGGCCATGTCGGTCTTCGGTGATTAATCAATTAGCCGAGGCGTTGATGGCGGTGAGCAGATTAGCTGTTTTACAGATAATCTGCTCATTGTCGTCACCTCGTGCCTCTTTCGCTTTGGAATCGTGTACGTTGATTGCTACGGTAACATTCGACCGTCCATTTAGAAATTATAATATGGCTGGTTCCCCTCCATATTTTTAAGGTAAAATGTGTACAGTGAAAGTAAAGAGTTGAAATCATGGGACGTTGATTTGAAGTTGTTGATGCGTCGTACATAACGGGACATAATAATAGGACATGATGTTGATTATGAAACTGTTGGTTGATTTCTTACTTGAATCATGTGGAGTGTTGCAGTCAACGTTTTTAGTTGAGTGATGACATTATTTCAAAGTTGACACTTTGGTTTTATTGATTGATACACTTGTTGAAAAGTTGATTATGAAGCATTAATTCTAATATACTTGTCTGATCGAATATTCAAATTGTCCGTCATGGCCAAATAAAAGCCAATCAAATATATTTAGTTTCAGTTATTTTTCTCTTTATATTTATGTTCATCAAGAATAATGACATTTAATTCAATATGAATTAAATTCTTTTATAATTGTGAACACAGCATTTGTAACTTTGTCTTGGAGGGCGCTGTAGAAAATTTTCCCTCAAAGTTAATACTTGTTAAAGAATAATCGTTCTTTTCGTTGTCAGCAAAAATTTTCGAGAAGTCAACAAATTTTGAAGAATAAACCCTCCCGTTTTCATATATATTCCCTCCCTTATTTTTGGGGTTTTGATGCTGCTGTTTGATTTTTATTTTTCAGGTGATATACAATTACGTGACCTAATCTCGTCATGGCGGACATTTCATGGCGGACAATATGGATTTTGACGTCGGGCGTCACCTCGTGCCTCTTTCGCTTTGGAATCGTGCACGTTGATTGCTACGGTAGCATTCGACCGTCCATTTAGACATTATAATATGGCTAGTTCCCCTCCATATTTTTAAGGTAAAATGTGTACAGTGAAAGTAAGAGTTGAAATCATGGGACGTTGATTTGAAGTTGTACATAACGGGACATAATAATAGGACATGATGTTGATTATGAAACTGTTGGTTGATTTCTGACTTGAATCATGTGGATTGTTGCAGTCAACGTTTTTAGTTGAGTGATGACGTTGTTTCAAAGTTGACACTTTGGATTTATTGATTGATACACTTGTTGAAAAGTTGATTATGAAGCATTGATTCTAATATACTTATCTGATCGAATATTCAAATTGTCCGTCATGGCCAAATAAAAGCCAATGAAATTTATTTAGTTTCAGTTATTATTCTCTTTACATTTATGTTCATCAAGAATAATGAAATTTAATTCAATCTGAATTAAATTATTTTATAATTGTGAACACAGCATTTGTAACTTTGTCTTGGAGGGCGCTGTAGATAATTTTCCCTCAAAGTTAATACTTGTTAAAGAGTAATCGTTCTTTTCGTTGTCAGCAAAAATTTTCGAGAAGTCAACAAATTTTGAAGAATAAACCCTCCCGTTTTCATATATATTCCCTCCCTTATTTTTGGGGTTTTGATGCTGCTGTTTGATTTTTATTTTTCAGGTGATATACAATTACGTGACCTAATCTCGTCATGGCGGACATTTCATGGCGGACAATATGGATTTTGACGTCGGGCGTCACCTCGTGCCTCTTTCGCTTTGGAATCGTGCACGTTGATTGCTACGGTAGCATTCGACCGTCCATTTAGCCATAATAATATGGCTTGTTCCCCTCCATTATTTTAAGGTAAAATGTGTACAGTGAAAGTAAGAGTTGAAATCATGGGACGTTGATTTGAAGTTGTACATAACGTGACATAATAATAGGACATGATGTTGATTATGAAACTGTTGGTTGATTTCTGACTTGAATCATGTGGATTGTTGCAGTCAACGTTTTTAGTTGAGTGATGACGTTGTTTCAAAGTTGACACTTTGGATTTATTGATTGATACAATTGTTGAAAAGTTGATTATGAAGCATTAATTCTAATATACTTGTCTGATCGAATATTCAAATTGTCCGTCATGGCCAAATAAAAGCCAATCAAATTTATTTAGTTTCAGTTATTTTTCTCTTTATCTTTATGTTCATCAAGAATAAAACAAAATATGCGACACAAACACCTAAAGACAAACCATAACAAACAGAAACCACGACAGAAGAACCGTCTTGGAACGGCCAGCGGAAACGAACTCCACTGGGGGGCTTAAATCGATTTTACGTGGCCACAATCCTCGCCCTTACTGCCGTTGCGATTTAGACAAATTATTTGTTCAGTTCGCATGAAGGCCTCCTAAATCATCAGTGCAACATCTCCGTGAACACACACAAAAAAAACAACCACAGAGAAGAAACAACCATGAGGATCTTACAGCAAGAAACCACTAAAATGCCTGAGCAAAATAGGCCCCCGCACATAGGGGCTAGAAGAAATATTGGCTGCATGATGCTTCCACGCAGAGCTGAATCCGGCCCGCACACTAGTCCTGGTAAACCGCTTAGAGGATCTAAGTCTGTCCAGGAACCGCGGTGCGAGGCGGACCGTCCATGCTAATAAACCCTATTGTTTTCATTGGACGACATGGCTTGAGATGTCCTTTCATCTCAATGTCGTGTCAAAGTCCCACAAAAGCGGAAGCAACGTCTCCAAAATGACATTTACAGTGTTGACGGGGACGTAAAACCTCAAATCAAACAAACAAACAAAGCCTGAGGAAAAGAAAAACAACAGTTAGACTCCGATGGGCCCAACCAGAGACAGAGTATCAGGCCCCAACCAACGTTACATTGAATTAGATCACTCTCATTCTTGGTAAGCCTTTACGCTGGAACCGTCATAGAATCTGAGGCCTGACCCACCGGCGTGCAATTAAAGAGGGGAGCCTCTTTTAAATAATGTAACTTATAACAGTAACACATGGTGCTTTTTTCACATCTCCGAAATGGCTAATTTCCTGATGAAAATCCGTGATTGTTTTCTTATTTATACTGCAAATGCAGGTTGTGGGTGCTCGTTAGAACCGCCTCATTGAGGCGGTTCTAACGAGTACCCACAACATATGTCTTGAAGCAGAAATAAGACAAATGATGTATACCCCCGTAAACCCCAATTTTCTCTATATAAAGTGGGGTTTAGGGGGATGTTCACTTCAAGGACTTGTTCACGTGATGAATAAAATGCTTACTTCAATTGATTATGCATTCAGAAATAGTCAGTTTATATGAGCCGTTATGGTTTTGAATAATGAAACCTTTTATTCCCATTTTTTCCATAAATATGAAAAAAATACCAATATGGTTCTTATAATGCTACATGTGCACATGTTTTCACATCATACACCACTGTTGTGAATTCGAAACTGCTTACATCACGTTACACCGTGAAATGAACACCCACTAAACCCCACTTTATATATAGAAAACTGGGGTTTACGGGGATGTACACTTTTTCTTACTTCTGATCCAGAACATAGGTTGTGAGTACTCGTTAGAACCGCCTCAATAAGGTGGTTATAACGAGCACCCACAACCTATTTTTGCAGTACAAATAAGAAAAAAATTATATCACATATTTTCATCAGAAAAATAGCCATTTTGGAGATGTGAAAAAAATACATTTTATCACATCACGTCGTTGATTAGCAGTGGATAACACCGTGTAATATAATTCGTATGACCACACGTGTAATAAAACTATGGCGGGTTTAAGTAACGTCATGATTACGTCCATGTCAACCACGTATTTATTTATTTATTTTTTTTTTTTTTGTTGTTGAAAAAATGTCGAATTGAAAGGCGTTAAAATCATATGATATATATGATCATGTGATAAACAGAATCTTACACGCGGGGTCATTTCACATGAAATGTATGAAACTCGCCGAAGATTTAATTCATAAATTTCATATGAAATGACCACTCGTGTAAGATCATTTATATATCGCACGTGAGTCTAATCGTAATGGCACGTTCGTGTAATTATTTATCCTTGTCATTACGTACACACGCCTATTCAAATACATTGCCACCTTTATCGCTGAAAAAAAAAATGAAAATTTTAAGATGAAAAATTGAGTTATTTTTCTTATTTCTGCTAAAAATATAGATTGTTGGCACTCGTTAGAACCGCCTCAATTGGCACTCGTTAGAACCGCCTCATCGAGGCGGTTCTAACGAGTACCCACAATATATATTTTAGACCAGAAATAAGAAAAATAAGGTATACCCCCAGAAACCCCAGTTTTACTGTATAAAAGTGGGGTTCAAGCGGGTCAATATTATATAGGCGTGTTTCCGTGATGTATATCTGGGATTCTTCGTTGGGTTCGGCAACATTTTTTCGTGGAGATTGATCATGAAATCTTTTCTACGGTCATTCTCTCCCTTCCGCTGATTCAAGAAGGGCAGATGTCAGTTTCTGGCGAAAGAATGTGCACTGTACTGGTTAACCGCTTACGTATAAGCCTGCCATAGGAAAACTGACCGGCTCAAAAATGACCTTAAATAGCGTTGATAGGGCCGTTAAACTCCAAAACAAACACACAAATATCTAGGATTCTAACACAGCGCGCATATCTATTTTGGCAATGGAAAATAACTGCATTTATTCTACAACAAATCACGACAAGGAAGAACGTGACGAGTGACGTCATTGATAACAGCCGATTTATGACGCCACTAGTCGATTTCCTTGAAGTTAGACGGAGTAACGTCATTTTCTCGCATCGAAAACGTTAGACAAGGATATAAATGCATGTGTTTCTGTCGATAATTTTATCGGGATTTCTTCTAACAATGCCGAAAGGTTGTTAGAGTTTGAAGGAAACAACAGCATTATTGCCGACTTTCAGCCTGTTAGAATCGAAATAGATCATCTCTTGTTTGTGATTTGTTGAGTAATAAATCATAATTTGTCGGTCAATTGTAAGTAGACAAATCACGCGCGCTACGCGCTCGTGATTTGATCTACTTTACAACTGACCTCCAAACTGTGATTTCTTACTCAACAAATGACAGTTAGAGCTGATCTATTTCCTAAATGTAAGAATCTTATATGGGAGTGAGGGGTGGATTGAAAAATCCCTTCGGAGGGTCACTGTCCGGCATCACGAGGCTTGCCGAGTGATGCCGTTTCCGGAATCACGAGGCTTGCCGAGTGATGCCGGGCAGTGATCCCGAGGGACGGATTTTTCTATCCACCCCTCACACCCATATAGCATTCTTTTTCTTGCATACCTTCCGTTTCTTAGCGCGGGATTTTAATGCTGCAATCACTTCGGATACCGATGTCAGCCATATTGCGATGACACTCCAAGAATGTTTAGTGACGTCACGTCACGTGTCGTGACGTCAACTTTAACGGCGGCGCGTACGAGGTGCATTTATAAAACACGCAGGAATATTCGAGTTTGGGTAAGAACACCAGAGTTAGAACAGAATGTCTATCCCAAGCTAAAACTATGGATTTCTGTATCTGGTGTGCAAGAACTGTGGTTTACGGTGGAAATTATTATTTTTTTTTTCTTGTTTCTGTTCTAAGAGATAGGTTGTGGGTACTCGTTATACAACCGCTTCAATAACATACTTTTGGAATACAAATAAGAAAAAATAACGCTCATTTGAAGAATGGCGTATGCCACACGGTTGTGTTGCACGTATTATAATAGTGATGAACATCTAATTGATCCAGGTGTCACAAAACATTTCGATTACATATTCGCGTAAAATGGCGTCTTTCATATTCATTGTTTGTTTGATTTGTGGTTTAACATCCCGTCAACACTGTATAGGTCATTTTGGAGACGTTGCTTCTAATTTGGTGGGACTTTTACCCGACATTGAGATGAAATGACATCTCAAGACCTGTCGCCCAATTAAACCAAAATGGTTTATAAGGATGGACGATCCGACTCGCACCGCTTTGCCTGGGCAGGCTAAGATCATCTAAGCGATTGTGCGGTCGGATTAAGCTCTGCGTGGAAGAATAATGCAGCCTATTTCTTCAAGCCCCGATGGGCGCGGGCCAGACTCTTTCATATTCATACCTTTAGAACTAGGATTTTTTGCAGATGGATTATACAGTAATATTCCTATATAAAACCACCTTTGGGACTGTTTAAAAATGGTATTTCAACAGTCCCAAAGGTGGTCCCTTGGCAGGGGATACTGTGTGCAGGAAATTCGAAGAAAGAATAACTCTTCTAAATAAGCTTTTTAACGCAGACTTAGTCTTAATTTCTGGTGGTCTTAATAGCGGAATATAACTGTACATGTATTTAATTTTCTGATTTCTAGTCCAAACAAAGATTGTGAGAGCTCGATAGAAACGCTTTTTTTATTTTATGCTGAGCTGTGAAAACAATGCATAACTGAAACAAATAAAAGTGATATTTTCACTGTGTGGAATATAAATGATATTTTCACACTCTGAAAAATAACAAGATCTTGTTATTTTCACAGTAGCAGCCCGGTCTACTTTTTTTCGCCAAAGTCATAAGTTATCGATGAAATAATTCTTAAAAATACCCTGAAAAAGCATCCTTTGAACTGTAAAAATGCTGTATTAAACATGGCGATCTGTTTTTGTTTTGAAACTGACAGCAGTGACGTCATTGCCGAGTCAAAAATTGTGACGTAAGATCCGATTGATCAATTACAGTAAGTGTCCTAAAATATTATAAAATAAAAAGAAAATTTACTTTTTTTTCGATAAATATAAAAAAAAAAATCCATCTCTGTGTTGAAAACATAAGAATTCTAAAATTCTGATATTTTTAACACACTCGATGAAATATTTTTGATATTCATCTCAAAAAAGTAAATATCCTCTATATTGTCATCATTAGGGAAACCTGGGTGTCTAACATTGTGTCAGAAATCGCATTATTGAGTGAACATTGTGACATCTTTTTTTTTTTCTTCTTCAGACATAGATTGTGGGTGCTCGCTAGAATCGTGTCCATGAGACAGCTCCAACGAGTACCCACAATCTATGTTTTTGAACAAAAATAAGAATCTTTACACACCGTAAACCCATTTATCTAAGTATAAAGTGGGGTTTAGATGGATATTTGTTGGTTTTGTTTGTTTGATTTGAGGTTTATCGTCCCCGTCAACAGTGTAAAGGTCATTTTGGAGACGTTGCTTCCAATTTTGTGGGACTTTTACCCGACATTGAGATGAAATGACATCTCAAGCCCTGTCGCCCAATGAAACCAATAGGGTTTATTAGCACCGCGACCCCTGGACAGGCTTAGATCCTCTCAGCGGTTTACCAGTACTAGTGTGCGGGCCGGATTCAGCTCTGCGTGGAAGCATCATGCAGCCCATATATTTCTTCAAGACCCTATGGGCGGGGGCTTTGGATATTTGTTGGATGGAGTTGTCATCTTCATCTGTTCTGTTTTACAGATGGTTTGTCGGGATCTAAAGTGTGATTACTTCTCATACAATGAGAACTGTCTGCCAAGAGACGAAGTTGACACCGACACCTGTTTTGTTTTATTTTTAAAACTCTCATTTGGAGAAAGGCAAACGTTGTACGAGTCTAATATAACACACACGTCGTTCCGAACTGCCGTAAAGTACAGTATGGGACAAATGTTGGGATTTCAAGGAATGCACTTGTACAAAAAGATATCAGTTCGTGAAGGGAAGAGCATTGTTGACTATGTGGTGGTTGGATTCAGCCTTAACTACGATAGTTACAGAGGCATAAGGAATGTACTTGCTTCAGCAAAGGTGCACGGAAAATTCTGTTATCTTGGAAACGTTAAGACGGCGATTTACCGAGTTCCCCTGTGTGAATTCGGAGTATATGAGTATGACACTTCCTCAGTAAATGAGATGCATGTTCCGAATCGTCATGACATGTCCGTTGACATTTTGCATCCTGTTTCCTTCCAGCCACCAGATGTCGACGGTGGACTATGTAAAGGCAAGAACACTAGGATTATTTCTAAATTAGATTATTGTATTCACATTGACTTAACACAGGATGAATTTGATATGAGAATTATAAACACCTTTCTCTTTATCAAGGCAAGTTACCAAGAATTTGTGTTTACACAATGGGAGTACAAAAAACGCGCTGGTACTGTTTCTCTCTGCCTGGAAGACTATCTTTCTGTTTATAGGAGTATTGTAAGCATTAAATCTAACAATCGGCAAACGTCTTCCTACACGGTTTACCAGATTCCCACAAATCTTTTTATAATCATGTTTACACATTCCATCATAGAGCTCATAAGATAAATACACTATATGTATCATATGACGTCGTGTGTGAGACTGACAAAACGCCATGTAATAACTACGATAATTCACTAGTGGATTAAATATGAGGCAGCGCATGACAAAACCTACAATAAGACATTTCCGCCCAACGAAGACTCAGATCAGCTGCGCATCCGCGCAGTCTGATCAGAGTCTTCGTTGTGCGCTCTACGGAAAGCTAAGGGCCCAAGTTCCTCCATGCAGCAAGAGAAGTCTCTGGTTAGACTATATGGATTTGCAGGCTGATCTGAGATTTCGACGGGCGCGCATATCTTATTGTAGGTTTTGTCGTGCGCTGGCAAATATGCAAAATAGTTAGATTCACCCCGTAACGATACATGTACGACATCCTTAACGAGGTCGCGTTTAATAATGGTAGAAAATTGATATTCTTATAAAACAATCGTGAATAAAATGCGTTTTAAATGTCATATGATAAGTAGAATCTTGCATTATTTAATATTTATTAAATGCGTTGAGGATAGTGGATCAAATTCTCGGCAAAGCCTCGCATTGTATCCCTTTTCCACAACTCGTTTAATAAATTCAAATACATGATTACTCATGTAAGATCTTCTACTTTCATGTAAGATATTCCACATAAACGTATCTGTTCAGTAAAAAGAGCTGGTTTTGGTTATTTTTTCTAGTCCGTTGGGATCATCGATTCCACAGCGAAATTCAGAAATTATTTGAGGGTCACTGATGAGGCGTAATTTGCCGAAACTAGCTAGTCTGTTTTCCGTTTTGCTTCCAAAGGATTACCCCTTGCTTAGTAGTTCAGTCGCGCAATTTTCATAACGTAACTTCCCATATAACGTTGCCATGTTGTTTTTACTTCTTGTATAAAGGTATAAACCTAACACTACGCTTAGTTTTCCTCTGATTCATCACGACAACACGCCTATATAATTTTGACCCCCTTGAACCCCACTTTTATATAGTAAAACTGGGGTTTCCGCGGGTATACTTTATTTTTCTTATTTCTGCTCCAAAGTATAGATTGTGGGTACTGGTTAGAACCGCCTCGATGAGGCGGTTCTAACGGGTGCCCCCAATCTATAGTTTGAGCAGAAATAAGAAAAAATATCACAATTGTTCATCCTAAAATTTTCATTATTTCGGCGATAAAGTAGGCAATGTAATTGTATAGGCGTGTTTGCATAATGTAATTGCACGATCCGTTTCATTTTGGTGTCTAACCAGGACCCTCAGTATTCAGAATTTACAGAAACTCATCAACTACAGCGGCCCACCGCAAGGTTGGAGGAGGACAGCTACATATAATAACCGCGGAGTTGTGTTCGGAGGAAATCAGTGCGATTCTTGACGTAATTATGGAGAAAGTTGTGTTGCTGAAGCAGTTCAACGAGAAGATTCTCTCACAGACGGATGTGACTGACCAAGAGACTGAAATCATGGAATCAGAAAAGTACATGATCGACCGGGAAAGTAGGGCCACAAATGTAAGAAGAGAGTTCAAGAAACAGGACGAGACCTAAAGTAGAAGTAAAACAAATATCAGGAATCGATACAATTAACTTACTCCACCCATCAATGACACCAAAGGGAAAGAACCACAAACATTAAGCGACCAGACCATAATGGAAACCTAAACAAAGGAAGGCCATAAGGACAGTTACTTTCCCACAAAATGGCCATATGGCCATCCAAAATTAAAAGACACAAGTGATACACACAGTAAGTAACAAACAACACCATAAATAAACCGCCACAGAAGAACCGCCTTGTAACGGTCAGTGGAAAGATTTCCACTGGGGGGCTTAAATCGATTTTACGTGGCCACAATCCTCGCCCTTACTTCCGTCGCGATTTAGACAAATTATTTGTTCAGTCCGCATGTAGGCCTCCTAACTCATCAGTGCAACATCTCCGTGAACACAAAAAAATCAAAGAACCACAGAGGTGAGACAACGGTGAGGACTCGACAGCAAGAAACCACTGAAATGCTGGAGCAAAAGGAAAACCAACAGTTAGACTCCGATGGGCCCGACCAGAGACAGAGCATCAGGCACCAACCAACATTACCTTGAATTAGATCTCTCTAATTCTCTATAAGCCTTTACGTTGGAGCCGTCATAGAATCTGAGGCCTGACCCACCGGCGTGCAATTAAAGAGGGAAGCAAAGTTGCCAACCGTGATTGGGTTAACTACCATGCATGCAGTCTGTCGTATAACATCCATGTTGTACCCAATCTTTTATATCGAAGAATTATTTTACGAAATTGGGTGCTGAAGTCATTGCGGTTATATATTTTTCTGAATTTATATACTAAGTCACCATAAAATTCGGGTTCCGATAGACCTTGTTGCAGAAGAGATTTAAGTTCAATATTGAATTTTGAAATTAGATCAGAATGGCGTCTATAAAATTTTCAAAAGGCTTTGCGTAGTTTATGGTACCGATAACCTTGATTGAGGAGTTTAGCCGTAAATAATTTATTACGAGTGTTGAAGTCAGTTACATGACTACACACTCTAGCAAATCGAATTAATTGCGAAATGTAAACGCCATATGATGGCGCACGAGGAACATCACCATCCAAAAAAGGAAAATTTACAATCTCAAAATCAAAGTCATCGCGTGTATCATAAATTTTGCACGAAACAAACCCATCTACAATAGATAGATGTAAATCCAAAAAACGGGGCCTCGGTATCAGAAGAATTTGCTTTATTTAACTGAAGTTCTGGGGGGGGGGGGTAAATCTGACTGATTTACAGGGATACTAAGCCGACGGAACTTGCAGTCATTGGGGAGAATAGTAGGGAGGAAAACAACAACAATAAGACATCGCAGCACTCCATTAGATCGGAAGTAAGTCACCCTACTGTATCTTCTGCACCACAGCATAGACTACCAAAGTTAACATTGCCTTCTTTCAGCGGAAGCATTCTGGAATGGCCTACTTTCTGGGACTCGTTCGAATCAAGCATTCATCAAAATTATGCCTTGCCTGATATGCAGAAGTCCAGCTATTTGAAGTCTCTGACAAATGACGCCGCTGTTAGCGCTTTGGATGGTTTTCCACTCACAGATGCAAACTATCCCAAGGCAATTGAACCCTTGCTTGGACGATTTGGCCAGCCTCACAAGATTATTAGTGCATATATGCAAGCGTTGTTGGAGACGCCACGACCAAGTTAAATATGTTCTATAAAAGAGTTATTCTTTGGAAGCAAGGAATACACCACAGAACTGAAAAATATGGAGTGTTCATGTTTTCTGGACCAGACTAGCTAGTTTCGGCCAATTAGGCCTCATCAGTGACCCTCAGATGTTTTCAAAATTCGACAATGGAATCAATGATCCCAAAGGACAAGAAAATATAATCTACACTATGATGTAGGGCAGGGAGACGTTTTACCGCCGCCACACATTCCCCCACACACCAGCTGTAGTGAAGTTAAATATGTTCTATAAAAGGGTTTTCCTTTGGAAGCAAGGAATACACCACAGAACTGAAAAATATGGAGTGTTCATGTTTTCTGGGCCAGACTAGCTAGTTTCGGCCAAATAGGCCTCATCAGTGACCCTCAGATGTTTTCAAAATTCCACAATGGAATCAATGATCCCAAAGGACAAGAAAATATAATCTACACTAGAGTCTACAAGCATTTTACGACGATCTTAAGAAATAATTCAGAGGTCTTGAGTCCCTTGGACAGAGCCAGGACAGCTACGGAAGTTTGATGGTTCCGATTGGCATTGACAAACTCCCAACTGGGCCCCGTCAAGCGATTTTGGTACTTATCGCCTATTCGAGCAGCGAAGGTTCAGGCGAGCCTGCGCATCCGCGCAGTCTCGCCAGAAACTTCGCTGCTCGCTCATACAAGCAGTGAATCAAGAGGAACCTTCAGAAAGAAAGCCCTATCCCTGGCCCCTCTGAATGGCTGGGCATGCGCAGTTACAATTTGTCATGACGGAATGCTCGAAGACACAAATTCGCTTGGCGGGGCTAAACTGAAGTACAAATCAACATGACCCACAGTAATGGAAGCAATAATTTGACCATGGCTTCACTTTGAATGGCTTTGAAAAACAAAATCAATATCCTAAAAGCCGGGTGCCGAACCGAACTTGACCTGACGAGATCCGAATTTTCGTTTCTTGCCGGGACCAGGACCGGCGTTTCTCATCCGCCCCGGAGAGACACCAAACCTGTATCGGACCGTCGAAGCCAAGAGAAGACATGTCCGATTTGCGGAGACAAACACCTGACTCATGACTGTATGAAAGTAACTGCCGTTTCTGCACGAAAATACATAGTCACACATAAACATTGGTGTTTCAATTGTTTGGGAAATCACCTCGTTTCGTCTTGCCGATCCAACAACCGTTGCCATACGTGCCACAAGGAGCACCATTCGAGCGTTTTCGATCGTCACCAAAATCAACAAGGACATTCGACATTGAATACTGCAGCTTCAAACTTCGTTCCTGCTGGTTCCTGTCATTTAGATGAACCAATTGTTGCAGCTAGCAGCACGCCGGACTAATGCCACGGCGGACAGCCAGCCATCCTGTATTCAACGAAACAACAAAGACACAACACTCTTCTAAAAGTGAAGGCAATGATCAGGAATCGATACAATTAACCCACAGTTCCCATCACCGACACCAAAGAACACAAACATGAAACAACAAACTCTAATGGAAACATCAATAGCGGAAGCCAAAAGGACAGTTACTTTCCCACAAAATGGTCAATTGTCTATTCAAAACAAAACAACACAAGCGACACAAACACTCAAAGACAAACCATAACAAAATTAAACCACGACAGAAGAACCGCCTTGGAACGTACAGTGAAACGAATTCCACGGGGGGGGGGGGGGGGGGGGGCTTTAATCGACACCACGTAGCCACAATCCTCGCCCCACCTCCGTCGCGATTTAGATAAATAATTTATTCAGTCCGCATGAAGGCTTCCGAACTTATCAGTGCAACATCTCCGTGAACACAAAAAACAAACAAACAAACAACCACACAGACGAAACAACGGTAAGGACTCGACAGCAAGAAACCACTGAAATGCCGGAGCAAAAGAAAACCAACAGTTAGACTCCGATGTGCCAATCCAGAGACAGAGTAAAGATTGCCATTGCACAGATTTCATCGCAACAATGCAGCATTCTAATGCACTTGCGTATGTAACGTGACGTCTGATTGGATAACGTCAAAAATTTGCGACAGTATATTCTGCGATATACTGTCGGAAACACGACGTCATCATGTAACGTCGCTTTCAATTGGCTGGTATTTGGTTTTACGCAGCTGACAGCGCTTGCCACTTTGAGCAGAATTGCACACTTTTTTAAGAAAATAACCGAATAAATGCATTAGAATGGGGACAACTGTATTGAAAATTGTAATTTGGGGAGGTAAATCGTCGGTTTTACGGTCGCAAATTCCGTTTTACGGCTCCGCTGACGCGTAGCCGTGAAACGAAATTTCCGACCGTAAAACCTCCGATTTATCTCCCCAAATGACAATTTTGAATACAGTTATCCCCTAATTTACGCCTGTATTCTGTTTGATGAAGGTTCCCAGCGTTCGTTTGTTACAGAGGACATGGCCAACAAGATTCAGCGTGAGTGAAAGGGTACAGAGAAGGTTCACATAGCCTCGTTTGGATCAGCAATGGAAAACGTCCAACATTTCGACACCGCTACCGTCTGGTTGCATACTGACAACGGCGAGAAGATATCAATAAACGTCCTCGTGGTTTCGACAACAGCTGTTTCATTATGCATCTTTCCGAAAGCAATATCATCATTTCTGTATCTGCAGAGTTTAAAGCTCGCGCATCCTGCAACAGACCTCGACTATTTCGAGATAGAACTTCGCATAGGAACCGATCACTACTGAACTATTGTTCAAAATAGAGCGATTATAGGAAACGGGCCCGGTCTACTGTAGTTCAATCCAAGATCGGATACCTTCTTTCTGGTCTACTTCCGATGCAATCAAACCAGCCTATTACAAGCATATTTAGAGTCATCGCTACCCCACCCGAGCTCTACGACTTACAACGATTTGGGAACTGGAGTCAATTGAAATCAGCGCTTCAAAAGACGAAAGCCCATCGCTAGTCATTTTTCAGGAGTAACACGAATCTTGCATTGATTTTTACCCTTTTTGTACCGAATGGAATCTTCCTCCATATATATAGCAGGAGTTCATTTCAAAATTTAGGGGTGTCAGATTGTGTTTTCATCAAAATTTAGTTGGAAAATGGCTGAACTTTTAGCAAACAGTGGAGGCTCTGATCAGACGCCGCGTTCTGCGGCGTCTGATCTGGGCCTGCACTGTTTGCCAGGGTACCGGTTAAGGGGTTCCTGGTACTAAATGTGTTAAAGGCGGACGTTATTCGGCCAAACCCCCGTGGAAAGAGGACGGCCCTCCACTACCTGATTTTATGGATTAGCCCTACGACGAATACAGACGGCCCCGCCCATAGGGGCTTGAAGAAATATATGGACTGCATGATGCTTCCAAACAGAGCTGAATCCGGCCCGCACACTAGTACTGGTAAACCGCTTAGAGGATCTAAGCCTGTCCAGGAACCGCGGTGCGAGGCGGGCCGTCCATGCTTATAAACCCTATTGGTTTCATTGGGCGACAGGGCTTGAGATGTCATTTCATCTCAATGTTGGGTAAACGTCCCACAAAATTGAAAGCAACGTCTCCAAAATGACCTTTTCAGTGTTGACGGGGACGTTAAACCTCAAATCAAACAAACAAACGACGAATACAGAATTACATCCAGCGACTGAAAGAACGGCCAACGATGTTCCAGAATTATGGTGAAATTATTGCGGATCACGAAAACCGCGGATCTACAGAGATTTCAAGTAGACCTTGCTCAGCCAGGCCAGAATGTACATTACATTCCGCACTGTGGAGTTATCAAGAAATCAACAACAACGCCGATTCGCATAGTCTGTGATTGCAGTTGCCGCCAATCCCGTGATGCACCGAGCCCTAATGACTGCTTAAAATCGACGCCACCGGAACTTAATGATTTGACAGGCATTCTGATACGTTTCAGACTGAGCCAATTTGCTGTATCAACGGATATTGAAAATTTATTTCTGCATATGCAGCTGGACGAGAAGGATCGAGATGTGACGAGATTTCTCTGGCTGAGTGACCCAAATGATACAAGCAGCGAACTTATCACATACAGATTCAAAGCTATCCTAGGTGCCACCTGCTAACTTTTCATCAAAAATGCAACTCTACTTAAGCATCTGCATGAACATGACGATGTGTGGATCAGTTACAGATTGCGACGCGACTTATATTAGTCGGGGATTTGAAATTCGTAGCACGCGTATTTAAGGAGTTTAATGCACCTTACTTTCTCACACTTAACTATGATACGAATTTATTTAGAGGTTTCTCAACATCTTGAAAATGGAGTTAGAAAATCAAAAAAGTGGGGAAAAAGACATAAAAAGGGGAGATAAATGTTCCTACCCTCTTTTCTCATTTAAGCATCCAAACAATTCCAAACGACATCTCCTCTGAAACTACAAAGCCAATTGGAACCAAATTATATGTGAAGCCGCCATGGGGTGGAAGAACAAACATATATTCTGAATATCTAGGTCACATGACCAAAATGTCCGCCATGCCCATATATGGTAAAAAAACCTTTGAAAATCGCCTTCTCAGGAACCAATCTACCGATGACCTTGAAACTTGGTATACAATATATGGGACCCGAGCCCGATCGAATTTGTTCAAATGATGACATTTCGTTGACCTTGACCTTTCTTACGTCAAGGTCACATTCGGTCACTTAGGATTTTGTATGGAAAAGACAGGGTTTTCTGGTTCTGTTGCAGCTTATGACATCATAGTTGATATTTGCAATCAGCTTAATGATCCTGGGACCATAAGATTAAATAGTTTTAAATTTTTCTAAAACTACTGGGCTAACTGATACCAAATTACATATACTGCATCAGTGTGGTCGAGCTATCCAAGTTTGTTAGAGGGGTCTGTGTGATCGTCACACCAATAAACGGCCAAAAGTGATTTTAAATTCTGCATCTCAGCATTTTGGACTCTAGCCCTAAGATGGTTCTGGCCATAATCAATGTATGCGACGGCAACAAAAGAAACAATGGTTGATTTCAAAATAATTTGGCATCAATGGCCCTGGGATTGGCCTCTACTAAACCATTACAGTCTGTTGAAATAAATGGCCGGGGAGGGGGGGGGGGGTGGTGATTTATGTCCACTTCAGCTCTGGTGAGCGTAGTTTCCCATCGGCTGCTTGTTTACAATTTTGTGTTCAGGGAAAAGTCGCGTAAACTTGATGGCAAGCGTAAACCATATCTAATTGGCGTTGTCACAGCCACAGTTTTCTGCTTTACTGATTGCGCTTGTTTGGTTATCTTTTGTTGCTTAGCTTCATAAACAATTAATTGGTGACCAGTGGTAGTTTGGTATGAAGTTACCATGACAGTAGTACCTCTGAAAGACGACAATGTTCAGTGCAGATAACAGCGCGGCCCTATTTCAGTTTTGTTTTTTTCAAAGTGTTGGCAGATTTTTGTTCAGTATTTCATAATTGAAGGAAAGTCGTGTTTTAATGAGTAATGAACAATCAAGCCTCCTTTTGACTGAAGGTGTGCGAAATGTTACTGCGAACAAAAAAGAAACATTATACAGTATTTGGTGGAACGATTTTAGAGGTTTATTGGTTTGGTTTCTAACATTAATTTGCTGCAAAAAAGATACTCTACGAAATTTAAATATCGGCATCTAATTCTCCAGCTGCGGATTTGATATACTCCAGCTTATTTGCTGATTGAATGACTCTGGTTTTGGTCGATCTTTTGGCAAACATGTGCAAATTGAGGTCGCCAAGTTACATGAAGATACAGAAAAGTTAAATCGAGGGTCGGTGTTGAACCCGATGTTCCATCCCTTCTTGACAAAGGTGAAGAGAAGAAGCTTGATTTACGTAGGAATCGTAACATTTATTATGCCAAACATCGTCCCTGTTCACTGTTCAATATATCTGACATATTAGGTATTCAACCTTAAGTAAATTAACCCGCCCGCCTAGTTCCTTTCATATGTAAGAACGCATTTCCGCCAGAACGCCTGAAGGTAGGTGTCTGATGCTCTGTCTCTGGTAGGGTTAACCGGAGCCTAACTGTTTGGTTTCCTTTACTGCAGAATTCTAGCTATGTCATGCTGTCGAGTCCTCATCGTTGTTTCATCTCTTTAGTCGTTTGATTTTCTTTTCTCGGAGATGTTGCACTGTTGAGCCAATCTCCATCATGTAGAGTGAACAATGTATCGGTTTTAACCAAGACAATCAAGGGCGAGTAGTGTGACCACCTAAAATCTATTGAAGTGTCCAACCCCACCTCGGCCCCCGTAAAACTTCTTACTGACCCGGGCGTCGATCCTTTTTGTGTTTTATTATTTTCATAGTTAGTCCTTAAGATGTATGCATTGCTAATGCCTTTTTTATTTTGGATAGCCGTTCGGTCATGTGGGGAGATAACTGTCATTCTGGCTTTCCATCCATGACGTTTTCATTTTGGTGTTTTGAATGGGAGGTGCGAGATATTTTGTATAGATTCCTGATCAATGCATACACTCTGTTTTTCAAACGTGATAACTCCTGATGGCTTGTCATAGAAGGCCTTTTTGGCCAATCTATATGGGACAATTGGGGTGATTGGGTGAGGCAAAGGTGACGTGTATCTTGCGTCAATAGGGCGTCCATCTGATAGTTGCTTACAGCTGGACAAGACCTGCTGTTCTTGCAGCAGTTAAGGGTAGAGGGGGAAAACTGTTATTTCTTCTGTTTCTGCTTTTCCTTTTCCCATTTCTCCTCTGCCCCTTACTTTCATCTGCTCAACTATCTCTTCTGTCGCATTTTTCCCTTTCTCTAGGAGAGGACACAAAATGACCAACAAGGGGTGACGTGCCCTTAAACCCAAAACAATCAATATATGGGACAAATGTCAGAAAAAGGAAGTAGTAATAAAGTAGATGAAGAACAGATTAATCAGTGTGTGACAAGAGACACAGACTGGTTAAGAGCTAATGGTGAATAGAGGGACAAGGCTATCGTAGGCAGGTTGCCCAACAAAATGGTAAAAAGTAAGTGCAGGTGACATCTTAAGATGAACGTTTACAGGTTATACAACAACTCTGGAAAAAAGGGAAGATAGAAGAATGTTTAAGGGATGGCTTTACGTCACATTAAACATCGGGTACAATTTATTCTTAGTCTTGCGACTTAACAGAAAATAAGGTACCCAGTAAGATCTCAAGTGGCCAGTAACATTTACGTGTTTAAAATATAATGTTGTCGACGTTACTTGGGGAGCCTTCAGCACAAACCGGAAACTTTGGATACTGGTTCTTGAAATATACAATGTATTCATTAAATGTTGATTGTTTCAAGTCACCAGTTTAGAGAATCACTTGCCAGTTCACCCGCTGACAAATATGCTTGCTGATGTATATTTTCCTCACTAAATATAAACCGGAAGGAAATGGCCATCAGTAACTTTTCAAGAATATATCTATCGGTCCCTGTTATGATACATCTATGACCAGCCAGTAAAATAATTTAGTTTATTTTGGTTTAATATAAATTTTTATCACGATCTGTGACACAACAGGAAAAAGTGGTAAAATGGTCCATAGGTATATCGGAGTCCCTTGTTCATGCCCGGATTGAAACAGAGTCATCAAGTTTCACATGCACGTGCAAAAATAACCGTCCTTCATACTGACGAAAAAGAAATTGTTTCAAAAAGTACTAAAAATTATTTAGCGCGAAAATAGTGTAAAATTTACCAAATTTTTGGGGTCAAAATTCAATGGTCAAAATTTATGGTAACACCGGATGTAGTTACGTCATATCATGAATTTTGGTGTCTTCGAATATTGACAAATATTTTGGCTGATGCAAAAAATTAACATTCACATGTAAGCGCAAGCTACACATAACTAAACTCAATCCAACTTTACCATCCGCATGGGGGTGGTTGTAAACTCAGAGAAATTTTCAACCCCTTTTCCCCACCAGATTTGCTTAATAATCACATGCCATATAGGTTAGGCTCCTATCTCAATGAAACGGCACAAATAAAGCGTGAGAATTTTGGGTGCATTAAATTTTTCGAAATCTGGTCTCAAATCCCGGACTATATGTGGACAACCTCATATCAAGTTTCTCCTCAGTGCAACAGGCGGTCAGTTACATTCGGGAGATGCGAGCTGGAATCAAACTGCGTTCTTTGAATTCAAAGAGCCAGAAACTTCGCGAACTTGCACCGACTGGCAACGTTCAGGATGCTGGCCGCGTGTCAAATGACATATTTTGGGATGCAGAGAAAGATGAATTGTTTCTCCGCCCCATCCCAATTGAGAAGAACGATGTGGTGACCAAATGTGGTATTCTGCAGCAAACATCAAAAGTTTACGAGTTTCTTGGATTCTTCAGTCCCGTCACGATCAAAGCTAACATTACGACAGCACACCCTTGCTACATAGTGCATCTTTTCACAGCTCTAAAATGAATACTTATCTGATGAAAATCCGTGATATTTTTCTTATAAATGCTCAAAACATAGGTTGTGGGTGCTCGTTAGAACCGCCTAAATGAGGCGGTTCTAACGAGTACCCACAACCTATGTCTTGGAACAGAAATAAGAAAAATGGTGTTTACCCCCGTTAACCCCAGTTTTCTCTATATAAAGTAAGGTTTAGGGGGTCTTCATTACACGGACTTGTTCACGTGATGGATACACCTGCAAGAGATTTGGTAGCAGAAATTGGACTCGGACTCCGAATTGCCTTTGGATGTACTACAAAGGCGGTGCGGAATCTCAGATGAAATAAACGACGTGTCATCTCAGAGGTGTCAATGAGCATACTTCTATAAGACTGCCACAACAGACGATACCGGCCGTATTACAGATCAACATGTGTTTGCTGACGCCAATCCTAGAGCATACGGTGCGTGTGCCTGCCTATGCAGTAGTGAAACCTAAACGCGAGTGATGTCTAAAGTACGAGTCGCACCCCTGAAAGCACTTACCCTTCCAAGATTAGAGCTAATGGCGACTGTCCTTGGCGCACGACACGGAAGACACATTCTGCACTCCTTTCAGATTGAATCACTGTTTCCGTGGACAGACAGCCATATAGTTCTACATTGGCTGCAGACATTAAGACCGTTAAAGACTTTCACAGCAAACCGCGCCCGCGAATTCACGAGCTGACCAAGAACCGGAAGTGGAAATACTGTCCTACCGCTGAAAATCCTGCTGATCTACTGACTCGAGGAATCACCAGCAAACATAGACGAACTACAAGGGGCGTATTTAGCCTTGAAAACTACATTGCTGTAGCTGGTGTTAAGTGTCGTGTGGCGGCTGTAAAAAGTCTCCCCATGCTTCATCATAGTGAAAATTATATGTCCTTTTATTTTGGATCACTTCACGGGGGCTCTATACGTACATGATAACACCGGGGGCGAACGAAGGCATATGCTAGTCTGTTTACCTGAGCATCTTCGAGGGCAGTTCACATTTAATTGGTTCTGAGTTTGACAGAAGAATCCTTCATGTTAGCGTTCAGACTTGTTACCAGTCGGAAGACTCTCCGCGAATTATTGTTTCAGACAATGCTGCGACATGCAGTGCAGCGTCGAACCAACAACATCAGCTGTACCAGTCACTTGACGTCCGAGAAGCTCTCGGTAACCAGGTAACAGAGTTTAAGTTCATCCCTAAAATGCACAATGGTTTGGTGGATGGTGGGAGCATGTAACCCTTGTGCAAAAACAAGAAATTAATGTCCCACGAAAATACCATAAATGGGATATTAAAGAAAACAAAAAACATTAACGATGGCTGGGCATTAATCCTTATTTTATAAATATCCATGGTGTTAGTGTTTTGTCATTATGTTTTAAGGAGGATCGCGCATAATTGACTCTGCCGTAATCAAGTTCGAATTTTTACCTCAAAATATTTTTAGTTTGTATTTTGTTTTTAAAGTGTTTTCTGAGGTTTTTGTAATATTTAATAACCATTACAGTGTGTTTTTTGTTGTAAAATAGTTTGCGACTTCATAGACTACTTTCCGGTCTAGTTCGCATGGCTGTAAGCACATGAAAATTAAGTGATAAACAGACTAACCCTGTATTTTTCCAGCTTCTGATTTATTTCCTCCGATTGCAGCCCATCAGCTTTCCACGGCAAATGTTAACTCTCTTTTACGCAAGACGTTTACTTTATTTTTCCATTGGTGTCAAAAATAAGCCTTGAAGAGTCTGCCACTGCACATATTCCATGGCTATACTTTGTCAATACAAACAAATCAATGACTCAATAGTGACGTTTACTTTAGTTTGCGTGACGTCATATAATTGAAAAAAAAAAAAAAAAAAAAACAATAAGGAGCGTGATAGCTCAGTGGTTAGTGCACTTGCCCCTGATGCTAGAGGTCCCGGGATCGATCCCCGGTAGCGGCGATAAAATTTCTGTGTCCGAACACGCTCTGGGACAGTGGCATCATTTGCAGGGATGAATGTCATAAAGTGCACCGTCCTTCGGATCGGGACGTTAACTGGAGGCCCCCTGTGCAGGGAGAACCATCCCCTGTGCAGGTTAAAGATCCTTACATGATTCCTGCAAAACCTGGAGTGTATGCAATGTACACCTGGGGTAATGGTCAAATGTGACCTACGTAGTATCAGTTTTGTTTGATTTGAAGTTTAACGTCCCCGTCAACACTGTAAAGGTCATTTTGGAGACGTTGCTTCCAATTCTGTGGGACTTTTACCCGACATTGAGATGAAATGACACCTCAAGCCCTGTGGCCCAATAGGGTTTATAAGCATGGACGGTCAGACGTGCACTAGACGTCTCCCTGCCCTACATCATAGTGTAGATTATATTTTCTTGTCCTTATGGATCATTGATTCCATTGTGGAATTTTGAAAATATCTGAGGGTCACTGATGAGGCCTAATTGGCCGAAACTAGCTAGTCTGGCCCAGAAAACACGTACACTCCATATATTTCAGTTCTGTGGTGTATTCCTTGCTTCCAAAGGATAACCCTTTTATAGAACATATTTAGCTTCACTACAGCTGGTGTGTGGGAATGTGTGGCGGCGGTAAAACGTCTCCCTGCCCTACATCATAGTGTAGATTATATTTTCATGTCCTTTGGGATCATTGATTCCATTGTGTAATTTTGAAAATATCTGAGGGTCACTGATGAGGCCTAATTGGCCGAAACTAGCTAGTCTGGCCCAGAAAACATGTACACTCCATATATTTCAGTTCTGTGGTATATTCCTTGCTTCCAAAGGATAACCCTTTTATAGAACGTATTTAGATCCTCTAAGCCGTTTACCAGTACTCGTGTGCGGGTTGGTTTCAGCTCTGCGTGGAAGCATCATGCAACCCATCTATTTTTTCAAGCCCCGATGGGCGGGGGCTAACGCAGTATCAGTAGATAGATAGATAGAAAAAAAAAACACTGCCATATTTATCCACCTAGTTATTGGTATGAACTAAAAGAGCAGACACAACTGTAATGCCTGGCAGCGCACATTACTCTGTTAATAATCAGTCGCAGTCTCAGTTTCAATTTCTGTTGACCCACCTCAGTGAACAAATAGCCACCCACATTTAGGATCTTAGACTCAACAGCTCCGTACGCATGGGGGTTAGAGAGAGAGAGAGAGAGAGAGAGAGAGAGAGAGAGATAGAGAGAGAGAGAGAGAGAGAGAGAGAGAGAGAGAGAGAGAGAGAGAGAGAGAGAGAGAGAGAATCAAAATCGATGCTCGAACTGTGGAATCGAGGAGGCAGAGTTGCATCAGTGTGATTTGTCGTCCCAAATACTTCTCATTGTTAGTCTGTACAGTACATGATAGCCGCCCCCGCCGATCTGGGATTAAAAAAAAAAGATTGTGCTGCATGATTTTTCCATGTAGAGCTGAAACGAATCGAACAAAATTAAGAGTATCCAGATACTTTCTTTGAGTGATTCAACTATGATTACAAAGACCTCCAGAGCGGAACTCGCATGACAAGACGTATGCACCATAATGGAATGTATTTGACTGAGAAAAGCGTCTTGAGGAACACCGACATTCATTTCGAATTCTTCAATGTAACCGACACAAACAAGGACACGTCTCCACACATTAGCAGAGATCCAATGGACCAGTCGAATATTCAACTCCTCCACTTCAAATTTTCTCTGTGCCCCCTAAATGACTTTCCGAGACACTCAACCAAATGCCTTATCAAGGTCCACCGAAACCACTATGTGGGAATGTAACTGCCATTTTGGCTTTCCGCTAGCGATGGTTCCATTACGGTCTAGTTATTTCATGTTCGTAGTTCTTTCCCTTTGGTGTGTCTGATCGGAGGTGTTGGGTAATTGTATCGATTCCTGATCATTGCCTTCACCGGAAAGTAAATGGATAACTTATCGCACCTCCCTTTCACAGTTTGCATAAACAGGCAATAGATAATTAAATAGCGTTTCCGGACAATATGGCATGAAAAGAAAAACTTGTAAAAATTATAGAGAAAATTAACTAGTAGTTTTTCTACTTTCCCTATAACGTTGGCAGGAACTGAAACGGGAAAAAGGAAATTTGTATATTCTTTTGCATCAGCATATGGTATTTTTTTTTTATAAATTTCAACCCATTTCATTAGGGGGGGGGGGGGGCGGGGTGGGGTAATAAATTGGCAAAAAAGAAAGATAAAAATGTACAATAATGTTTCCAAGGTAAATTAATAACATATATCGGACATTGTTTGAACGTCTGCGACAATGTTAATGGATTCATATCTTTTAAACATGAACAAATCGACAATATGGCAATATGATAACATG